>OY720340.1:6157153-6757153 GCA_963082935.1 Malus x robusta | reverse complement strand
ATGTTGACGTGACTTAATCGTGACCATACAAAAAAGGAAGGCACCGGAAGTGGAAGGGCAGACAATCCTTGTCCAACTAAATAAACCCCAATAGCTGTATATGATTACTTTTTTAATATTAGTGTCACATTCAAGTGCGTAGGTTGGCAATTTGGAGAGCTCAATTAATTAGGGATTTCAATTGAGAAATGTTAAGGGTTTCTCTCAAAAGTGAGAGCTTTCATGAAATTTTTATCATCTCACAATTTAACGTTAATTTACGTATCAACATTCAATATATAGAATATTGTACCAAAAACTTGAGGTGGTAGAGTATACACGAAGAGCTCCACTTTTGAACGAGTCTCTTAACATTCTCAATTTTTTTTTTTTACAAAATATATTATTTACACTAAGGGAGTGGGATGGTAAGATAAGACTCATAATGAGCTAGTAATAATGTACTTCAAATTCACTTTTAATAAAAATTGAATCTAAAATCTTTCACTTACAAGTGAAAAGAAAATAATATTAGAAATTTAAGCGGTTTAATAGGGAAAAATTAATTTCAACTCATGGGCTATTCTCCTATGCAGAGGAAAAATGGTCCCCAAACTCTTGAAGCCCTTGTTATGTTTGTTTGTATTTTCTTCTGGTTTTCATAACGTGAAAAGTTAAATGGTGAACCATTGGAAAATTAAATACATGCTCCCTGCTTATTACCAAAAAAAAGAAAGAAAAAAAAAAGAAAAAACATGCAACCAAGCGACGGCGGATTTAGAAACTTTTCCTATTCGAGTTAATAAAACTCTGTACTCTAGTTTGATTCGTTGATTTTTATCCTACATTGGTTTTTTTTGAGGTATTTTATCATGTATTTTACTCCCATGACAAGATAGTATAGAAATCTCTCATTTAAATACGGTTAATATTTGATAGGCTTAACAGTTTCTCACACGATTGCTAGTTCGACATGAAACGATAAAAAAATAACAAGCTTCGGATCAACCCGTTAACATGTTGGGTCTTATCAAATCACTAGTTAAGAATTTGTTAACAAGTTAGCTCGTTATCTGAGTATCCGTTAAGACCCTGTTAAAATAATAAATATGACATGAAAATGATGCAAACTAATAGGTTTCAGGTCAACCCGTTAAAGAGTTTGGTCGTTATGATATTCTGTTAAGAATCCATTACGATAATGAGTTTGACATGACACAATCAATTAAGATAACACGTATGATACAAAAACGACATTAACACGACATACACAACCTATTTGCCAAGGAAAAATTGTTGATTTTGTAAGAATATGAGTATGAGATAGAGAAGTTTTAGGACCGGCTATAGGTGTTCGGTTTGATAGAAAAGTCATGTTGATAAAAGGAATGCTAATCCTTGACAAAGAAGGATTTTGTATAGCATTGAGATCAGAACAAGGAAACAAGTATTTGATTCCTATATGAATTTTAATAGGGGATCTTAATTTGTTACGGTAAATATTATGTGTGTATATATAGTGGCCTCTCTTCTCACAGAATACACGCTCATATTGGACTTCAACCTATTTGTAAGTTGAGTTCTTGAGAATCTACAAGAGAAGAGAAGGCTCACTAAAAGCTTGCCACCATGACTTCGAGTTCTTGAACTGCTGCAGGTATGCTTTTCTTCCTAGTTTTCTTATACACATAAACTGGTTAAGTCTCTCTAGGTTGTGGTTCATGTTTTGTTCTTGGTGTTTGTTTGTTCTAGTCTAACAGATTTTACATAAATATTAGCTACTGATATACAATATATAACATTGTTAAGGTTACGTTAATATTCAATTACAATATCATCGTTCGAATCACTCCGTGTTAGGCTGTTAGCAGGTTATGTGGGCCTCTTTGATGGGCCGGACAAAAAAATGGCTTAGTCGCTCGCACAAATGGCTCCGTCCAATCGAACACAAACCCAACTCCCCTCTCACATCTCGCGCTTCCGAGCACGTAGTCGCGCGCGCACACAGAACCACCAAAATCCTAAAGGCGGAGGAGACCCAAACCTGCCTAGAGAGCAACAACCATACCATGGCGGCCCCAGCTATCGAATGGATCCTTCGGGCGGAAAAAGACGGCGGTGGCAGTGAGCTACTGCAAGCGCGGACGCGGTCTGATCAAGATCAACGGCTGCCGAATCAAGCTGGTCAAGCCGGAGATCCTCGGACGGAAAAACTAATCGTAAAGATGATTGTTTGTGCTAGTGCCTATATCATTTAATCGCCTCCTTGAACAAAGTTCCGTTGTCGGATGTTTCCATTTTCATGTGCATTTTGCCATGAATCTGCCTGCCTTCTCGTTTCTTTTCCACCTTTATCTCTCAACCGAGTGGTCTCAGAAGCCAAAGTTGTAGCTATCTATGTTGAGTAGAGACTTGCCCCAAAGAACCCACTTCCTTGTGCTTATGAAGATGCATGGCTGGGCGGCTCTTCAATGGGTTGCTTCTCACACAAGCAACAAAGAATCAGATAGCAAAAAAGAGCCATGGTTATTCAACTATGGAGGTCAGATTGTACATAGGTGGTGATAGTGCAGGTGGAAATATTGCACAGAGCCTACGAGTTGAGAGCTTGTTTGGCGTTTCTGTCCCACCCTTATTTTTGGGGTTCCAAACCAATTAGGCAAGTTAGAACCTAGAGGTGAAGACTTCGATAAGACTCTGGTTTATAAAGGTTGGGACTTTGTTTACCCGGCCATCGGCTCCCGGAGGGATTGACAATCCAATGGAGAATCTGGCGGTGCGGGTGGCTGGACTTGGGTGCTCTAAGCTGCTGCTTGTGTGTGTTTCTGGAAAATATGAGTTGAGGGATCGATCGGGTGGTTTTGTATTATGAATTTTTCAAGGAAAGTTCGTGGAAAGGACAAGTAGAAAGAGATCAGGATCATTTCTCGATTGAGACTGAGGGGAGATCGCCAAGGAGGGACTGCATCCTAACATTCTAACATATAGTTAGGAATGCTCCTAATCCACAAGGCATCCTGCAAAATTGATAAACTCGCGCTCATAACATGAACCGGTAATATTGCAACACATGTTTTCTTGTTTTAAAAACTATTTCATAAATACTTCATGCTCAACCAATGGTAGATTCATAATTTTTTCCTATCCGAGTTAATGAAACTTTGTACACTAGTTCGGCTTGTTGTTCATGGTTTCTTACTCTATTCCAACTTCTGCGAGACATTTTTCAAACATTTTGCTCTCTTGACAATTGTGTTCAAGAAGAACATAAAATAAACCATGAATGAGAAATAATTATAAGAAACTGGGGCATTTGAATACATTGGTCCATACGTGGATCCACTATCGCAATCAACTGGTAAGTTGTAACGAGTGCCACACGTTCCATAAAGTTTGCTAAGCCATCAAAAGATATCAAAGTCTATTTGATAGATTTTCATTAGTGTCTAGAAAGGAAAAATTTAGAGCCCTTCTGCAAAAATTTTACCTCAGCTAATTGCAGACTTTGCAGTTAATTAGAATTCCTCCTAATTTTGTGTTTAAACTCTCAATGGAAGCAGATTGTGTTTACTGTTTAGTAAGCGGGACTTTTGACTCGGAAGGAAAACAATTTAAAGAGATTATATTTACACAACCCAAATTACTTCTCTCACACCTTTTTAATTTTTTAATATTTTCTACACACCACTAACACTTGATAGAAAAAATGAAAATGATGTGAGAGAAGTAATTTGGGGTGTGTGAATATAATCTCCTAACAATTTATTTAGGAGGTGTATTCAATTGGGAATTTGGGAGATTTTAATAGATTCATAAATCCATGAATTTTTATGGAGTTTAACTGATTTGTAGAGATTCCATGTAAAATTTTGATTCAATTCCCTCAAAATCTCATGTGGAGGTGAGATTTGTGGATGCTTAAAATACACTGCAAAATCTCTCCAATTCCTCTAATTCCTCAACTTTTTCAAATTATTTAAATTCTAATTCTAAGTGAATACACCTGAAATGTTATAAACTTCTTTAAAATCCTAATTGAATACACCCATAATTCTAAAGATTTTAATAAACTATCTTAAAATCCTGATTGAATACTCATTGAATTTCAGAGAATCACTCAAAATCCTAATTGAATACCCCTAAATATATTAACACTATGTTTGGATGAAGAAATTTAAGATTACTAAGGAATTTTAAAATGATGAAAATTGAAATGACGGGATTTTATTTTCTAGAATTTGTGAATTTTGTTGTTTGGTTAACCTAAAAGAACAATGGAATTGAAAACGGAATTTGTTAATTTTAAACTCTCAATCATAGAAATTGGGAAATGACACATATTTACATAGAATTTAAACTTTGAAATTGGAGGCCCCAAATTCCAAGTTTTTTTTTCCATACGGAAATTCTAAATTTCTATGTTATAAATCCAAATAAGGGAATTAATGCATGTCAATTTATAAATTCAAATAAGGGAATTGGTGGATGTCAATTTATAAATTCTGATTTTTAACCAAATTCCAAGTTTATTTTTCTTATCCAAACATAGCGTAAAAGAATTAAAATCTCTCAAAATCTCAATTGAATACATCCCTGGTGGATTAGTTTTTCTTTCACTATAAAAAACTAATATTTATATTTTAAACGGAATCTTAAGCATCACAGCTCTCGTAGCTCAGTTGGTTAGAGCACCCGTTTAGTAAGCGGGAGGTCTTGAGTTCGACTCTCAACGAGAGCAATTTGTTCTACCTTTTTCTCCCTTTTTTTTGGTTCCGCAAGTACTGAACTCTAGGGTTTTACATGAACTTCAGGCTCTCTCTCTCTAGAACAAGCTTCTAAAAGTTTCTCTATCCTCTCTACCAACAATATGTCGACCAAGTGCCCTGCCCTCATTCAACCATTGACAAGAAATCCACAGGTCTCTCCTCTCTCTCTCTCTCTCTCTCTCTCTCTCTGAATCTCTACTGGCAAGAAAGCCCCAAAATCCTAGCGAAGGGTTTTACATTTTGAATTTTCTGTTATGGGTTTTTGGTGTATTGTTTACATTTGCAGACTTGCTGAACAAGCACCACAGCACTGACCAGAAGATCACCACCTACACTGAAACTGGACTTGTAAGCCCAAATACTATTTTCAACACTTTTTTTTTTTTAATTTAGTTGGAAATTTTCTTTTTTGAATTTTTGGATTGCTATGTATTATGATGTGCTTTACGATTTGAATTATCAGTTGTTTTGCTGGTGGGATTTTTTAGGTAGTTCTTGAGTTGCTGCGTTGGATTTGAAGCAATTGAATCCATAATCATCACAGTTGCATATTTTGGTTTGCTTAGTTCATAGAGGTAGAAAAATTGGATTCCTTTTGCCTTTTTCCGAATCCATTGTCTTCAACTCAATTATAAACGACTTCTTGAAACGTTTCTTGTCAATTTTGTGGACTGGTTCTTGGAAATTGTAAGCTTTAACTCAAATCAAGCGACCTTGTTAGTACGTCGGGTTCGTTTGGCAATGGGATTTGATTGAAGTGGATAACTCACATCATCTTTGTTTGCACCTAAAATGTGCACCATTTTACTTATTTGGGCCATTTGGGTAAAATATGACATTTGAAGGATTATTGTGCAAAAGGGCTAATTTGGAAGATATTTGGTTGTATCAAGTGAGATAGTTTGACATTATTTAATGATTTTCCCATTTGTTTGGATGGTGGAGGTGTGTCAAGAGCTTTGTTTAATCAAAACAAATGCATGCTTTTTCATTGCAAGTGGATGGGAAGGCACCACGCAGGCTTTCAGGCAAAGGGTATATGGTGAAAGAAGCCAACTTGCTTCTTTTAATTATTTTATTGCAAGTGGGAGATAGACATGTGGTGGAAATGCAAGCTTGCCTATTTTAATATTATTTCACAAGCAAGCTAGCAATGGAGTTCATTCAGGCAAGTTTAGGGTTCTCAGCAATGGGCTTTCTCAGATCTCTATATAAAGAAGTAGAGGCACAAGGATTATGGACACTCAAACAAACAATCAATCAACTCTACTCAAATCAGCTTCTCAATCTCCTTGTAGACATTTACCTTTAGCCAAGCTCCATTTACTTTCCTTGTTTATTAGCTTTGTTGCTCACTAGTAGTATCGATCTTCTTTGTAGTTTTTTACAACTCATTTTCAGTCATTAAATTTATAAGCAATCTACCATACCAATCATTTACTTTCCTCTGTCATTTACACTTCTAGGAAACATGTCAATTACATATTGTTACATTTCTCCACATAAGTGAAGTCCTTATCTTTAAGGCAAAGAAAGAACCTTGATTTGAGCCACTTCTACTCAATGACACAATCTCTTGGTTAGAAGTCGAACTCAGACGCAATCTCAATCAGTCAAATCCCGTCTACTAGCGGCATCTAGTAGTGATACGCTTGCACCCTCCAGTTTCATGTTCGAGTAAATTCCTAACATGTCTGCAAGACCCATGGCGAATTTAGGGGGCGAACGAACAGTCTTCAAAGCTTAAAGCAGTTAGATGTGATGAATTTATCTCTGCAGTTTCAGGCCCTTAACTCGGGTTTGGCTAAAGAAAGGAGGTCTCACTTTTGGGGATGTAGCAGCACAGTACAGATACAACAATGCCACCCTCGATGTCAAAACTGATACACAATCAAATGTGGTTTGCCTACTTCATTTTTCTTTTGATGTTGATATTTGTTATTTTGTTAGAATTTACTTTCGTATGTTCATAAAAGTACAACAAACTTGTATTTTTGTGACCTGTTCAACTTGGTTCTAGTTTCTAGAGTAGTTGACGAGTGTGGCATGCATTCTCTTCCCTTTTCTTCAGTTTCTCTCAACGATCAACCAATTTCTTACTTTTTGAAAAGTCATCTACTTTTAGAAATTAAGAGAGTCACTGCTTACAATTTTCCAACCTATTTTTTTTATAAGAGAAATGTTAAGAGAACTTAAAAAAATGAAACTCTTTATGAATTTTCTGTCATCTTATATTTTTAACATAATTTTCGTGCACATATTAGTAAATATTGTGCAGAAAAAAAAAAAATGAGACAACGAAGAATTCATAAAAAATCTTATTTTGAAGAGTTTCCTTAAAATTTATTGTTGGACAAATAGTTTGGAAGGAGGACAATTAGTGTGGAAAGCAATAAAGAATAATTAATAAACCAACCGCTATTTGCCTTCTTTCGCTCCAAATTTCAATGCCCTTTTTTTGAATTTACGGCTGAAATGAAATAACTTTCTTCCTATCATGTTCAAAGAAATTTTCGTATCCATAATTATGTTAATAGTGACACGCTAATTAGTATTTTGTTTGGTATTAAATTAAATAATTTAAATGACCAATAGCAAGCAAAGAAAGGGTCAACGGTTCTGTCATCTTTTCATTTCTGTCATGTTAAGTCAATTCAGACGATATTACTTGCATTAAATAAGAAAGAAAAGTGATTATCGCATAAGTTTTTTCAGTCTTTTACACAATTTTGTATAATTTTGACGATTGGTTCTGATTGATTTATTCAATCTAATGGTTATAAATAAAGAGAAATATATGAAGCTAAAATCAATGTTTGAAAATCACTTTTGATAAGAAATTAACGTCAAATTAGCATCTCTTGTACTATTGAATAGGAAAAAAACAAAAAAGATACAAAAACGTGGTATTATATCATTACAAAATATTGTGACACAATGTTCTGAAATCTACAACAAATAAAAATAAAAATAAAAATCTAATGTCTAAACAGATCTCCCTTTATGAAAATGTACACAAGCAGAATCGGATCAAGGTAACAAATAAGCACTTATCAGAAGCAGAAGCAGAAATTGAGGAAAGACTTGCACCCCTTAGACATACCACCGTCACCTCTCGGACTAACAAGTTAATAACACAACGCCATCGTTGCTTATCGTTTCATGCAATTCTTTCTCCTCAAGCCGATGCAAACAAGTTCGGCATAAAGGAAAACCACCGGAACCCGCAGTTGGATTTATCCGGCAGAGAAGGGCATTTGGGGACCCAATGCCACGTCCTCCTCGAAACCTTGAAGTACAAAACCTCCGGCCAATTGTAGCAGCAGACGCAGATCAAACCCTGATGCCAAAAGCAGTACAGGTGCTCGTAGTTGTGGAAACAAACCGACATCAACTTCTTGCACATCCTTTCCGGCAATCTCTCCACCTCCACCCACTTCATTCCGCCGCTGCATTCCCATTCCCACACTTTTAAGCTCCTGGCAATCCCATTTCTGCCGACCCCACCAATCAGACACAGCTTCTTCCCCTCTCCTCCTCCGCCGTCTCCGCTGCTGACCAGCCGAGCAAACATGAGCTCTGCCGGCAGCTCCGGAATCGGTCTTCCCCACTTCCCGCTCTCCAATTCGAAGCAGACAATCGAAAAAGGCTCCGGCGTCACGAAATACAAACACCCTTTGAAGTAAACTCCCGTCTCCTGACAATTGTTGCTTAAAACCGTCTCTGAAAAGTTGAATTTTTGCCAAGATTGGGCCTTCGAATCGTAGAGCAAAGTGCTTTTGGACGACGACCCGGAAGAGATCATGAACATATTGTACCCAGCAGGGGTGGCAATCAAAGAGAAAATCTCGAATCCAAAAGGGTAATATGGGAATTCGATCACTCTGGAGGACTTGGTCATAAGGTTCAAGACGAGAAACGAATTGGGAAGAAGGAAACAGAGCAACCCATTGGACGAAGAGAGGAGGGAGGCTTGTGCTGCGCCTGTTGCACAGGGTAGCAGAGGAGAGAGAGACAAAGGTAACTTGCGCCAGGTGGCGGCGGTGGTGTCGTAGAGAGGGAAGTGGTGGAAGCACTGAGGGTGGGAGAGGAGGAGGAAGGAGGGGAAGGGGGAGGAGGAGTGCTTGAAGACGAAGGAGGGAGAGAATAACAGAGACTTGAAGCGCTTGCAAGTCGATCGAAGATTCAGTAAGTTTTTGAGAGGGAGGAAAGAGAGGACGAGCTCGAGGAGCTCCTCCGGCAGCTTGCTCCATATTCCGGCATCCATATCCAGTGGGGTGGAAGGAGAGGAGGAGACGGCGGTGGTTTGACAGTTGTGGTTTGGCTGAGAGTGGTCTTTCATTTGAAACAGAGCATTTGGGAGGAGAGTGTGTGTTTGTACTTTGTAGGTTTTGCCGCGAGAGTGTTGAAGATTAAATACGAAGTGATGTAGAAAGCATTGACTTACGCTAATGACCTTAATTATTCACACTTAATCCAAGTGTTTATTTTAATAATCAAGAAAGAGTCAAGTGTTAGCTGGTTAATCATTTTTAAGTGCAAATTTTGGGATGGGAAATCAAGTGGGCATTAAGATTTTGATCTAAGAATGTTAGACATGAACGCATGTTCACCTACTGCATAGAAAACTTGAACATAAAGTTGTAAACGATTACGATACATGATACGTTATTACGAATTTTTTTAATCAAAATGGTCATTGAAATTGACATAACTCTTCATTTTTGTTCTTGAAATTTGAAAGCAATAGTAATGGTCTTTAAGTTTGTTCACCATCAATTATTTTGATCATTCCGTAACAAATCTCCATTAATAAGGTAAAATGACAAATATACTCTCAAATTTTGTCAAATCATTTTGGCCCAGTGTTTATTAAGTTGTGGGCCTTTTTTTCTCATTTTGGTCCTTAATTAACAGTTTTTTTAACGAAAAAACCAAAATAATTGGTGGTTGATAAACTCATGAACTACTTTTATTGATTTCAAATCTCAGAGATCAAAATGAAGAGTTATACTAATTTCCAAGATCATTTCAGTTAAAAAGCCTATTAAGACTGCGCGGAACATCTTTATCTTGTATACCAATTTAGAATAAATAAATAAATACGCCTCAAGAGAAGCGAGCATGATACTAAAATATATGTACTAAATAGAACTTTCCATAGATTTGTAATCAAATATAGGACTAAGACATGACACTAAAATATGAATTATTATTGATTTAGTGCTCCTCTCCCTCATTTTTTTAAAACACAAAATTAACCTTTTTTCATATTTCCCACTAACCTCTGGTTGGCAAAGTCTAAATTAGTTAACCATGAACTACAATTTCAACTACGTGCTTGCTTGTTTTGGATTAATTTCCAATTTTATATGCAACGTATATTGGTGAAGTGATAAATTCTATGAAAACTCGGTGGGCGGTGTTTGTGATGGCATGTGAAAGTCAATTTGGAGTAACTTAACTATATATGATTGGGGGATTCAACCTCGCGTTTCGTGCAAGCAAGATTGTTTTGGACCGTTGATTTGAGCCCTCCACACTTTTTGGATTGATTTATCAACCGCTCTTAGAAACTTATTCGCGGGTTGATGCCTAAACATTTTGAACAGATATTTCTAATCCTTTAGACCAATTTTTTATGATTGGGTTAAAATTCAAAATTCAAGTTTTTAACTTAACCAAAACTTCTTTAATCGTTGAGCTAAAAAAAGAATTTAGGTTAAAACTTATTTTTAAACCAAATTTAGCGAGGTTGTTGACTCTGTTAGCCACTTGCGGACAAACTAACAACTATTTTTTTTATTGTACGACCCACGTGGTTAGATTGCTAGTTCAATCAGCGATCTAGATTCATTTTTTTAAAATCAAATTTATAAATACATTAAATCCAATGCATATGATCGAATATGAGCAAATCTAACGGTAAAAAAATTTGACAACTTAAAATTAAATCCAATAGCTAAAACAATTTAAAAACAATTTAAATAAAAATTCACTCAAACAGTCTATAAATACCTATGTATTTGTTCAAACATCTACAAAAAAAAACCACTTTTGACACACCCCGACCGAGATCGAGGCATGCTAGCCGTCACATGAGGGTGACGAAGCCATGTGCACAGTGCGGAAGCAATAAAGATAAGAAATATACGAATAAATAAAAACCGAAAGCTACTAATGTGCAGTAATAAACAGGAAGTGCTAGGAGTGAGATACAAGTGTAAATACTCTTAATCAGAGCATAGAAAGTCTAGGTGCAGTCCAGTAGGACAAGTACTAGTTATACATTACCAGAAGATATCCTACGAATATTTTATTATGTCATAACCGCCGAGATCCTCAATGCCACGAACAGCAAGTCTACCTAAAACCTGGAGGGGCACAAATCAGAAAATGTGAGTGGGCAAAAAAAATGTTTTTCAAAACCATTTCATCATTAAAATGCTCTAACCCCTCGCCGTAAAACATGTATAAATTTTTCCCAGAAATAGAATATAAACATATACATATATATCAATTCAAATCATGCTTCACATATTCATCATTATAAGTATGCTATGCCAAGATATAAACAGAATAAGTAACTCAGGTGAAAATAAATTCATGGAAAATAACACATTAGCCGGAACCCTTGCAGAAGTCTGTACGGCTGAATTCATAGCTCATTAGTCAATCTAGCCGGAGTCATTGCAAATGATCTATACGGCACTACACTGCACGCTAGTCGGAACCACTAGAAGGGTCTGTACGACAAGACTGATGTAATATAGTTATGCTCATCACTACGCTCTCATAATAGCTGTGCAATAAATCGCTAGTCACCTACGAGTCAAAACCACCTATAATGGTCTGTACGACAAGACTGTGCACCTAAATTGGATCCAATGTGAGCATATGGTGCGGGATGTGACATTATATACAGGCCTGTGCCATATCTCTGGCTAATCACTAACACCGGGGTGCAAGTTTATGAGCTCAATGTTTCTCAATTAATCACCACCATTCAATACACATTCACAATTCATAAACTCACCTGGAACTTACTTGAGCGCCCACAACACCAAATCACATGTATGCATACAATTCTAACTCATGGTTTAAGCATAAATCAATAGGCATGGCATTTTCAAAGCATAACTCATTTAAATGCATTTTTTTGGAAAAATATCAAGCATACACGTATATACTTAAAACCAAAACCCACTCATTGGTATATCGAAGGGTTGTAGCCCCCGAGTTGCCCTTGACTGCGCTCGTCCTCGGGATAAGCATCCCCTATATGCGAAACAACTATAAAAACGTTAATTTTAAGCACATAACCAATACTAGCTAATAACTTCTCATACATTGCTAAAATGGGATGTTTGAATATACCAACGTGATCTACACAATCTCACAAACATCCTCATATTTTTAGAAAAAATTTCCGACGCTCCACGCGCCACCACGTGCGGGCAAGGGCACGGCAACGTGCGCCCCCACTCGCGGGCACGTGCCGCACACATTGACGGTAACCCTAACGGCGTTAGGAAAAATTCCGTTAAAAAATAGCATATACCATTAAAACTAACTTGACGTTGTTGGAATATTCCGCCAAACTTGACGGAATATTATGTCGTCTCCTTCCTTGATTCGCCGGACCTTCGCCGTCGCCGGAAAAACTGGAAAAACTTTAAACCTTTATATCTTAGTTGTTTTTCATCCAAATTTCATGAAATCAGTACCAAATTGAAGCTCTTAACTTGTAGAACATTCCCTTACTTGTTTAAAGCCCCAAAAACGATGAAATCTTGCCGGAAAAATCGCGATACTCCGATCACCCCTGCAACTCACTATTCTCGAGCTTCCCGAGCTTGGTGGAGATGATCTAAAGCTCCCTAGAAGCTCAAAAACCATTGAAACCTTCACATTTACGTGTGCATGAACAGTGCACCAAAACTGAGTGTCTCGGGTTCGAAGGTTTCACGACCAGAAAAGGGTATGGTTGAGCTTGTGACAATGAGATGAAGAGGATGATGGTAACTACGAGCTCAATCCGTGCGTGAAATGGAGGGTTCAATGGTCGTCCGTACAACTTGTACAGAATTTGCAGAAAAACCGAGATAGAGGATCAACAGGATTTGGTGTGTAGGTGTGTGGTCCAGTTTGGATCACCAATAAAAAAAAAGAAAAGAAAAATTAGTCCTAATTGGTCCAACAATTAGGAAAGAACTTAATTGGTCCAAAACCTAACTTAACCCACACAACCACACTAATCGTCCAAGGGTATAAATGAAATTTCACGCCGTCGAAAATAAATATTTCGGGACGGGCTGTGATAACTTTTGCCAAACAATTCTTCTTCTTTATTTTTTATTTTTCGATCTTTCTGCTCACCTGTGTATTTGATTTTAAGAATGGGGTAGGTTGTGTGGTTTTCCATGTTCTTTCATGTGGTGTATATGCGTAAGAATGAGATAGATTTAGCGATTTTCTATTGTTTATCCAAATTTAAATACTTTTATGTTAAAATGTTCATAAATATAAAGTAGGATAATCTACACAAATTTTATTTATATAAAAAAAAGTAGTAAAAAAAAAAAAACTAAAATCATTCTTTAATAATTTCCGCTAAAATTTTAAGCAAATAACAAGAAGAAAAACTGTTTTGAGTTGGAACTTAAATTTTTTGGACTAAAAGTTTAGATTTAATCCCAACCATTGAGGTTGGTCTGAAAAATAAGTACTAAATCGGAACGTTCCAATAAATATAATAAATTTCAAAAAACCAGAAATCCTCAGCCCATTAGGAAAACCTGACCGCCCCATACACATCACAATCCTCAACCGACCCAAATACTTCACTATGAATCTCTCTCAGTTGTTCTCCAACTACTGATTTTCTTACATCGTCAAATATTTACAGAGATTGGGATTTTTCGTTCCATGCCAACAAAATTCGAAAAAAAATAGTGGAGACGAATTCTGACCGTTGATCTGGGCAAAGATCAAAACTTTCCTGTTGGTACTAGGAATTCCGTAGCGCCCAAGTTAAATATCCCACTGCTCCTCCATCACATTGAACCCTAATATAACTCTCTCTCTCTCTAACTTCTCTGTCTTTCGCAATTTCTTGAGTTCTTGGATTATATTTTTCTGCATTAGAGTTTTTAGGGTTTGAAGATTTTGATGAAGGCAATGAAGCAAAAGCTGGTACTTACAGTGGAACCAGAATTCTGCCCCTCAGCAGTTCAATACTGGGCGAATGGCAACACGAAGCGCGGACGCGGGAAGTCCGACGTCACTGAGAAGGCGAAAAGGCACCTCTCCGCCTTGGGATGGAAGTTCTGGTATGCTAACAAGCAGCAGAAGACCGAGTTGCGGTACGAGTCTCCCATCGGAAAAGTCTACTACTCGCTACGCCTGGCTTGCCAAGCCTGTGTAAATTCTCCAGGAGGAGTGTTTTCCGAAAGCACTACTTCAAATTCCGTGGTGTCCGTGGAGTGCTCTGCTGCTCCTGATATCGTAGTAGATGTTATGCCGCAATCGACATCAAGAAAAACGGTTAAGAAGAGAAAGATTGGTGAAACATCGAAGGTCGATGATGATTGGAGTCCGAAACAGAAGCGAGGGAAGGTTCTTGCGGATATGAAGAGAATAAGGAAACAGAATAAAGCTACTAAACAGCAGGTCACACGCCTTTTACGGTCTACCAAAACAGCGAGAGAGATTGAGATAACGGATCCTGGTACTCGAAACCCTAGGACAGTCCTGTCTTGGTTGATAGACAGTAATGCTGTGTCGCCGAATGCTAAGGTACACTACCGCCCTAGAAGAGGCACTGACAGTCCATTGGCGACCGGTCAGATAACCCGCGAGGGAATCAAGTGTGACTGTTGTTCTAAGGTGTTTACCCTCACTGGATTTGAAACACATGCTGGTAGCACAAACCATAGACCAAGCGCCCACATTATTTTGGAAGATGGCAGGACTCTCAACGATTGTCAGAGGCAGATGATGAAGAGTCGGAAAGGAAGCACCAACACTGTCACACGGTCAAATGACGACGCGAGGGCTGACAATGTGCGTCAAGATCATCATCATCATCATGAGCATAATGATGATATATGCACAGTGTGCCACTTTGGAGGCGATCTGATTCTGTGTGATCGGTGTCCTGCTGCATTCCACACTAGTTGTCTCTATTTGAAGGACGTGTTGGAAGGCAATTGGTTCTGCCCATCGTGTTGCTGTGTGAAGTGTGGTAAAGGAAACCGTAAGGAAGATAGAAATAATGGTTTTGTGATATGTAGCCAATGTAATAAAAAATACCACTTTGGGTGCCTGAGGAATGAAGGGGTTGCGGAATTGGAAAGGGATTCCAAAGGAAACTGGTTTTGCAGCAGAAAATGTGAAGGCATATATAAGGGAATCAACAAGATTGTGGGGAAACGAATTCTGGTGGGTCCCGACAATCTGACGTGGACAATATTGAGGCCATCTACTCCGTCTGATTCTGACATGGAAGACTTGACAGAGAACTACAGCAAGCTCAATTTGGCCCTGAGTGTGATGCACGAGTGTTTCGAGCCTTCTAAGGATCCTTACACGAAAAGAGACATTGTCGAGGACATTATTTTCAACAGAGAATCGGACCTTAGCCGCCTGAACTTCAGAAGGTTTTACACAGTGCTTTTGGAGAGAGATGGGGAAGTGATTACCGTCGGTAGCGTGAGGATATACAGTGAGTTGGCGGAAGTACCTCTGGTGGCAACTAGGTTCCATTATCGTTGGCAAGGAATGTGTCATGTTATGATGGATATGCTCGAAAACCAGCTCGTCAACTTGGGAGTTGGGAGATTGATTTTGCCTTCTGCTTCTAGCACACTGGATACATGGACCAGCACTTCATTTGGGTTTTCAAAGATGACAGCTAATGAGAGGATGCAGTTTCTGAATTATACTTTCATGGATTTCCAGGACACCATCTTGTGCCATAAAGTATTGAAAAGGACCAACTCTACGATGCCAGCAACCATACCGTTTGAAGGAAGTATCAAATTTGATGGATCGCCCGGTGCCACCTCTACAGTAACTCAGGCAGAAGACAATCAGCCGGATAATGGAGCTTCAGACCAAGGATTGGGGAACGTTGCCTTCGGTGACAAGTTTTTGATTGATGTTGACTGCATGCTGTTGGACAACAACGAACCTAGTTTCTCGGCATGGTACAACAAACAGAATTTTAGGTTGATTCCAGGATTTTGTTAGGGTGTAACTATATAGGATAACTGAACAAATTATAGAGGGAAATATTTGACAGATACATTTGATAATTATGTACAATTTTTTAATGTGTTATTAAACTAAATATCACTTATCAAATTTTATTTTTCGTTCAGAACAGACTCAGTTTTTCTTCTTTTAATTCAACAGTGCACAAGTTTTTCCATGAATTTTTCCCTTGATTCTACTTTAAGAATGAGTTTAAATGTACATATATATACACGCCGCAAGAAAATATAAACTTAACTAATCATTGTGCCTATCAAATACAGCCCCTTAGATCTAAAAGCAAAACAGGAAACTCCGAGAAAGACAAAGGTGCTCTACCTAGCGGAAATGAGGATCACAAGCACAGCGGATGCTAGTCACTCCAATTATCCTCGTCCTTGTAGGGTCCTTTATCCTGCATTTCCAAACATGCATCAGATACAAGCCGCTAAGCAACTAATAATGTTAGATACCCAAAATTATCAGGTGTCCCACCTCATTGGAAACCATTCTTGGCGGCAACCAAACTAGAATTTGTCTATCATCGCCACCAGTGTACAATTCCTGCAATGAGAGACATGAATTACAATTCATACAGGATTCAAAAATCTTCAATAATCCATAGATAACAAGGTGAGCTCATGGAATAAATAAATTAACGGAGGAAAACTTCAACAGGCTTTGTAATTTTTAATCTGATCTTAGAACAGTTGGAAAAAGGGCTTACAACTCCCGTTAATTGACATAGAAGTTGGAGCAACTGACCTTAATATTAAATGCCATTTTAGTTTATAAAGCATTGATTGGAAAAGACCTATAGAAAAATCGTAAATTGTTTGAAGAGTACCTGATCCTGTGAACTAAACCAGCAACAGTTTACATGTTCATAGTGACCACGAAATTTCAGGGATGTTTTACCTGACCACGTATCGAATGCCTGAAGAACAAAATCTGGATGTCAAACGTTGATGTTTGTAGATTTGCTTGTATTTTAGTCCACATGTACAATTCAAAAGACTCAAACCTACGAAAAGGATGCATTACCTTCACAGCTGTCATGCATGGAAACAAGCTCCGAATTCTGACTTGTAGCTAACTGTATGGGCTTGCTGCTTTGCATACGCAGAGTTTCAAAGTTCAACAAAGTATTGCAGCCAGATTCTATATCCCACAACCTCAGTCTTGAATCGGAACCTGAAATGCAAAAGCTCGATCAATGACATCGGCAGTGAGGAATGAATGAAAAACCAATTAGACTAACTTATGCACGAAAGGAATGAATCAAACATTAGGAAACTAAGGTGTGAGATCCCCCATGCATGCTTTTCTCTTTTTATTTTTATTTTCTGTTGGAGGTCGTATTCTGAAGTGTGATCTGTACTGTCTGACACCAGCGAATCGGGTTAAACTGCAATAATTCTGTGATAAAGTATAAACTGATGGATATAATTTAAAAAGTAAACAGTGAACCTGAAACACTATGATTAGTATAAACATTAACTCGGTTAAAGGGACTCAAACATAGGATAGACAATTTAAATGGATTTCCTTCTCAAGCATAACAAACCTCCAAAATTAAATCACTCAAACTGCACTTAAGAGGTACATGCCATCTTCAGTGACTTTTAATCCAGTAACAGCACCGTAATGAGCAGTGGCACGATCCTGACTAGACAGCATCCCTGGATGTAATCTTTGCTTCATAGATCCCTTTACTGGACCTTTATCAATAGGTGAGTGCTTTGCACCACTCCCATTTGTAAGTTTCCTTTGTGGTGCCCGAGCTTTTGCGGATGTGCTTTGACTTGGGGACGAGGACTTAACTGTTGGAACCCTGAGCCAGACATAAAATCAAATATTATCAGTAAAAGGAAAAGTTCAACATACCATTTTCTCCATTTAAAACTAGATTCTCCTATTGACTACAAGCTTCAATAACAAACATTGCTAATAATGCAATGAAGTTATAATTGAAATTTGAAAACGAGGGAACTCAGGACTTATACAAGCAAATAGACATCGCATATAATGGGTTGTGCATTCACACTGTATCTTCAGTGTGGGTCATCGTATTGATTGAGATCTCATCAAGTTTCATTGTCATAAAAGTCACAGATCCATGTGACACCAACAAGTTTAGCTGTGTTCAACTTTGTGTTGAATAAAACGGAGAAGAATAACATGACAGGAGTGAAGGAAAGCATAAAAACTTTTTTCAGTACCAATGATTTAATAGGTTAACAAAGAGGAAACAACATTTCCCAAAAACATATATAAAACCATTTCAGAAATGCTGGTGAAATAGGCTAACTAACAGCGAAGCAAATAATATTAAAAAAAAAACTGAGCAAAACCTTAACTGTGGCAGAGCAGTTCAGGATGGGTGGACGTCTCCCTAGATGAGACTGAGATTGATCCAAAACAAGAAAAAATCCGGCACGTCTCATGTCCCAAAAACGTATTGCACCATCACATCCACCTGTAAGCAAAACCCACTCGCTAGAAGTAGACCATTCCACAGTCATCACACCATCTGCCATCAAGAAAATACAGCACTTAGGACCCTCTAGATGCACGAAACTTTATTCTACGTTATATGTTAAAACTTAAACCCAAGAAACAAAACTAAAAACACTTGTACTTTTGTAAACAAAAACTAGATAACCCAAAGGAAGAATATGAATCTACCAAGAGCAGAAACCTAGCTTTACGATACTAAGGTTCTAAGCATGAATCCCGCCAACAAGGTGTATTGTAAATTTCCTGCCGTCCACAATTACAGGGTTCAACCAGAAAATCCAAATGCTACAAATTACAAAATGCTGAGAAAACCGACTAGGCCGGATTGTTTAAAGAAGTGAATTTTCGCAACATTCGTGACTGTCCACCCTAAATTTCAAGAACAACCCCTTCTTATATCCTCAATATTGTCATCCAAAATGTTTCATGTGTTCACATAACCATGATAAGAAGTTTAAATTTTCTTTCTTTGTATCAAGTGTGCATTAAACGTCGAATTCTGTGAATTTTGGGACATACCGCGGTGGCCAGACAAGGTGTGAGCAAAAGCCCCAGAGGTGGACTTGAACATCTTCGGTTCCGGCAGCAATGAGCATGTGAGAAGTTGCCAACGACGACATTGCAGTTTGGTACACCTTCCCCGGCATCTTGAAGTCCATCACTACCTGCGCCGTATTCGTATCCCAAACATTGATGTGATGATCGTACGACCCCGTCACAAACAGTCCGGTGTCGACGGGATACCACACGGCGGTGGACACCGCGTACTTATGCCCTTGTTCGTGCTGCTTATCCACCGCAAACAGGCACTTATGCCTCGTGATAGCTCCGCTGCCTACGTAATCCCGCGCTGGACATCGAACACGGCGGCGGAAGCATCGGAGGCGCCGGATAACAGGTACTGGCCCTCGGTCAAATCGAGCTGGAGAGAGTTGACGGAGCCGCGGTGAGGGGAGATGATGTCTTTGTGATTGGAGAGTTGGAGCGTTTGGATCCGGGTCGACTTGATTCGATTCGAGAACAAATTTGGGCGGAGCTTGCCCGCTTCCATGTCTCCGATTTCCCGCCACATTTTCGGAGCATCTTCTTCTTCTTGTACCAAATGCAAAAGCGAAGCAGAGGTTCACAACGCAACGGTGTCGTATCGCAGTGTTGTCTCTCACACTCTGAAGTATGAATTCTCAAACTGAAACCGGTTTTGTTGTTACTAAATCCGTTTTCTGTTCTTCCGGGCTTCGCTTTGATTTTCGTCTTGATCAACTCGGACGGATTATTGAGCGGGTTCGGGTTATGATGGCTGAACTTCCTCACAGATGAACATGTGTTTAATTATAATATTTTGTTTTAATTATTTGGTCACGTGTTTATTTATGATTGAGGTTCAACAAAAGCTACTGCTATTCTTTCAATAGCAAAGTAGTGTTCTACATTCAATGACAGCCTAACCAAACGAAATAGCCTAACCTAGAATCCACTAGGCAAAACAAAATCATTAGGAATTGAGGAGTCGAAATCTTCTCCGGATCTTTGTACCGGAGCTCAAGGACTCAAAGATCGAGGTCATTGAAGAGAGAAAAAAAAAAGATCTGAACTATTGATTTGTGTAAAGTTGGTCAGTAAAATCAGCTAATAAGGATTGTAGAATTTAAAATGAGGACCATTACAAAGAAACAAACAACATGTAATTTCCTCCGTGTGTATCATTCTTTTACAATTCCCAACTGTCAATTCTTTTACATGTTTCTAGCTGTGACAACCAACAACTTCCAAAATTGTTAAATTCTGAAACGGTATTGCAAATGACCTTAGATTTGGGTCTGCTTGTGGGGAATTCTTCTTCCATTGATACATCGAGTTCTGCATTTCCTCAAGCCTCAAAGCACTTAAATTTGGAAAGTTGGCAACTACATGGCCAATACCTCGAAGGAAAGCTACTTGCTTTTTAGAGTATGCACCATAAAACTTAATCGATTTTAGTTTGCAAACGAGCCACACCAACTCTCTATATTGCTGGGCAACTTCAACTTTCCTAGCTTGGGAAATGAATCTTGAAACATTACAGGTCAATGTGGGGATGTTTTACAACATGCATGGCAAAAAATATTGGGTCTTCAATAACTTTTATTCATTTGAGCAGAAATAAATGTTCTATTTCGCTTGATAAATTTCTATACAAGTACTCTTATTAGGGTGTAAACCTGTGGATACTTCTATGATAGAAAAACATCACTTGGGTATTTACCCAGATCATGTTCTTGTTGATAGGGGTAGATATCAAAGACTTGTTGGGAGATTAATTTATTTATCTCATACTTGTCCTAATATTGCATATGTTGTGAGTGTTGTAAATTAGTTTATGCACTCGCCCAGTGAAGATCACATGGATGCGGAAATATGAATTTTGGTATATCTGAAGTCTACACCCGGTAAAGGAATACCTTATGGAAAACATGGACATCTAAAGATTGAGAGGTTTTAAGATGTAGATTGGGCTGACAATGTTACTGACATACGGTCTACATTTGGGTATTTATGTTTGTTGGAGGTAATTTGATTACATGGCATAGTAAGAAGCAAAAAGTGGTGTCAAGGTCGTCTGCGAAAGCTGAGTATAGAGGTATGGCACACGGAATATGTAAACTTCTTTGGTTACGTAAACTTTTGAGATGACTTGGTTTTGAATCAAAGGAGGGTATGGAGTTATATTGTGACAATAAATCTGAAGGGGAGATAGTTGATAATCCGGAACATGATCAAATAAAGCATGAGGAGGTTGATCGATACTTTGTCAAGGAAAATCTTGAAACGAAAATTGTGTCTATACTGTTTATGAGTTTAGGAGAGCAGTTAACTGATATTCTTACTCATGCAATATCTAGTAAGGTTTTCCAAGACTCAATTATTAAGTTGGGCATGTATGATATTTATACACCAACTTGAGGGGAATGTTGATTTGAGTCTTGATTGTAAATGTACATCATCTTTCCAAATTCACTCATTTTCTCTAATTTTAGTACGTACCCCATCTCACTCCTTTCATGTTTTATTCGTGTTGATCCAACCACTCTATTCTTCTATCACACTCATCTTTTATTTATTTTTTATTTCAACCCACCACCGATCTTCTCGTACAATTTCCCCTAAAGAGCCATCTTCATTCTCCTTATTTTCTACAACCCGTCCCCTATTCATCACACTCTCTCTCTCTCTCTCTCTCTCTCTCTCTCTCTCTCTCTCTCTCTCTCTCTCTCTCTCTCTCTCTCTCTCTCTCTCTCTCTCTCTCTCTCTCTCTCTCTCTCTCTCTCTCGAGTTCTTTTTCTTTTTCACTCACCTTCCACAGCCTTCTTCCTTACTACACAATTTTGTCTCTCTCTTCACTAGCTGATATTGATGCATAACTCAATTTGAGTTCCATAGGACAATTCTCTTGGAATATAGCTTGCTCGGTTGTACAAGTCTTAATCACGACATCGTCTTCATCCGCCAGGACTCCCATTCGTAAGGTTGACTGGCCAAAGTCAACGTTGTTGTTGTTGTAACTTGGCGTCTCGACACATCTGATGTCTTGCTAGCAATGTGGCTTTTGGTGGTGTTGAAGGTGGTAAGATGGCATTTTATGACAATATGTGTGAAATCCCATCCCCGGAATTTCACCATTTATTACGTATTTCATATTTTAAATTCGTATTTCGCGATTACGTTATCTTTATTAGTTAATTTTAATTCCGCTAATTATAAGTTTAGTAATTAATTAGTTATCGAGTTGGAAGTCTCATAATCAATCTTTATCTTTCGTTGATATTTCAAAGTTACAACTAGTGTTTTTAAATAGATCTCGAACCCACAAACGCATAGGCGAAAACCGTTTGCGAGTCCGAATTTTAACGGTATAGTTACTGACGTTTGAAGTTGTGAACTAAAGATTGTGGGAATTGTTTAAATTCCACATGTAGGCTAAAGGTTAAGTTAGTCTAATAAAAAAAAGGGACAATCAGATTTTTGGAGGGTAGAAAGGACCAATTAAAGGGAGAAAAGCAAAAATCCTCCCTCCCCCATTTGTGAACCCTTGTGCTCCACCAACACACTTTCAAACCGGTCAATTGCAGGCCAATTCCTCCATTTCTCATCTGATTTTCCTATCTCCTTCATCTGCAACTTGCTCAACTATCTTCTACTCTCCATCTCCACCAAAAATCAAGGATTTTTAAGGCCTAATTCGGGTAGAACTCCACAGGAGAACCCGGGGGTTCTCGACGACAAATTGTCGTTCTGGAAAGTATCACCATTTGCCATCACCCTTAATCAACTTCCCTTGGACCTAGGAACAAGACCCAACTGGTGGGTGGGGCGTTGGAACACCAAGGAAGCCGAATTGAAGAACACCCATCTTAGGGTTTCGACGGGTGCGAGCCAATTTGAGGGCATTCCAGGCCAAATTGGACTCGGCCACAGGTATAAAGTTTACTCTACTTGTTGAGATCTTCGTTCTTGTAAAATTTGAGAATTTTTAGAAAAAGTCGAATTCCCCGATGTGTGACATTTGATATAGGAAAATGTTGTTGGTTGAGTATATTATTGATAAGGTCCACCACTTGATCATTCTAACAATTGACGATCTTACCATTGAATTGACACCCAATTTTAGTATGCTATGGTAGAGATTGTTTAAGGACCTTAGGGACTTACACGTGAAAATCTAGTGATTGGATCTTACAGAATAAGTGACGTAAGATCATGGACCCTACCTTAGATGACGGTTCGATTCCTCATTAAATGTTGTTGTGGGAGACATATGAGAGTTTTTAAGTAAGTGAATTATCGAAGGAAATCTAAATGTGGACTTGTACCTTGTTTAGGCGGTGATAGAACGTGATGCCTTGACTCTCGTGCTAGGGTGCATTAACGCGGACTCCAGGTGAGTGAATTTAACATAAGTGATATTGGTAATTACCTTGTTTTCGTAATTGTTATCCTGTGTGGATATGACTTGATTTTTGTTGTGCTATGATAGCACCAAACCCGTTGGAACCAACTCAAGCTAACCCACAGGAAATTTATCAAATGAAAATGCAAGAACAAAATATAAAAGACACCAAGATTTTAACGAGGTTCCTCAACAGTCAGTGTAACTGGAGTACGTCATCGGAGCAGTAGGAGCTCACCCAATAATCCACTATCAACCAAATGGAAGTTTACAAAGTGTTGGCAAGCTCACAACCCAAAACCCCAATACAACCAATAGCTCTCACACACCAAAGAAACAAATAAAGAGAAATATAATGATTAATTTCTTCTCTATACAAAGCTCAAAGTTATTACAACAACTACCTTGGTGGATGATTACTAACCAAAAAGAGGAGCACTTTCTTCTTCTCTTCAAAGAGGGGCTGCTCCACTTCTATTTTTTCTTCTCTGTTTTTATGATGCACAATTCTCTTCTCTCTCTAATTGCTCTAAAGGCAACAACACAATGTTAAAAACCAAAACCCACGGGTGTTATGGCCAAAACAATTCACCTTAGACAAGGTGCCATGTTTTCCTCCCCAAAACATGGAAGGGACATAATTATTTTGTCTTTTTTCTTTTTGATTTGTTTAATAGCCACTTGGCCACTATTCAACAATTATATATATATGTTTCCTATTGAATTGTTATTTTTAATGCTTATAGCCATGGATTCAAGTTATGAAATGAGATTTGATGTATGTATATTGAAATATGGTTTGATTTGTTTGATTGACATGATGTGATGAAATGTGAAGGCTAGTGGTGGGCCATTAACCCATTTTGATGGGGATTTGTTGCTTCGATATTGTTTCATTTCCCGCTTCGTTGATCCGTTCTAAATTTAGTATGTGTGCCTTATTTCCCTTGGTTGAGCTTTTGTAAATTAAGTAACTTGGGCTCGTCTCATTTCTTTGAGCTGTTATACATTATGGTTGTTGGCCTTCCGTGATTTCGTTGAGTGATGGTCCGGAATTGTATTCACCTGGATTCCGTTGATAGATGGTTTGGAATCCCTCATACTCTGCAATTCCGTTGAGTGATGGTCCGGAATTGTATTCACTCAAATTCCGTTGAGAGATAGTTCGGAATCCCTCATACTCTGCGATTCCGTTGAGTGATGGTCCGGGATCGTATCCACTTTGGGTTTCATTGAGTTTGGATTGAGATAGCTTCAAAGGTGTATGCTTAGACCGAACTATGTCGCTCTAACCCTACTTTTCATTGCGTTGTATGAGAATATGGTTGTGAGATGTTGTGATTGTTTCAAACAAATCGTTGAATGTCTGGGTGACTCATTCGGAGTTTTCAAAGGTTTGGTATTGATTCTCATGCATGATTTATATTCAAGGTTTATAAATTGTGATTGATGGCTGGTTTTATTATTGTATCACATACTTTGTATCATTGTCACTCACACGAGCTTCACAGCTTATTCAGGTTGATGTTTGCCCGATGCACCATTCCGATGGTGTAGACACTGATCATACAGGTGATAGGTTTGAGTAGACTCCGAGAAGTCCGTAGGTGGGGGTAGCAGTGCGGTTATCAGAGACGTAGAGCGTTAGGTTACCCTTGATTCACTCTTGTACTTTATCTTTTGGGACTTTCTTTTTAGCACTTCAAACTTGTTCTTAGTAAAGCAAGGATTATATTTCTTTTTGGGATGTACATATTTGTAAATATCTTGTGAAGAACTTAGCCACCTTCTTTTTAGTTTGGGTTGCAGTTAAAGTATTTCATTCCATATGGTATGTCATATTTAACGAATGTTTTTTTTTTCTTTGCCACGTGTCGATTTGCGACGTATGTTGGGATCGGGGCGTGACAATATGTGGGTTCACGGTTTTTGGATTGTAAAAATTTGTTATGTGAGAGAGGAGATTCTGTTGATGAATAAAGATAAAAGAAATTAGGTTGGCCATGATGAGCTTGTTAAGTAACGTGATGACAAGAAGAATCCATTGTAAGGAATTTGATGTGTTGGTGTTGGTTCTTTGGTTTCAAATGCTTTCTTCACCCTTTGGTTTGTGATTCACGTCTAATCTACTTGCACAAAAGTTACTATTTTTGGTTGATTGGTGGTGTGTTTTCATGGTTAGAGGATGGAGGCATAGAGTAGTATAAATCTAGTAAAACACAATAACATACCGAATTTAAGTGGTTCACCAATTTGGCTATGTCCACTAGAGTTGCATATGCATTTGGATTTTACTATGTATGAGAGATTTACAAAACACAATGAAGATGGTCTAGAGCCTTTACATAAGGTAAAAGAAAGGGAAGGTGGGTGGTCTGAGAAGGAGAGATCTTTCTTGTAGCTACTGCGTTGTTGCTGGTGTGGTGTTGTCCCTCCCGTAAGTGTTCTTTCCTCCTTGTGCCTTTATAAAGAAAGCAATGAAATCCTCAATTAAGTATTCAACGACACGTTTCAATTCTTTTGCAACACTTGGACATCAAGCATTGAAAGCATTAGTAACTAATCATAATTATAATCATTACCGTGCATGTGGACAACTACCCAAAAGCCACATCCAACTCTAAGGGATATAGAATCTCACCTTTCCAATTTTGGAGAGTGAATCATCACCATACATTAACTCATAATTTGCCACCTCACCATTTGGTTAAAATATCAGACCAATTCTAGCTAGATTTATTTCACTTCAAGCTGAACTCTTCTGCTCCTTGTTGCTAGTTACACTTTAAACTATGACAAAAAAGGCTAGTAAGGTGAATTAGTTCTATTGGCATGTAAATGATAAATATAAGGCCTAACAATTCAGTCTACAAATAAACATTTCTAGTATAAATACACGGAGAAATCTTACTTTATTCTTGTATATAGTGAAATGTATATGTATTAGTTAACTAACGAAGAAAATAACTTAGTAGATTAAATATTAAAGCACAAATTAAAAATATTTCGATACATACATACGTATATATACACACACGCATTTTCTTTTTAAATACGGGTATTGCAACTTCAAATCTAATAATAGGATGTAATGGGCAGATTTTATTAGTTAAAGATTGATTTTTCTGAAAAAATAATTTAGAAACTAAATCGGTAGATAGGAAAATCACCATATCTTAGTAACAGTGGATTTTCGATTTTACCCCCGTTTCTTTTTTGTTTTTTCAACTTTGCCATTTTGCTCAGCTGTCAGAGCAACTCCACACTTGGAGCCCTCCCCCCAGGCAATCCACTATTCAATCCACCCTATGAACAGTAACTGCCATAATGAACAGCAACTGTCTTTTGCATCTCCACCCTTGCACTTGAATAGCCCTGGCAATAGGCAATAAAATATTATTAATTTTTTTTTTACAAAATAATACTAAATAAATTTATTTGTAATTTCGGATAAGATATTATATTGTAATTTCGGAATTTGATTGAAAGTAGTTGAGAAAATATGAAATTGTGGTGTAAGGTAGATGATAATGAGAAGGTATTTATAGAAAAGTAGAAACATTTTTTTTTTAATTTTCAGATATTTCTTTTGGATTTTTTACAATTTTTAATTTTTTTTATTCAAATAATTAATCTCTGCCATTGAATTTAAAAAAATTTAAATTCCAACACTCCAGATTGTGCCGCGTGTCACAACGGTAACTTTTCACAATTTTTAAACTTTTTTTTTAAATTTATAAAGCAGATTAATATCAACCGTTGATCTCAGATCGAACGGTTGATATTAAATCAGTAGTTTTTTTTTATTACCGTTTCAAATCGGACGACTCATATTAAAGAGCCGTTGAGATCGAACGGACCGTAGGAAGCCACGTGGCTTCCCAATGGTCACCTGCATTTCCTGGTGCGCGGGCCCTGTGCCCTGTAAACTTGTCGGCTGACGCGCCCCCACTCGTGAGTGAGGGGCACGCGCCTTACACAAAAAAAATATAAAAAGCACCGGCCCTTGGGCTGCAGGCTTGTCAATTCTCCACAGGCCTGGCCCTCGGGCTCCTACCTTCACTCGGGCTGCCCAACGCTGGAGGCCTATCCACCGGCCCTCGGGCCCTTTCCCTTCGTCTGGCCCCCGAGCAACAACCAAGGGTGGAGTTGCTCTCAAATGGAGAACAGAATGGTGACGCGTGGTGTTCATTTTCTCTCAGCCTTCCTCTCTCTCTCTCTCTCTCTCTCTCATCGCTACTCACACTCGCTTTGCCGATGAATTTCCAGTCAAATTTGGGCACGATGTGTCTCCAAATCACCACCAATGGAAGATAATTGGTGTAAGATTAATCCTCAAATTTCAAATTTTATTTTTTATTTGATTTCTCTTAATGCATGTTTAAGATTAGTGTTCGTGGAGGTGATTTGAGATGGATTTCAAGCTGGATTGCAGAGATAAGTAACTTAATAAGAATCATGATCATTGAAAGAAAAAAAGGATAAAAATCAAAGTCACCCAGTATTTGGAACACTTTCCGTGTAAAGAAGCCGAAATTATAGTAATTTTCCTTTTATTTGATGGTTGTGTTAGGTATGGTATTATGGTTTTCCTATCTGTTAATAGGGTTTTGGGAGGTCACTAAAATCGCTTCGAATTTGCTTTAGTTTTGATCAGAAGAGGAGGCAGAGGCAGTTGGTGCTGCTCTTGCTGTGACCCAGGAAGTTCTCGCGTTCGTCAAGAATATCTCTATGCATCTGGAGACTTGGCTCGATTTCCGACGGCGACGAAGATTCAGATGGAATACTCTGCTTTGATTTGTCCATTTCTTTGTGTAATTCAATTCAAAGTGCTTTGTTTTCATGAAACTAAATGCATAGTAGTGATACTAATTTCAGTTCTCTAGATGCATGTGTAGCACATTCGATAAATAATAAAGCTGTAGAATTACACATTCAATAAAACATCCTGTCTTCCTTTGCCGACAAGCTGAATGATTATGAGCTTCCAATCCTTTGAGTAATATTTTTACCAATTTTTTTTTTTTGTTGAGTAAACCAATTTTTTTAGAAAAGGAAAGAATGCTTTTACCAAATCGTATACAAAAAATTCATACTTATACTCACCCATATACAGGTTTTCTACAAAATGATCATCCTATTTTCAATGTGTATTTAATCGATGATCCGAATTGTCCACTTTCTTTCAAGAATACAAATAATCAGCTAAACCAACAATTGATTAGGTGTTCGATTGTTTTGACATTTTCATTACAATTTTGTCTAATGAGTCATGATTTTGTGCATATTTAAGGATTTGAATGATTGTTTGCGAGAATAACTCTTGAATATAAAGGTTAAATATAAACACAGGTTGATCACTAAAATGCATATTGTAAAATGAGAATAACTTTACGAAGATATAATAATATATAGAACCCCAAAATAATGTTTTGCAAATTTCTACAATGATGTAATCTGGCCGTTGAAGAGATCTCAGAATGAGAAAGTGATCAAGTGTGCTTTCGAAGTTCTGTGTCATGGAAGATAATCATATGATTCAACAATTTTTAAACATTTTTACATTTTTTGGTAAAGGATGAATTCAAAATGTGAATAAGAAAGATAACATGCTGACATCTGTTCTGTCACCAGGTAAAAAAAAAAAAAGTATGTGTCTTTACTCAATCAACTCATTTCGTGTTCTAATTCCGAGTTATGAATCATAGTATTGTCTGCCAATATAAAGAGTAGGATTGTGAAATCATGAGATATTTGACATTTTATGTTAAACTGAATTAAGAGCACACTTTCATATACAATTTCATTTATATTTATTCAATCTAACAATATAGTCCTATTATTAGAGAAAACTATTCTTTTTCTGATCAAGTAATATATTATTTTAGGACTCATAAACTTATACTATTTAAATTCAATAAATCTATAATACATTGGCTTAAGAATTGTTATTAACAGCACTAGAAAACTGTCTTTCTGCATTCTTCTCTGTTTCATGCATAATTACAACATGATTTTATAATACATAATTACAACATCACTCACCATCTTCGAATTCCAAATTTAGTTAAGAACAATGACAAATGACTGAAAAGCATGATGTTTTCAAAATTATTTGGTTGGCAGTTCTACTCAGTGCTACGAACCGAAGGACTCCAATTGTCTTTTATCCTTCTATTAATAACGGGGAGCCTGTGGAAAACATGATGGCTCTTCTGGGGAAAATTGTGCCCCCCAACCCAAATGCCAAAAATCAGGTGGCTTGAGAATAAGTGTCTTTCAGATAGAATATCGTAATTGAATCATCAAATAAGTTACAATTTAACAAAAATACATAGAATGGGTTAACAACCAAAGTTTACGAGAGAAATACTATTTGTCTTTGATAGTAGTTATTTGCATGTGTGTAGTGTTGTGAAATGAATATTATGTGTGTGTTGATTTTTTAAGAGATAAGTACACACGTATACAATAGATTTTGTTAAAACAAATTATATGCATGATATCTTTTTTGCTGTGAATGACCATATTCTTTCTCACACATTATTGTACAACAATCTGTGTTGTAGATGGATTAACTAATTTTTCTACCCGATATCATTACCTTGTTTTACTTACTAATTTTATAGCCATTATTCATATGCAGCTTATGAAAAATAATGACTAACTTTTGCTGGATTCTTTATTTGGGTGATCTAATTTGTAACTGAGGACCCACAGAATAAAAAGAGTAAATCTAAAGAGTGGAGAATCATTGAAGGTCAGCACCAAACAAGTTGGGTAACTCCTACTTCATACTAGAAGCCGCTATATTTTGAACAATTGTTTAAATGTAGAATGCTAACCTGTTGTTCTCTGTAAATATAATTTAGCTACCAGCTACTGTTCAGTGGTAAAAAAACCTACAATTTTTGGAGTACATCGGTAAAATAGGAGCAGTTATATTTTGAACAACTCTTAATATGTATATATAATATCAGTGTAGATGGTTAAGTTATCAACAACTACGATATGGTTTTATGTGAATACTTTGTACATGTTTTGTATAAATAGTTTCTACATATCCATATACCGACACTTAATCCCATATTATAATTCGCTTGACACTCCCGCGGCAACATGTGGGGGGCTAAATCTCTAGTATCCTCTAAGCATGCATGTTGGTTGGAGTCAAATGCAAAATCATAGAATCAGAAATTAAGGTAATCTATATACATTTCATTTGAAGTTTCCTTTTATAGAATTTGCTTCACCGGTGCAGATAATGTTATAACTGTTTTAATGGTTTGAATGGATGATTCAGAACTGCTTCTTCATATGCAGATTACCATATGTACAGCTGATGTAAGTTCTCTCTCTCTCTCTCTCTCTCTCTCTCTCTCTCTATGTGCATTGATCTGTTTTGTCTGTCAACTTTGCTTATAACTTACTCTCCTAGTATTCCCCTTATCAGGAAAATTTTACCGATTGCAAATGATAAATGTTATGAGCATGGGAAAGGCATAACCAATTTTAAATCAGCTTTTCAGGTATGCATTGATTCCAGATTCAAACCATCACTTCCGCTTAGTATGTTGTTTATCATTTTGTGATCATAACACCGTCAGGCAGCGTTATTATTGTGAATGTTATGCGAGAAAGCAAAGAAAATTCTAATGGGAGAAAGTAAAGTTAAGGTGAAGATTTTGGTTCGTCCTTTAGCTTTCAATAAGTTCAATGCCAATTAGGGGTTTTTCTTCACATGTTTTCTTTCCTGTTTCAACTTCCGATTTCACTCAATTTTATGTATTTGCTGAACACCTTATTTGTTTTACAAAATGTTTGTATATTCCCAAATAGTTGTATGAAGTACCGACACTACTTAGATCACATTGGTAGTACTTGGACCTGAAAAAATAATGGTCAAACGGATCTTTTCTCAAAGTCAAATCTCAATTGTACAAATGACTGATTTTTTAATGTGTTGTTAACCTTTGATCATTTTATTAAATTCCAGATTCTGAACCCTGATACGATTTTGGTGGTTGTAAATTTTTCTACTTATTAATGCTTCAAAAAATAAGTATGTAGTTTGATATGTTGAATTATCCATTATGTAGATTTGGGATTTTTGAAGTAATACTAACTGGAATTAAACAGGTTGCTTAAATGGTGGAGGACAGATTAAACCACTGTGAAAAAGTGAGGTGCCATGTGTTATAGGTGCTAATTTAGTTTCCTGCTTTTGCATCTTTCTGATTTTTCCTTATGCCGAGTCCTGCAACACTAACTATGTTATCGAAGTAACGTTTACAATTACCTTGGGCAGTTCTATACTAAACTGCAGGAAAGGATACATGCAAAGGAGATGGAGAAGAATAAGTTGCAAGCCAAGTATGAGGTGGTATTTAATCAATGGTGGTCAACCAAAACCTGCGTGTGAATTATGTTCTTATTATGAATGTTGTTTGTTTTTTTTTTTACAGGAAACTCTAGAAGCTGAGATTAGAAAACTGACATTTAAAGAACTCCAATGCCAATCTTCTATGAGGAGCCTCCACCTCCTAAAGCAGACCTGAAGAAGGTATATCTTTTCTCTTTCAAAATCACAAATGGCATGATGTATATAATTTTGTTCATGTGCAATTTCCAGTTCTCTGGTGAATCTGATTTCACGCTTTAGTTTGGAAAACTCTTATTTTTGTCATATATAGAAAAGTGGTGGGGCGTGCAAGTACATCATTGATGGACTTCTAAATGGTGGTTAGTTTAGTTTATAAATTTGTAATGCATGTGCTCTCTAACCTTGAGCATTTCTCCATCATGACCATATATATTCAGAACTTTCTACACCTTCAACAATGTTTCCATTACCGCTTGTGAAAACTAAAAATCATAAGCAAAAAATTATTTTAATTTATTCAAAATCTAATTTAAAATGGGCAGAAGATTGTGTTCAGTAAAACCCTAAAACCATTACACACAAATAACAAGTACCACGACCCATCAGCAACATCTGCATCACCATCACCGTCACTTCCGTCATTAGAATCATCATAGCTTCCGTCATCATTAATATCATCACCGTCACCAACACTACACTAGACATACATCATCATTAGATACATTACCCTCACCAATACCATCATCTGCATCAACGGTCTGTTGTGCGGAAGCGTCAAATATGAAACCAATAAGCAACAACGGCAAAATATGATAAGACAAATAATCCAAAGAACACAAGGATTTATACTGGTTCGGCGTAAGCCTACGTCCAGTTCCGAGACGGCGAGGAAATTCCACTAATATCAAAAGGAGATTACAAATAGAGTTTTAACTCTCAAACCCAAAGCCCACATACACCCAATAGCTCTCACTCTCCAAAGAAACAAATAGAGAAAGAAATATAATGAATAATTTCTTCTCTACACATATAGCTTAAAGCTATTACAATAACAACTACTTTGGTGGATGATTACTAACCAAAATGAAGCATCAACTTCTTCTTTCTTTTGGGCTCTCTACAACTCACCTTGCTCTCTCAAAGATGGACTTCTTTAAAATTAAAAAATGGTGCAGCCTTCCTCTTCTCTTTTCTTCTCCGAAACCAAACATATTATGGCTTTGACAAAGCCATAAAACAAGCCACAAGACAATCCATAAAACAAGGAAACATTAGACAAGTTCCATGTTTTCCTCCCCAAAACAAGGAAGGATGTTGTCCACCTTCCTTTTTTTTTCTTTTGAATTGTTTTGTTGTCCACTTGGCAACTTGGCCAATTATTCAACAATCTCCACCTTGGCCAAGATGTACCAAAGCCAACAAAAGTAGACCATTTCTCTACCGTCTTCTCCAAATTTGCAAACCATAAGTGCCTTGATCAAAAACAAAAGGTGATTCAAACGAAGAACTGAAATTCTTCAATATCACCAACAAAAGATCAAGTACACCATACCAAAGTTGGACACACAATGAACTCCACCTGCTCACAAACACCATGGTCTTACACTGCACCAATAGACTCATTCACATAGCATGGCATATTCTCCAAGTCAAAACTGATTACAAATTTGGCAACAAAGTCTCACATACCACACACGAAAATATGCCCTTCACTCAAGTTTACCATCATCACATGAGCACCAACAGGACAACCAAAATTTCAAATTCAAATAATCAGCAGGAGATCCAAAACCATACCTCAACTGGAGTCTTCAAGAAAACTAATTGCAGATGATGGAGACCAACAAACCAAATAGCAGTGGCAAACAAATCCAACCAAATGTCCATAGCCCAAACAAAGTTAGAAAGCATATAACTTGCCTTCTACACGAGGGTTCCACACAAATGTTCTGCAGTGCATGTGGTGTATCCAAAATAGTGTGGTGCCTCACTATCCAAACTTGCAGAACTCAACAAATTGGCCCTCACTGAATTCAACTTTACAAAAAAAAGCAAAACCATACCAATATCCAAAACAATAAAAACACCGATGAAGAGCAACTGACATAACACAAACATATATAGAGGCTACTAAGCAACTTTCTCAAATCATAACAAAGAATCCTTACAAACTCTTAAATCTCCATATGTAGCGAAGAGATTCAAGAATACCCACAACACCAGATTCCTTTTTTTTTTTTTTTTTTTTTTTTTTTTTTTTTTTTTTGACTTTCAAATCTGGTGTAGCCAACTGTCATCATAGAACAAAGTCGAAGTCGTCATCGACGACATTCGCACTCGCACCAGCATTATCTTTCAGTTTAAGACAATCAACTTTCCAATGCCCTTCCTTGCGACAATAGTTGCATGTGTTGTTTCTGGTCTTAGACTTCGATCTCAAATTTCCTTTATTACTCCCTGAACCATATTCCCTATCTCTGCCTCTTGCTATCAAAGCCTCAGAATGAGAATCATTCAAATTTCCAAATACTTTGTTCTTTAACTCTCTTGAATTCAAAGCGGCTTTTACATTCTCCATACAAATAGAATCTCTCCCATATAACAAAGTTTCAACAAAATTCGCATACGAAGGAGGTAAAGAACACAACAAAATCAAAGATTGATCCTCATCATCAATTTTATTATCCATACTTTTCAAATCCATAATAACCTTATTAAACTCATCAAGATGATTTTGAATAGACGTACCTTCAGTCATACGGAGAGTGTACAAACGTTGCTTCAAATACAAACGATTGGTGAGGGATTTGGTCATATATCTACTCTCCAACTTAAGCCACAAACCAGCTGCAGTAGTTTCATTATCCACCTCACGAAGAACTTCATCAGATAGTGATAACATAATTGCACTATGTGCTCGATTCAAAGCGTCTTCTTTTTCTTCAGCAGACCAATCTTTTGGCAAGGCTTCCACACCCTGTAGCGCCTTAAGCAACCCTTGTTGAACTAGCACAGCTCGCAGTAGCCGAAATTGAAGGAAAGATGAGAGAAAATCGGTTACGGTGGTTTGGACATGTGCAAAGAAGGCCTACTGACGCTCCGATTAGAAGATGCGACTATGGGACAGAGGTTCAGGGCCGAAGGGGTAGAGGAAGACCTAGGAAAACTTTGGAAGAGACTCTAAGAAAAGACTTAGAGTACTTGGATCTAACGAAGGACATGACACAGGACCGAGCACAATGGCGTTCTAAGATTCATATAGCCGATCCCACTCAGTGACTTGGATTTTTCAAGTCTCCAACCGAGAAGTTTTCCTCACTCAGGAAATTAAGGGAACACTACCTCAACCTACATGCTCCACTCACAAAGCTCCAACAAAAGAAAATTCAAAGAACTTAGCGAAGAAGGCTTTGATGTATTTAACTCAATACGTTGAAATGAAGGAAAGCTTATTTATTGATATCCCCGATAAGCTACAAATATGTACATATACATGAGTCAAAATAAACAAACAAGAGGGAGCCTTCGCATAGGTTGCTTAGGAGAAGTCTCAGCAGTCGGTAGAGCCCCAGAAAGAGAAGGCACCGGAGGGGGATCATTCGGAGCCTCAGTACTGGACAGAACCCTAGAAGGAGGAGGCATCAGAGGTTGATCATTTGGAGCTTCATTACGCGGTACAGCCCCAGAAGACGAAGGCAATAAATGCCTTTGGAACAAACCCACAAATCTCTGATGATCAAGTAAAACCTGACCATCAGTTTCCTTCATCTGGTCCAGCTTCCTCTTCATGTTTGTAGCATAGTCATGTGCGAGACGGTGCAACTGTTTATTCTCATGCTTGAGCCCTCTAATCTCCTGTTTGAGACTCATCACTTCGGCCGCCAATGATTCAACTTGGCGGGTTCGAGCAAATAGGCGTTGGGCCATATTAGACACAGAACCTGCACACTGAACACTGAGAGCCAGCGAATCCTTAACAGCTAACTCATCAGACCGTTTGGAAAGTAGTCTGTTATCTTTGGGAGTGAGAAGGTTCCTGGCCACCACCGCAGCGGTCATATCATTCTTCATCACGGAATCCCCAACGGTAAGAGGACCAGTAGGGGAGACGAAGGATGGGCGCCATATGTTGTCTGGAGAAGGCGGGGCTGCCTCTTCAACAAGGTTCAAGTCAAAACGACGGTCGGAGGGGCCAGACATTTTCAAAGGTGTTGAAGAGAGAAGAGGTCGGACAAATCAAGATCTTAGAAGTGCAAGAATGAAGCTTCTACTGGTGGAGATTCAAGTGTGCTTTGGAACTTAATGCCAGCCCCTATAAAAAGCTGCACTCGACGGAGCTTTAGACATCGAAGAGGCGCCTGCTCAGAAATCGAAGAGGCGTTTGCTTTCTCAAAAGCTGGGCTGCTTAGAGACCACGAGGGTTGATCTCATAAATCGAAGAGGTGTTTGCTTTCTCAAAAGTTGGGCTGCTCAAAGACCACGAAAGCCGATCTCAGAAATCGAAGAGGTGTTCGCTTTCTCAAAAGCTGGGCTCCTCAGAGACCACGAGGGCCGATCTCAGAAATCGAAGAGGCACCTACTTTTCCAGCCTTGTCAGCACCTGTCACACGCACACTCAGCTTTGCGGAAATTATGGGTATTCTGTCGAAGACTTCTGGGGAAGTAGAAAACACATGAATCTTATTGTCCAATCACCCACTTCCCACACGCAACAATAGCTCATGGGTACCACAGATAACTTTGCCAAAGTTCTCTGCCAAAGTTGAGCATGTGAAGCTTGCAGCTCCCACTACATCGCTCTGACCAAGAAGGGTAAAAGAATAGCAAAGAAACAGCACTAACAAAGTTTAGACCCATAAATTTTGAAGGTCTAGCTACCATATTATTACCCACAAGGGTAAAGGAACAGTACCACTGCTGGATAATTGGAAAGTCCCTGTGTGTCAACCTCTGTGCCTCGTGGGAAGGTAGACTAGCAAACATGCCCAACCTTTACTCACATTCGAGAAAACACTCCCAATAAAATTGCTTGCTCCAAAATCGAAGAGGCACCGTCCTCCGAATCTCGAGAGCCAGACTCCCAACATGACTACTTTCTCAAAAATCGAAGAGAGGGTAAAGGAACAGTACCATTGCTGGATAATTGGAAAGTCCCTGTGTGTCAACCTCTGTGCTTCGTGGCAAGGTAGACTAGCAAACATGCCCAACCTTTACTCACATTCGAGAAAACACCCCCAACAAGACTGATTGCTCCAAAATCGAAGAGGCACCGCCCTCCGAATCTCGAGAGCCAGACTCCCAACATGATTACTTTCTCAAAAATCGAAGAGACACTGCTCCCCGACTCTCGAGAGCCAGACCCCCAACATGATTGCTTTCTCAAAAATCGAAGAGGCATCGTTCTCCGAATCAATCGAAGAGGCGCTAGCTTTCTCAAAAGTTGGGCTCCTCAGAGACCACGAGGGCCGATCTCAGAAATCGAAGAGGCACCTACTTTTCTAGCCTTGTCAGCACCTGTCACACGCACACTCAGCTTAGCGGAAATTATGGGCATTCTGTCGAAGACTTCTGGTGAAGTAGAAAGCATATGAATCTTACTGTTCAATCACCCACTTCCCACACGCAACAATAGCTCATGGGTACCACAGATAACTTTGCCAAAGTCTCTGCCAAAGTTGAGCACGTGAAGCTTGCAGCTCCCACTACATCGCTATGACCAAGAAAGGTAAAAGAATAGCAAAGAAACAGCACTAACAAAGTTTAGACACATAAATTTTGAAGGTCTAGCTAACATATTATTACCCACAAGGGTAAAGGAACAGTACCACTGTTGGATAATTGAAGTCCCTGTGTGTCAACCTCCGTGCTTCGCGGCAAGGTAGACTAGCAAACATGCCCAACCTTTACTCACATCCGAGAAAACACTCCCAACAAGATTGCTTACTCCAAAATCGAAGAGGCACCGCCCTCCGAATCTCGAGAGCCAGACTCCCAACATGATTACTTTCTCAAAAACGAAGAGACGTTACCCGAATCTCGAGAGCCAGACCCCCAGCATGATTGCTTTCTCAAAAATCGAAGAAGCATCGTTCTCCGAATCTCGAGAGCCAGATACCACATACCACTTTTTCAAAGTGCTCTGACAGAGTTAAAACATGTGAAGCTGGCAGCTCCCACTACCGTGCTATGACCAAGCAGGGTAAAGGAATAGCATTACTACTTTTTGTTAGGGAGACTCCTATATATGTCGACCTCCATCCCCAACGGACAGGCAGACCTGCAAAAATGCTCAACCCTTCCTCATATCTGAGAGGGCACTCCCAACGAAGCCTTTCGAAATATTCAGCTTTCTTTCCCCCCGATAATACCTCTGCAAACAAGCTATACTAGAGCAAGAATATCTCATATCATCAGGGTTAAAAGCAAGAGTATCCCATATCATGCTTTTTCCCTGTCTTTTCCTTTGGCCTTGTTTTTACCTGCAAGACAAGGAGAAAGAGAGCAATCAGTCAGCACTTGAAATCAAGTTACCAGCCAGGAACTGACTGCCTGGAACCCCTTACCTGATTACTTACCTGGCATTGCTCTCGAGTACTCATCTTCAACATCTTATGTGTCCAGGGAAGATACCGCATCTGCTTGAGGGACAGATAGGGCAAGTGCGAAGGATACAAGGAAGCATGTGGAGACAAGCGTAACAGCACACATGCCGATACATCCATTACTCTGTCAAAAGCAAAAGTATCCCATATCAGCAGGGTCGAACGTACTCTAGATTTGATGGACTTGTTTTGACCCTCAAATTCTTTAGTCGGCCTTATACTCTGGAGGAAACCAGAAAACCCTCCAGCTCAGTTCAAGAATTAGCCTGTGGAAAGTTACTTCTTCAAAAGCAAAAGTATCCCATATCATCTCTTCTCATTTTTCTTCTCTTTATCCTTCATGCTGCTGCAAGATGGGGAGAAGGTGAACAATCAGCCGGAGCTCTGATTGCTTACCTTGTCTGTCACCTCTTTCAGCAGATCCCCTAGCTCGGCGACTTGGGGGACTCCTACTACATGGTTTGTATCGCGCTTGACCAAGCCTGAAACTACAAGTAAGCTTCAAGTGAAATTGATACATTACCTTGTGCATCTCCACCAGTTAAAGATACCACCCCTGGATGGAGGAAGAGTACTTCCAGAGAAGCTGCCACATCTACCTATGCGACGGATAAGGCAAGTCAAGATGATACCACACTCCGATACTTAGAAGTTTCGTGATTACGAGATCATTCTCCCACAATATTTCCTAATGTCATTTGTACTCTAATGTCATTTGTACTAAATCATTCACTTGTACTCACTAAAGGAGAGCTTGAACCTATGTACTTGTGTAAACCCTTCACAATTAATGAGAACTCTTCTATTCCGTGGACGTAGCCAATCTGGGTGAACCACGTACATCTTGTGTTTGCTTTCCTATCTCTATCCATTTATATACTTATCCACACTAATGACCGGAGCAATCTAGCGAAGATCACAAAAAGCGACCGTTTTCGCTACCTAGGATCTATCTTGCAAGAGAACGGAGAATTAGATGGAGATCTCAACCATAGAATACGAGCTGGATGGATGAAGTGTAAGAGTGCATCCGGTGTGTTGTGTGACCGTCGTAGGCCACTGAAGCTCAAGGGAAAATTTTATAGGACAGCAATAAGGCCAGCGATGTTGTATGGCACAAAATGTTGGGCGGTGAAACATCAACACGTACACAAAATGGGTGTAGCGGAGATGAGGATGCTTCGTGGGATGTGTGGGCACACGAGAAAGGATAAGATGGAGAATGAGGATATCCGAGGTAAAGTAGGAGTATCCGAAATTGAAGGAAAGATGAGAAAAAATCGGTTCTGGTGATTTGGACATGTGCAAAGAAGGCCGACTGACGTTCCGGTTCGAAGATGTGACTACGGGACATAGGTTCAGGGCCGAAGGGGTAGAGGAAGACCTAGGAAAACTTTGGAAGAGACTCTAAGAAAAGGCTTAGAGTACTTGGATCTAACGGAGGATATGACACAAAACCGAGCGCAATGGCGTTCTAGGATTCATATAGCCGACCCCACTTAGTGGGAAAAGGCTTTGTTGTTGTTGTTGTTGTTGTATATTTCACCGACATATTCGAAGGTTTCATAGACATACTTGTACAAAGCCCCAAGTCGAAACCCAGAGCTCTGATACCACTTGTTGTGCGGAAGCGTCAAATATGAAACCAATAAGCAACAACGGCAAAATATGATAAGACAAATAATCCAAAGAACACAAGGATTTATACTGGTTCGGCGTAAGCCTACGTCCAGTTCCGAGACGGCGAGGAAATTCCACTAATATCAAAAGGAGATTACAAATAGAGTTTTAACTCTCAAACCCAAAGCCCACATACACCCAATAGCTCTCACTCTCCAAAGAAACAAATAGAGAAAGAAATATAATGAATAATTTCTTCTCTACACATATAGCTTAAAGCTATTACAATAACAACTACTTTGGTGGATGATTACTAACCAAAATGAAGCATCAACTTCTTCTTTCTTTTGGGCTCTCTACAACTCACCTTGCTCTCTCAAAGATGGACTTCTTTAAAATTAAAAAATGGTGCAGCCTTCCTCTTCTCTTTTCTTCTCCGAAACCAAACATATTATGGCTTTGACAAAGCCATAAAACAAGCCACAAGACAATCCATAAAACAAGGAAACATTAGACAAGTTCCATGTTTTCCTCCCCAAAACAAGGAAGGATGTTGTCCACCTTCCTTTTTTTTTCTTTTGAATTGTTTTGTTGTCCACTTGGCAACTTGGCCAATTATTCAACACGGTCATCATCGTCGTCATCAATCATCCTCATCACCACCGCCATTTATTTCCTTCTCTGTTATCTGCACTCCCTGTAGTTCTGGGGAGCTCTTCCACTCAAGGCAGTTGATCTTCAACTCAGGGCATTGGTATATATTTACAGTTTTCAAGGATGGGAATTTGACAATGCAATTTCGAGAGAAAAAGTCTTGCAGACTTGTTAGAGAGAAAAGTTCCAAACTTTGCAACTGGCTAAAAGAAATCTCACCATCATTTCCTGCATCATCTCCATCCGATGTTGTTGCCCCTATTTCTCTCATTCTTTCACACTTCCCAACCGTCATTTCTCTTAGCCGCTTTAAAGTTTTGGCTATCGTATATGTTGCTAAATATTTCAAGCTATGACAACCAACTACTTCCAAAGTTGTTAAATTCTTGAAGGGAATAGCAGATGACCCTATATCCTTCAACGCAGAACAATTCACCACTTGTAGAACTTCCAAGTTTGGAAAAACTGGGCCTGCTCCTGGGAAATTCTCGTTGCGTAGATGCATCAACTTCTGCATACCCTGAAGCTTCAAAACATTTAAATGTGGGAATGTTGCATCTGAATGTACATTATTCTCAAATAAAGAAACTTTCTGGCTCCCCATAAACGTCAACGATTTTAATTCCCTAAGCAATTGTGATGTGGATGGACCGCACCATATCTCCATGTCTTTGTCTAAGATCATCTTTTTCAAGCTGGGGAATGATACAGCCTGAGATATTACCAACGCAAGAATGATAAACGGCAACAAAAATGACACTAGGAGATTTTTTTCTATGAAGTAGCTTGAAAAGCTAACTTTCGTTTAAGAAAATTGTGTAATGTATTTTTACCTTGTCAATTAAGAACAGAGAGTGTTTAATTGGAGTGTCAAGACCACCAAACTCATGCTTCTGGAAACTTGAAATTTCAGAGGCAAAAATATCGAATTTACCACATCCCTTCACCTCCACTTGTTCGAGTAGCGGCCATTCTGAAGCATGCGTTCCTGGGTAGAAGCTCTTAAGTTGGTCTAGACATGAAAATTTAATATTTGTTGCTTCTGGAAACACAAACTTAGGCATCACTTCTATGCCCTCTTCCTTGGAAACGATTTCCTCCATTCCATTACACAACTCCACTCTCAGGTCTCGTAGTTGCTGAAGACCTCTAGCCACTGAGCATGGAAAAATATATTTCAATTTCCCACACCTTTGTATTCTTACCAAATATAGATTTCCACAACCAAACATTTTTAACTGAGTCGCAGACGCGTCATGTGTTTCTTCGATCTCAAAAACCACCTCTAAACGACTGCACGAAGTTATCGATAAACATCCTAAAGCATTCAATCTTTTTGAAATACTAGGTGTAAATACGCTTATTAGACCACCGCAGCTCCAAATGCGAACATCTCTAAGTTTGTAGAAAGAGTCTGGATCAAGTTGGTTGTGCCATATTGTAGTCAAAATAGATAGCACACAGATGGACAATATCTCCAACTTTGGAAAGCCTACCTGTATTCAAATTATGAAATTGTTAAATTCTTTTTTCGCCGAACTGAATAGGTTAGACGTAAGAATAATGATAATAAAAGAGAAACAATAGTATAACAATTTTACCTTGTCGTCAAAAAGAAAGTATACTTCGTCAGTCTCAAGTCTAGGATCTAGGGGTGGGCGCGGTGCGGTTTGGTGCGGTTTCGAGTGAAACCACAACCGAAACCGAAACATTTTGCGGTGCGGTGCGATGCGGTTTTGAAGCCAAAACCGAAATGAAACCAAACCGTTCGGTTGGGTGCGGTGCGTTTTTAAACGGTTTCGGTTTGGTTTTTAAGAAAAAAAAATGTACAATTTAAAATATAGACATATTTATGCATAAGACGGTCTTATTTTCTTCGTATATTAATTAATGAATATGCAGTAAAATTGCAGCAAAAAAAGTCAAAACTGCAAAAAAAAAAAAAAAAAAGCAGCAAAACTGCATAAAAACAGCACCAAAACAGTACTAAAAACTGCATCAAAACTGCACCAAAAAAATACAGCAAAACTGCATAAAAAACAGCAACAAAACAGCACCAAAAACTGCACAAAATTGCACCAAAAAATAATGCAGTAAAACTGCATAAAAAAACAGCACCAAAAACAGCACCAAAAAACTGCACAAAACAGAAACAAAAATCTGCACCAAAAGTGCAGCTAACTTGTACCAAACTTGTACCAAAACTGCAACAAATGACAACTACTAAAATTGAGACAACATCCAATGCATCAAAGTGTTTAAACTTTAAATCCTTATGCATCACATCTACTAAAATTGAACTTGATCACCACTCACAATACTTTACAACCCAATTGAAAGGTTAAGTTTGCCATAATACAAACCTATAAGTTATAACCTAGTTGAAAAGTTTAAAATATAAGTTATATAACATTTATTTATTATATGGTGCGGTTTCGGTTTCGGTGCGGTTTTGAAAACTCAAAACCAAAACCAAACCGTTTTGTGTGTCGCGGTTCGGTTTTGAAACCGAAACCGTTTCAAAACCGCAAAACCAAACCGTTTGGTGCGGTTTGATTCGATTCGTGTTTCGGTTTTGGTTTTCGGTTCCAAGTGCCAACCCCTACTAGGATCAAAGACAAATCCCTTCAGTTCTCTACAATCCCACAGTTCCAAACTCTCCAAAGACGGAAACTGGACATTACAGCTTACTGAGCAGAATCTAGAGAGTTTTGGAAGATGTTTCAGCTTCAGATGTTGTAGCTTACAAAACATGACATCTGTGTTTTCTTCACCATATTCTTTTGTTGACACTATCTCTTCCATTGATTCACATCCGGTTATCTCAAGTTTTTGAAGTCGTACAAGATTCCTAGTCATGGAAGACGATAACCCAAAAGTCAAACTAGTACAATCATCCACCACCAAGCTTGTTAAGTTGGGCAACACAACCTGCAATATTTGTACATTCCATTTTTAAGAGAAGAGAATTCACATTAATTGTTATTATCTAGTCAAATGGTATCTTTAGATAAAAAAAATTATACTAATAGATATTTCTTGATACGTACTAGATAAAATTGAACCACTTCATTTTTCTTTGTAAATCATATCCCTCAAATAAAAATATAAAAAAAATCCTCACTAATGATATGTGTAAATGGGAAAGAATGACACCAGTGGCATACCTCTTCAGTAATGATATGTGTAAATTCGGCATTGTTTTGGACATGGAGATGCTTGAGTTGTTGAAAATCTTCACTACCTGAGTGGTGCACAACATTATGAGCTCCCTCCGACCCATCCAAATACAAATCTTCACAGGATCTCTTCAACAACATTTCTAGACCATGGTCCAATTCACAGCCTGTTGGGAGCTTTAGCTTCAATGTGTTGAGGGTTTCATCCACACCGTACCATTCCCACCACTCCCACGAAAAAGTGCCGATTAATATTTGGTATCTTTTTAACTTGTGCGTGAACAAGTCCGTCGGAATACTGCCAGCATCTGGAACATGTATGCTTAATGCAGCTAAATGAGGCAAGTCCTTCAGTTCTGAAAGGCTAGCATTACTTCTTTCTCCGGTTATTCCTTCGGGCACCCATCCGTTGAAGCTGTCTTTCATTCTCAAGTCTTCTAGACTTTTCAAACTTGATATAACATTAGGTGAAATCACTTCGAGTTCAGAGCACCAACTTAAATCCAGCAGTCGAAGACCCAATTTCCCTATTTCTTCAGGCAACTCTTTAAACTTGGAATACATAAAACTGAGAATTTCTAGTTGCGATAGCTGTCCGACTAGAGTTATGTCTCCCAACACGCATCGCTCCAAACACAATGTCTGAAGATTTTCTAGGAGTTGAAGAGATTGAGGCAGTGACGAAAAGCGTGCATTGTTTAAATCCATAACTTTAAGCTTTTTCATCTCCACAAAAAGGTTACCTGGTATTTCAAGCAAGCCACCATCATGTTCCAAAAGAAACAACTCCAGTTGTTGGCATGTCAAAACTTCAGGAAGCCTAGGGATGTTTTTGCAAGACAAAGAGATCATTGTGCAATTTTCAGAAAAATCCTTATTGTTTGGCCATTCCTTCAAGACATCTCCTTTTGCTCTTAGCAAGGCACGATGGCCTTTGGATACAGTCGAGATGGCAACATCACGTAACAAATCATGCATTGTGATTGATGTATTGTCCACGGAGTCGAGTAACAGACCAGAATCTTTAAGCTCTTCAATCCACGCATGCAATGCATATCGTGCGTCCTCCATTGAATCGATGTTCTTAAACAAACCCAAACCAATTGTATATTTCAACAAGTCTGTCAGATAAGCTTTTCCAAAATCATTTACCATAATTCCACAGATCAAGAATAGTGGCTTAAGCTTTTGATCATCCAATTGATTGTAACTCCACTCTAAAGCCGAGTATGCTTCTTGGTTGGCTGAGTCTTCCTTGTCAAACTCTTCTAGGGATCTCAAGGCATCCTTCCATACTGGTAAAGTACTTCTATTTCTTAAAGAGCTTGCGACTGTGACAACCAAAAGTGGCAAACCTCCGCATTTTTTGGCTACTTCGGTCGCCACAGCTCGTATGTCGGGATTTTTTACAACATCACCTGCTTTGGTCTCAAATAAACGCCAAGCATCTTCCTCGTTTAAAACTTGAAGCTCAAAGTCTTTTTGCGACCGTTTCTCTGAGGATAGCAGTTTTCGAGTTCTGGATGTCAACAGTACTCTACAATTCGGCAGACAAGGAAGTCCTACCGCAACCAAGTCAATGCTTTCCCAGATGTTGTCTAAAATTATAAGAACTTTCTTGTCTTTTACCCTGTCACATAGACGAGGTGCTCTTTCTGACATAGCATCGCTATCACGAACTTCCATACCTAACTTTTTGGCAATTTCTTTTTGAATTCCTTCATGGTCCGGATTTTGCACATTTCTTACCATAACCATATCAGCAAATAACTTTTCTTTTACAGCTTGCCTAAGGACTTCTTCAACCAGTTTGGTCTTCCCCACGCCTCCAATACCATACACCAAAACTAGGTCGGTATTAGGAATTCTCAGTTCATCCATGATTTTCTTTACAGTTGAAGTCCTCGAATCAAATGCCTCATACTGTTTGTGAGAAACCATGCATACCTCTTGTGGGCGGACATTGTACGAAATGACAGCGAAATCTCTTTTTGCGTAGAGCTCAACAACCGCCTGCTCCAACTTTGTTGATCTCCTGCCTAGCTTGTAACGGAGCACCGGATTTGGACAAACCCCACGGAGACAGCTCATCTTTGCTTGCGTATCAGGCTTCCATAATTCGTTCGCCTTCTCCGTGATCTCAACCACTTCATCCAGCCAGTTCTGGACGTCAGTGTGGATTCCTTCACCTAATTCTTCAGCTCGAACAACCTCGAGCCGTAGCCGCTCTCTAGCGGCACTTAATTCGTTCACTCGAGTCTGTAAACTCTCAAGGTTTCTTTTGCAGTGAACTAGGTAACCCACTTGACGTATAGCTGGTTCAACTGCGTACTCGGCAACTTTTCCGACAATTTGACTAACAATATCCATGCCTGCTGATGAATACAAATTAAATTAGAAAAAAGGAGCTCAAGAAATACTTTGCTTTTCTAATTGACTTATGAGTTATGATCTTTCAACAACTTATAAATAAACACATTACATTTCAAAGTGTATTATGAAAAACGGAAAATTCTATTCCACTTTTGGAAAAAGATTACTTTTTGAATAAAACATTGTCTAAAATTAGAAACTAACTCTAGCTTTTTGGCATTTAATTATAATTTTCGAATATTAATTACGTTTTAATAAAGTGGGGCCCATTAACACATTTGGTTTTCATTTCTATTAAAGAAATGATACAAATAATGGTAAAATTATGTGGTAAGAGTAGCGTTTTTGTTTTCCAAAAGTTCAAAGCAATGGTTGAACTACAACGTGGACTAAAAATAAAAAAGCTTAGAAGTGGTAGAGGTGGGGAATATACCTCAATCGAGTTCAAGGAGTTATGTGAGGATATAGGACTACAGAAACAACTAACTGTTGCTTACTCATCACAACAGCATAATGGTATTACAGAAAGGAAAAATTAGACGGCAATTGAAATGGCAAAATCCATGTTGCTTGAAAAGAGGATGCCACATTCATTTTGGAGTGAGGCAATTAAAATTGCAGTCTATTCATTTTGGAGTGAGGCAGTTAAAATTGCAGTCTATCTTCTCAACAGATTACCAATAAAAACACTTGATAAAATGAATCCTTTTGAAGCATTTAGTGGCAGGAAAGTTGGTGTGAAGCATCCAAGGATGTTCTATTTGTTATGCACATATGCCAACACAATTGAGACACAAACTTGAAGACAACAACACCAAATGCATCTATGTGGGATATAGGAGTTAAGAAAAAGGGTATAGAATTTTCAATCTTGAAACTTACAAGGTGATTATTTTGAGGGATGTCATATTTAATAAAGAAGCTGTTAGGAATTGGGATAAAAAGATTGAAGATATCATTTTAGTACCACTTAGACTTGATGAAGTGGAATGTGAAACACAAACTGAGAGTGAAATTGTGTTTGAAATTTAGTCTCCCCAACATTTATGTTCAACACCAGAGGACCTAGAAGTGAAAGACTCTCCCTTAGGATCAACTTCATTAGGAATGAGGAGGTTGAGTGAAGAGGAGGTTGAGTGAGATTTATGCAACCTGCAACTATCATATAATGGAACATGAAAGCTTTGAAGAAGCTGAGAATGACCAATCTTGGCAGAAGGCAATGAGTGATGGAATTGTATGATCGAGAAAAACTCAACTTGGAAACTTGTGAATAGACCAATGGACAAAGTAGTGATAGGTGTGAAATGCGTCTATCAGACCAAATTGAATCTAGATGGCTTCGTACAAAAGAACAAGGTAAAACTAGTTGCTAAGGGTTATTTCCAACAACTTGGAGTGAATTTCAATGAAACCTTTGCTCTAATGGCTAGGTTGGACACTATTAGAACTTTAATTGCTTTGGCCACACATAAAGGTCGGAAATTGTATATGTTGGATGTAAATTAGCTTTTCTCAATAGCATACTTGAATAAGGTTTTGTGGTTCCAAATAAAGATGATAAGGTGTTCAAATTAAGGCAGGCACTGTATGGACTGAAGTGAGCACCAAGGTCTTGGTACAGTGAAATTGACAACCACTTCAGCAAGAGAGGTTTCAGCAAAAGTTCAAGTGAGGCAACAATTTATACAAAGACGGGAAAAGGCTCAGAAAAGCTAATTGTGTTTATCTGTGTTGATAATGTGGTGTTCACTGGAAGCAATGAAGCTATGATTTCTGAACTCATGCTGGAAGCAATGAAGCTATGATTTCTGAACTCATGGAGGATATGATGAAGCATTATGAAATGACTAATTTGGGATTTCTTCATCATTTTCTGGGAATTGGAGTGATTCCAGAATCCAATGGTATTTTCATACATCAACAAAAATATGCACAGACCTTACTTGAGAAATTTGGACGGAAATGATGCAAGTCAGTTGCTACCCCATTATTACAAATGAAAAATTGTAAAAATGATGGAACTGAAGCTGCCGATGAGAAAGATTTACATAGAAATTGCAAAAAGGGTCCTCAGATACATCTCATGAACCTTGGATTTTGGACTCAAGTATATAAAGTGAAAATGCGGACTCAAGTATATAAAGTGAAAATGTATATCTAACTGGCTTTTGTAATAGTGACTGGGGTGGAAGTGAGGATGATATGAGAAGTACCTTAGGCTATGCCTTCACATTTGGATATGGGATATTTTCTTAGGCTTCAGTCAAGCCACAAAGTTTTGCATTGTCCATAGCAGAAGCTGAGTATGTGAGTGTTGCTGAGGTAACATTTCGAGCTATATGGCTAAGATTTGGGAAATGCAATTGGATGCCACATCGTTCATGTGTGACAACAACTCTACAATAACCAAGACTAAAAACCATGTGTTTCGTCAGAAGACTGAACACATTAAAAGAAATTTCATTTCATCGTAGAGGCATTGCTGGAAAACACAATTGAGTTGTTGTACTGCAAGTCTAAAGATCAGACTGCAGATATTTTCAACAAAACTCTGCCTAAACACAAATTTGTTTATCTGAGAGGACTGCTTGGAGTCAAAGCAAAATCCATTTAGAAGGGAATGTCGGAGCTAAATGAGATTTGGTTTTGATCCTACAACTTGGAACACAAGAAATTTGTTTGTGTTTATTTGCTTGAATTCCATAATACTTTGTTGTTAGTGAACCAGGTGTGGACTTGGTTTCATTAGACAAATGTATGCACAAAATTAGTATCTTAGATTGAAGGGCTCAGAGTAATTGTCTTTGTTTGGTAGTGGAGGAGAAAAGATAACAATGTTCGAAGGATGCTGAGCTGCTACTATTAGCTCAAACATTTCATCTCTAAAATTCTCAAGCATTTCATCACGTATGTCCACTATTGCATATTTAACATAAACACGATAAATAATCGATACACTGATTGAAAAGTACAAGCTTGCATGGCACCAGATTTAAAAGCAAACCAAATGCCATAAATGAGATCCAAGATTCCAACTCAAATCAAATATGGTTATAATTAAAGAACGTACCCTTAGCTCTATTGGTTATGGATGAAGTGAGTTGCTCTTCAATATATACGTTCCTTGGAGCACCAATACAAATCGGTTGTTCTGTAAATTGAGAATAAGCTAATGAAGTAAGAAGGGAGAGTACATAGTGATTTCTTTTTTTCTTGCAAAGTTCTTCTGGATACAATTGCAATTTGCTAACTAAAAGCAAAAACAACTAAGAAATCTAAAAGCACTAAGTTTTATATTCTTCTTCTAATTTAACATGTGTACACTAAGTTTTGTAAAATTGTGTACTTCACTAAGGTCAACTAAAAAAAGATGCAGGTCACCAATTAGGATGGACTAGAAAGTTATGCCTGCGCATTGCTGGGAGATTAAAAATTGTAAGAGAGATCGTTTTTTGAAGATACAAAGAGTGCCAAAATAGGCAAAAAAATTTTGCTTCAACGCTAAAAGCTTTTGTCCGGTATTTGTTGGAAGCATCCTAGGCAAGGAAAGAAAAATATTGAAACACATGAAGCAAATTTATATGACAATAGAATTATAATACAAAGACAGAAAAATGATAGAGTATGGTTACCTAGTTTTTTGTTGTTGTTGTTGTGAGGACGTTCTTCAGCAATTCAGCAGGACTTCACTACCAACATTCTTAGCTAGATAGTGAACGTTGTAAGAGGCATCATTATTATCTACAAACATGGAATTTGAAAAGATATAACTGTTAATTCAAGCTTGAACCAACATCTGCCTATATACAAAAAATATAAAAAAATATAAAAAATAAATCACAATTTGAACTCACTCTCTCTCATCGGAATGTATGAGATAATCTGAATTAAAAATTCACTGAAAAAAAAAGATTAAATTTTTGATATTTATAAATCTCAAAATCACAAAGTACTCTCAAATTTAAACAAAACAAACTCCACAGATGTGTGTTTTTCATGTTATAAACTCGAGTAGAATAGACTTACATACAATTGTTATAAAACAACACTTGTACCAAAATTTACTCACATTCTTAGTTGTAAGTTATTGATTTGGTAAAAAATGGTGACTCATATAATGTATTGATACATTCATATTTTTTTAATCAATTTTTACATACAATTAATAATATGGGTTGTATATTTGCACTCGTTCTTTCCTAACTTTCTATTCTCAGATTTTTATTTATCATTACTTCATAAGAAAACAATTTTTTTTTCTTTAAAAAAGCGGAGAATGCAGTAAATTACATATTCACTGGGCTAGGAGAACTAAAATCAAATAAGTTACTCAATGCACCAACAAATATAGTAAAGCTAATTATCCATGAGTTCCAAAAAAAACAACTGAAAAGTGTAATAATGCTGAAAAGCATATCTAATGAAAGGAATGATAATTTTTTTTTTATTAGAAATATCTTCAATTTTTATAATTATATACTTGAGTCCCAAATGGCATAGGAAATTACAAAATAGAAAGAAGGAGAAAATGTGAAATTCCCAGATTAACAAATGTCCTGCTATGCTGAAGTATAAAAAACTCTAGTCATCACCTTGCTTACGGTAAAAAAAACAGTTTAAATAATGTTTTGTTGAAAAACAGTTTTAAAAACTCTAGTCATCACCTTGCCAACTGTCATCGACTTGAGCACTATGGAGAGAATAATTGCTTCAGTGTTCCTGAATTTGAATACATTTGAAGCACATCGCAAATTATTGTTCTGTGTCACTACCAATGGAGTTGAGAATAGCTGTCAGCAAAAAAAGCAAATAATTTGTTATTAAGCATGCAGATTAAAGCAGATTAAATATATATCTTATTTACAAAAAATAATGCATGGTGGAATAACGCAATGATATACTTAACATGGAAATTCTTATACTATTTGATTATGCAACATGAAGAAATCTGTAAAGATGAGAAATGAATCATACAAAGTAGAAAATTTAACTTATATATATATATTAAAACAACTAACAAATTTTGTATCGATGATGGATTAAAAAAGTATACAAAGGTAATTATTTAATTTCTCAATTTCAAAAAAGCAAAAGATAACAAAAGGTACACAAAGGTAAATTAAAATTTTAATTTGGTTGTAATATTTCGTGAGAATGACTGGAAGAATATATTTCTATAAAAACATGGTGAAAACACAATATAGACAGTGGACACCTATGTATTTCAAAAAAGTCTCACATATGAAGAGGAAATTGATGCAGGATGGCTGTGCAATTGCTGTTCTTCTTTGCTAGTTTATATAGACAGTGGGTGCCTATGTATTTAAAAAAAGTCTCATATATGAAGAGGAAATTAATGCAGAATGGTTGTGCAATTGCTGTTCTTCTTTGCTAGTTTATATAGACAGTGGACACCTATGTTTTCCCGCTTGCTTTCTATAATGCAAGATTCTTTGCTCATATTACCAAAAAGATTTGCCTTGATGCTGCTGTTTACTCTCCTTGGATGAAAGGAATAACAAGTTTGAGAGGTGCATCTATGGTGGCAGTGTCGGCAAGCAACTATTTTTTATAGAACGTAAACCTTGTTTTCAGAATCTCATATAAACAAACATGATGGCTTACGAATCAATCCTCGACAACAGAAGCAAGCATATACGTCACGGTGAAGCGGTATTTGGCATTTGTGGCCGTTGTTCTCTTAGGCAATTATTCTTTTCTTTTCTTTTTTTTTGAAAAAAATTATATTCAGTCTTTAGTTACTAATGTTCTTTAATTGAGATCTTATTGACTTTCTGGTTTTGATTGAAGTTTCTGACATTAATTTATTAATGTAGAGATTGGACAACCTTGTTTTCCTGAGTGAGGATCCTCGATCCGACGAGGATCCCAAAGATTCTCAAATCACATTCGTTTATCGTACATTGTGTGGTCATAAATTATTATAATTTTTTTATTTAAAATTAAATATAAACAATACCTGACGAAAACTGATCATACAATGTACGATGAACGATTGTGATTAAAGGATCTTTGAAATCCTCATAAAAAGGATCATGAATCCAAAAGGGATTTCCCTGGTTGCGTTTTGATTTACCAGTATAGGAATTAGGAATATGGTGACTTCTTGTCAAAAAGATTTTGCTAAGAAGTTATCGTATTGAGAGGGTAAATAAATGAGGTGTGGTAGAGAGGAATTAGTGGATTGCAATGATGAGTCGCATTGGCGCATGATTGAAGCGCTGAAAGGGAGGAAACTCGCCAAAAGGAAAAGGAAAAGGGCACAGGCTGAGGGAAGTGGGGCCCTGCCTGATGAGTTGTCGGCCATCCATGTGCAATTCCAATTGCATTATTTTGATCGGACGACATTGATCTGGACTGTTGGTTGATGATTTAAAATTATTAATTTTAAAATTTAAATTTATAAATACATTTAATTTAAGAGAGTTCTAAAGAAAATGGTTTAAGCCAACAAATATTTAATAAAAAATCATACCAAAATGTTATTTAACCAAAAAAGCTCAAAGTTTAATAAAAAAATCATCCAAAACTATTGTTCACGGGTCAAAGTATTAACAAGCCTAACCCACTACAAATCTACACTTCCTTAAATACCCATAAATGATTTGATATGGTCTTGACTCTTCACCAACCTCAAAATAACTCTGTCTTCCTATCAAATTGAATTCCCCCATTTCAAAAATAATCAAATCAAAGTTGAAAACAGAAGCATTCATCGAAACAAAGCCGTCGAAACAAGTTCAAAGAAGTTTAATGGCATAAACTAGCGAAAAAGTGTCTGGAAAAAAAAAAAGAACCAAAACATAAAACTATTTCTGGATAACCCAAAACATAACACTGTTTTTGGAAGAAAAAAAAATCTGATATAATGTTTGTTTTGTCTGTGCACAAACAAACACTGTATCTGAAAAGAAAATAACCAAAATAAAAAAACAGTGACTTAAATTCCAGAAACAATGACTTAGATTCCAAAAACAGTAACTCAGTTCCAAAAACAGTCTATATTTAATAAACATTGTGCTTATTTTGTTTTGAATCCAAATACAGTGAACTTCACTATTTATTTTCTAGCTTACATTTAAGAAACAATGTGTCTATTTCATTTGGACCAAGAAACAGTGACTTAGATTTCAGAAACAGTAACTTAAATTCCAGAAATAGTGTTATTTAAAATTCAGAAACAATGATCCCTCGTTATTATTGAATAGCATGCATATCTCAAATTTATTTTCTGGATAAACAAATGATGAACTCCACTGATGATGAAAAATTGAAAAACAATACCTCAAATATACTATGAATAATAACGACGATCACATTTCAACGAAATAATACAAAATATAAATTAAATAGCATGATGATCTATATTTTTGTTTCAAAGAAAAAGAAGAAGGTCTGCAAAACAACGATGAACTCCATTAACGACGAAAATCTGGAACTCAACCTAAAAAAGAAGAAGGACACCACCTATGTTGCTCTTTTGTCCAATTATTTACACTAGCCATATATAAATGAAGGACACCACCTATGTTGCTCCCTTCTTGTGATCCAAATTTGAAGACGGCCGATGGGGAGGAGCAGTTATAAGTGTCATCCTCTTTGTTTCTCTTATCCCTGCATTGTCAACCAAAAAAACATCAAACCAAGTGCAATATGATAGGATTTTTAACGTCTATGCAAATAGAGTCAAAATCACATGAAATACTTGCAAGAATACAAGGATGTTGTAGTATAGATGCTCATGCAAGGTTGTTCTCCTCAAGGACAATTTGGATAATTTATGTAGAAACAATTCCTAATTAAATACTTAGAATTAAAAATTGAGAAAAGAGATTTTGAAATTGGGTAATATTAAAAACGAATTTTAATTAAAAAAACTCAAAAGAAAAATGTTTTAAATGCCAATTTATAAAAGCATTAGGGTTCCACTATCACCTAGCAATTCAAAGTATTTTTACCAATTACGTATGATCTACACATGCCACTTTGAAAACCATCATCAATTTCAGGGAACCTTATGACCAAAATTGCATCAAATTACTTGTCTAAAGATCCTAATGGTGATCAGGCATTAAGATAATTAGATAGTTTAAGACAATTAGATAGTTTTAATCGAGGTGATTAATAATTCAAAGTATGCACGCTATCAATCATAAGCAATTAAATAAAAATCACATATTCATGCTAGGGCTCAAGGCTTCGCCCTAGCAAAAGGAATTAGTTACGCATATTCATAATTGAAATCATAGAAAATATTATTAAGAAGAAAAATAATGAAAACACCCTAAAGTAGAAAATCTCCAAGAACCTTAGCAAAGTTCTTTGTCTCTGAAGTTGAATAATAATAAGCGTAGAGAAAAACTGTAGACGGCAAAGCAATATATCTGCTAAGCCCTCCGACAAACCCTAAGACATAGGTCTCTTATTCCAACTAGGAAACTGAATACTAATAAAATATCTTAGAAAATAAAATCCTAATTAAACTAGGAGAATTTGCCAAGTACTTGTCCAGCCACGTTTTAGCCTCAGATCTCCTCCAAATCTGGCCCAAGATAGGTTGTTTTAAAGATCAGGACGTTCCGAACACATCTCCAGATGGCCACGAAACCATCCAAGGTCATCTTGAGCTCCAAAAACGCAATTCAAGCCCAAAACGTCACTATTCCAGCACTGCATATCGCTTTATTTTATTGCCAGAAAATAACCGCTTGGTGGAAAAATTTGATATTTTGATACATTCAATCCAAATGACACATGAACGTCATCCAACTGGAATTACTCCAAAATTCGTCCATTTGACCACGTTTTACTCCAGAGGAAGTCGAAAGTCCTATATTAGAAATACAATTCATAGTATCAAAATTCTTCTAAAATATTAACCAAAATATACTAAGAATAGGGTTAAATATATAATATAAAATCTACTCATCACAATACAATCCAATTTAATGCTCACAAAATTTGAGCTCCAAACAAAGTCACAGGTCAACAATCACCTAATCGATCATAACACCATTCGCAAATATGAAAAACATAAACAATTAAGTCAGCAACATGATATGCCATCCCTTTCATACAAACATAGATTGCAATTCATATATGCCACATTGTTTACAAACAATTACAAATCAAGAAACAATTAAATCATCATCATGAATTACAGTGTAATATCAACACCATCAATTAGAAGAGACAGAGCTACATGGCAATAAACATAAAGAGAGGAACTGCTTCAGATCGTTCCCAAAAGCAATCTTTCGCAGGATAACAAAAGAGCGGTTGATCTCTGATCTAATTGCAGAAGCAATATGCAGAACCGACTTCTATGGAATTTGAACTTCTGAAATGTGGGGTGAAGACCTGAATATAAGAAATTGGTGTTAAGTGAATAATTCCAAACATATGAAATTTAGATCATCGCACCCGAACGCAAACAGAATAATTAAATAAAGAATCGAAGCCATATGCAATCTAATTAGACAAATAAGATGACGATTTCTCCCATTTGGATTTGCAGGTGGAGGAATCATAGCCGAGGGATTGCAGTTCGTCGGTGACCATCTTCCTCAAATCGTCTTTTTGTTTGAGATTCTTGTTTGCTTCGACGATCCTTGTCGTATCGGCCAGAAGGTTTCTCTCCGAGACGCTCACGCATGGAATCAGACTCTGATTAAACAATAATTAAGCAAACAATCAATCATCCATATTCGTATTCATATTCTGTGTTTGGTTGCCAAGAAACCGCGAGAAAATGCAAAAACAATTTGTGGAGCCAAAAATATTCACTAGGCGACACGTGGACTTTTGGACAAAAGAGGACAAAAATACTCTTGAGACATATTGGGATTCCTACGCCCAAGCAGCGGGCAATCATCCCTAAACCAAGTCAAAAGTGCCCAAAATAGGTATTAACTTAAAACCTATTTCATTCCATATATTTCTTATCTCTTTTTCCCTCTTTTAGCTAATCAATTAGCTATTTATTTTATTCTTTCCATAACTTCTAAACCTTCCTTCTAAAAATCATGATAAATGACCAATTAAGGCGTTAATTGCCTATTTAATCCCTTAAATTGTCAATTAAGTGATCCCTTTTACCCATAAAACACCACATGGCCGGCCATCCTCCATGTTTTCTACCTTTTCTACCATATTTTCCCTTTTTAATTACCTTAATTAAACCTAAATTAAACCCAAAAACCCTAGCTAGGCCGGCCACCTCTTATCCCTATATATAGGCTCCCATTTCCACCAAAAAGGAAGGTGAATTCTCTCACAAAAAATCTCAAATGCTCTAAACACTTTTTCTCTCTAAATTCTAACTTTGGCATCAGAGGTTCTTCGGCCAAAGCCCCCCCATTCAATGTGGGCGCGTGAGGCTCTTGGCCTTAACTTAAGGTGTTAATTGTTTTGTAGGTGCAAAATTGTCCAAGATCAAGGAGGAAGAAATTTGCATCCACAAATTTGTGCTTTCATTGAGAGTTGAGATCCATACTCGTAGAAAACTCTCGCATAAAAATGTTTTTCTCTATTTTCTAGTCCATTTGAATATTTTTCATACATTCTTATTATTAGAATTTTTTATTTGCAAAGGTTCTTTGATAAAACGTATAAGAAAAATATAATGGCTGGAAATTTAGAAAATTCCACAAATGAAAATTATAATATTCAAGAAATGGGACCACGGCGATCCACAAGGCTAAATGCGATCATAGGAGCGGCACCATCGCTACGAGGCTCCACCATGGCAACCACCGCGGTGGCCACCACGGTCACCACTACCCGCGGCGAGGTCCATGGCACCGCTACCACGGCCCGAGCCGTGCCATCCAAGGCTCACGGCACCAAGGCCACGGCCCAAGCCATGTCACTTCAAGCCCAACGCGAACTCAATGTGTTGCCAAGCCGAGCCCGAGCCTCGCACCCATGTGCATCACACTCCGAGCAGTTTGCTCCCGCCAAGCAGCCCACTCTCGTGGCCCAGCCTGATTCTGCCGAGCAACCTGCTCTCGCGGCCCAGCCTACTCCCGCTAAGCAACATGTTCTTATGGCTCAGCCTACTCCCTACGAGCAGCCCACTTTCATGGCCCAACCTGCTCCCGCCGAGCAGCCCGCTCTTGCAGCCCAGCCTGCTCTCGTGGCCCAGCCTGCTCCCATGACCCAGTCTGCTCCCTTGGCTTTCCAAGCAGCTCAAGTCGGCCCAAGATAATCTCAACCATCCGGACCTACCATCGAGCCGGGGGTATTCTCACCATATTTTTTCGCGGATTTGACATTTTCCAACTCAAATCTCGCGCCCAGAGTCTACCACCCTTCCACTGCCCAAGGAGGCACATTCTTTCTAAGCTCTTCCAACCTAAATGGAGAACAACACTTGTCTTAACAAGTCATAGAGTTGACAAGCGCCCTCGCACAACAGACGACCTTGGTGAATCAGCTCTTGAAGCACACTAAGATGCAACGTGCTCCAGACGAGATGTCCCGAAGTAGGACAAGGGCAGACAAAGAACCTCTCCAACAACATCTCGGTAAGCAGCCACTCGACTAGCCACGAACCGAGCGTTTAGGCAGTGTACACTCCCAATTGGGCCTCCGAGATAGCGTATACTCCTGTCTTAGAGCGCGGATGAGCATGCACTCTCGACTAGGCCCACAGACGATCATACATTCACGGTTGGAGTCACACTCCGATAGTCAACATGAGCAGTCTTCTAGGGGAAGTGTTCATTCGCGGCTAAGCCCGTAGGAGCGTCATCCATCTTACATCGGAGTAGGCAGCACGACGGACGGAGAGAGGCATTCATTCAATACGGCTCAAGTTCAACCGACAGTCTGCGAAGAACTCACTCGCCTTCTAGGAACGCGCTACATACACCGCATCCGCGGTATAGACGAGCCAAACACATGGAAGAACAACCTAGACCAGTAAGTCACGACTGAGGGCAGCCGAAAGCTCCGCTACCCCAACAAAGGCAAATTCAGGAAGAAGTAGAGAGACTCTTGACCAAGCGATTGCGCAATTTCCAATGCAATGAGGTCACCGATGAGGCACTACGACTGGACATGACCAACATAAGCAGGTCACCCTTCACAGACGAGATCGAGCAGCCTCCACGCAAGTTCAACATGCCACATTTCACATCTTTCAAAGGGGATGAAGACTCAGAAAGACACTTAAAGCACTACCGAAGCGCAATGATCCTCGAAACAACGATTATCTCATGTGCAAGATATTCGCCACCACTCTACAAGGCGAGGCGCAAGATTGGTTCTACACCCTGCCGCCACAATCCATCTGGAATTTCGACGAACTTTCTTTGGTTTTCACCAAAGAATATTCATCCTATTACTCGATCAAAAAGAAGTCCGACCATTTGTTCGACGTCAAGAAGAATCCAAAGGAGTCGCTTCGCAACTATGTGAGGAGGTTCAAAGCAGAGAAGGCAATGAGAGTCGGATGCAACGACTCGATAGCTAAAGCAGTCTTCCAAAAAGGACTTCCAGCAGACCACCCGCTATTCAGAAAATTGATCATGAAAGAAGATCTAACTTTGGCAGACTCTTTCGTTCTAGCAGAGAAGCATGCACTTTGGGACGAGGCTCGCCAATGCACATTCAAAGACTTGAAGAAGTACCCGACATCACTTCTCTATTATTCAAATTGGAAGCAGCGGATGACTTATTCACATGTTTGACGGTATCTAGAGCAGCAATAAGCTCTATCATCATGCGAGAAGAGCTGGGGGCCCGACTACCTGTATTCTACAGTTAAAAAACTCTTCTCGATGCTATTAGAAATTCAAAAGTTAACTTTGGCAATAGTTATTGTAACCTGAAAGCTCAAATTTTACCTTTAAACGCACCTAGTCATCATCATGACGCACTATTCCGTCGAATCCAGACGCGTGACAATAAAGGCGTAGACCTTGGCGGATACAAAGTTTTCTGACGAAAGCAACAACTCGGCCCAAAAGACACGCCAAGGGCAGACGAACACTAGAAGGAACACTCAGAAGCAAGTTTTGTCCTCGTCGCCCCAAAAGATTCTACATAAGAGTAACATGTACAGGCAGTTAAGCACTACCTCCTGCTGCGTGTCACACGGCCCTAGCTGACCTTTGCTCTATTATTCAGCTCTAGAATGGCCCAATACCAGCAGTTGAGCATCTCCTGCCACATGTAACATGGCCCCAGTTCCACTGCTCCCTACCGCGCATTCACGCCTAGCCTTGACAACGTAACAGAGCAGCCCAATGACGCCCCGAAGGTAGCTGAGCACACTTCAGCCATGCCTGCTTCACCCGATGGAGACTTCTGGCATTTGCATGTCGACAGCGCATCCAACTACAAAGGTTCAGGAGTAGACGTGGTCCTTGACACCCTAGGAGGTTCGATGCCCAAGCAGGTGATCATTCTAGGTTTTAAAGCATCTAACAACGAAGCAGAGTATGAAACCCCATTAGCAGGCCTTCGAATGACAAAAGACTTAGCGGTGAAAAAGCTTTCAATTCATTCTGATTCCCAGCTAATCACCAGCTAGACTACTAGGGGCAAAGGCATGATGATCATGGCAACCAACTATTTCACCAAATAAGGAGAAGCGGAGCCCATGAAGATCACGATTCAGACAGATATAGAGCGCTTCATATGGAGGAACATCATTTTCCGATTTGGCATCCCTTAATCCATCGTCACTGACAACGGCCTGCAATTCGTAGGCAAAGATTTAGCGAAGTTCTTCAAAAAATATGGCATCAAGCAGCACATGTCTACGCCAAGATATCCTTAAGGTAATAGGCGGGCCAAAACATCCACCAAGATGATCCTCGACTGCCACACGAAATCCACCAATAAGAAAAGAAAATGGTCAGACGAACTCCATAGATGTCTATGGGCATATCGCACCACCAAAAGACGAGCAGCTGAAAGGAGATGGCCACAAGCTTAAATCTTGCAGATGAGAGGTGCGAGCAGATTATCACCTACATCGCAGCTTACCAGCAGCAGTTCCTCTCCAGCCACAAAAAAAAAGGGCCAAGATCCTGCAGTTCCAGCCCAGAGATCTAGTCCTAAGAAAAGCCTTCATCACTGCCAACAGAGAAGGCTTCAAAAAGATGAATCTCATCCGGGAAGGTCTGTATAAGATTAGCAGAGTAGGCAGTAAGAGTAATTACACAACGAAAAAAAAGATCGAAAAGCAGTGGAGCACCTACAATCTGAAGAGGTACCATGTGTGACCTCCCACTACATCAAAGCCCGAAGACTCAAGAAGCTCGATGGGCACCACCACACAAGCTGAGAACTATCCAGTTGTTATGCAGTTCCTACCTTACAGCTAAGTTCTCGTTCGTTTCACTCGTTTTTCAATGAGAAATTTAGAAGTAATCCCAACTTGGCTCGGCTGCATGCTTACAACAACTAACCACTCCAGCACTTCAAAAGAAGAATGCGCCATTCTTAAGGACTAATCGCAGGAATTGTGCCCCCCGAGGGACCAACCATGCTCTCCAGTGCGAGAGGGTAAACTAATTGTTCTCTAGTTCGAGAGGGTAAACCAATTCCCCGACACCCATATGTGTTAGCTCTTCAAGACGCGAGGATAAACTTTACACTCCAAATATCCAGACGTGGATGAGCCTGGCTGCCCTAGTATAACTAGATGCACGATGGCTTGCGTTGGGATTCCTAGAAGTAGCCACAATGGTCTTTTTCAAGGCTTAGCTAACTGAAGGATTTTGGGTCTCTTGGCCTAATCCCTAGGGAACCGGGCCCTAGAGACGGAGGGGGCACATTATGCAGTACGCTCTACAAACGGCTGCCCTGGAACCCTGAAGCTACTACCGAGTGAACTAAGGTAGCCTACGGATTCTGGAAGACTGCTTACGGCTTGCCCTTCGAGCAGTAAAGCCGCGCCAGACTTATACAACCGCACATTCTTGTGAAAGGTTAAACAAGCTAACACACATATACGAAGTTTTATCCACTGCCGACATGCTACGTAGTCAATAAGCTTCACCTCTGCCAAGCGCGAAACAACCTACACCAAGTCCTAAAGTGTTGTGATACTTGCTACGCAACCTACGGAATTGGGGAACGCCAAGGTTAACAGCCTAGTGGTTGCGCGGATTTGTCTGCTTCTGTAAGTAAGGCATCCGGTTGCCAACCCTATGGCTAACAACTTTGCAAAGTTCTACACCAACACCTATGGCTGCATAGGCTACGCGAGCTTGTCTACTTATAAAAAAGTAGCATTCCTGCCACTTGTCTATCAAGTCTAAAGGTTAAGGCATGAACAAAAGAAGCGAAGATGAAGAAAAGCGAATGAAGCATGTTTATAAACAATTAACGAAGGCCGAAGGAGTTTAAGCAAAACAAGAGCTACAAGGAAAAACAAATAAAATCCTAAAGGCTACCTAGAAGACTATAGCAGCTTGGACATCCCACGACTACTCGGTCGCCACACCTTTAGCAGCCACGACGCTCTTAACAGTGGTATCATCCGACGTTTCACCCCCGGCTGCCCTAGCTTGGGCACTAACTTCTCTAACTACTTCACCAATGGATACCTCAAAAGTAAAAGCAAGCAAGTCTTCCGAAGAAATAGAGAAGATCTCGAAACCTCGAGCCCATCATTCTCACCTTTCACCTGCTCATTCTCCTCAAGCAGACAAACACGGACGCGCTGCAGCTCATCCACTTCCTTCTTCAAACTTTCGTTGATCTTCATTACACCTTGAAGTTCCAACACTTGGGGTTCAAGCCTATCGACGATTCTCTTGAAGTGGATCACTTGATTATAAGTAGCAATCAACTCTTCATCCTTTGCATAAGTAGTGAAACGAATCTTAGAAATTGCAAACTCAAGATCTTGAGTCTGAGGTATGTAACATCCAAATCTCCTTCTCTGCACTTTCATGCTTAACTTGGATCGCTTCAAGCCTAGTCTTCAAGTCAACGATCTCGTGGTGAGCGGTCTCAAGCTGCAAAGAAGTGAGGGCAGAAATATTAGACCCCTTCAAAGCAACAAGCTTAGAATCCAACCTCTTGATTTCCTTGGCTGAGGAATAAGCTTCAGCTGCCATAGTCTTTACCACCTCCTTGGCAACCTTGTTGTATATACATCATAGCAAGCAAAGCAATCATTCTATATTGGGTCGTATGCTTCGCAAAAGAACTTAGGCAAACAACATTTCTACTGCCAACAATAAACTTGGCACAAGCGTCCATGTCTTCAAGCAGATCTAGTTTCAAAAGCACACAGATCTTAGCAGCCTTCCTAGAAGCAAGCTTAGTGGATTTCTCACAGCTGCCTACGCGAGCAGTCTCTTCCTTCCTTGCAGGCGAATCAGTCTCAACAACAAAGGGAATAGGCCTTGGCACCACTTTAGCATCAGAGTCCACCTTATCGCTATTCATAGTAGCAAGCCTCTCCAAAGGTGAACCAGACTTAGCTCCCAACAGACATCTTGGTACAGACTTCGGCACTAGGGGCATGACAGAACCTTTACTCTGAGCAATCATATCAACAATCGTACTAGCCATTCTTAACATGGCAGGCACCACAGACTTATATCTAGCAGCCTCATTTTTTCTTCCCATTGGAAGAAGTTATGTCAATTACAAGCATCTCGGCAGCAGGCAGACCCTCATGAGCAGCGGAAGAAGTCTTCAATTTTTCTTGATCGGCATCTTTTAAGCAGGAGCGGAAGATCTCTTCTTTCCATCTTCATTCATAGTAGGCTCCATGACAGCGATTAGACGAGACAATGCATCCGCATTGATCCCTTTTACCTCATCTTTCGGGAGCAGCCCACCTTTTTCTCGGCAAAAAAGAACTAAGCAGCCAACGCCATTCACGGTACTTAGTAGAGGAGCTCAACCTAGCATTCTAACAGGCAAGAGGCCTGCATGCCCAACATTCCAGCAACCCATGAGCTCTCACAACCTCATCATTTCTCTCAGTCGCTAGCCTGGCCCGAGTCAAGTCCAAGAGCCCAAAGGGTATGAGCCATACGGCTCACCTAACACTGCCTTTGTGCCACAATCCGCGACCCCAGCCGCACAAGCTGCCCTTGGCTCTAGCCAAGCCGAGCTGCCCAAGCAGTGGTCCCTGCCACAACACCTCCTCTGCCCATGCCAAGCCGACTTCTGGCTCCTGCCAGCCGACGTGCTGCACCACCCCGACGGCTGCCCCGCGACAACATTATCCAAAAAGAATAATTTTTTCTTACATCAGTGCGGCACAGAGAAGACGAAGAAATCAACGAAAGACGGTCCTTTGCACGAGCAAGATGTAGAAGATTGCTAGAGGAGGGGGAACAAATATCCTCTAAGCTCTCTCTCTTGTAGGGTAGAGTAAATCGCTCTCCAAAGTTGATTTAATAACCCACTTAAGGTGGACTTAAATAGACTTTGAGAGAAATTTATTTCCATTTCCTAGAATGACCTAATTTCCTATTAAAGAGATAATCTACATCAAAATAGGAAGCAGTCCTACGTTTCCTAAAGCAAGATGATCTCTACACCTGCTGCCCTTTCTTACGAGCAGCCCAACAGGTGTGGGGGCATTTGTGGAGCCAACAATATTCACTAGGCGACACGTGGACTTTTGGACAAAAGATGACAAAAATACCCTTGAGGCATACTGAGATTCCTACGCCCGAGCAGCGGGCAATCATCCCTAAACCAAGTCAAAAGTGCCCAAAATAGGTATCAACTTAAAACCTATTTCATTCCATATATTTCTTATCTCTTTTTCCCTCTTTTAGCTAATCAATTAGCTATTTATTTTATTCTTTCCATAACTTCTAAAACCTTCCTTCTAAAAATCATGATAAATGGCCAATTAAGGGGTTAATTGCCTATTTAATCCCTTAAATTGTCAATTAAGTGATCTCTTTTACCCATAAAACACCACATGGCCGGCCATCCTCCATGTTTTCTACCTTTTCTACCATATTTTCCCTTTTTAATTACCTTAATTAAACCTAAATTAAACCCAAAAACCCTAGCTAGGCCGGCCACCTTCTATCCCTATATATAGGCTCCCATTTCCACAAAAAAGGAAGGTGAATTCTCTTACAAAAAATCCCAAATGCTTTAAACACTCTTTCTCTCTAAATTCTAACTTTGGCATTGGAGGTTCTTCGGCCAAAGCCCCCCCTTTAACGTGGGCGTGTGAGGCTCTTGGCCTTAACCTAAGGTGTTAATTGTTTTGTAGGTGCAAAATTGTCCAACATCAAGGAGGAAGAAATTTGCATCCCACAATTTACTAATAAAAAAGTGTAATCAAAGCAACGATTATTTATAATTCTGTACCTTACGAATATCGGAGGCGTCGCAACCGAACGAACCGGAGGAGATTGAATCACCAAAACCTCCACCGAATATATCGAGCTCGTCGTCAGAGCTGTCATTGCTGTTGCCGTGAAAGCAATTGCAGCGGTTCCGTTCACATTTCAGCGTAGGCTGCTTCTCGTTGCTTTCTTCGATGAAATTTTGAACCATCTTCAAGCAGACCGAACTCGGCTCGAACTCAGGCCGCGGCGCCGACAGTCCCTTCATCCTTGCTGATATTGAGGCTGCTAGAGTGGCGAGTTGTGATGTGGACTCAGGCCTCTCGGCCTCTGGGTTTTAAGGAGAAGGTGAAGACGGTGAGGGTTGAGAGAGATGCAGAGTCTGAAAGAGAGTGAAAGAGAAACGGTTATAGAGAGGTTAAGTGTGACAGAGACGATCGAAGCAAAAGCACGATGATAGGCGCGTGTGCTTGTTTCAGAATGGCAACCCCATAAATACCCAATGATAAATTTGTAAATAAAGTGAAATTCACTCCAAAACATTGTTCATTTGAATAGTGCCAATTGAAAACCTTACTTTAGACTAAAGTAATAATAATATGAGATCTTTTTTTTGTTTTAGATAACTAAGGGCATGTGTAGTATCATATTTGAAAATTTTAATCATTTCTCAAAATATTTTTTAAGAACATTTCTTGAAAACAATTTTCTTTAAAACTCAAAAACTTGATTGGTTTGAGATTTAAAATTTTTAAATCTTACGACTTAAACTAGACAAAAATATCTAAAAAGATGGAGAGAGGGAAAGAGGAGAGATGAGGAAAGAGAAAGAAGAGAGATGATCAGATGAGATAGAGAGGAAGATGAGTGAGAGAAAGAACAGAGAGAATGAAGATAGCGGATTGGAGGAGAGACGAAAAAGGTAAAAAAAAAAAAAAACAAGAAGAGAGAAAGAAGAAAGGAGAAAGATAGATTTGGAGTAGGAGGGAAAGAGTGAGAGAAAAGAAATGAGTGACTTTAAGTGTAAAAACTCTAAAAACTCACTTTTTATGTTTTTAGATAATAGATTATATTTTTCAGTTAGTCTTGAGTTCTGTTTTTGAAAATAGTTATATCAAACAAGTTTTTAAGGCTTAAAACTTGAAAATTATTTTTTAGTTTAAAAAGTTGAATTCAAGTAAAGTACCAAATAGACTCTAAAATTTTACAAATGTTTTACCCGACCACATATCAAATGCCTGAAAAATAAAATCTGGACGTCAAACGTTGAAGTTTGTTTGTAGAGATGCTTGTATTTTAATCCACATGTACAATTCAAAAGACTCAAACCTACCAAAAGCATGCATTACCTTCACAGCTGTCATGCATGGAACAAAAACAAGCTCCGAATTCTGACTTGTAGCTAACCGTATGGGCTTGCTGCTTTGCATACGCACAGTTTCAAAGTTCACCAAATTATTGCAGCCAGATTCTATATCCCACAACCTCGGTCTTGAATCGGAACTTGAAATGCAAAAGCTCGATCAATGACATCGGCAGTGAGGAATGCGTGAAAAACCAATTTATTTATCTCATACTTGTCATGATATTGCATATGTTGTGAGTGTTTTAAGTTAGTTTATGCACTCGCCAGTGAAGATCACATAGCTGTGGTAATGTGAATTTTGGCATATCTTAAGTCTGCACCCGGTAAAGGAATACTTTATGGAAAAACATGGACATCTAAAAGTTAAGGGATTTACAGATGCATATTAGGCTAGCAATGTTACTGACAGACGATCTATATCTAGGTATTTTACGTTTGTCAGAGGTAATTTGGTTACATGGCGTAGTAAGAAGCAGAAAGTGGTGGCAAGGTCGACTGCAGAAGCTAAGTATATAGGTATGGCACATGGAATATATGAACTTCTTAGTTACATAAACATTTGAGATGTCTTAGTTTTGAACTATAGGAGACTATGTAGTTATATTGTGACAATAAATCTGCAAGGGAGATAGTTGACAATAAATCTGCATGTGAAGGTTGATCGACATTTTGTTAAGGAAAATATTGAAATGAAAATTGTGTCTATACCGTTTGTGAATTCAATAAAGCTTCTTACTCATGCAATATCTAGTAAGGTTTTCCAAGACTTAATTATCAAGTTGGGCATGTATAATATTTATGCATCAACTTGAGGGGGAGTGTTGATTTGAGTCTTAATTGTATTTGTAAATGTTTTTGGAGTCCTATTTTAAGTAGGATGAGAATATGTAACATTTAGGATTTAGTGTCCTTATTTTTTGTAATTACTTTTCTTATAAAATAAGGTGTATGTGCCCATATAATGTAAACCCTAAAGGATCCCTCCAACCTCATCTTTCCAAATTCACTCATTTTTCTCTAAATTTAGTACGTACACCATCAGACTCCTTTTATGTTTTTTTCGTGTTGATCCAACCACTCTACTCTTCCATCACACTCATTTTTATTTCAACCCACCACTGATCTTCTCGTACAATTTTCCCCAAAGAACCATCTCTTGTTATGATCCTGATTAAGTGACATATGAGTAGATTAATTAATAAGAATTAGTGAGTGATTAGTTATTGCCAGTTGGCAATTTGTTGAGTGGAAGCTTATATATAAGGAAAACTAATGAAAATGGCTTGAAAACTTTGAGTTTTAACGATAATGACAAAATAAAGGGTACAATGAATAGTACCAGGATTGATTTTTTTAGTGTAAAAATGTGGTTTTTCGTTAAAATGAACCGTATATAGAGCTTTTCGTTAAAGGTCCCATATATAAGCTCCTTCCCTCTTCTTCCATAGCTTTCTTGTGCTACTTGCAGGTTGATTAAGGGAATTGAGAATTTTGGGTCGTATCATCTCTACCATCTTTCTTTTAAACGAAAACTAATGAAAAAAAGTTTGAAAACTTTGAGTTTTAACGATAAAAACAAAATAAAAGGTAAAATAAATGATTTTTTTAATGTAAAAATATTTATTTTAAACCTTCCATTCTTATTATTTTCTACAACCGGCCCCCTTTTTTTTCCCTCTCTCTCTCTCTTTCTTTTTTTTTTAATCCTTTCAGTTCTTTTCCTTTTTCACTCACCTTTCACAAAAAAAATAGGTGAAATTCATCTCTGTCGCTCACAATTCGCAAAAGAAAATTGTAAACCTCAAACAAACAAATCGCATAAAACCTCAAACCCTCTAATCAACGAAGAGAATTCCCACACAATCGAAGTTTGAAACCACAAATCAATTTCAAGTGTTAAGCTGCTAGGGTCTGGGTCGTCGAATTCCGACGAGCTGTTTCCGTACGAACCGCGGTGCACCGTATCTCTGGCGTTCAAGCCATTAAGGTAAGCAATTTCTTATTTATACAACGAATTAGGGAGTTACAATGTCGGGCTTTTGATTTAGGGGTCGAATTAGGGATTTACAAATTGGGGATATGGGGATTAATTTTTTCATTTAGGGTTTTAATTTTGGAGAAATTAGTAGGCCAGGCAGGGGATTAATTTGATTGCGTCAGAATTTGGGTTTTGGGATTGTTGATCTGTGTTTGTTTTGTTATTGTGTTATTGGGTTCGTTTTGCAGTGATCTGTGGATTCTTGTGATATTTGAAATTGATTAGATCAGGCATTCGTTTTTGGTTTTCAAAACTTATCTGTATGTATGTATGTACGTATAGTAAAATACAAGCAGCCTAACTATAGTTGTTTAAAACTAACTCAATTTTTTGGTTGCGAGAATCTATTGCTAACTGAAATAATCAGCAAAAGTAATGAAAATGTTACGTGTGAGCAATCAAAGCAACCAATATATGATATAAACTAATAGCCTATCAGAAATTGTGGCTACATATCTCCATGATACAAACATGCGAGTGTCATTGAAATTTATGGTTGATAGCTGGTGGGGAATAGTAGAGGGACATGCTCCTCAGGGAGTATAATTGGAATGGATGCAAGAGGCTCTTTCAGATGGTGCGCGAGCTTAAGCTGAAGCTACAGGCCCATGTTTTAACAATATATTTTTCATAAAATTTCCTCAGTTTCTCTATTAAATGCTGGAGTTTCTTAGCGTGCCGCGCACACACCAGTTGATCTAATCAATCTGATTTCATCTCTCATCTCGCACTCAGATTTCTCTATCTTTATTTATCTATTACCTCTAATTTATAACTTTAAAATGTTTGACTGTTTTCCTGCTTTGATCGGTATGAACAAAATTCTTGAGCGGAACCATAGAAGTTGCTATTCCTCACAAAACAATGTTGCTGTGAACGAAACACAGGTGAGATTTCATAATTACCGAGCTTTATCAAAATTCTATTTGCATATTTGTGTTTGTATGTGCTGGTGGTGGTATGAGCGTCTACTGATTGTTATTAATGGTATATATCCTCTAAGCATGCATGTTGGTTGGAGTCAAATGCAAAATCATAGAATCAGAAATTAAGGTAATCTATATGCATTTCATTTGAAGTTTCATTTCATAGATTTGCTTCACCGGTGCAGATAATGTTATACTTGTTTTAATGGATGATTTAGAATTGCTTCTTCGTATGCAGATTACCATGTGTATTCAAGCACAGCTGATGTAAGTTCTCTCTCTCTCTCTCTCTCTCTCTCTCTCTCTCTCTCTCTGTTTTGTCTGTCAACTTTGCTTATAACTTACTCTCCTAGCTTTCCCCTTATCAGGAAAATTTTACTGATTGCAAATGATAAATGTTACGAGCATGGGAAAGGCATAACCAATTTTAAATCAGCTTTTCAGGTATGCATTGATTCCAGATTCAAACCATCACTTCCGTTTAGTATGTTGTTTATCATTTTGTGATCATAACACTGTCAGGCGGTGTTACTATTGTGAATGTTATGCGAGAAAGCAAAGAAAATTCTAATGGGAGAAAGCAAAGTTAAGGTGAAGATTTTGGTTTGTCCTTTAGCTTTCAATAATTTCAATGCTAATTAGGGGTTTTTTTCATATGTTTTCTTTCGTGTTTCAACTTCCGATTTCACTCAATTTTATGTATTTGCTGAACACCTTCTCTGTTTGACAAAATGTTTCTATATTCCCAAATAGTTGTACCATGAACCAACACTACTTAGATCACACTGATGGTACTTGGACCTAAAAAAAGAATGGTCAAACGGATCTTTTCTCAAAGTCAAATCTCAATTGTACAAATGACTGATTTTTTTTTTTAATGTGTTGTTAACGTTTGATCGTTTAGTTTCTAATCATTTTTAGGTTTGACATTGAATAGATTATTTGTACAATATTATTAAGAGACAAATATCTCTGCAAAAAGTAGAGGAAAAAAAAAAAGAATGAGTGAGCGTGGATCAAAGTGAATTAAAGATTTGAGTCAACTTACTGGAATCCCATTCTTCGTATATACAAAAAAGGAATGATTTGTGAATTGGAATTAACCTCTTGTAATAGGTCATGTCTTACTATTATCAATCAATTTGATTCTATTTATTCAAAGAAAAGGATTCATTGTCCCATGACAATCAAAAGAGAAAGAAATGTTGACACAAAAGGTTTGATCTTTTGGGAAAAACGATAAAACGGGTTGAATTTAATTCTGATATATGATTGAGAACATGTGCTTTCGAAAGGTTTCAGTTTTTTGTGTTCTTAAGTTTATGTCTCTAAAAGCACCTTAATTTTGTGATTAATTTAATTTTTTTTCATTTTGAAGATGAAATTGGCGGAGAGAATGTTGCGTCAAGATGATCTTGGAGGCCATCAATATACACGCTAGTCTTAGGCACATATATATTTAGAACTTTCTACACCTTCAACAATGTTTCAAACACCGCAACAACGCACGGGTGCACCAGCTTATGAAAACTAAAAATCATAAGCAAAAAATTATTTTAAATTATTCAAAATTTAATTTAAAATGGGCAGAAAATTGTCTTCATTAAAACCCAAAACCATTACACACAGAAATAACAAACATGTTAACAAGAGAACTAACTATGCAGCAAAGTTGTTAATTCTTTATATATATATTGTGTAGTTTTGCCATCACTCCCACCACGACCAACGAACCGTACAATCTTGTGGTCGCTTCTCTGTTAACTGCACTCCTTGTAGTTCTGGGGAACTCTTCCACTCAGAGCTGTTGATCTTCAACTTAGGGCATCTGTATATATTTACAGTTTTCAAGGATGGGAATTTGACAATGCAATTTCCAGAGAAGAAATCTTGCAGACTTGGTAGAAAGTAGAGTTCCAAACTTTGCAACTGGCAAAAAGAAATCTCACCATCATTTCCTGCATCATCTCCATCTGATGTCGTTGCCCCTATTTCTCTCATACTTTTACAAAACCCAACAGTCATTTTTCTTAGCCGCTTTAAAGTTTTGGCTATCGTATATGTTGCTAAATATTTCAAGCTGTCACAACCATATACTTCCAAAGTTGTTAAATTCTGGAAGGGAATAGCAGATGACCCTATATCCCTCAATTCTTGACATACCACCACTTGTAGAACTTCCAAGTTTGGAAAAACTGGGCCTGCCCCTGGGAAATTCTCGTTGCGTAGATACATCAACTTCCACATTTGGTAAAGCTTCAAAACACTTATATGTGGGAAGGCCGCATCTGGATTTGCATTATTCTCAAATAAAGAAATTTTCTGGCCCCCCACAAACGTCAACGATTTTAGTTTCCTAAACAACTGTGATGTGGATGGACCGCACCATATCTCCATGTATCTGTCTAAGGCCATCTTTTCCAAGTTGGGGAATGATACATCCTGAAATATTACCAACGCAAGAATGATAAACAGCAACAAAAATAATAACACAAGGAGATTTTTTTTCTTCTATGAAGTAGCTTGAAAGACTAACTTTCGTTTAAGAAACTTGTGTAATGTATTTTTACCTTGTCAATTAAGAAGAGAGAGTGTTTAATTGGAGTGTCAAGACCGTCCAACTCATGCTTCTGGAAACTTGAAATTTTGGAGACTAAAATATCCAATTTACCACATTGCCTCACCTCAATTCGTTCGAGTAGCGGCCATTTTGAAGCATGGATTCCTGGGTAGAAGCTCTTAAGTTGGTCTAGATTTATAAATTTAATATTTGTTGCTTTTGGAAACACAAACTTAGGCATCATTTCTAGTCCCTCTTCCTTGGAAACGATTTCCTCCATTCCATCACAATCATCCACTCTCAGATGTCGTAGTTGCTGAAGACCTCTAGCCACCGAGCATGGAAAAATATATTTCAATTTCTCACACTCATTTATCACTACTGAATCTAGATTTTCACAACCAGACATTTTCAACTGAGTCGTAGACGTGTCTGGTGTTTCTTTGATCTCAAAAACCACCTCTAAACGATCGCACCCACTTATCCATAAACTTCTTAAAGCATTCAATCTCCCTGCAATACTAGGTGTAAAGATGCTTATTAGTCTACCGCAGCGACAAACGTCGACATCTCTAAGTTTGTAGAAAGAGCCTGGATCAAGTTGGTTGTGCCATAATGTAGTCGAAAAAGATAGCTCACGGATGGACAATATCTCCAACTTTGGAAAGCCTACCTGTATTCGAATTATGAAATTGTTAAATTCTTTTTTTGTCGAACTGAATATATTAGACATCAGATAATGATCTATAAAAGAGATACAATGGTATAATAGTTTTACCTTGTCGTCAAAAAGAAAGTATACTTCTTCAGTCTCAGGTTTAGGATCAAAGACAAATCCTTTCAATTCTTGACAACCATCCAGTTCCAAACTCTCCAAAGACGGAAACTGGACCTTACAACTTGCTGAGCAGAATCTAGAGAGTTTTGGAAGATATTTCAGCTTCAGATGTTGTAGCTTACAAAACTTGCCATCTGTTTTTTCTTCACCATATTCTTTTGTTGACACTATCTCTTTCATTGATCGACATCCGATTATCTCAAGTTTTTGAAGTTGTACGAGATTTCTAGCCATGGAAGACGATAACACAAAAGTTAAAAGATTACAACCATGCACCTCCAGGCTTGTTAAGTTGGGCAACACAACCTGCAGTATTTGTACATTCCATTTTTAAGAAAAGAGAATTCACATTAATTGTTATTATCTAGTCAAATGGTATCTTTAGATAAAAAAATTATACCAACAGATATTTCTTGATACGCATTAGATAAAAAAAAAAAGAACGAGTACTAATGGCATAAATGGGAAAGAATGACACCAGTGGCATACCTCCTCAGTAATGATACGTGTAAATTGGGCATTGTTTTCGACATGGAGATGCTTGAGTTGTTGAAAATCTTCACTACTTGAGTGGTACACAACATTATCTGTTTTTTCTTCACCATATTCTTTTGTTGATACTATCTCTTTCATTGATTCACATCCGAATATCCCAAGTTTTTGAAGTTGTACGAGATTTCTAGCCATGGAAGACGATAACACAAAAGTTAAACGATCGCAATGACACACCACCAAGCTTGTTAAGTTGGGCAGCACAACCTGCAGTATTTGTACATTCCATTTTTAAGAAAAGAGAATTCACATTAATTGTTATTATCTAGTCAAATGGTATCTTTAGATAAAAAAATTATACCAACAGATATTTCTTGATACGCATTAGATAAAAAAAAAAAGAACGAGTACTAATGGCATAAATGGGAAAGAATGACACCAGTGGCATACCTCTTCAGTAATGATATGTGTAAATTGGGCCTGAGTGGTGCACAACATTATCCGCTCCCTCCGACCCATCCAAATACAAATCTTCACATGATCTCTTCAACAACATTTCTAGACCACGGTCCAATTCACAGCCAGTAGGGAGCTTTAGCTTCAATGTGTTGAGGGTTTCATCCACACCTATCCATTCCCACAAAAAAGTGCCGATTACTATTTGGTATCTCTTTAACTTGTCCGTGAACAAGTCCGTCGGAATACTGCCAGCATCTGGAACATGTATGCTTAATGCAGCTAAACGAGGCAAGTCCTTCAGTTCTGAAAGGCTAGCATTACTTCCTTCTCCGGTTACTCCTTCGGGCACCCATCTGTTGAAGCTCTCCTTCATTCTCAAGTCTTCTAGACTTGTCAAACGTGATATAACATTAGGTGAAATCACTTTGAGTCGAGAGCAGCCGCTTAAATCCAGCAGTCGAAGACGAGTCAATTTCCCTATTTCTTCAGGCAACTCTATAAACTTGGATGGAATCTACAAAGCTGAGAATTTCTAGTTGCGATAGCTGTCCGACTAGAGCTACGTCTCCCAATTCGCAACGATCCAAATACAATGTCCGAAGATTTTCTAGGAGATGAAGAGATTGAGGCAGTGACGAAAAGCGTGCGTTGTTTAAATCCATAACCTTAAGCTTTTTCATCTCCACAAAAAAGTTACCTGGTATTTCAAGCAAGCCACCATCATGTTCCAAATGAAACAACTCCAGTTGTTGGCATTTCAAAACTTCAGGGAGCCTAGGGATGTTTTTGCAAGACAAAGCGATCATTGTGCAATTTTCCAAAAAATCATTATTTGGCCATTCCTTCAAGTCATCTCCTTTTGCTCTTAGTAAGGCATGTTGGTCTTTGGATGCAATCGAGATGGCAACATCACGTAACAAATCATGCATTCTGATTGATGTATTGTCCTCGGAGTCGAGTAACAGACAAGAATCTTTAAGCTCTTCAATCCACGAGTGCAACGCATTTTGTGCATGCTCCACTGAATCAATGTTCTTCTTAAACAAACCCAAACCAAATGTATATTTCAACAAGCTTGTCAGAGAAGTGTAGCTTCCCCCGAGACGTACCAAAATTCCACAGATCAAGAATAGTGGCTTAAGCCTTCGATCATCCAATTGACTGTAACTCCACTCTAAAGCCGGGTATGCTTCTTGTTCGGCTGAGTCTTCATTGTCAAACACTTCTAGGTATCTCAAGGCATCACTCCATACTGGTAAAGTTCTTCTGTTTCTTAGAGAGCTTGCGACAGTGACAACCAAAAGTGGCCAACCTCGGCATTTTTTTGCTACATCGGTTGCCACAGTTCGTATATCAGGATTTTTAACAACATCACCTGCCTTCGTCTCAAATAAACGCCAAGCATCTTCCTCGTTTAAAACTTGAAGCTCAAAGTCCTTTTGTGACCGCTTCTCTGAGGACAGCAGTTTTCGAGTTCTGGATGTCAACAGGATTCTACAATTCGGCAGACAAGGAAGTCCTACACTCTGCAAGTCAATGCTTTCCAAAATGTTGTCTAAAATTACAAGAACTTTCTTGTCTTTTACCCTGTCACATAGACGAGGTGCTCTTACTGACATAGTTTCGCTTTCTTTAACTTCCATGCCCAACTTTATGGCAATTTCTTTTTGAATTCCTTCAAGGTCCGGATTTTGCACACTTGTTACCATAACCGCATCAGCAAATAACTTTTCTTTTACAGCTTGCCTAAGGACTTCTTCAACCAGTGTGGTCTTCCCCACGCCTCCAATACCATACACCAAAATCAGGTCGGTATTAGGAATTCTCAGTTCATCCATGATCTTCTTGACGGTTAAAGTCCTCGAATCAAATGGCTCATAATGTTTGTCAGATACCACGGATACATCTTGTGGGCGGACATTGTCCGAAATTATAGCGAAATCTTTTTTTGCGTAGAGTTCAACAACCGCCTGCTTCAACTTTGTTGATCTCCTGCCTAGCTTGTAACGGAGCACCGGGTTTGGACAAACCCCACGGAGACAGCTCATCTTTGCTTGCGTATCAGGCTTCCATAATTCGTTTGCCTTCTCGGTGATCACATCCGCGTCTTTCAGCCAGTTCTGGACGTCAGTTCGGATTTTTTCACCTTTTTCTTCAGCTCGAACCACCTCGAGCGCTAGCCCCTCTCTAGCGGCACTTAATTCGTTCACTTGAGTCTGTAGTTTCTCAAGTTTGCTTTTGCAGTGAGTTAGGTAACCCACTTGGCGTATAGCTGGTTCAACTGCATACTTGTCAACTATTCCGACAATTAGACTAACAATCTCCATGCCTGCTGATGAATACAAATTAAATTAGAAGAAAAGGATCTCAAGAAATACTTTTCTTTTCTAATCGACTTATTTCAAAGTGTATTATGAAAAACAGAAAATTCTATTTCACTTCTTGAAGAGATTACTTTTTGAATAAAACTTGTCTAAAATTAGAAACAAACTCTAGTTTCTTAGCATTTAATTGTAATTTTCGAGTATTAATTACGTTATGTGGGATACATTCATACTGAAACTAGTATGAGATACATTTGTACCTATACTTATATAGACATCAAAGTACTCTCTCACATTTTCTTGAATAATCACGTTGGATTCTAGGAAATTTGATGGACAAATGGTAAGAACGCTTACCGTTCTTATATAAGGTCATGTCAATTTGTTTAAATGGCTTTTCCATTTGTGTTTTTAGATTTGTAAAAAGAACACATTTATTTGTTTAAAAATTTCCAATCGACATACATCATTTTATGAAAGATAAATAACCCAATTCCAAATTCCTTTGAAAGGTTATATGTCTAATGGCCTTGCTTCAATTCCAACCAACCAAGAAACATCTTCATCATCAAATAGCCACAATAATAATACATATAATTATATCTAAATTTTACAACACCCTCCACTTTTCTTTCTATTTTTTGGATTTGATTTAGAGCAGGGCTTGACAAAAAGTCAATTTTATATTTCATTATTAAATAATTTCCTGAAAGTGAAAACCAACCAATGAACGGGGAGCCAAAACTCGATTTTATGTTTTGTTCATAAAAAATTATATATCTCTTCATCAACATATTTGTGTTTTGAGGGTTTTTGTTCTAGAATGAAGAGTGAGAGTGGTTGTGAGTGCTTGAATAGTCATATCATATTACATTCGCAAGTTATTTTGTATAAATTTTGTATGTGGGATGTATTCAACAACATATGGGATGTTAAGAAAAAAAACCCTTACTTAAATATGGTAAATTTTAAAAACAGGGACTTAAATTAGATTTAAAAAAATCATTCAGGTTAAAATATAAAAAGAATCTTATCTAATACCTAAAGTCTAAAAGCTCCTATACAAGCCAATTAGCTTATTGCGAGGCTTATTACACTCATCTACCTTTTTAATATAGATAATATCATTCGTTAAAAAAAAAAAAACCAATATAAAATCATTTGACTATTCAAAAGGTCTAACGTATAGTATTATTTTTTTATTAGTGAATTGGGTGTGGACTTACATAAGACAAGTGTATGCACCAGATTAGTTTCTTAGATTGAAGGGCTCAGAGTGCTCGCTAAGTAGTTGTCTTTATTCGGTAGCGAAGCTTTTTGATCCAATGAAATATTCTTGTTAAGCTGCTACGATTAGCTCCAGTATTTTATCGCTGAAACCCTCTAGTTTTACATCACATACACAAAATATTGCAGATTTAACATGGTCTCAAAGCTCAGGTTCTGATCATTAGGTTTGGGTGTTTCGTTTCATGAATTTGTGAAGAAGAAACGGGGAAACAAAACGCAAGTCTCGAAGAACCCTAACTTTCAATTCAAAGTCTCATATGGCTGGTTCGAAAGTGGTGGAGTCTTAAGGGCTCCAATCTTCAATGGGTAAAAAAGGTCGTACCCAGTGCACAAGGCTTCCGCTTTACGCATGGTCTGGGAGAGGTGAATGTCGGCTAGCCTTACCCCCATTTATGGAGACTATATTCAAGTCTCACGATCTCTCGTGGAAAAAGGGTTTGAAAACCCAGAAATGGAGGATGACTCGGGTGAGGATGAACATCTATCAGTGAAGAGGATTGCAATGAAAGAAAATGAAACTAGAGATGCAAAAGCTCCCGGTATCATCCAGCGAGCAGACTCAGATGAAATATTTCCTCGAATCTCAAACTGGAATACATCCAAGCCTACTTGGGATGTCTTGCAACAGGAATTTAGAGGGGACAAAAAGGTTAGATCAGTCAAACTACAATGCTTAAGAAGAGATTTTGAATACACAAGGATAAATGATGGTGAATCTTTATCTGTTTACTTGACTAGAATGTTTATATTGTGAACTCAAAGACTAGTGCATAAATTTTAATTAGCTTGCCTAGGACCTATGACTCTATTGCATCCATTATAGAGGAAACCAAAGATCTGGACATTGTTGGGGTTGAAGAGATGATAGATACCTTGAAGGGCAATGAACAAAGATCAAATAGGCACTCTGAAAACTGGGCAAAGAAGCATTTGCTAGTCTTAGTATACATGGCAGGGAGAGTAACTATAGCCCTCAAGGGAGTAACTGAAACCAGAAAAATTGTACATAGAAAAGAAGGGGCAAGAAGTGGGATAAGAAATCTACTCCACAGGTAAAGCAAGAATACAATGGTGAATATACCCTTAGAGCTCATCCACACTGATGTTTGTGGTCCAATGAAAACACCACCACTCAATGAAAACAGATATTTCTTGTTGTTCATAAATGACTGCACAATAAGGTCTCGTTTGGTAGCTCGGACTGTACTAACTATTTCTGTCGGATAGGATAAATAGTCACCAGATAGTACTGACTAAATTAATCGGGCGTTTGGTGTAATATCAGATTAATAACCGTATTATTTATACTGTGTTTGGTATTATATCAGATAGGAGGAATCACACTTAAAATAAAATTAAACTTAAAATAAAAAAATAAAAAAACTGAAATCTTGTTCCAGAACTCTCCGCACCCCCTAAACTCCCTCCCTCTCTCTCCCTTCTTCTTCTTCCCCGAACACAGAAGAATCCCAAATAATTGTTCCCTAGATCTCTCCGCCACGCCCCCAAACTCCCTCCCTCTCTCTCTGCTTCTTTTTCCCCGACTGCAGAAGAATCTCAAATAAATTCAAACAGCAAATTGAAATCATCACTCCCCGCAAAAAACGACGGCAGAAAACCCGACTGCAGGGGAGGACGACGAGTAGGCGATGAGGAAGGCCACAAGGAGAGGACGATGACGAAGGCGATGAGGACTAGGAGAGCAAAGATGGTGAGAGAAAGCGACGGCGACAGTGAGGACGGTGATGGCGAGAAATGGTGACGGGGAGGACGATGACGCCAAGAGAAGGCGAGAGAGAAGGGGTCAAGTTCACTAGCGGAGAGCGAGCGAGAGAGAGAAAGCGGAGAGGAAGCGAGAGCGAGAGAGAGGCCGACTAAATTATACCGTGAATTTGGACGATATAAGCAAGCAGGTAAACACCGGATAAAAAAGGTGGGCCCAGATTATTTAATCCAGTGCCTATTTAATCCAAACGGCCACCAAACACCGTACACCGTATTATTAGTACTATCTGGTGCCTTATACGGTGTGCCAAACAGGGCCTAATGGTTTAGGTGTATCTCAAGAGAAACAAGGCAAACGTGTTCTTTATTGTCCAAAGAGTAATACTACACTTACTACATATTTGTAATCTCTCTTTAATAAAGTAGGGCCCATTAACACATTTGGTTCTCATCTCTATTAGGAGATAATACAAATGATAGTAAAATTATGTGGTAAGAATAACGTTTTTGTTTTCAAAAAGTTCAAAACAATGGTTGAACTACAACGTGGACTAAAAATAAAAAAGCTTAGAAGTGATTCGAGTTCAAGGAGTTAAGCGAGGATATAGGACTACAGAAACAACTAATTGTTGCTTACTCATCATAGTAGAATGGCGTTATAGAAAGGAAAAATAAGATGGGGATTGAAATGGCAAAATCCATGTGGCTTGAAAAGAAGATGCCACATTCATTTTGGAGTGAGGCAGTTAAAACTGCAGTCTATCTTCTCAACATATGTCCAATAAAGACACTTGATAAAATGAATCCTTTTGAAGCATTTAGTGGCAGGAAACTTGGTGTGAAGCATCCAAGGGTGTTCTATTTGTTATGCACAGATGCCAACACAATTGAGACACAAACTTGAAGACAACACCACCAAATGCATCTATGTGGGATGTAGGAGTTAAGAGAAAGGGTATAGATTTTTCAATCTTAAAACATACAAGGTGATGATTTTGAGGGATGTTATATTTAACAAAGAAGTTGTTAGGAGTTGGGATAAAAAGGTTGAAGATATCATCTTAGTACCACTTAAACTTGATGAAGTGCAATGTGAAACACAAACTGAGAGTCAAATTGTGTTTAAAATTTAGTCTCTCCAACATTTAAGTTCAACACCAAAGGACCTAAGAACAAAGTTTTGCACTGTCCACCGCAGAAGTTGAGTATGCGAGTGTTGTTGAGGCAACATTTCGAGCTAGATGGCTAAGATTTGTTTTGAAGGATTTTCAGGAAATGCAATTGGATGCCACACCGTTCATGTGTGACAACAACTCTGCAATAACCAGGTGTAAAAACCATGTGTTCCATCAGAGGACTACACACATTAAAAGAAAATTTTATTTCATCATAGAGGCATTGTTGGAAAACACAATTGAGTTGTTGTACTACAAGTCTAAAGATCAGACTGCAAATATTTTCAGCAAAACTCTGCCTAAACACAAATTTGTTTACCTGAGAGGACTGCTTAGAGTCAAAGCATAATCCATTTAGAAGGGAATGTTGGAGCTAAATGAGATTTGGGTTTGATCCTACAACTTGGAACACAAGAAATTTGTTTGTGTTTGTTTGCTTGAATTCCATAAGGCTAGTGTTATGTAGCTGCTAGTGTTACTTTGTTGTTAGTGAACTAGGTGTGGACTTGGTTTCATTAGACAAGTGTATGCAAAAAATTAGTTTTTCAGATTGAAGGGCTCAGAGTAATTGTCTTTGTGTAGTAGTGAAGGAGAAGAGATAAGAATGTATGAAGGATGTTGAGCTGCTACTATTAGCTCAAGCATTTCATCTCTAAAATATTTTGATTTGTTCTTCATTCTTTTTCAAGATTGCATCACGTATGTACACTAAAGTATTGCAAATTTAACATAAACACGATAAATAATTCATACACTGACTAAAAAGTACAAGCTTGCATGGCACCAGATTTAGAAGCAAACCAAATGCCATAAATGAGATCCAAATCAAATATGGTTATAATTAAATAACGTACCCTTAGCCCTGTTGGTTATGGATGAAGTGATCAATTGCTCTTCAATATATATGTTCCTTGGACCACCAATACAAACCGGTTGTTCTGTAAATTAAGAATGAGCTAATGAAGTAAGAAGGGTGAGTACGTAATAATTTCTTTCTTTCTTGCAAAGTTCTTTTGGATACAATTGCAATTTGCTAACTAAATGCAAAAACAACTAAGAAATCTAAAAGCACTAAGTTTTATATTCTTCTAACTTAACATGTGTACCCTAAAGCTAAATGTAATGGTTATCAAATAGGCTCTAAATCGCATGTAAAATTGTGTACGTCACTAAGGTTAACTAAAAAAAGATGCAGGTCACCAATTAGGATGGACTAGAAAGTTGTGCCCGCGCATTGCCGATGGATTAAAAATTGTAAGAGAGATTGTGTTTCGAAGATACAAAGTGTAAGATCACACATCGCCCATGGAAGTGATCATTAAATGTATATTATCATCCCTACCTAGCACGAGGCCTTTTGGGAGCTCACTGGCTTCGGGTTCCATCGGAACTCCGAAGTTAAGCGAGTAGCTCGCGAGAGCACTCCCATGATGGGTGACCCACTGGAAAGTTCTCGTGTGAGTTCCCAGAAACAAAACCGTGAGGGCGTGGTCGGGGCCCAAAGCGGAAAATATCGTGCTACGGTGGTGGAACGAGCCCGGAATGTGGTCCCACCCAGGCCGGGATGTGACACAAAGAGTATGCCAAAACAGGCAAAAAAAATTTGCTTCAACGATAAAAGCTTTTGTCGAGTATTTGTTGATTGTTAAGGAAGCACCCTAGGCAAGGAAAGAAAAATATTGAAACACATGAAGCAAATTTATATGACAATAGAGAGTATACTACAAAGAAAATAAGGATAGAGTGGTTACCTAGTTTTTATTTTTATTTTTGTTGTTGTGTGGATTGGAGTCTGGTTTTGTTCCAATTGAAGAGGACAGTTTTTCAGCAATTCAGCAGGACTTCAGTAAAAACATTCTTAGCTAGATAGTGAACGTTGTATGAGGCATCGTTTTTTCATTGCACATTTCTTGACTAATTTTTTCCTGTATACAAACAACAACAACAACAACAAAGCCTTTTCCCACTAAGTGGGGTCGGCTATATGAATCCTAGAACGCCATTGCGCTCGGTTTTGTGTCATGTCCTCCGTTAGATCCAAGTACTCTAAGTCTTTTCTTAGAGTCTCTTCCAAAGTTTTCCTAGGTCTTCCTCTACCCCTTTGGCCCTGAACCTCTGTCCCGTAGTCACATCTTCGAACCGGAGCGTCAGTAGGCCTTCTTTGCACATGTCCAAATCACCGGAACTGATTTTCTCTCATCTTTCCTTCAATTTCGGCTACTCCTACTTTACCTCGAATATCCTCATTTCCAATCTTTTCATTTCTCGTGTGCCCACACATCCCACGAAGCATCCTCATCTCCGCCACACCCATTTTGTGTACGTGTTGATGCTTCACCGCCCAACATTCTGTGCCATACAACATCGCTGGCCTTATTGTCGTCCTATAAAATTTTCCCTTGAGCTTCAGTGGCCTACGACGGTCACACAACCCGCCGGATGCACTCTTACACTTCATCCATCCAACTTCTATTCTATGGTTGAGATCTCTCTCTAATTCTCCGTTCTCTTGCACGATATATCCTAGGTAGCGAAACGGTCGCTTTTTGTGATCGTCGCTAGATTGCTCCGATCATTAGTGTGGATAAGTATATAAATGAATAGAGATAGGAAAGCAAACACAAGATGTACGTGGTTCACCCAGATTGGCTACGTCCACGGAATATAGGAGTTCTCATTAATTGTGAAGGGTTTACACAAGTACATAGGTTCAAGCTCTCCTTTAGTTCTCCTTTAGTGAGTACAGGTGAATGATTTAGTACAAATGACATTAGGAAATATTGTGGGAGAATGATCTCGTAATCACGAAACTTCTAAGTATCGGAGTGTGGTATCGTCTTGACTTGCCTTATCTGTCTCATAGGTAGATGTGGAATCTTCTCTGGAAGTACTCTTCCTCCATCCAGGGGTGGTATCTTTAACTGGTGGAGATGCACAAGGTAATGTATCAATTTCACTTGAAGCTTACTTGTAGTTTCAGGCTTGGTCAAGCGCGATACAAACCATGTAGTAGGAGTCCCTCAAGTTGCCGAGCTAGGGGATTTGCTGAAAAAGGTGACAGACAAGGTAAGCAATCAGAGCTCCGGCTGATTGTTCACATTCTCCCTATCTTGCAGGCAGCATGAAGGATAAAGAGAAGAAAAATGAGAAGAGATGATATGGGATACTTTTGCTTTTGAAGAAGTAACTTTCCACAGGCTTATTCTTGAACTGAGCTGGAGGGTTTTCTGGTTTCCTCCAGAGCATAAGGCCGACTGAAGAATTTGAGGGTCAAAACAAGTCCATCAAATCTAGAGTACGTTCGACCCTACTGATATGGGATACTTTTGCTTTGACAGAGTAATGGATGTATCGGCACGTGTGCTGTTACGCTTGTCTCCACATGCTTCCTTGTATCCTTCTCACTTGCCCCATCTGTTCCTCAGGCAGATGTGGTATCTTCCCTGGAAGCATAAGATGTTGAAGATGAGTACTCGAGAGCAATGCCAGGTAAGTAAGTTCCAGGCAGTCAGTTCCTGGCTGGAAGCTTGATTCCAAGTGCTAACTGATTGCTCTCTTTCTCCTTGTCTTGCAGGTAAGAACAAGGCCAAAGGAAAAGACAGGGAAAAAGCATGATATGGGATACTCTTGCTTTTAACCCTGATGATATGAGATATTCTTGCTCTAGTATAGCTTGTTTGCAGAGGTATTATCGGGGGGAAAGAAAGCTGAATATTTCGAAAGGCTTCGTTGAGAGTGCCCTCTCATATATGAGGAAGGGTTGAGCATTTTTGCAGGTCTGTCTGTCCGTTGGGGATGGAGGTTGACATATATAGGAGTCTCCTTAATAACAAATAGTAATGATATTCCTTTACCCTGTCAGAGCACTTTGAAAAAGTGGTCTGTGATATGTGGAAAGCTGATGTTGCGTGTGAAGATTACAGACAGCTTTATCCAAGGAGATCCGGCTCTTGCAGTTGGGAAAGTGTTGCCTCTTCAGTTTTTGAACAAGCAATCCTATCGGGGATCTGGCTCTCGAGATTCGGAGAACGATGCCTCTTCGATTTTTGAGAAAGCAATCATGCTGGGGGTCTGGCTCTCGAGATTCGGAGAGCGGTGTCTCTTCGATTTTTGAGAAAGTAATCACGTTGGGAGTCTGACTCTCGAGATTCGGAGGGCGGTGCCTCTTCGATTTTGGAGCAAGCAATCTTGTTGGGAGTGTTTTCTCGAATGTGAGTAAAGGTTGGGCATGTTTGCTAGTCTACCTTGCTACGAAGCACAGAGGTTGACACACAGGGACTTTCCAATTATCCAGCAGTGGTACTGTTCCTTTACCCTCTCTTCGATTTTTGAGAAAGTAGTCATGTTGGGAGTCTGGCTCTCGAGATTCGGAGGACGGTGCCTCTTCGATTTTGGAGCAAGCAATCTTGTTGGGAGTGTTTTCTCGAATGTGAGTAAAGGTTGGGCATGTTTGCTAGTCTACCTTGCCACGAAGCACAGAGGTTGACACACAGGGACTTTCCAATTATCCAGTAGTGATATGTTCCTTTACCCTTGTGGGTAATAATATGGTAGCTAGACCTTCAAAATTTATGTGTCTAAACTTTGTTAATGTTGTTTCTTTGCTATTCTTTTACCCGTCTTGGTCAGAGCGATGTAGTGGGAGCTGCAAGCTTCACGTGCTCAACTTTGGCAGATAACTTTGGCAAAGTTATCTGTGATACCCATGAGCTACTATTGCATGTGGGAAGTGGGTGATTGAAAAGTAAGACTCATGTGCTTTCTACTTCACCAGAAGTCTTCGACAGAATGCCCATAATTTCCGCAAAGCTGAGTGTGCGTGTGACAGGTGCTGACAAGACTGGAAAAGTAGGTGCCTCTTCGATTTCTGAGATCGGCCCTCGTGGTCTCTGAGCAGCCCAACTTTTGAGAAAGCAAGCGCCTCTTCGATTTCTGAGATCGGCCTTCGTGGTCTTTGAGCAGCCCAGCTTTTGAGAAAGCAGACGCCTCTTCGATTTCTGAGATCGACCCTCGTGATCTCTGAGCAGCCCAGCTTTTGAGAAAGCAAACGCCTCTTCGATTTCTGAGCAGGCGCCTCTTCGATTTCTGAAGCTCCGTCGAGTGCAGATTTTTATAGGGGCTGGCATTAAGTTCCAAAGCACACTTGAATCTCCACCAGTAGAAGCTCCATTCTTACACTTCTAAGATCTTGATTTGTTCGACCTCTTCTCTCTTCAACACCTTTGAAAATGTCTGGCCCCTCCGACCGTCGTTTTGACTTGAACCTTGTTGAAGAGGCAGCCCCGCCTTCTCCAGACAACATATGGCGCCCATCCTTCGTCTCCCCTACTGGTCCTCTTACCGTTGGGGATTCCGTTATGAAGAATGATATGACCGCTGCGGTGGTGGCCAGGAACCTTCTCACTCCCAAAGATAACAGACTACTTTCCAAACGATCTGATGAGTTAGCTGTTAAGGATTCTCTGGCTCTCAGTGTTCAGTGTGCAGGTTCTGTGTCTAATATGGCCCAACGCCTATTTGCTCGAACCCGCCAAGTTGAATCATTGGCGGCTGAAGTGATGAGTCTCAAACAGGAGATAAGAGGGCTCAAGCATGAGAATAAACAGTTGCACCGTCTCGCACATGACTATGCTACAAACATGAAGAGGAAGCTGGACCAGATGAAGGAATCTGATGGTCAGGTTTTACTTGATCATCAGAGATTTGTGGGTTTGTTCCAAAGGCATTTATTGCCTTCGTCTTCTGGGGCTGTATCGCGTAATGAAGCTCCAAATGATCAACCTCTGATGCCTCCTCCTTCTAGGGTTCTGTCCAGTACTGAGGCTCCGAATGATCCCCCTCCGGTGCCTTCTCTTTCTGGGGCTCTACCGACTGCTGAGACTTCTCCTAAGCAACCTTTGTGAAGGTTCCCTCTTGTTTGTTTATTTTGACTCATGTATATGTACATATTTGTAGCTTATCGGGGATATCAATAAATAAGCTTTCCTTCATTTCAACGTATTGTGTTAAATACACCAAAGCCTTCTTCGCTAAGTTCTTTAAATTTTCTTTTGTTGGAGCTTTGTGAGTGGAGCATGTAGGTTGAGGTAGTGTTCCCTTAATTTCCTGAGTGAGGAAAACTTCTCGGTTGGAGACTTGGAAAATCCAAGTCACTGAGTGGGATCGGCTATATGAATCTTAGAACGCCATTGTGCTCGATCCTGTGTCATGTCCTTCGTTAGATCCAAGGACTCTAAGTCTTTTCTTAGAGTCTCTTCTAAAGTTTTCCTAGGTCTTCCTCTACCCCTTCGGCCCTGAACCTCTGTCCCATAGTCGCATCTTCTAATCGGAGCGTCAGTAGGCCTTCTTTGCACATGTCCAAACCACCGTAACCGATTTTCTCTCATCTTTCCTTCAATTTCGGCTACTCCTACTTTACCCCGGATATCCTCATTCCTAATCTTATCCTTTCTCGTGTGCCCACACATCCAACGAAGCATCCTCATCTCCGCTACACCCATTTTGTGTACGTGTTGATGCTTCACCGCCCAACATTCTGTGCCATACAGCATCGCCGGCCTTATTGTCGTCCTATAAAATTTTCCCTTGAGCTTCAGTGGCATACGGCGGTCACACAACACACCGGATGCACTCTTCCACTTCATCCATCCAGCTTGTATTTATGGTTGAGATCTCCATCTAATTCTCCGTTCTTTTGCAAGATAGATCCTAGGTACCGAAAACGATCACTCTTTGGTATTTCTTGATCACCGATCCTCACCCCTAACTCGTTTTGGCCTCCATTTGCACTGAACTTGCACTCCATATATTCTGTCTTTGATCGGCTTAGGCGAAGACCTTTAGATTCCAACACTTCTCTCCAAAGGTTAAGCTTTGCATTTACTCCTTCCTGAGTTTCATCTATCAACACTATATCGTCATCAGAATGTATAAGATAATCTGAATTATAAAATTCACCCAAAAAAAGATTAAAATTTTGATATTTAAAAATCTCAAAATCACAAAACTCCCAAATTTAAACAAAACAAACTCCACATATGTGTGTTTTTCATGTTATAAACTAGAGTAGAATAGACTTACATACAGTTGTTATAAAACAACACTTGTACCAAAATTTACTCACGTTCTTAGTTGTAAGTTATTGATTTGGTGAAAGTTGGTGACTCATGTAATGTATCGATACATTCATAGTTTTTTAATCAATTTTTACATACAATTAATAATATGGGTTGTATATTTACACTCATTCTTTCCTGATTCTGTTCTCAGAATTTTATTTATTATTAATTCATAAGAAAACAATTTGTTTTTAAAGAAAAGAGAAAAAGGCGGAGAATGCAGTAAATAACATATTCACTAGGCTAGGAAAACTAATATCAAATAAGTTACTCAATGCATCAACAAATATAGCTAGCAAGTCTGTTTGAATGTGACTAGGAAGAGACTGAAATATCTCTGTGAGTTTTTTCGGCCCCCGAATAGGTGAATAATTATGACTTGCCATCAGTTACCTATTTTTTTTAAATAAAAAATTATCCATTGGTTCCAAAAAAACTGAAAACTGTAATAATGCTGAAAGCATATCTGGTGAAAGGAATGATGAATGAAAAAATAAAATCAAAGAAGGAGAAAATGTGAAATTCCCAGATTAGTGTTACACTACAACACTAGCAATCACCTTGTTTATGTTAAAAAATGGTTTAAATAATGTTTTGTTGGAAAGTAGCATTAGCATGCCAGGTGTCATCGACTTGAGCACTATGGAGAGAATAATTTGCTTCAGTTTTCCTGAATATGCAAACATTTGGAGCACATCGTAAATTGTTGTTGTGCGTCATTACCAATGGAGATGAGAATAGTTGGCACCAAAAAAAAGCAAATAATTTGTTATTAAGCGTGCAGACTATATATTCACACTTATCAAAACAATTATTTCAATTAAATACAAATTTTATCAAAACAATTATTTCAATTAAATACAAATTAAAGCAGAACGCAATGATATACTTAACATGAAAATTCTTTTACTTTTCATATATCTTTGTAATTTTCAATCATCAGATTAGATGAATTAAAATATAAAACCTGAATTTTTTTTTTATAAAAACATGGTCTTCTAAAAACTTAATCATCAAGTGAATTGAGAATTATAAAAAGGTTGATAAAATTATATTGGTAAACCTGTACCGGAAAAGTTGAAATACCTCAGGACAAATAGATTGGTAACTATTATCGTAAAATATTAATTAATTGAAACCATCGAGGAAAAAATCGAATTTGAGAACATTTTTTTCAATGGATTTTGCTTCGTTCTTCACATTAGATTATCTTGATTAGAGGGCGATCATATATGTAATTTAGGGGTATTCAATTAAAATTTGAAATGATTGTGTAAAATTCAACATGTATTCAACTATGATTTTAAGATAATTTATTAAAATTCTTAAAATCTAATTGTATTCAATTAGAATTTTAATGAAGTTTATACTTTCTAAATGTATTCAATTACAAATTGAGAAATTGATTTTAAAGAAGGGGTGTGATATCCACACCCCATTTTACTTCCACTAGAACAAAACAGTTTATCTACCACGTCAATTCTATCATGGGCATATATAGCTCGTGGTAAAAACTATTCAATTACCACGGTCAAGTTTAACTCGTGGTAGATAACATTAACCACCACGGTCAAATTTTGACCCGTTGTTAAAAGCAAATAATCTATAACGAACATTTATATCCGTGATGAAATATGATAATTACCACGAGATATGCTCATAATGGTTACTTCAAATTACCACATCGTCTTTTGTGAATTCACCACACCTTTGGCCCGTGGTGGATGTTTTTATCTTCATAATTGAAAACATTTGGAGGAGGCGGAAGATTAAAAATTTGGAGGGCTGCCAAAATTTTGGCATGGCGCCCAAAATCTCTAACTCCCTATTTTCAAAGAGAGAGCGTTAGCTCTCCCTCCTCATTTTCATATCTCTTGCAGCTTCTCTGTTCTCTTCAGAAATTTCCAAACGCCTCCACCTTTGCATACTCGAGCCCAATTCAACCTTTTTGGAGTCAGAAACAAAACCATCTCTAATTGCAGACTCGGCGAGTTCCTCCCGAACTCGTCCTCCCTTCCGTCAACTGCGCACCCAAGTCCGCGGCTTCTTCTGTAAGGTAAAAATCCCAAAGCTTGTTCCAATATGCTCATGTATTTGTTCTGTATATGAAAATCCATACAAGAATTCTCTGAAATTCGATCATGGTGGTGGCTCCGGCGGCTCCTATATAGATGATAGGTATGGGGGATACAACCGAAGCCGATCGGATTTAGGTTTGGATCCATATGGGAAGCCGTATGATGTTGGTCCTGATGCAGGTATGGTGATTGTGTTTATGCTTACGGACAAGGGCGGAGCTACCATGGGCCTAGGGGGCGGATGCCCCCACTGAGATTTTTCTGATGCTGGCATGCTCATCTGTTTCTGCCGCAGCAAAGCCCCCACTGCGATTTTGAGCAGCAGCAAAGCCCCCACTGCAATTTTCTGGTTCCTCCGATCTGGGTCTTTCTAAACCAGGCCAAAGGCAAAACGAACCTCTGCAGAAGCCTGATCTGATTTTTTTTTTTTTTAAATGTAAACGAAACGGCGTCGTTTCGTATATGTTTAAAAAAAAAAAGTTATGTTATAGTATTAGTGGGGGACCGCTTGTCCCCATGGTCCATACTCCCATTTCTTTTTTTTTTTCCTCCCTTTGTTTTCGTTGCCCTTTGTCAGAGAGCAGCTTGGTGCTGCTCTGTTTGTCTTCTCCAAAATCCAAACCAACACCTTGAAAGTTGCTCTCCTGTCCAGGTGCTCTCTGGAGCAAAGTTGCTCTTCCCAGCCATGCCAGCAGCTGAGCCAGCCATTCTCTAGTCTCTAGCCGACATATATATATATATTTAGGTAAATTTTTTAATTCCTAAATCTATAATTCCTAACCCTAATTAATTATTTAAGACGAATTTTTGTTTAATTGGTATAGAAATATAGAATCATATGGATATGGTATGCACTACTATGGATGGTTATTGACTTATTGATTATTGATATGATGAATTCTATGATTATTGATGAATGAAATTATGAAATTACGAATTCTATAAATATGGGTATACATTTATTCATATGATTAGTTGAATTAAATGTTTATTTGTTGAATAATTTGTATGCTTATTGGTATTAGTTAATTGAATTGTTGCCTTGGTTGGATATGGATTAGTTATTAGGCATTTATTTTATTTTTTGGTTAAGAAAGCATATATATTAATATGGATAACATTGTCAACATCTCCAAGAAAACTCAATTCTACGGCTTAACAGTCTAAAAACAAATCCATTTTTCAGAAATGGAATCATAATCATCCCCTTTCGAAACCCAAAAAAGAAGAAGAAATTGATTAGTTATTATTAGGCATATTAGTATAGTATACTCTAGGATTAAGAGTCTAAGAATTTTATTGAGATTTTTATTCTATAAATTCTACAAATTACGTATGAACCTTATATGTTATTGGTATATGACTAACTTTGTAGGCTGAAACATCATGGAGAGGTTTTTCAAAAAAATATCAGTGCCGCCATCCCCAATTATTGAGAAAAATAATGATACTCGGGGACATGATAGTGCAGAATTTATTTTATCAAATCTTCCATCAGATCCTGGTAAGAGAATTCGAATTTTGGATTACAATCCTAATATTCGAGATCAAGTACGAAGAGCGTATGTACTAGCTGGTCCTCAACAACCTAAAACCCATAATTTTCCTTACAAGAAATATGGAGACACGCAAAGACGATTCAACCTGCTTGGTTTGATGATTTTCCTACTTGGTTGGAATATAGTGTAGAAAAAGATACTGCCTTTTGTCTGTGTTGCTACCTTTTTAAACCAAACATTGGAGAACAAGCAGGTGGTGATTTCTTTGTTGGCGAAGGATTTTCTAACTGGAAGAAGAAAGAAAGACTTCTAACTCATATTGGAGGCGTCAATAGTGCACACAATCAAGCGTGGAGTAATTTTGAAGCTTTAAGGAGTCAAAAGCAACATATCCAGTCTTTTTTCTCTAAAGCTCATGATGAAGCTCGAATTCAATATAGAACTCGGTTGAATGCATCAATTGATTGTTGTCGATTTCTTTTGAGACAAGGGCTTGCATTTCGTGGTAATGATGAATCTGAACATTCAAGCAACCATGGAAACTTTCTTGAGCTTCTACAGTTTATTGCTGACCACAATGAGGATGTGAAAGCCGTTACTTTGAAAAATGCTCCGGAGAATCACAAATTGACATCACCATATATTCAAAAAGACATTGTAAATGCTTGTGCAACTGAGACGATCAAGGCTATTATTGAAGACGTTGGCACTTCGTTGTTCTCTATTTTGATTGATGAATCTCGTGACGTATCAACAAAGGAACAAATGGCTATTGTTTTGCGTTATGTGGACAAGAATGGGCATGTCGTTGAGCGTTTTATTGGCATTGAGCATGTTACTAGTACCGCTGCTCTCTCACTCAAGGAAACCATTGATGAGGTATTTTCTAGGCATAAATTGAGCATGTCTAGGTTGCGTGGGCAAGGTTACGATGGGGCCAACAATATGCAAGGTGAGTTCAATGGTCTTAAAGCTCTTATTATGAAAGAAAGTGGTTGTGCCTATTATATTCATTGCTTTGCACATCAACTTCAATTAGCTCTTGTAGCTGTGGCAAAGAAGAACATTCAAATTGAGTCTCTTTTTAGTATAGTTACTATTTTGGTAAATGTTGTTGGAGCTTCATCGAAGCGTTGTGATCTTCTTCGGGAGAAGCAATCTATTGCAGTTATTGAAGCACTAAACAGTGGTGAGTTTACAAGTGGGAAAGGCAAAAATCAAGAAACTACTTTGAAACGTGCTGGAGAAACACGCTGGGGTTCACACTTGGGTACTTTAGTAAGTATAATGACTATGTTTTCATCCATACTTGATGTACTTGAAGTAATAGCAGATGATGGAGTAAGCTCTCAACAAAGATGTGAAGCGAATAATTTATTGGATTCCATGCAATCATTTGATTTTGTGTTTAATCTACACTTGATGAAAGATATACTTGGAATAACCAATGAATTGTCACAAGCATTGCAAAGGAAGGATCAAGATATTGTAAATGCTATGAAGTTGGTTGGAGTTTGTAAGCAAAGGTTGGAGATAATGAGGAAAAATGGTTGGGATTCTTTACTCAATGAAGTCTCAGAATTTTGTCTTAAACATAATATTGATGTGCCTAATATGGATGATATGTTTCTTTCTCGAAGGCGAGGGCAACGAAAAGCAAAAGCAGTCACAAATATGCATCACTATTGTGTTGGGATATTTTATGTTGTTTTGGATTGGCAGCTTCAAGAACTAAATAATCGTTTCAATGAGACCAACACTGAGTTACTTCTTTGTTTGGCATGTTTATGTCCAGCCGACTCCTTCTCTGCTTTTGATAGCCAAAAGCTATTGCGTCTTGCCTAATTTTATCCTAAAGACTTCTCTATGAATGAGCTGGTGATACTTAAGATTCAACTTGAGACTTACATTGTGGATATACGGTCTAGCATTGAGTTTTCAGGTTTAAAAGAGATTGGAGATCTTGCAAAAAAAAATGGTTCAATGCAAGAAACACAAGGTGTATTCGCTGGTTTACTTGCTTGTGACATTAGCACTAACTCTTCCAGTTGCTACTGCAACCGTTGAAAGAGCATTTTCGGCCATGAAAATTCTGAAGAATCGATTGAGAAATCGGATGGGAGATCAATGGATGAATGATAACATGGTTATTTTTAAAGAGAGAGAGATATTTGATGGTATTGGTAATGATGTTGTCATGCAACGCTTTCAGAACATGAAAACGCGTCGAGGGATATTGTAAAGGACTGTTGTATGAAAAACTTTATGGATTAATATATAAGTATTGTGTTTAGTAAATTCTTAAGCTTTTTAATTATGACTTTGTTGTTTGAGGATGCCCCCATTCACACAAATCTCTGGCTTCGTCCCTGCTTACGGAGGTGATAAGGTGGAGCCGTATAGGTGGTGATTTTGAGTGCCCAAAATGGAATGTAGACATTCTGCATTTGAACTCTATTCGTTTGTTAGCATAGAAGGTTTAGTGTTTAGGAGGGATAGACAATTTCATTATGATAGGTTCAATTTAGTTATAATTGTCCAATAACGGGCAAGTCCTCCCATATTTATTTGCAAATCATCACTCTATCGCGACTAGGGAGTCATATAAGATGATTTTTAATGAATTACTTTGGCTTGCTTTCTTCGATTCTACTTCTGAGGAAAACAGGTACGGCAGTGCGCCTCTCTGATATCTGCGCTCACCACCATCAAGGTTTAATCATCAGGTGAAGCATCAGAGCTTGGTTTTCAACTTTCAGACTTGCACACTAGGTGTTTGTTTTTTGTTCTAAAAGAAAACTGATTTGTAATCGTGCATTGGTTTTCAACTTTCATTGCTTTCTTCGATTCTCCGTTTCCTATTTATCCATTATCCCCAGTTTTTCCCCTCGACACCGTTACAAGATGTGATGTAAGTTCATTTTAGTTTAGCATCAAGTTCGTTAAGGAACTTCTAATTTATGTATTGAGGTGAAAGTAATTTGTACGTTTATTTTTCTTTAAATGCAGTCAAATAGTTACACTGCCAACATCCTTTTGGATACAGTGATTGCTGCAACTGTACAGGTTGGAAACTTGGGAATTTTGCCTTTCCCCTTGTCCTAAAAGGATAGAAATTTCTACAGCAAAGTCAATTTACAAACAAACGGTTCAGTGTAAGAATGTCACAAAAAATACAGATTTTCAATTTCCAAGTAAATGGTGATTAATTGATTATGTAGCATGCAATCGAGTACATTGGAACATCCCAATGAGTGTATGGTGCTCGGGAGACAATCAATGTGTGGTCCCTTTCGATCGAACACGTAAACGAGTTCAGTCTTGCACACATCCATCTCTCAATTACTCATTGACGCGATCTCATGGTTTTGCAGACTCATGTCATGTGAGAACAGAAGGTGATGATCTACACGAATGCATAGAGGTATGGATGAATTCTGATATCATGAATTTTGATCGCATTTTCATTTCTCCATTTAAGTTCCTAAGAGTTTCGATTGCAATTTAATATAATCATTGTATATTAACGTAGCTGTCAATGTGCCACATTTGGCAGAGCCTAGAGTGGTTGTTAAAGTATATATGAGAGCATCCTAGCAGGTAAAGGAACATGTAATTTTTCAAGAGTTCTATTCACTTTTCTTGATTGAGATCAAATGTATATTTCTACCTATACAGGTACAAGATTTTTTTCTTGATCCATATGCTTATGTTCATCGAGATAGAGAGAGGCAACAATTACTAAGGCTCAAGCATTAGGGGCAGTAGTTCACTCTCAAGGTCCTTTGTTTGGAGGTGTTCAAAGAAATGTGAAGTCTTCAAGTGACAATGTCGTTGTTTGTTAGAGGTCTTTGGATAGTTTGGTATTTCTTTGTATATCTCATTGTTTTGTTATTAGTTTTAGCTTAGTGCACAACTGTAATGTTTGAATCTATGATTTTTTTATTTAATTGTTATATTATAGTAAATGTGTAATTTTGTTTATAAATATTATATAATACATTTATTAAACAATATTTATTAATTTTTTTTATTTATAGAATTTTTTTTATGATGGGCATTAGCCGTGACCAATTTGTAATCCACAATGGTTATAGTGCACGTGGTGTTAGATCTTAATCTACAACGGGCACAATCTGTGGTTATATTACAATTGACAACGGGCATAACCTGTGGTAGAATCTGTGACTTTCTATCACATCCAGATTACTAACGGGCACAATGTCCGTGGTGGATTGCAATTTATCACGGGCATCGACCTTGATAGATGAGCTTTTTTCTACTAGTGTTCTTACACACTTTTTTAATTTTCGACCGTTGGATCAGATGAATTGAAAAAGATCAACGGACATAAATTATCAAGAGATGTGTAAGAAATAAAATGAGATGTGTGGATAACACACCTCTTAAAGAATTGAAAAACTTGAAAATTTGAAAAAGGCGAATGGTGAGTCACAATCTGAAGAGAATGATGGAATAATACTGAAGGTGATCATAGTAATGGTTATCCCAATAGTCAGAAGAAAGTCATGTGTGGACATAGGACTACTTTTAAATATAATCATTTGATGTCATTTCTTTTCACATATGTTGTATTTTTGTCACTAACACAAGTTTTGTAGCTTATTCGGATTTTGCTTTGCCCTTGCGCCCATTCCCACGATGCATGGTTATTTTGCAAAGTAATGGGTAGCAGTTAGAGCAGAGAAGATTTCAGGTGGTGTAGTTGATGTGGATAGCGCACTCAAGAGTAGGTATTACCACCCTTTATTGTAAGTTATTTCAGTTAAAATTCTGATGCATATTCTATGTACGAGTCTAAGTGACTCTATGTATTCTATATTGTACCGCTAGTCCTCCTGTCACGTGTCGATTTTGATCGTATCTCGGGGTCGAGACATGATAGCAACAACCGAGCCTGGTAATGGAAAGGCTGACACCTGATCCACATGTATCTCTATAGTTGTTGATGGACATGGTTATCAAATGGAAAGACAAAGAAATTTGCGGCCAATGACTGGGGCAGGTTTAGAACCTCGGGGGTTCTTCTTTATCTAGCTCTCATCTTCCAAGCAGGACGTTTTCCAGATAGCAATAGTTGGAAATGCAGCTAGCTAGTCAGTGAAAAGAAGCTGCGCAAGAAGCCGCGCACCAGCGAGAAGAAATGCTTCGACAGTACATTGTTGGGATAACCCAAGCAATGTCAGCTTCTGGCATTTGCATTCCTGATCCTCCAAGCGGCCTTCAAGCACCATTCCACTAGCCACTCCAATAGTCGTTCAGAATTTAGTTTTTGTTACATACAATTATACGAATATTTTATTTATAATATAATTAGATAAATTTCTTTGAAGTTATGATTTATTTGAGCTTTTTATATTAATATAAATAGAATCAATAAATTATTTAAATTGAATATTGTTTTAATTTGAAAAATATTTAAAGGCTTTGCCCGATATTCATCGAGCAAACGTTTACAGTATTTTTTAATTTTTTGTTTAAAACATCTACCCAATGAATAATTCGTCAGGAGAAATTTTTGTAACTATTTTATTTCCAGATACTCGACAAAGTGTGTCGTCGAGCAAGATGCATTCATCGGGCCAGATCGGTCAACGCTCTTTTATCTGATGACTCTATTTCGTCGGGTCAACTATGTTCACTTGAAGAATGCTTATATTTCGTCAGACAAATGCTTGAGCAACGGATTTTGCGCAACTAACTTTGCTTGTAAAACTTTGTCAGGCAAAACATAGGTGATGAAATGATATTGGCCCGACAGGTTTTTTCTTTGTTTGGAAAGGGGTTTTCTTTTGCTGTAAAATTGTTGCTTTTTATAAAGAGAACTTTAACGAAAAACTACGGATACTGTTCACTTTAATGAAAAACTACATTTTTACACTAAAAAATTAATATTAGTACTATTCACTTTATTCTTTATTTTATCTTTATCGTTAAAACTTAAAATTTTCAAGCACTTTTTATTAGTTTTCCTTTTTATAAAAGCAAAGGATTAATCTACTACGACCTCGGGTTTAGCAACCACGAGTTAAGCATCACGATTCAAACGCACTTATCTATTCACTTGTCATACTTTAATTGATTTTGTTTCTCTGTTATTAAGGGCAATTACATGTGAAAAGCCCCTACATCAAATCAAATATGAAGACAACAACCACCAAATTACCATAAATGAGGATTCAAGATTCCAACTCAAATCAAATATGATTATAATCAAAGAACGTACCTTATTTATGTTGGTTATGGATGAGCTATGAAGTGAGCACGAATACAAATAAGTCGGTCTGCAAACTGCGAATAAGTTAATGATGAAGTAAGAACGGAGAATACAGAATAATTTCTTTATTTCTTGCAAAGTTCTTCCGGATAAAATTGTAATTTGCTAACTAAAAGCAAAAAGATTCATGAAATCTAAAAGCACTAAGTTTTATTTTCTTCGTCTAATTTAACGAGATATGTAAAAATAAACTAAGAGAAAGAACCGTGCATCTAAATGAAATGATTATCAGATGGGGTCCCTAAACCACAAGCAAAATTGTGTGTACTTCAATAAGGTCGACTGAAAAAAAGAAGCACGTAGCCAATTAGGATCGATGTGAGACCCTTTTTTGGATAACTAAATCTTCTTGTTGTGGTATAAGATGAGATATGGATCCTTCTTTCACTAAGGTCATTCTCTGAGAATTTAGGAATAATTTTTAAAACAGAACAAAAACAAAAACAAAAACAAAAAAAAACAAAACAAAACAAAGCAGATGAAGTCAAATAAGAAAGATTAAATGCCGTACCTTTATTACTTTTGGTGGTGAATGAGGAATGAGGATAGCTGCTCTTCAAAGTCTTCTCCTTAGAACAGAAAGTTTGTGATGCTCTTTCTTTTGAGTAAACAGATAGAAAGACAAAAAACAAAACAAAACAAAACAAAGGTTTGCTGCAATGAAGAAACTGCAAATGTGCAGGGGAAACTATCTTTCAAGGCTTAAGTCCATCGTAGAGAAAATGCTAGATCATGACGGTATAAACCAGTGGAATGAAGAACTTGAGAAATTGAATGTGAGAGTCAACCTGCGTGAATGCAGAAGAAAATGGATGGTATGCTATGCATGGTTGGTGTGGTGAATGAAGACTTCAGTTTTGAAAGACAAAGCAGACTGCTTATTCAATTGAAAAGGTTTAGAGCCACATGCTTTGCTCCCCACAGTATTAGGCAAGCAAATAGCTGTATTAGTGGACGCCAACTGTTAAATATGGTAAGCGTCTGAATCCCACGTCAAATAATTAAGGTAAGGGATCTTGCATTAGTTAACTCTTCCTATTGCTAATTATATTTAGGATAATGTTATGTAGATTAATTTTTTAAAATTAAATTTGTATACTAAATGATGTGATTGTTCATGATTGAATTATAAATAATCAAACATACGTTTGTCTTAGTTACAAGCTATAAGAGTGGGACTTCGTAAGTTGAGCTTAGACTTTGTTTCAATCTAATTTAGTCTTAAGACACCATACAAGCCATCAAAGTTCACATGACAACGAAATATGGTTTGCGAGACTATTTTTTAATATTCAACTGTTGATGAGTTAAGTTTAACATGACTGTGAATTTGTTTAAGGGTAATTTAAATTGATTAAACACTCTTTCACATGGGGCACGGCCAACATGGATTAGATAAAACCAAAATAGAGAGACAGTATTATGTTTGTATAAAAAGTGTCTTACTAATAACGTGAGGATTAGAATATCCATGTCCTGATAAAAAGGTGGAAAATCAGAGGTGCCATAGGTCCTAGTATGAGTTGACCCAAAACCATAAACATCCTTGTCAGAGCAATTCGAAGCACCAAAGATTTCGAGCTAGCCTGATATTTTGCTTCATACATAACCCCATACCCTCTGCTTTAAGTAATGCCCAAAAATTCATATCTGCATTCATATTCAAAACATAAAAAATTTTATCATATTTTGATGAATAATATGTCTCAAATTTTTTTTTTGCGTTATATATATTTTGATTCTTAGAAGTCGCACTTGGTGCGATGGCAAGTACTTTCGTCCATGAGCGGTAGGTCTCGGGTTCGAGACTTGGGAGCAGCCTCTCCATAAATAGGGGTAAGGCTAGCCGACATTCACCTCTTCCAGATCCTGCGTAAAGCGGGAGCCTTGTGCACTGGGTACGACATTTTTTATATATATTTTGATTCTTAATCCAGAATTTAGCACTCAGCAATTTCAAAATATAAGATTTTCTGCAACGTACTTGAAACTCTCGTAAAACAAGAGAGACTAACTATTTGTGTTGTTAATGAAGATGATGATACATGTCGATGCAAATTTCCGTCGTCTTTAGTCTTGACGAAAATGCACCTACAAAACAATCAACATTTTTTTATCAAAGACCTAAGCCTCACGCACCCACCAAGGGGGGTTAGGTCAACAGATCTCCGATGCCTATGTTAGTTTTTATTTCCAAGATATTAAATAGGAGATAATATCTTGAGATAATGGGGTAATTATCCCTAATTGATTTAAATTAGAATTACTTACTTGATTGGAGTCAATCTTCAATTAGTAATGTATTAAAGATAAGGATTTGGGTAATTAATCTTTATCTTTATTTCCCTGCCAAGGGTAAGTGAGCTTTGGGCAGTCGTATTCAGCTACTGAGATCTCCAGGGATATGAGCTGCGTGTGGGAGCATCTAAGAAGCCTACCCATTTATTGAGGGCAATCTTGCCTTTCTTGAATAGGAAAAGGATAGTAGGTGTAGGAATCCCAAGCTGCTCAGGCTTGTAGAATTGTTTCCCAATTTGAACTCGATCTTCTTTCTTGATTTGGAGACAAACTTCTTCTAGGAAAAGGAAAATAATTATTCACAATACCTATTTAATTCTGTCTTAAGTAGGGGATTAAATAAATTTGGAGAACAATTATTATCCAAACAAGAAAGAGAAGCTAGAGAAAATTTTTATTCCCCCTCCCCTAGCGTTCTTTTTTTGCCCTTGCAAAGAGTTGTTTCTCGTTGTTCTTCTTCCTTTTTCGTGCCGCACCAAGGTAAGAAAAAGTTGAATTTTCTTCTTCTTGAATTTTTTTGGGAGTCTTAGGACTTGAAAAATTGGCTTGACAAGGGCCGTGGGTGTGGGTAACACACGGCAAGGAGCCACGGGCTGTTTGGTGGCGCGGCAAGGGTTGGCTGGAGCGCGGAGGAGCTGGGCTAGGCGAGCCGTGAGGCTCTAGCCCCTCTAAATGAGCTCGGCATAGGCCAAGCTTTGTGGAGCAGACTCGGGTTTGTTGTAGTAGAAGAAGGGGGCGAGTGCCCCGCGCCTCTTTCCCTCGCTGGGTTGTAATATATTGAGATGATGGGGTAATTATCACTAATCGATTTAAATTATGATTACTTACTTGATTGGAGTCAATCTTTAATTCATTGCCAAAGGAAGGTGAGCTGTTCGTGGCAGCATCTGAGAAGTTTACTCATTTATTGAGAGCAATCTTGTCTTTCTTGAATAAAAGTTCACGTGTTACCTCTATAATTTTTGGAATTATTTTAGGCTCCACAATGCATGCCAAGAATAGGAGGAGGTTATCCTTTTTTACTTCACACAAACATTTTTAATTTGTAACCGTTGGGCCAATGAATTAAAGAATATCAAATAATAAAAATTAACAAGGAATATGTGGATAGGGCACCCTTTTTTTTTTGTCAATTATTAAGTTTTATTTAATTTTATTAAACTAACTAACTACTACTAGTCATTGTTATTTTTTGTTAGCAAACCAACTGCTAAACTTGCTAGTAAATAATGACTGAAGGCATTTAAGCTAAAAATAATGTTAGAGAGATCCAATTTTTTTAAAACAAATTGCAAATCAAATAATGTATCATCAATTAGAAATAAGCACATTAATTGACATTTAATTAATAATTCAATTATATATAACTGCTTTATTTGATTTAAAATTTTGACTTAAAAAATTTAATCTTCTTAGCATCACTTTTTAGCTAAAAACTATTACAGAGATTAAATTTATAGAATGAGCATTAATATTTTGACAAAGAAGACAAGGTGGGAATGGGACTGCAGAAAACCAAGCTGCTAGGGGTAGGGTGGAGCACCCCGGGGGGCCTTTAAAGCTGAGGTCGCTGGGTGTGGGGATCTGCTTAGGGGAGTGCACGGCAGTGCGGGTCTAGAGAGGAGTTTGGGGGCCAGTGTGGGTGTCGATTTGGGCGTCCGGTGGGTGCCTCCTTGGGGGGTTAGGACGTATTCTGCGAAGTGGGCTCTGGCCAAGGGATGACAGAGGGCAGGGAAGGGAGGACTATGGATGAGTTGGGGTCCCGATTCGGGTCAAATCTGAGATTGTCGAAGAAAGAGCGGGGATGTTTAAGCATTGAAAGAAAGGATGTTGAAGGTGCTCTTTTGGGGTTCCAGTACTCTTTGGTGGCAGAAGTGCTAACTTCAAAGGAGGTGAAAGGAGATGTGTTCATCGACTGCTTCATGTCACTATGGCTAGGGCGGGAGGGTGTCTCTATCCGCGACATTGGAGAACGAAGATTCCTTGCTCGATTCGCTGGATTACGAGATCTCCAGAGGGTGATTGAAGCGGACCAACCTTGGACCTATAAAAATGATTTGGTGATGGTGGCTGACCGAACGGAAAATGGGCTGAACCTTTGGAATCCTCTAACATTGGGTTTCTTTTGGGTGCAGCTGCATAATGTGCCGGTGTTAAGTATGACCCAAGCGGTCGCTTAATCCATAGGGGGCTGATTGGGACGGTTAGGATGGTGGACAAAACGGGAAGACGGGACTGCATTGGAAGATTCCTCCGTGTGAAAGTCAGATTCAACGTCCGGGAACCTCTGATGCGAGGGACATTTGTGAACTTCCCGGATGATGGTAAAATCTGGGTAGAGTTCAAATACGAAGCACTTCCGAATTACTGTTTAATATGTGGAATGCTAGGACATCCTACGAGAGTCTGCAAGGAAATCCAAAGAACTAAACTGGCAGAGGAGATGAACTCCAAAGAAAAAGAAGGGGATCTGGCTTATCGTGGCCTGGATGCAGTGATGGACCTGCGAGGGAACCTGTTGGGGGCTGGTACTCGCAGTCGGGCCTCCCAGGGATCCAGTGGAGGTCGCCGGAACTCAGAGTGGAAGGAGGAACTCAGTGAGGAACCGGGTGGGGGGAGACGATCTGGTCGATCCTCAACGGCGTCTGGTATGGGAAGTTATACAAGACTTGGAGCCAGCAATTCCCTGAGCGGGAGCGAGTGCACTGCGAAAGCGGAGGATGAAGTGATTGATACCGCGACTTCACCAAACAAGCCTTGATGGTCTTCGAGCAGAAGCGAGAAGGAGGAAAAGAAGTTGGTGACAGATAAAAACCGCTGCCAACACAGAGAAGAGGAGGCTAAATTAGCCAGAGAACTGGCTTTCGATGCAGGGCTCATAGGGCCGGGGGGAGTGGTGGCGACTGGGATAGCCAATGTCGTCCTACATGATATGCTGGAGCAAGAGGAAAGTGAGCATAAGGTATGTGGGCTAGCGGATACTGATCTGGGCTTCGACCTAAATGCACTGCCAATTGTCGGTGAGGGGAAAGAATGTGGACTGTCTGACAGGGATCTGATTGCTACTGACCAGGGGGGCGGAACTGCTAGCAGTAAGGAGGACCAGGTTATGGGAGATGACCCATTTGATCTAGCACCCATTATTGAGGCTGTCATGAATGAGAACAAGAGGAAAAAACGAGGGCATCAAGAGGTAGAGTATTTGGGATCGGACATATGCGTGGAGCCGATCCACACTAAGCAAAGGATGAGTGAAGTTACTGAGGCGGAGAAGACCAGCCGTAAGGGGTCTCCCAAGTCCCAATGAAGCTAATCACTTGGAACTGTCAGGGTATCGGGGGTGACCTGACAGTTGACAACCTTTTGGAGCAGAATCGACTCCACACCCCTGACATAGTGATCATTCTGGAAACTAAGAATAATAGTAGTCGCTATGGATATTTAAGAAAACGATTGGGGTTAGATTATCTGCATGTTGTAGAGCCTAAAGGCATCGGAGGAGGTCTTTGCGTCTTTTGGAGTGATGCTACTATGGTGGTTGCGGTCAAATCTGATGAATTTGTAATTGAAATTAAATTGTGGGATGAGAGTAACAAATGTCAATGGCGTCTGTTTGGCATCTATGCTAGTACTAATGAGAGGAAACGGAGAGGCCAGTGGACTCAACTGAGTAAAAGGATCGAGAAAGACAAGGATAAATGCCTCCTCATGGGGGATTTCAACGACATCCTGAGTAACGAGGAAAAAGAAGGTGGAAACCTGAGAAAGGCGGTTAGTATGCGGGACTTCAGGGACTTTGTGGCTCAGAATGAGCTTGTGGATCTTGGATATGAAGGATACCCGTTTACATGGCAGAATAATCAGGAAGCTAGGCCAATCCAATTGCGGCTGGACCGTGGTCTAGCTACCTCGGGGTGGCACGAACTCTACCCTGATACCACTATCAGGCACGTTGTTTTGGAAGGCTCCGACCATGTGTTTCTTCTAATGTCCACCGAGAAAATCAAGGCGAGGACAGAAAGAAAATTCTCTTTCGATGGCCGGTGGAGTAAAATGGAGGAGTGCCGGGAATTGGTAGCGGGGGAATGGGAAGCCAACCCTGAGGGCTCACATGCTTTCCGGTTTTGTAGCAAGCTGAAAAGGCTACGGCGAACTCTTAAGAAGTGGTATAGAGGGAGGGGGAGAAATTCGAAGAAATCCATTGACCGCCTGAAAGAGGAAATCAGAGGCGCTTACTCGTCCGGTGATTTTGCTACAAATGAGGTTAAGCTTATGGAAAGAGAACTTAGGACTGCCCACAAGAAATAGGAGTCCTATTGGCGGACGAAGTCTAGGAACCAATGGCTCAATGAGGGCGACAAAAATACTAAATTCTTTCATGCCCAAACTCTGAAACGAAGGAGCTCCAATCAAATTCGGGGTCTGATGGATGCTAATGGCGCGTGGCAGGAGAACGAGCCAGAGCTCAGCTCGATCGTGATATCCTACTTCTCGGACTTATTCCGCTCCGATAGGCCTAGCCATTTCGACATCCCTGAAAATGGGCTGGACTCACGGGTGTCCCCTGAGGATAATATGGGCCTAACTGCTCCGATTACGGAGGAAGAAATTATTGTGGCTGCTTATCAAATCCCGCCGACTAAAGCTCCCGGGCCGGACGGGTTCATTGGGTGTTTCTACCAGGACCATTGGGACACGGTGGGGAAGGATGTCATTAGGATTATCAAAGCATTCTGGCACTCTGGTAAGCTCCTACGGGAACTCAACCATACTAACCTAGTGCTTATTCCAAAGGTCAAGTGTCCAAAGAACATGTCGCAATACCGGCCTATCGCACTCTGCAATGTTATCTACAAGATTCTTGCTGAGGTCCTCACGAATAGATTGAAGCTGGTGATGCCTAAAGTGATTAGTGAGAACCAATCTGCTTTTGTTGCTGGAAAACAAATTCAAGACAACATCTTGGTTGTGCACGAGATCCTTCACTCCCTTCTCCATCAAAAGAAGGATGACCAGGCCGGTATGGCTATAAAGCTGGACATGGCCAAGGCTTACGACTGTGTGGAGTGGAAATTTTTGCTCGCTATGATGGCCAAGCTGGGGTTTGCGCCTCTGTTTTGTAGCTGGATCATGGAATGTGTCTCTACGACATCCTTTAGTATCATCTTAAATGGAACCCCCACTGGGTTTATTAAGCCGGAAAGAGGGTTAAGGCAAGGCGACCCCCTATCTCCCTATCTTTTTCTTTTGTGTACTAAAGGTCTGTCTTTGTTGATAAGAAACGGTCTGGAAATGGGTGCTATTAACGGGTACAAAGTGACACCGGCTGGAACCCCGATCACCCACCTGTTCTTCGCGGATGATTTCGTCCTATTTGGTAAAGCCACGACTGATGAAGCACTGGGAATTCTGAATATACTGAGGACCTATGCTAGGGGATCTGGGCAGGAGCTTAATCTATCGAAGAGCTCTATCTTCTTTGGATCCAAGATACCGAACCGCTCTAGGCTGGAAATTGGGAGAACAATGGGCATTCAATGCAAGGTGGGTTTCGGGAAATACCTTGGCTTACAGGCCGACTTTGGTCACTCAAAGAAAGCTGTATTCGAGGAGGTCAGGAATAGACTCGAGACCCGCATGACTGGTTGGGCCGAACAATATTTATCCCAAGCAGGGAAGGAAATTCTGGTAAAGGCGGTGGCCATGGCTATGCCGAACCATGCTATGAGCTGTTTCAAACTACCTATTAGGGTATGCAAAGACATTGAGAAAGCTATTCGTAACTTCTGGTGGAGGGGCAGTGATCAACGAATGGGGGTTCATTGGCTCGCTTGGGATCGTCTTAAGAAGCAAAAACGGTCGGGGGGGTTGGGATTCAGAGACATCCAATGTTTCAACCTTGCCTTCCTTGCCAAGATCGGCTGGCGTTTGATCCAGAATCCCTTGTCCCTGCTTACTACGATCCTTCGGGATAAATATTTCCCTGGAAAAAGCCTAATGGAAGCGGGGAAGGGAAGGAATACCTCCTGGGGTTGGAAAGGAATATTCGACGCCTACAAAGTGCTGCGAAATGGTCTGAGATGGAGGGTGGGTAACGGCACTCAGATAAATATTAGGGAGGACCCTTGGTTCCCTAAACCTTCTACTTTCAAAGTCGTACCTCGTGAGAATCTTCGGGGCAGCATGGTTTGTGACCTCATTGACCCGGCCACTGCTTTTTGGAAGGTTGATCTGGTTTTGGCGGGCTTCAATCAAGATGATGTGGCTCCAATTCTAAGCATTCCTTTAAGCAAGACTGGAGGCTCTGATAGATTAGGTTGGCACTACACGGTGAATGGAGTATACTCGGTTCGGTCCGGATATGGAGTGGCGGTGGACCTTATGGAGAACGGAGCTTTGGGAAGAAAAGGCCAAGGAGCCTCTAGCGAAAGACTGAAGAACAATCAGGTTTGGAATCAAATTTGGAAGTTGAACGTGCCAAATAAAATAAAAATTTTCATTTGGCGATGTTGTAATAGAGCGTTGGCGGTTAAACATAATCTTCATCGGAGGCGCATGAGGGTTGATAACGTCTGTGGGGTCTGCGGCACAGTGGAGGAGACGGAAAATCACCTCTTCTTCCAATGTGAATTCATCCATCGTTTCTGGTTCTGCTCTCCCTTGAACCTAAACTCCCATGGTTTGAATGGTGCGGACTTTCTGACTAATTGGGAACTCTTCTATAAAAGTGTCAAGGGAATTGGGGAAGTAGATGAGATTTTGCAAGACTTCGCCTTCGGCCTCTAGAGGTTGTGGAAGAACAAGAATGAAACAGTCTTCAACGGAACGCAACATCAACCTCTGGAGGTTCTGAACATCTGGAGGAGCAGTCTAGCTGAGTTCAGAGAAGCCACTACCAGGACGGCTGACGGTGATCGTCCTCCCCGTGACGCGGGGACTTCGGAGGTGAGGCGTCGGGGCGCTATGTGGACGAAACCTGGGTTTGGCTTTATCAAAGTAAATACGGATGCTGCGTGGTGTAGGAATTCCCTTCGTATGGGTGTGGGGTGGGTGTGCCGAGACTTTGTCGGTGTACTCCAAGCTGCAGGGGGTCGGGCACCGGTCTTTGCTACTCTGCTGCGGCGGGCGAAGCCCATGCCATTCGAGAGGCCATTTTGGCTTGCACATCGCTGGGTTTTAACAATATAATCATCGAATCTGATGCGATGGTGATCATTCAAATGCTCAGGAAGGAAATACCTACTGATTTCAGTCTGGATTGTATTCTTGGTGATATTGAGGTTCTAGCACGTAGGTTGACGTCTGTTTCGTTTGCCTTTGTGTCTAGGGAGAGCAATGCTGCGGCTCACTCAGTGGCCAATTATGTTTTCAAGCAAGGCAAAGAGTTCTGTTGGGACTGTATTGGCCCGGCTTTTTTGTTTAATACTCTTGCTAAGGATGTAAACATCTCTATTCGTATTTAATGCATTTCTATCTTTGGCAAAAAAAAAAAAAGGGGGTGAGAACCGGGAAGGAAGGATACCATCGGGCTATCGTCCTCCCTCGGATCAAAGTGCCATCACGTGGGCGTGACCAACAAAAAATCACATGGGCGCGACCATGAAGAAGTGAAAGTGTCAGAAATCACATTGGGTGCGACCAACAAGAAAACAAAGTGTCGGTAACAACTTGCAAATAAGTTACAAAACGACATCAAAACCATCACTCACTTGCTCCACTGCTCCCCCTCCGGCTTGAGAGACAAAAGAAAGACCCATCACGTGGGTCATTCTCACTTTATAAAAATAAAATGAAATAAATATGTTGTGATTCTGCAGAACTGAAATATTATTAATTTGATTTTTCTACTAATTTTTAATCTTGTTAAGTTCATATATCACTCGGTATTACATATTATTAAAGAAAATTGTATTCTTTTATCCAAACGTTGTCATAATTTCATTGGCTTCACAAATTAAAAATGTTGAGACACTGTCAAGCAAATGTGCGAGAAATTTGGAAAAATAATTATATTTTAGACCCCATATAGAATTATAGCCACCATTTTAGTTTTATAATAATTCTAACCAAAATTTAATGTAAAAATACTAATATACCCTTAATGACAAAAATTCCCCATTACTCTTAACCACGAAAAAACAACAATTAGTTGAGATCTTGAAGCATAAAAAAAGTAGCCTCTTGAATACTACCCAGTACCCCTAATCTCGAACCCCTCCATTTCCTACACTCTTTTTTCTTTTTAATTTTTTTATCAATATATATATGTATATAGATATAGAGTATCAAATGTAATTAGATAACGTGAATGTGGAGCCAAAAATAATCACAAGGCGACACGTGGATTTTTGGGTAAAAGAGGACAAAAATACCCTTGAGGCATACTGAGATTCCTACGCGCGAGCAGTGGACAATCATCCGTCAATCAAGTCAAAAGTATCCAAAATAGGTAACCAATTCAAAGATATTCTCATACATCCTCATCTTAGATAATTATTTTATAACATACATAACATTACATTTAAGTGGAGGTTAATTGGCTAATTAATGGATTAATTCCTAATTAATCCATTAATCACCCACAAAATATACCCAAAAATCCCAAAGGGCCAGCCACCCTTGTTGATCTCATCATATTTACCTATTTTATCACATTAATTAGCTAGTTAATTTGGCAATAATTTTATTTGCTAAATTAATTAGTCAATTATTCCCATAACTCCTAAATTCAACCTAAATCAAGAACCCTATCCCTATAAATAGGCTCTCATTCTCACCAAAAACCTAGGTCCTCACTCTTGCTAAAATTCTCCAAAGCTCTCAAACACTTTTCTCTCAAAATTCTAACTTTGACATCGAAAGTTCTTCGGCCAAAGCCCCCCCATTTCATCGTGGGCCCGTGAGGCTCTTGGCATTGACCTAAAGTGTTATTTGTTTTGTAGGTGCAATTTTGTCCAAGATCAAAGATGAAGAAATTTGCATCCACAGTGAAAATTAAAGATAACCCAGTAAACTAAACATAAAAATTAATCAAGAACTGAATCATAAAAGTTGTTGATTTGATGAAGGATTCATAATATATTCACCTGCATTGGAAATGAAAATCATTAAAGTTTTGACTAAAACCATGATATGAAATATCAAAAAGTTGATTTAGGAATTGGAAGCTACAATTGACCAATCGTACCATTGTTTCTTGGACAATTTCAAAAGGCCGATGCATCATGCTGCCTTTTTTTTTTGTCAGAACATCCCTGCTGCTTAATTATGCAAAATCGGCAAAGAGTGCTTTTCTAGTTTAAGGTGAGAAACCAGAAGGTTGCGAGAGTGTTTAAATGAGGTTTTGTTTTTGTTGTGAGAAACCTTAATATTAAGGGTATATTAGTATTTTTATATCAAGTTTTGGTTAGAATTATCATAAAACTAAAATAATGGCTATTATTTTATGTAGGGTCTAAAATATGGTTACTTTTACAAATTTTCCCAAATGTGCAGTATAACATAAGTGGCACAAACATAAATAATATAAAATGAATTTAAGATATCATATTAACATCTTATAACATAAGTGAATTAAATGATTGTTGGATCAACATTGAGATTGTAACACACTTAGAGAAATTACTCTGGTTTTGGTTTGTAAAATGTTAATGAGATAATTAAGTCGGAATAAGATGCGCCACTCTAGTTGCGTGGTGTGTTTATATGGGAGCATTGGGGGTGTGTATGTTCTTCTTGAGCAACGTGTCAGTGCGTTGCTGGGAGAATGCAAAATAGGAGTAGGATTATCTCATATCTTAATCTCTCATTTTTTTCTTCTCTTTCTATTTAAATTGTTACGATTGAGCAACGTTAATATCATGTTTTGAAATTTTTATAGAGAGAAAAAGACAAAAATGAATGTGTGAGAGGAGGGAAGAGAAGGGGAGGGAGATAGGAGGGATTAGGATTCTAGATTTGATTTTGGAAACTCAAAAGAATAAGACGAAAAAATATGCTTTTTACAATGTGTTTTTTTAATCAAAATGGTTCATGATATTGACATAGCTTCTCACTTTGGTCTATGAGATTTGAAATCGATAAAAATGGTCTATGAGTTTGTTCATCATCAATCATTTTGGTCATTCCGTGCAAATTTTAGAAATAAAAACCAAGATGATAAAATTACCCTCATGTTAATAAACAATTGATCAAAATGATTTGACAAAAAATGAGGGTATTTTTATCATTTTATTTGTATTTAATGAAGATTTTTTACGCAATAACCAAAATGATTGATGATGGACAAACTCTTATGTCACTTCTAGCGATTTCAAATCTCATGAACCAAAGTGAGGAGTTATACTAATTTTAGGAACTATTTTTGTTAATCTATGAAATGCTTCTATAAATCTTCTCGATGACGAAGCTACCAGCTGATGTCTTTTAAAAAAAAAGAAAAATGTCACTGAGGTTATCTTGCTAAAATTCGTTGTGCTAAGAATTTTATCTCTTCTTTGCGAGTTGGTACCAGTTTGGAGGATGATGTTCATGTTTTACATACTCATGTTGTTGAGCACTTCTCCATTGCTTTTACTGATGATGGCACCGCAATGGATACTGGTTTAGTTTCTCGACTTATTCTGCTTCTTGGCAGTCCAATACTGGGCGAATGGCAAAACGAAGGGCGGACGCGGGAAGTCCGACGTCACTGAGAAGGCGAAAAGGCACCTCTCCACCTTTGGATGGAAGTTCTGGTATGCAAACAAGCAGCAGAAGACCGAGTTGCGCTACGAGACTCCCATCGGAAAAGTCTACTACTCTCTTCGCATGGCTTGCCAAGATTGTGTGAATTCTCCGGGAGGAGGAGGAGTGTTTTCCGAAAGCACTACTTCGAATTCCGTGGTGTCCGTGGAGTGCTCTGCTGCTCCTGATATCATAGTAGATGTTAAGCTGCAATCGACATCAAGAAAAACAGTTAAGAAGAGAAAGTTTGGTGAAACGTCGAAGGTCGATGATGATTGGAGTCCGAAACAGAAGCGAGGGAAGGTTCTTGCGGATATGAAGAGACTAAGGAAACAGAATAAAGCTAGTAAACAGCAGGCCATACACCTTTTACGGTCTACCAAAACAGCGAGAGAGATTGAGATGACGGATCCTGGTGCTCGAAACCCTAGGACAGTCCTGTCTTGGTTGATAGATAGTAATGTTGTGTCGCCGGCTAAGGTACACTACCGCCCTAGAAAAGGCACTGAGTCCATTGGCCACGGGTCAGATAACTCGCGAGGGAATCAAGTGTGACTGTTGTTCTAAGTTGTTTACCCTCACTGGGTTTGAAACACATGCTGGTAGCACAAACCATAGACTAAGCGCCCACATTATTTTGGAAGATGGCAGGACTCTCAACGATTGTAGGTTGTGGGATTTAATGTATTTGCTGTGATAGCTTTATTATATGTAGGTTGTAGGATTTAATGTGAGCCTTTGGATCATATTCCATATGGCATCTAGATTAGATTGTAATGAGTCATAGCTCATGACAAGTGTAAGCATCTTACATGATGACTTAAGAATGAATGGTTGTGATTGTTTTGTAATGATGTGAGAGAGTGAGTGTGTTACTCCTCTAACGGTAATATATGCTCTCCGAACTTCTTGTTTGGAGAGAGAGGAATCCAATGAACCTTGAAGCTTCCATGGCTCTCTAATCTCCTCATCTCTGTACATTTCTGTTTTTTTACTATTTCATTGAAGAAACTCAATCCAGAAATCAAACACTATCAGATGATGAAGAGTCGGAAAGGAAGAACCAACCTTGTCGCAAGGGTCAAATGACAACGCGAGGACTGACAATGTGCATCAAGAGTCGTAAGCAGAATGACGATATATGCACCGTGTGTCACTTTGGAGGATGATCTGATTCTGTGTGATCGGTGTTCTGCTGCATTCCATACTAGTTGTCTCCGTTTGAAGGACGTGTCGGAAGGCGATTGGTTCTGCCCATCGTGTTGCTGTGTGAAGTGTGGTACAGGAAACCCTAAGAAGGATGGTGTTTGTACCATACTTGACCAATCCCGAAACTACTGAGCACCGGTCAACATTATACCGTCAAGGACCCAGAAGAGCTTCCCTTCAACCAGAAGGCCAATCACAATGCGACACGTGTCGACATCAGAAGCCAATCACAGCGCGACACGTGTCAACCTCATAAGCCAATCACAACACGACACGTGTCAATGTTAGAACAAAACTAGAAACTCTCTTCTATAAATAGGGATCATTCTCCCACAATAATCTCTAATGTCATTTTGTACTAAACTATTCACTAGAACTCATTAAACCAGAGCTTGAACCTATGTATTTGTGTAAACCCTTCACAATTAATGAGAACTCATCTACTCCGTGGACGTAGCCAATCTGGGTGAACCACGTACATCTTGTGTTTGCTTCTCTGTCTCTATTCATTTACGTACTTATCCTCACTAGTGACCGAAGCAACCAAGCGAAGGTCACAAAACCTGACACTTTCTGTTGTACCAAAGTCCTCGCTAATTTTGTGCATCAACATTTGGCGCCGTCTGTGGGAAAGACACTTACTCCCACTCTCTTCAGCTTTGTCAAGCTGGTTTCCACCGCTCGTACACTTTCTTTTGGCCAAGCATCTCTCTCCGACATGGGGAGCGAAAGAAGCCACAGCACACAGAATGACACCCCTGCTGGACCTAGTATGAAGCAGCGAAAACAGGAAGGAAATAGAGTTACTCTTCAAGCTAAAGTCGACGAGCTAGAGGTTCAGAACAACAAGATAGCGATGAAGAATGAAGTCCTCCAGGAACAATATGAAAACTTTTCGAGATGCTTCATGAGGCTAGGAAGGCTCAAACACATAAGCTTGTCGCCCCTGTTGAGGTCAACAATCAACTGAATGCCCCCCAACACGGAGGGTCGCCGATATCCGACACGGACATCCCTGATAGGGATCGAGCTACACATCAATGTGATAATCAACATGAGACTTCTCTCAACCCAGCTGCTTCAACCCGAAGCAGGAGAAGTAGAGGAAAACACCTCTTCACAGAGGGAGCGGAAGGATCAAAAGCTGTCTATCGCGATTGTCGAGACTTCCTAAAGCAACGTCGAGAGAATCCCATCCACATAAGCTCGAAGATCAATGACCCAAGAGTTTCTGAAAGACTCGGTCCTCTTCCACGACCCAGGCCAGTCGCCAATCTAGGGAATGGGCAACAGGTCCCAGAAGAACATGAAGGTACAGGGGACTCAGAAATATTCCGACATACTCACTCTAGGAGTCAGTGTGTCGAGTCCAAGGAAAAATCACGCTATCTTGATCAAACTTTCCTACTTCCAAGAGGCGATGGGGACTTACGGAAAAAAACTTCAATGGTGCACGGCTCAACTCAGGACCCCCTTATCCTACAGCTCCTGGAGGAAGTAAACAAGTTGAAGGCTGAACGTCAAGCCGAGATACCTGACTGGAACCAACCCAGGCCTGGTCCTCTCACAAGAAGGATCCTCAACACTCCTCTCCAAGCGAAGACAAAGCAGAAACTTGACTTACAGCTCTATACTGGAAAGGAAGACCCGATTGAACACCGTAACCTCTTTGAGTCCACCATGGTATACCGGGGACATACCAACGAAGAACGATGCCTTCTCTTCCCCTCCACCCTCTCTGGCGGAGCTTTAAACTGGTATTGCCGTCTTCCACCTGAGACAGTAGACTCATTTAAAGAGTTGAGGAAGCTGTTTGTCTCTCAACACATCTTCCAGACCGATCGCTTGCATTCCGCAGATGACTTGTACACTATTTGCCAGAAGCCGGACGAGTCATTGCGAAAGTACGCTGGCCGCTTCAGCCATGAGTATTCACGCTGTGCTGAGGCGGATGACAAGACCGCCCTCAAGGCCTTCACGGCAGGCTTACGTGACTGTTTTTTCAAGTACATGATCAATGCCAACACTTGGAAGACTTACTCTGAGGTGATGGCACAAGCTTACAACCATGCTTCCGCCGAGGCAAGGACATATCAAGGGAAACCCCCTACAGTCACCCCTTATCAGCAAGTAGGGAGTGGAGGCCAAATCCAACCGAATGAAAAGACCTCAACCTCCCAAATGGTAGCAGCACACCCCCCTGCCTCATTTAATGCTTCGCCAAGTCAGCAGACATATCAATCTCAGGGCAAAAGGAAAGACTTCCATCCTCACCAATCTCATTTTAATAAAAAGAATAAGGGGCACTATCGCGATAACTCAGGATATCGTCACAATAATGCTCGCCCCCAGGCAGTCAACGCAGTGGGCCAATCACGTGTCAAGACAGGCCCTACCCCGAGGTATGAGACATACACCTCTTTGAATGCTACATGTGCTGCCATCTACCCCAGTATAGCTCACATGATACCAAAGCCAAAGCCAAGACAACCAGATTACAAGTCCACGAAGAACACGGGCATGTTTTGCTGCTACCACGAGTATAATGGCCATGATAGTGAGAAGTGCATTATCCTCCGTGACCACATTGAAGCTTTGGCACGTGAAGGAAAAATTGATCAGTTCTTCCTTCACCCTCCAAGGGATAACCGTAACCAACGCCAGGTGAATGTGATATATTCCATAAGCGGCGGCACACCCATGTCTGAATCTTCCAATAGGGCCATGAAAAGCAGTGAACGAACTTTGAGACCTGGCCATCAAGTGTTTCACGTGGAAGACATCAGAGGAGGCAAGTATCAAAAGCCTGATTGGGATCCAATATGTTTCTACCCTGAGGAAGAAAGAGGTATCATCTACCCTCACAACGACCCGCTGATTGTGGAGGCTCACATAGCAAATTTTGATGTGAAACGAATCCTGATAGACACAGGTGCTTCAGTCAATATCATGTTTGCTGAAGCTTTCAAAGCACTTAATGTAGCTGAACACTTGCTCGATCGCTCGATTTCTCCTCTGATAAGCTTCTCTGGCGATATCGTGCAACCTTTAGGGAGTATACACTTACCCTTCACCATTGGTACAGGCCCCTACACAGCTACTATTACCACCAACTTCCTAGTGGTCAATTGCCCGACGGCATACAATGTCATCTTTGGGCGCACAGGCATCAATGACCTCAAGGCCATGGTATCCACACATATGTTGTTGATGAAGTTTCCAACCCCTTTCGGCAATGGATACATCAGGGGAGATCAACTTAGTGCTCGATCATGTTATAACACTTCAGTTAAGCAACAACACCTGCATGTCCCCAAGGAGACCCTCTTTATACATAATCAGGTAGTAAAGACCAGTCCAGATGAAGCTAACTCGGATCTTCATGATGGCAACAGTCAACCCGACGACCCTCGAGATGACTCTTTCACCCAGCAAGCACAACCCGCTGAAGAGTTAGAGAATGTCTCTATCTCCAAAGACCATCCAGATCGCATGGTGAAGATTGGCACCACTTTGTCACCACCCCTTCGGTTGTCGCTGATCTCATTTTTACAAGAGAACGCCGAGGTCTTCGCTTGGTCATATAAAGATATGCCGGGCATCTCTCCTAATATCATCTGTCACCACTTGAGTATTGATCCCAAGACCAAACCAGTAAAACAGAAGCGAAGATCTTATGATGTTGAGCGATACGAGGCGATGAAAGCAGAAGTTGAAAAACTCAAGGACATAGGCTTCGTCCGTGAAGTCAATTACCCAACATGGGTAGCAAATGTTGTCCTTGTTAAGAAAAATCCGACCAAGGAAAGTCTGCTGCTTCAAAAGGTCTTGTGGAGAATGTGTGTCGACTACACCGACCTAAACAAAGGATACCCGAAGGATAGTTTCCATCTTCCTCTCATTGATAGACTTATAGACTCTACGGCAGGGTGTGAGCTCTTGAGCTTCATGGACGCTTATTCAGGATACAACCAAATCCTCATGAACCCTTCAGACCAAGAACACACGGCTTTCACTACTGACAGGGGACTATATTGCTATAAAGTCATGCCTTTCGGCCTAAAGAATGCAGGAGCAACTTATCAGAGACTGGTTAATTCAATGTTCGCCGAACAGATTGGGAAGAGCATGGAAGTTTACGTTGATGATATGCTAGTCAAGAGCAAACATGCTGACCAACACATCACCAACCTATCTGAAACTTTCACCATTCTAAAGAGGTATCGAATGAGGTTGAACCCCAACAAATGTGCCTTCGGTGTGGGCTCTGGCAAATTCTTAGGCTTCATGATCAGCCAGCGAGGCATTGAAGCTAACCCCGAAAAGATCAAAGCAATCCTCGACATGAAAGAGCCAGTAACTTCAAAAGATATCCAAAGCCTTACTGGCAAGGTGGCAGCCTTAACCAGATTCATCTCTAAGGCCACAGACAGATGTGCTCCTTTCTTCAAAGCACTCAAGGGAAATAAAAAGTACATTACATGGACGGAGGAATGTGCCAAGGCATTTAGGAATCTCAAAGAGTACATGAGTAAAGCCCCTCTACTCTCCAAACCAGAAGTTGGTGACACTCTCATTATCTATCTATCAGTTTCGGCTTCAGCAGTCAGTTCTGTTCTTATTCGAAAGGACAGTGGGGTTGAAAGACCCGTCTACTACGCTAGCAAGGCTCTACAAGATGCAGAGACACGATACTCCAACATTGAGAAATTAGCTCTAGCATTGGTCATGTCTGCTCGAAAACTTCGCCCTTATTTCCAAGCACACGCCATCATCGTGCTTACCAATCACCCTCTTCGACAGATACTCCAGAGTCCTGACACGTCTGGGCGAATGATCAAATGGGCGATAGCATTGGGTGAGTTTGACATCTCCTATCAACCAAAACCAGCCGAAAAAGGTCAAGCAGTAGCAGATTTCATCGCCGACTTCACATATCCTGTTGACATTGCTTCTACACCTAAAGCAGTAGCTTCATTACCATCGGAAGCTCAGAAGATAGAATCAACAACCCCAGCATGGAGTCTGTATGTTGATGGCTCATCCAACCAACAGGGTTGTGGAGCAGGATTAGTCCTCACTACCCCCGACAAAGTGGCGATGGAATACGCTCTTCGTTTCAAATTCAAGGCATCAAACAACGAGGCTGAATACGAAGCCCTTCTAGCTGGCTTACGTTTGGCCAAGCACCTCGGGGTTAAACGAATTGATATCTTCAGTGACTCCCAATTAGTGGTCAACCAGGTCACAAACAACTTTGATGCTAAGGATAGCTCCATGGCAGCATATCTTGAGCAAACACAACTTTTGCTCAAGCACTTCCACTACCAGATCACCCAAGTTCCTCGAGCGGCAAACAGTCATGCAGACGCTTTGGCTCGCCTCGCCTCGGCAGTGGAAGACAAAATTGGGAGAAAAATTCATGTCGAATTGTTGGCAGCACCAAGCACCATGGTCGCAGAAGTATGCAATTTACAACAAGAGGATAGTTGGATCACCCCAATTTATAAATTCCTTGCTCATGGCACCCTTCCAAATGACAAAGTCCAAGCTAAGCAGATCCGATACAAGTCTGCCCGCTACCTGATCATTAATGACCAACTTTACAAGCGCAGTTTTACCCTGCCATACCTAAGATGCCTTACACCTGCAGAGGCGGAAATTGTCCTTCGGGAAATACATGAAGGAGTCTGCGGAGATCATGCTGGGTCTCGATCCCTAGCACACAAGACTTTTCGCCAAGGATACTATTGGCCAACACTCCACCAGGATGCCATCAGAATATCACGCTCATGTGATAAGTGTCAACGCTACGCAACTATCCCTCACTCCCCTCCCGAGCCGCTCACTCCTATGATCAGCCCTTGGCCCTTTGCCCAATGGGGACTTGATTTGATCGGCCCAATGCCTGCAGGGAAAGGCAAGGTCCGTTATGCAATCGTTGCAGTTGACTACTTCACAAAGTGGGCTGAAGTAAAACCCTTGGCAACCATTACTGAGGGAAAATAGAAGACTTCGTATGGAAGAACATCCTCTGCAGATTCGGCATTCCCAATGCGATAGTCACGGACAATGGGCGGCAGTTCGACAACAAGAAGTTCAAGATGTTCTGCTCTAAGTTCAACATCAACTTATGTTTTGCCTCTCCAGCCCATCCCCAGTCTAACGGACAAGTCGAGGCCGTTAACAAAATAATCAAGCGCACTCTGAAAACTAGCTTGGACAAAGCTAAAGGTTGTTGGCCAGAATTCGTACCCCAAGTTCTTTGGTCATACCGCACTTCATATCGGACTTCCACAGGAGAAACTCCATTCTCACTTGCTTTTGGTACAGAAGCAGTTGTCCCGGTTGAGCTTGAGCAAGCAACATACCGAATCCAGAACTACATACAGAGTGATAACGACAAGCAGCTCACCCTCAACCTGGATCTAGTCGAGGAACACAGAAATCAGGCCCACCTGAGGAATGTCGCCTACAAGCAGCGCATCTCCAACTACTACGACTCAAGGGTCAAACCTCGCTCTTTCAAAGTGGGAGACTGGGTACTGAAGAAAAGATTACTCTGTGATAGAGTCCCGAGTGAAGGAACACTCAGTCCTAACTGGGACGGACCGTTCGAGGTCGTCGGCATCAGCCGCCCTGGCTCCTACAAGCTCAGAAGCTCCGACGGCAAGACCCTTGGCCATCCATGGAATGCTGACCACTTGAAGTACTATTATAAATAGACTCACATTGTACAAGTGATAAGCTACAGCCGTTCGGAATCCTATGTAACAAAGACCATTTGGTATGAATTCAATAAAGAGGTGATTTAGCCAACTCGGCCCTAAAACTCTTTTACATTCTGAGCAATGAAACACTCAAGTGTTGAAGCTTCAACGCACATGTTTCCAATACAAAATAAAATCTACGTATATGTCAACAAGACTATACAAAGGATCTATGCAAACATAGCCAAACATTCATCAATGATAGGGCAAACACTTGCTTGATAATACAAACACTCATAAACATACAAAACAAAAAAAAAAAACCTCAAGCTTATAACATGGCACATGCCATACAAACAACAAACTAGTGCAGGCAGAGTCCGTGCAGAAAGTGAAAGCACTTCTAGTCATCCTCCTCTGAAGTTGAACCCCTGATCATATCACTCTGAGTCCTACCGTTATTTTCTACATCTCCAACCTCATCATCACCCTGATGACTCTGCTCATCAGCACTAGCATCATCGCCCGACTCATCTGCACTACTCGAATAAACTGCAAGGTCGAAGGTTTCACCTTTTCGATGATGCTCATCTATTTCTTCACGGTATTTTCGAAGAACACTTCCATCATCATAACGATCAAGGACAGCCATCCACTTTCTTTTTTCAAAGTGCACTTCCTGGGTACAGCGAGGTCTAACGACGTGGAGAAAGGCCTGGGAACCCAAGAACTCATTCACAGCAGCTTCCTTCTCAGCCGGGATACTACTCTTCAGCTCAGAAACCTCAACCAAGGCACTATCCAACTCCCCTTTAACCTTGGAAACCTCGAGCATAGTTGTCTCCAACTGTTTCTTAGTCGCTTCCAACTGTACCTTGAGTCTCAAGTTCTCACCATTCCGCCTCTTCAAACTCTCAAAATGTTGATCCTTGACTTGGATAGCCTCAGCTAAAGCTTTGCTTGTCTTCCTGGCATCATTCACAAGCTGCTTATTCTCTTTCAATTTCACCTTGCACCGTTCAGCCTCTCGCAGTCTGTCGTGATACTCAGCCATGACCTGCATGACAAGACGATCATCACTACTCAAATAATGCTAATAAAGAGGAGAAAACAAGGGAATGACAAAGTAACACTCACATATGAAGACAGCTTCAACATCCGGTCGCAATCCGATTCATCTTTAGCTAAGGGCTCTCCGAGCTCGTCGAAAGTGAATCGACGCCCTGCCAGGCAATTGTTGATATACCCAAAGTCCTTTGGCCGCATGGCAACCTTCAAATCCTTCCAAGGGACACTGCCAACCTCTTCTTTATCTTTACCCTTGCTACTAGAACTAGGATCACCTTCCTGCCCAATATGTTCCCTAACTGGAGGAAAGATGGGATTAATATTCGGAAGAGAAGGCAGCAATCGCCTATCTTCCCCGGCAACTATGGCAGCAGCACATCCAATGGCCTCAGCTTCAGCTTTCTTCGAGGCAGCAATCTTGAGAACTTCTTCTCGAGACTTAGTTTTAATAATGGGTCTCACTCGGTGCTTGCGAGCTTCCTTGTGAAACAGGATGTCTTCTGAAGGAACTAACATGGGCACTCTCTTTCTCTTGGTGCTAGTCTCCACTTTCTTGCCCACCTTCTCCACTGAACAAGGAAAATCAAAGTCAGGAATACCACATTATATATCTATATAAAAAAAAAGGAAGAACAAGGATCAAGTGAGGATACAACTTACTCGCTCGTCTCTGGCACTCGGAAACAAAGGGCTGGAAACCGTACTTTCGAAACAAGGGACGTAGCTTACCCAAGTGTCTATCTTCTTTAGGCACCCTCAGCACTTTCTCTACATCAGCTAGCTCCTGTCCGGAGAGTTTGATGGTGCCTCGCGTCACTGCATGAAGAAAAATCTTAGAAACAAGAGAAAATCACAACAATAGCAAATAATGAGAAAATGGATACATTACAACCTACAGTCTGGAAGTGAGTAGGAACACGTCGCTCAGGCGTGACACCCTTAGCATGCTCCCAATCATTATAAAGAAAACACCAACGTTTCTTCCATGTGCAGTATGCCTTTCTCTTATTAAAGACAACACGCTCTCTCTCGCTCCGACATGCACATTCGGCATAACCAGTACATGCTTTCACCGGGCGCATCGTATAACAGTAGCGCCACTGATGGAAGGAAGGCTCACCTAATCCACACTCCATCCAAATAATATAAAACCCGATCAAGGTATCCCAGAAACCAGGGTTGAGTTGCCCAGGTGCATAACCAATAAAAGCCAGCATTCGTTGCAACCACGGATGCAAAGGTAAATTTACCCCCAAGGTCACTAATGTCTGGGTATAGAACATAACATGACCCTTGGGCGGCTCCGAAGGCAATTCTTCACAACGCACCAAACGTATTCCTACACTACGGGGGATACTACATGATTGCCTTAGGGCCTCAAGCTGCCTTTCGCTATTTAACAAGTTATTTTCTAAATGGTCCGCTGTGAACTCAGAGCGAAATATGGGTATGGCATCACAAACAACCCTTTCATCCACTCGTATGGAGAAAGAACCAATCTCGGCTACGGTTTGACAATTGTGAGGATCAGAACGACATATGGGTATGGCGTCACAAACAACCCCCTCACCCACTAACATGGAGGAAGAACCAATATTGGCTAAGGTTTGACAATTGTGAGGATCATCCAACGTTTCTTTTGTAGAAGACTCTAACAAAGGCCATGAAGACCCCGACATTGCAGGCTCAAACCTAGAGCCCGAGCTAGGGGAGCCCTCATCACTAAGACTTCCAGACTCCGACATCTACAACAAACAGAAACAAACTCTATCACTACATGCAGGATCAAAACATAAGGAAGTTCACAGGGCATGAAGAACAGCTCAACCAGTTCATTATGTTCTTCACAAAATACATGAACATTCCAACAATTCAACAAAAAGGAAAACATCCAATGTAGTGGAGAAGACTACCAACCTGAAGATGGTGCAGCAAAGCAATGCTAGAATCCCTCTCAAGTGAAAAGCACTCTGTCTTCAAAAATCACTACAAGATGAGCAAATGAAGGTAAGGTAAAGAATGGAAACTTATCCTTCTTATATATAGTTCAACATGGCTATTAACATTCAAAATTCAAATTCAAACCATGAGAAAGTCCCACATGGAAAATCCTCAAACTTCTAACATTAGGGAGTTTCAAATTTCAAATGTTTCAGTTCCCCCCTAAAAAAAAAAAATTTTTAAAAAAAAAAAATTTCAAAAAAAAAAAAAATCCGAAAAAAAAAAATAAAAAAAAAGGGGAAGAGGGAACACAGCAGCTTCATCAATGGGATTCAACTCCCAATCTCAAAAGCTTCGCACTATGTTCATCAAGATAGTGCGAAGCACAATCAATTTATGGTGCCAACAAAAGCTTCATCAATGGAGGACAACTATCAATCTCAAAAGCTTCGCACTATGTTCATCAAGATAGTGCGAAGCACAATCCATTTATGGTGCCAACAAAAGCTTCATCCATGGAGGACTACTATCAATCTCAAAAGCTTCGCACTATGTTCATCAAGATAGTGCGAAGCACAATCAATTTATGGTGCCCATAAAAGCTTCATCAATGGAGGACACATATCAATCTCACAAGCTTCGCACTATGTTCATCAAGATAGTGCGAAGCACAATCAATTTATGGTGTCAACACCAAAGCTTCACCTACAAAGCTTCACCACCAAAGCTTCACCTATAAAGCTTCAACCCCAAAGCTTCACCTATAAAGCTTCAACACCAAAGCTTCACCTACAAAGCTTCACCTATAAAGCTTCACCACCAAAGCTTCACCTATAAAGCTTCAACCCCAAAGCTTCACCTATAAAGCTTCAACACCAAAGCTTCACCTATAAAGCTTCACTTATAAAGCTTCACCTATCAAGCTTCAACCCCAATGCTTCACCTACAATACAAAATTTCAACACCAAAACATATAAAAGCTTCGCACACTCTTCATCAAGATAGTGCGAAGCTAATTCAAGTTTTGTATCCTAAAAATAGCTTCAACTAGTCACGCTATATACCCAAGCAAAAATCTATAGTCAATAAACCTTACCTATTAAACTATTTCTCAAACACAAAACCTTGTGACAAATAAACAACTTTTGTTCACACAACCAAGATTCCATTGAACTTGTACAAAAACATAGGTCAACACAAACATTTGTTTTGTTCTACACCCACAACATCCCTGTCATAAACAAACAGGCAATTATGTACATGTTTCCCAACATATTATAATAAATCCAACAACAAACCAAAATCCCAAGTTTAACTAGAAATCCAACCCAAGCAATTTCTTTCCCTCTCTTCCTCTTCCGCCTCCTTTCTTCTATCAAAATTCTGCAACCTTTGCTCTTCTCCAGTGGAGCTGAATTTTGGCCACCCTATAGTTCTTGGGCCGATGAACAATTTTCAAGAAGGAATCGTTTCTGTTTGAGCGACGGAAATTAAAGTGTTGAGGCTCCAAACACGACAGTCGGATTCCCGCAAATTTAAAGACTGCTGTGATGTTTCGAAGATCTGGAAATATTTAACCGTTAGTTCCTGCTGAATTTTTGATATGTCATGACAGAGATGATAAGGAACAACTTCGATGAAGAAAGTATGTTGATCTGAACAAGAGAAAATGGAGTTTCAAAGATCACAAAAAGTCTGACAGGAAGCTTCGAAAACTGATGAACAGTCACTCATCATACCTGAATTTCTGGATTTGTACTGCTCCGATGGACCTCAAATTTGGATATGTTGTAGCTGACAAGGTGCGGAACAACTTTGATGAAGAAAGTATGTTGATCTGAACAAGATAAAATGGAGTTTCGAAGATCACAAAAAGTCTGACAGGAAGCTTCGAAAACTGATGAACAGTCACTCATCATACCTGAATTTCTGGATTTGTACTGCTCCGATGGATCTCAAATTTGGATATGTTGTAGCTGACAAGGTGCGGAACAACTTTGATGAAGAAAGTATGTTGAGCTGAATAAGAAAAAATGGAGTTTAGAAGCTCACACACAAGTCTGACGGGTTAATAGCAAATTGATGAACAGTTACTCATCATACCTGAATTTCTGAAGTTGTACTACTCCAATGGATCTCAAATTCGGATATGTTGTAGTTCACAAGCTAAGGAACAATTTTCATGAAGACACCCTTGCGAGTTGAGCAACAGAAACTGGTGTTATATTGTAGCCTTACCGCACCCTCTACGATTACCTCCTTTCTTCCCTTCCTTGGCTCCAACACCCACTTTCCTTCATCGTGCTTTGGGATACTTCAGATTTTTACGGGGACATGAAGACCTTTCCAGCAAAGAAAGGCAAAGGCAAGTCAAAAGAATAGCTAAAAGCCACCAAAAGTGACAGACAAAAGGAATAAGTGCACAGTGCCATATTGAACAAAGTCCGGAAAAATGGGGAAGAAGACACAGGCAAAGGGATGAGACTTTGAGTCTCATTGTTATTATTTATCTACCTCCCAATATGCAGCAAGACTACATTGGGCTTCACAAAAAATAAATAAAGGAGAGTGGGCACAAACCTGTTCTCCTCTTTGGGCTTGTCACACAAATAACAAATGAACAAAGGCACTGGATCCTTTCTTTTCGTGGGCTTGAAAACAAATGAGCAGTTTTGGGCAACACAAAAAAAAATTTTGGGGCCCTCCCAAAGCTAAACCTAGCTTGAAATATTTTTGGATAGGTTATATATGAAGGTGTAACATCAAAACAAGGCTTCGTTACTTTGACATATTAGTAGCAAGCAAGACCCCTCATTCGGCAACTTTCTTCGCCTGAAGACTTGGGGGACTCCCACCATATGCTACTGCACCTTGATACTCGACAGTCTCACAACCACTCAATGACTTGGATTTTTCAAGTCTCCAACCGAGAAGTTTTCCTCACTCGGGAAATTAAGGGAACACTACCTCAAACTACATGCTTCACTCTGAAGAAGGCTTTGGTGTATTTAACACAATATGTTGAAACGGAGCAAAGCTTATTTATTAATATTTTCGATAAAGCCACAAATATGTACATATACATGAGTCAAAATAAACAAACAAAAGGGAGCCTTCACAAAGGTTGCTTAGGGGAAGTCTCAGCAGTCGGTAGAGCCCCAGAAAGAGAAAGCACCAGAGGATGGTTATCCGGAGCCTCAGTACTGGACAGAACCCCAGAAGGAGGAGGCATTGGAGGTTGATCATTTGGAGCTTCATTATGCGGTACAACCCCAGAAGACGAAGGCAATAAATGCCTTTGGAACAAACCCACAAACCTTTTATGATCAAGTAAAGCCTGACCATCAGATTCCTGCATCTGGTCAAGTTTCCTCTTCATGTTTGTAGCATAGTCATGCGCGAGCCTGTGCAACTGTTTATTCTCATCTTTGAGCCCTCTAATCTCCTGTTTGAGACTTATCACTTCAGCAGCCAATGATTCAACTTGGCGGGTTCTAGCAAATAGGCGTTGGGCCATATTAGACACAGAACCTGCACACTGAACACTAAGAGCCAGAGAGTCCTTAACAGCCAACTCATCAGATCGTTTGGAAAGTAGTCTGTTATCTTTGGGAGTGAGAAGGTTCCTGGCCACCACTGCAGCGGTCATATCATTCTTCATCACAGAATCCCCAACGGTAAGAGGACCAGTAGGGGATATGAAGGATGGGCGCCATATGTTGTCTGGAGAAGGCGTGGCTGTCTCTTCTCCAAGGTTCAAGTCAAAACGACGGTCGGAGGGGCCAGACATTTTCAAAGGTGTTGAAGAGGGAAGAGGTCAGACAAATCAAGATCTTAGAAGTGCAAGAATGGAGCTTCTACTGGTGGAGATTCAAGTGTGCTGTGGAACTTAATGCCAGCCTCTATAAAAATCTGCACTCGACGGAGCTTCAGAAATCGAAGAGGCGTTTGCTTTCTCAAAAGCTGAGCTACTCAGAGACCACGAGGGCTGATCTCAAAAATCGAAGAGGCGCTTCTTTTCTCAAAAGCTGGGCTACTCAGAGACCATGAGGGCTGATCTCAAAAATCGAAGAGGCGCTTCTTTTCTCAAAAGCTGGGCTGCTCAGAGACCACCAGGGCCGATCTCAGAAATCGAAGAAGAACCTGCTTTTTCAGCCTCGTCAGCACCTGTCACATGCACACTCAGCTTTGCGGAAATTACGGGCAATCTGTCGAAGATTTCTGGTGAAGTAGAAAGCACGTGAATCTTACTGTTCAATCACCACTCTCCACATGCACCATCAACTCCTCGAGTACCACATATAACTTTGTCAAAGATCTCTGACAAAGTTTAGGCACGAGAATTTCGAAGTTCCAGCTACCTTACTATTACCCACAAGGGTAAAGGAACAGCACCACTGCTTGACAACTGGAAAGTCCCTAGGTGTGTCGACCTCCGTGTTTTGCGGTAAGACAGGTTGGCAAGAACGTCCAACCTTTACTCACATTCGAGAAAAAACTCCCAACATAATTATTTTCTCAAAAACCAAAACGGCGCCGCTCTCCGAATCTCGAGGGCCAGACTCCCAACGGGATTACTTCCTTGAAAACCGAATAGACACAGCTCTCAGAACTTCGAGAACCAGATCTCCTTAGATAAAGTTTGTCTGTAATCATCACACGCAACATCAGCTTTCCAGATACCACACACCACTTTTTCGAAGTGCTCTGACAAAGTTAAAACACGTGAAGCTGACAGCTCCCACTACATTGCTGTGACCAAGAAGGGTAAAGGAATAGCATTACTACTTGCTATGGGGAAATTCCTATATATGTCGACCTCCCTCCTCTAAGGACAGACAAACCTGTAAAAATGCTTAACTCTTTCTCGCATTCGAGAAGGCACCCTCAACATAACGTCTCGAAATACTCAGCTTTATTTCCCCCCGATAATACCTCAGCAAATAAGCCACACCAAGAACAAGAGTATCTCATATCATCAAGGTTGAAAGCAAGAGTATCCCATATCATGCTTTCTCCTTGTCCTTGTCTTTGTCCTTGTCCACACCTGCAGGACAAGGAGAAAGAGAGCAGTCGGTCGGAACCTGAAATCAAACCTCCAATCTGGAACTGACTGCCTGAGACCTTTGCCTGGTTGCTTACTCAACATTGCTCTCGAGTACTCATCCTCAACTGCTGTCAAGGTCACGAATTCCACCGATAAACACCTCATGACAGTTGATCAGATATTGGCTCTTTACACTGAAGCTGCCAAGCGTGGATGAGTCACTAGGAAGGAATGTTCTTAAGGACCATTTAAATGCAAAGGGTACACACCACTTCTGCCAGGCAAAAGATTGAAGCAGAAGGTTCAACGATGAGCTAAAACAGATCGCTACAACACGAGAAGCTTCAACAACCTTTCACTAGCACCGCCGCCGAAGAGCAAAACCTCGCCATACCACATTCACTACTTTGTCAACAGCAAGAGTATCCCATATCATCAGGGTCGATCATACTCTAGATTTGATGGACTTGTTTTGACCCTCAAATTCTTGAGTCGGCCTTATACTCTGGAGGGAACCAGAAAACCTTCCAGTACAGTTCAAGAATAAGCCTGTGGAAAGTTACTTCTTCAAAAGCAAAAGTATCTCATATCATCTCTTATCCATTTGTTTCTCCTTATCCTGGCAGTTGAATGAGAGACAAGGAGAAGGAGAACAATCAACCGAAAGCCGAAGTCAAACCTTCGATCTTGGGTTGCTTGCTTGGAAGCCTAACTGCTTACCTTGTCGGTCACCTCATTCGACAGATCTCATAGCTCGGCGACTTGGGAGACTCCTACTATAGGGTTTGTATCGCACTTGACCAAGTCCGAAATTACAAGTAAGCTTCAAGTGAACTTGATACATTACCTTGTGCATCTCCACCGGTTAAGGACACCACCCCTGAATGGAGGAAGCGTACTTCCAGAGAAGATGTCACATCTACCTATGAGAAAGATAAGGCAATTGAAGACGATACCACACCTCGGTACTTAGAAGTTTCGTGATTACTCAGCGGCTTGGATCTTGCAAGTCCCCAACCGAGGAGCTTCCCTCACTCGGGAACTTAGGGGAGCATTGTTTGTACCATACTTGACCAATCCCGAAACTACTGAGCACCGGTCAACATTATACCGTCAAGGACCCAGAAGAGCTTCCCTTCAACCAGGAGGCCAATCACAATGCGACACGTGTCGACATCAGAAGCCAATCACAGCGCGACATGTGTCAACCTCATAAGCCAATCACAACACGACACGTGTCAATGTTAGAACAAAACTAGAAACTCTCTTCTATAAATAGGGATCATTCTCCCACAATAATCTCTAATGTCATTTTGTACTAAACTATTCACTAGAACTCATTAAACCAGAGCTTGAACCTATGTATTTGTGTAAACCCTTCACAATTAATGAGAACTCATCTACTCCGTGGACGTAGCCAATCTGGGTGAACCACGTACATCTTGTGTTTGCTTCTCTGTCTCTATTCATTTACGTACTTATCCTCACTAGTGACCGAAGCAACCAAGCGAAGGTCACAAAACCTGACATTTTCTGTTGTACCAAAGTTCTCGCTGATTTTGTGCATCAACAGATGGAAATAATGGTTTTGTGATATTTAGCCAATGTGATAAAAAAATACCACTTTGGGTGCCTGAGGAATGAAGGGGTTGAGGAATTGGAAAGGGATTCCAAAGGAAACTCGTTTTGCAGCAGAAAATGGGAAGTCATATATATGGGGATCAACAAGATTGTGGGGAAACGAATTCCGGTGGGTCCCGACAGTCTGACCTGGACACTGTTGAGGCATTCTCCTCCATCTGATTCTGATATGGAGGACTTGACAGAGAACTACAGCAAGCTCAATTTGGCCCTGAGTGTGATGCACGAGTGTTTCGAGCCTTCTAAGGATCCTTACACTAAAAGAGACATTGTCGAGGACATTATTTTCAACAGAGAATCGGACCTGAGCCGCCTGAACTTCAGATGGTTTTACACAGTGCTTTTGGAGAGATATGAGGAAGTGATTACCGTCGGTAGTGTGAGGATATACAGTGAGTTGGCGGAAGTACCTCTGGTGGCAACTAGGCTCCATTATCGTAGACAAGGAATGTGTTGTGTTATGATGGATGAGCTCGAAAACCAGCTCGTCAACTTGGGAGTTGATAGACTGGTTTTGACTTCTTCTTCTAGCACACTGGAAACATGGACCAGCACTTCATTTGGGGTTTCAAAGATGACAGCTAATGAGAGGATGCAGTTTCTGAATTATACTTTCATTGATTTCCAGGGCACCATCTTGTGCCATAAAGTATTGAAACGGACCAACTCTACGACACCAGCAACCATACCGTTCGAAGGAAGTATCAAATTTGATGGATCGCCCAGTATCAGCTCTACAGTAACTCAGGCAGAAGACAATCAGCCGGAGAATGGAGCTTCAGACCGAGAATTGGGGAACGTTGCTTCCGGTGACAAGTTTTTTATTGATGTTGACTGAATGTTGTTGGACAACAACAAACCTAATTTCTCGGCGTGGTACAACGAACAGAATTTTAGGTTGATTCCAGGATTTTGCTAGGTGTGTAACTATATAGGATAACTGAACAAATTATCGAGGGAAATATTTGATAGATACATTTGGTAATTATGTACAATTTTTTAATGTGTTACTAAACTAAATATCACTTATCAAATTTTATTTTTCATTCAGACTCGGTTCTTCTTTAAATTCATTAGTGCACAAGTTTTTCCATGAATTTTTTTCCTTGATTCTACTTTAAGAATGAGTTTAAGGTACCGTTTGGTACGAGAAACGGGACGAAATGTAATGGGACGAGGTGTTTCGTCCCACATTTGGTGCACTAAAATCAATGGAATGCGTTGTTCTACAGAACGAGTTTTGGCCGAATTTTCATTTCACCTCACCCCTGGAACGACTCGTTCCACATCTGTGGAACACAAAATTATTACATTTTAAGACAAAAATGCCCCTCTCCCATTGTCTCTTTCCTCAGATCTCAACCTCTCCGTCTTTTTCTTCTTCCTCCTCGCTTCCATCCAAGCCCGAATTTTCGACGGCATCTCTCAATATTCAGAAAATGGGGAAGCCATCCAAAGGCAAGAAATTTGAGAATTTGGGGAAGGGGGTGGTCACCCCCGTCCAAATCGCCTTCATTGTCAATTGATACCTCTGCGACAACAACTACTTGGTAACCCGCCCTTTTCAGAACCGAAGCTTCGTCCCTCATCGCCAAATCGCCGATTCGAGAGGTACCCACTTGGTTTTTCCCGACGATTTGTTCGAAATCGGTCTGAAAGATTTCTTATTTGTCTGATTTGGGATTTGGGTTTTTCTATTTTTTTGCAGGCGCCGCTGAGCGTGATGAACACTTACAATGTCGAGGGAAGCTCCGCAGTCTCTGCACCTCCGGCTGTGGCTCCGAAGCCGATGCTTATGGCTACTCCGTCTCACCCATCTAATGGGTCCGCTGCAGGTACAATCCTAAGCCTCCCCTTCTGGTTGTTTGCTTTGTGTTTGAAAAATTGCATGAATGAATTGAGAAATCTTGTGGAAGTTGCATGTTTAGTGAGCTTATATGCTTCAACTTGAACTCGTAGACTATACATTTATTTGCCTTAACTAGTTATCTGAACCATTGATGGCTACAATATACAATTGCGGGTAATATCTTATTGTTTTTGTTTGTGTTTGAGAAATTTGTTGCATTCATTGAGAATATAGTGAAAGTTGCATGTGACTTTTGAGAGCTTAGATGATTCAACTATCTGACTGTTTCTGGGAATGACTATTAGGCTGGCATGGTACTGGAATTCCTGCAGAAGATTTCTAATCGTGTGAGCAACTCAACAACTTAAGAGTTGCTATATCATTAGATAACACATGGTGCACTACTATTTTATTAGCTCCAAAGATAGGAATTGTATTCTTTAGCATTAACAATGGGTTTAGTATGGATGTTGAAGTGATTGATGTTGAAGGAATGGTGCATCGTGGAATGGCGGAGAAATGATTGGCTTCAATCATAATACAATGCTTGCACTCAATGGGTACTTGTGTTTTTTTGGGATTCCTTTTTTGCTACTATATCTCCCAATCAAGAGTACGATGGCTCCTTTTTTGAAGGCTATGTGAATCAACAGACCACATTACCATTGTTCTTTAGGCAATATGAAAGAGCTTTGGAGAACTGGTTTGAAAGGGAAATAGAAGCAAACTTTTCTGATTGTGATTTGTGTAGTTTTTCTGTTTTATTATTACTTACCAATGCTCTTTGCTTTTCGTTTTATAGGTCTCCATGTAAGTTGTTGGAGCACATTAGGTATGTTGGGATTGTAGGGATATAAGTTGGTTAGTAGCTTGAGTGAAGCAAAGAATACTTGTATAAATAACAAACACTTCTCTCTCTCTCTCTATCATTCATTATTCAAGGAACACAATCTTTAGTCATTCACTTTCTCTCTCTGCCATTGTTTTTCGTTTTGCTTCTTCTGCAATCTCCAAAAGCTAATTATGATATTGTTATGTGTTCAAATATGAACAAGTTCATAAAAAAAAAAAGGTCCCATCCCGTCCCATGCATAAACATTGTACCAAAAAACAGACAAAACAAGGGTAAGTTAGTCATTCAATCTTTTGGTTCCGTTCCGTCCAACGCGTACCAAACGCAAAACGGAACAACCGTCTTGTTCCATCATGCGCGTACTAGACATAACTTGGAACCTCCGTTCCATCCCGTCCCGTCCCATCTGCGTACCAAACGGTACCTAAATGTACATATATATACACGCCGCAAGAAAATACAAACTTACTAATCATTGTGCCTGTCAAATACAGCCTCTTATATCTAAAAGCAAAACAGGAAACTCCGAGAAAGACAAAGGTGCTCTACCTAGCGGAAATGAGGATCACAAGCACAGCGGATGCTAGTCACTCCAATTATCCTCGTCCTCGTAGGGTCCTTTATCCTGCATTTCTAAACATGTATAAGATACAAGCCGCTAAGCAACTAATAATTTTAGATATATAAAATCATCGGGTGTCTCACCTCATCGGAAACCATTCTGGGCATCGACCAAACTAGAATGTCTATCCAAGGGCGGAGCCAAGTACAAGGCTCCCCTAGGCTATTAGCATAGGAAGAGTTTGGTCCTTCAAGCTTAAAAATGAATATTTTTTTATTCATAAGGCTGATTTTAAGAATAATAAGAGCTAATAGATGTTAAATAAACTCATCACTTTAACCAATATTATATTTAATAGTAATAAATTAAAATTTCCATACAAATGGTTACTTATTTTATTGACTTGAAAGCTTTGAAGGCTAGAAACCTAGAAAACATAGCATAAAATTCTTGCTTCAAATTACTACATTCAAGTTTTTACTATTATATAACTTCATGTAGGCAAAATAGGATTAAAATTTTGATTTCATACTAATAATTTTAGCTTAGCCCACCCACCAAATAATTTCTGTCTACACCATTGTGTCTATCATTGTGACACGCCCTGACCCTGATATTCCCCGAATACCAGAATAGACACGTGTTGGCCAACACGCGAGGGTGACGAAAGCCATTAATTAATACCAAAAGCTAAGAATAAGAAATAAATAAGGGTTATGAATTTAAAATTCAAAGAATTAACAAATTAGGAATGTGTTCAGAGCATACAACTAACTAGAGTTCTAAAAGAATTAATATAAAATTGAATTAAAAAAAAAGATGAGGATCCTACACCGAGAGGACTCGTATATGCCAATGCGGAAGCGTTGACGTCGGGATCGTATGCCTCGATTCTAAATCCTGAAAGGGGGCGCAAAACAATGATGAATGGACCAAGTTTATATATATATACATAATATGAAAACAGTTATGAACATACTAACCCCTAGGTTTATATATAATGAAAACTACTAACATAATAAGTGATAGGTTTTCTGAAACTCTAGCATGCCATAAAATATATCGACAGGTATAACGCGGAAAAACATCATATAAATCATCGCGTGTATCATTTCGTAAATCGTCTCGTAAGCACGGTGTGCTGCTAGTAAGATCACTAGATAAATATAACTCCCGGCCCAATGGCTGCTTCGTGTCCCTCAGCCCGTAGCTAGGAATTATTTCTCCTGGCCTCTTTGCCAACACCAGATCCTCGCCCCAGGCGGCATAGTGTTCACTAGGTACGCACTAATAGTTACGCCTCTCATAAATAACCACTTCATAGTATAAAGTCATCCATCATCTATACTATAAAGAGGGGTTTTCTAAAACATGTTCTAGCATCCTATCGTCATCCATCAGATAGTCTACCAATTCATAGTTTTTATGGAAAATACGATATATTAAAATATAACTCAATATAGGCTAACAATTAATTCCTCACAAAAACGAGACGATAATCAATATTTCAATAAACCTGATTAACATAAAATTAATTCATAAACTCGTAAGGCATGATATTCATTTATGCAATTAAACCATAATATCATGTAATTTTAGAAATGGTCCACTCACAATACTTCGCCATCGAAAAGCCGCGCAGCTAACGAATATGCAAAAGCCACAATAATTGTCTCTAAGCACATAAAGAGTCCAATAAATAAAACTATATAATAGCAATTGAATTTGGGAAAACGGACATTGGAAATGGGTTCAGGACGTCGAATTACCCTAAGAAAGGTCTCGGACGAAAACCTGAAAAGTCAACCCTAAAGTCAACGTTGACCGGGGGTCAACGGTCAAACTAGGTCAAACGGGTTTTAGGCTTGAATCCGGATTAGGGTTTAGGTTAAATAGGATTAGGATCTATTGGGTTTTTGGGTTTAGACTCCTAAGGCTTTTGGTTAAAAAGGGTTAGGGTGAAAAGGGGTGGTTTGGGCTTAACCCCAAACCCGCACACACACCCTCGGCACACAACACACACAACACACTCACGGCCCAAAGGCCTCACAACCAAAAGGGTTGGGCTTGGTAGGGAAGGCCCAAAGGCCTTGGGTTTGGTGGGTCGCCGGACCCAATGGGAGAGAAAGCCGGAAATCGGCCGGAAACTGCACAACCTTTAAACGGTCATAACTTTGTCAAAACTCAACGAAATCAAGTGAAACAAGAACGAAAGTTGAAGTTATGAAGAGACTGGTACCTCACACAACGTCTAACTCGCCGTGGTTTGGCCGGAAAACGCCTCGAAAGCTGTCGAACTCGCCGGAAACTGGGTAAGATTAAAATGAGTATAACTTCTTCAATACTCAACAAAATTGGGTGAAACAAAAAGGAAAGTTGTACCTAATCGACGAGACGAAGAGATTGATACCTTGCACGCCGGCCAACTCGCCGTGGTTTGGCCGGAAATGGCCTCGAAAGGGGTGGTGCTCGCCGGAGGCTCCTGGGATTTCGTCGTCCTTTCTATAACGGGAGAGAGAAAACTGCAGAGGTTTTGATGGTGATGTCCTCAGCAGATGGCGTGGCTGTGTGGTTGCTCGAGGAAAAGGAGTTGCAGCTAGGGGTGGGCACTTAGAACCGAAAACCGAAATCGAAACACGAACCAAATCGAACCGCACCGAACGGTTTGGTTTTGTGGTTTTGGAACGGTTTTGGTTTTGAAACCGAACCGCAACATAGAAAACGGTTTGGTTTCGGTTTTGGCTTTTGAAAACCGCACCGAAACCGAACCACACCGCAAATATTAATAAACATTTAATTAAATGTCCATATTAAATTTCATGTTTTAATTGGTTGTTTGTTAGAATCCATGCACTTAGTATGGACAAAACCACACTAGAATATCATCATTCATCATTTTTCTTTCTTTCATTAACTTGAAGGACCTTTATTATTTTATACCATCACACACACACACATATATGTACAAGGGTGGACTAATCTTGTTATCAAGAGTCGAAAAATGATCTAATGAAGTCTACTCATTTGAAGCATGATATCATATATTCTAATATGAAAGTTTCGTTCATGTTTAATGAATTCAAAGTTATTCAACTTGTTTTATGTTATACCTTATACGGGACACCCTTTCGTTGCACAAACATATTTTAACATCACAACTGCATGCAACATGCTAATTGTTTATATAACAAATGTCTTTTTCCTATTGCTAATGGGAAATGCTTATTAATATGTTAAATTGCAAATTGTACATTTTTTCTTAAAAACCAAACCGAAACCGTTTAAAACCGCACCGAACCGAACCAAACGGTTTGGTTTCATTTCGATTTTGGCTTCAAAACCGCACCGAACCAAACCGCAAAAAAATTTGGTTTCGATTTTGGTTTCACTTAAAACCGCACCGAACCAAACCGTGCTCACCCCTAGTTGCAGCAAGGGAGAGAGATGAGGTCCGAGAGAGAGACATTGGAGAGTTGGAGAAGAAAAGAGAGAGAGACCGGGGAAAAACAAAAAAAAATCATAAGGTGGGCCCCACATGGCTCACCATTTAAGAACTAAAACTATTTTTAAAATATAAAAGGGGGTTGGGGTGTTTCACATTGCCACCTGTATACAATTCCTGCAATGAGAGACATGAATTACAATTCATACAGGATTCAAAAATCATCAATAATCCATAGACAACAAGGTCAGCTCATGGAATAAATAAATTAACGGAGGAAAACTTCAACAGGCTTTGTAATTTTAAATCGGATCTTACAACAGTTGGAAAAAGGGCTTACAACTCCCGTTAATTGACATAGAAGTTGGAGCAACTGACTTTAATATTAAATGCCATTTTAGTTTACAAAGCATTGATTGGAAAGACCTATAGAAAAATCCTAAATTGTTTGAAGAGTACCTGATCCTGTGAACTAAACCAGCAACAGTTTACATGTTCATAGTGACCACGAAAATTCAGGGATGTTTTACCTGACCACATATCGAATGCCTGAAAAACAAAATCTGGATGTCAAACGTTGAAGTTTGTAGAGATGCTTGTATTTTAATCCACATGTACAATTCAAAAGACTCAAACCTACGAAAAGAATGCATTACCTTCACAGCTGTCATGCATGGAACAAAAACAAGCTCCGAATTCTGACTTGTAGCTAACCGTATGCGCTTGCTGGTTTGCATACGCACAGTTTCAAAGTTCACCACAACCTCAGTCTTGAATCGGAGCCTGAAATGCAAAAGCTTGATCAATGACATCAGCAGTGAGGAACCAGTGAAAACCCAATTAGACTGACTTATGCATGAAAGGAATGAATCAAACATTAGGAAACTATGGTGTGAGATCCCCCATGTATGCTTTTCTCTTTTTATTTTTATTTTCTGTTGGAGGTCGTATTCTGAAGTGTGATCTGTACTGTATGACACCAGCGAATTGGGTTAAACTGCAATAATTCTGTGATGAAGTGTAAACTGATGGATATAATTTTAAAAAGTAAACAGTGAACCTGAAACACTATGATCAGTATAAACATTAACTCGGATAAAGGGACTCAAACATAGGATAGACAATTTAAATGGATTTCCTTCTCAAGCATAACTAACCTCCAAAATTATATCACTCAACCTGCACTTAAGAGGTACATGCCGTCTTCAGTGACTTTTAATCCGTAATAGCACCGTAATGAGGAGTGGCACGATCCTGACTAGACAGCATCCCTGGATGTAATCTTTGCTTCACAGATCCCTTTACTGGACCTTTCCCAATAGGTGAGTGCTTTGCACCACTCCCATTCGTAAGTTTCCTTTGTGGTGCCCGAGCTTTTGCAGATGTACTTTGACTTGGGGACGAGGACTAACTGTTGAACCCTGAGCCGGACATAAAATCAAATATTATCAGTAAAAGGAAAAGTTCACCATAACAATTTTTTCCAGTTAAAACTACACACCCAATAACAAACATTGCTAATAATGCAATGAAGTTATAATTGAAATTTGAAAAAAATGGAACTCAGGACTTATGCAAGCAAATAGACATTGCACATAAGGGGTTGTGCATTCACACTGTATCTTCAGTGTGGATCATCGTATTGGTTGAGATCTCATCACGTTTCATTGTCATAAAAGTCACAGATCCATGTGACACCAAAAAGTTTAGCTGTGTTCAACTTTGTATTGAATAAAACGGAGAAGAATAACATGACAGGAAAGAAAGAAAGCATAAAAACTTTTACAGTACCAAAGTTTAATAGGTTGTCAAAGAGGAAACAACATTTCCCAAAAAGTGATATAAAAACATTTCAGAAATGCTGGTGAAATAGGCTCACTAACAGCGAAGCAAATAATATTCATAAAAACTGAACAAAATTACGTGATAAGTAATTTGAAAACAAACTTTTTTGGCTCAGCCAAGAAAACAAGAAAACCTTAAATGTGGCAGAGCGTTCCAGGATGGGTGGATGCCTCCCAAGCTGAGACTGAGATTGGTCCAAAACATGAAAACATCCAGCACGTCTAATGTCCAAAAAACGTATTGCACCATCACATCCACCTGTAAGCAAAACCCACTCACTAGAAGTAGACCATTCCACTGTCATCCCACCATCTGCCATCATGAAAATACAGCACTTAGATCCTCTAGATGTACGAAACTTTATTCTAGGTTACTAAGTTAAACTTTAATCAAGAAACAAGACTAAAAAACTTGTACTTTTGTATACAAAAACTAGAGAACCCAAAGGAAGAATATGAATCTACCAAGAGCAGAAACCTAGCTTTACGATACTAAGGTTCTAAGCATGAATCCCGCCAACACGGTGTATTGTAAATTTCCTGCTGTCCACAATTACAGGGTTCAACCAGAAAATCCAAATGCTACATATTACAAAATGCTGAGAAAACCGACTAGGCCGGATTGTTTAAAGAAGCAAATTTTCGCAACATTCGTGATTGTCCACCCTAAATTTCAAGAACAACCCCCTGCTTATATCATCAATATTGTCATCCAAAATGTTTCATGTGTTCACATAACCATGATAAGCCAGTTTAAATTTTCTGACTTTCTATGGGTATGTATCAAGTGTGCATCAAACGTCGAATTCTATGAATTTTGGGACATACCGCGGAGGCCAGACAAGGTGTGAGCAAAAATCCCAGTGGCAATATCACAGAGGCGGACTTGAACATCTTCGGTCCGGCAGCAATGAGCATGTGTGAAGTTGCCAACAGCGACATTGCAGTCCGGTACACCTTCCCCGGCATCTTGAAGTCCATCACTACCTGCATCGTATTCGTGTCCCAAACATTGATGTGATGATCGTACGACCCCGTCACAAACAGTCCGGCGTCGACGGGATACCACACGGCGGAGGACACCGCGTACTTATGCCCGTGCTCGTGCTGCTTATCCACCACAAACAGGCACTTGTGCCTTGTGATAGCTCCGCCGCCTACGTAATCGGTCCCGCGCTGGACATCAAACACGGTGGCGGAAGCATCGGAGGCGCCGGATAACAGGTACCGGCCCTCCGTCAAATCGAGCTGGAAAGAGTTGACAGAGCCGCGGTGAGGGGAGATGATATCTTCGTGATTGGAGAGTTGGAGCGTTTGGATCCGGGTCGACTTGATTCGATTCGAGAGCAAATTTGGGCGGAGCTTGCCCGTTTCCCTGTCTCTGATTTCCCGCCACATTTTCGGAGCATCTTCTTCTTCTTCTTGTACCAAATGCAAAAGCGAAGCAGAGGTTCACAACGCAACGGTGTCGTATCGCAGTATTGTCCCTCACACTGAAGTATGAATTCTCAAACCGGAACCGGTTTTGTTGTTACTGAATTCGTTTTCTGTTCTTCCGGGCTTCGCTTTGATTTTCGTCCTGGTCGACTCGGACAGATTATTGAGCGGGTTCGGGTTATACTGGTTGACATATGACGCGTCAGCAAAACGACAGTGTCAGCCTATCCAAAATTGACAAGTGGGATTGTGAATGAGAGGTATTAATTTTCGTTCTCGTATGATAAATTCGATAGTAAATAGGACTGGCCTATTGGTTATTGTGATAAATTCAAGAATTGTAGTTCGCTGAATTTCTAATCATAGATGAACACATGTCTAATTATAATTTTTAGTTTTAAGTATTTGAACACATGTTTATTTATGATTGGAGTTCAGCAACAACCATTATTTCAGTAATAAAGTAGTGTTCTACATTTAATGATAGCTTAACCTAGAATCCACTACCCAAACCAAAATCATTAGGAATTGAGGAGTCGAGGTCTTCTCCGAATCTCTGTGCATGGAGCTCAAGGACTCAAAGATCGAGATTGTTGAAGAGAGAAAAAAAAAAGATCCGGATCATTAATTTGTATGAAGTTAGTATGTAAAATGAGCTAATGAAAACTGCATAATTTAAAATGAAAACCATTAAAAAGAAACAAACAACATGTAAATGTATCATTCTTTTACAATTCCCAACTATTCTTTTACATGTTTCAAGCTGTGACAACCAACAACTTCCAAAAAAAAATTTGTGACATTTTAGGAAGCCATCTATGCATAGGAATGATTCAAGCTGCTATAATCAATTTATTATGTTTTATATTTGTACATATATGTCTGCTTTTCAGAGTCTTTCTTGCAATTTACTCATACGTGCACTCTGGCATGCTAAGTTTTAACTGAACCCACAAAAGTCATGAAAGAATCAAATTTAGTTGAAGTTGGGAGAGCAGATAAATATACATGGACATTACGTTTTACGGCTTTTGACCAAATACATAACTTTTTCACTAAAGGGTCAGTGATGAGTTAGTGGGAGGGGTTTTATGGGTTTTGACCAAATACATAACATTTATATCATATATACTAAAACTCAAACCCCCTGATCACTGTGGATGACCAGTGGACGGACACATTTGCCCCTCGATTTTTCCTTCTTTTCCCGTTTTGTGGCCTGCTTGGTGCAGTGGAAAGACAGTTTTGCCCGTTCTTTCCACGTGCCTGTCATCCTGCGTCTGTATGCCTCCAGATTTTTCATTTTTGTTTAGCCCCTTCTCTGTTTTGCATTTTGTCTGAACTGTGCTTTATCCTCGGTCTTCCCCTCCGGTTCTTCTTCTTCGATATCTCTGGGTTGGAAAATGTTGGGGAAAAAGTTTGTGATTTTCGTGCTTTAGGGGATCCTATTTGTGGTCTTTGATTTGAAGGGGGTTTCCCATCTGTTTAAACCTGGGGGTCTGGGTGTTTTGTCCACCATGGTAAAATTTCTTTGCAAAATTTCTGGGGTTGCGATCGACGGTGAATATTTTGCAGTCTTTGTGTTTGTTTCCGTCTGTTGTTGACGGATTTTGGCCGGATCTGTTTCAGGTTTTGTTCTTTGTTTGACGAACGGTCTTTTTGCATCGCTGGGAAACTAATTTTACGCGACTGAGGTATGTTCTCAAAGTACTGTGTTTGGGTTTTTGTTTCGGGTTTTGGTTAATTTGGATGAAATTGTAACCATTTTGTTTTGGGTCAGTTCTGATCCTGTGCTGCGACTTTCCTGGCTAAGAGGATATTTTTCATTTTGGTTCCTTGATTAATCAATCGCAAATTTGGTTACAATATACTCCTAAGAAGAATTTTACATTGCTATTGATATCTTGCATGTTCGCAATTTCTGTTTTCAGTTATTGTTGTAAATTTTCTGTCGTTTGCTTATAGCATTTTAGCTTTTGCTATAGTTTTTCCAATGCCTAAGAAAAATTTTACATTGCTGTTGATATCTTGCATGTCCACCTTGCAAAGATTACAAGGTATGTTGCCACTCCTCATGATCACCATATCTATTGCCTAAATAATTCTAACAAATATTAAATAACCCGTGTCAACTAGCAAAAAGCTGGATATGCATGGAGTCCAGACATCTTCAATCTGGAATTATCTTTTATATATATTTATAGGGGGATGATATCCACACACCTCTTTTTATTTCTTACATACCCTTCTAATTTTCGGTCGTCGGATTAAATGAAATGAAGAAGACAGAGAGAAATTAATAAGGGGTGTGAAAAAAGTAAAAAAATGTGTGTGCACACCCATATATATATTTGTATGTTGCAACCCTTCTTATATATATTTGTGTAATGTAATTGTTTAATCTTTTACTGCACCTTAAGAAACCGAAAGCCGGAGACGATGAAAGAAAGATTCTGCCTTGCGCAACTTACAAGGTATGCTTTAACCTATAAAAGGTCGTACCCAGTGCACAAGGCTCCCGCTTTACGCAGGGTCTGGGAGAGGTAAGGTATGCTTTAACCTATGCTTTCATAAATTTCATTCGAATCAATGCTGGTTGTAAATGTATTTTAACGTATTTAATTTTACGCCCGCAGCATCGCGCGGCACGATTGCTAGTATATACTAAAACCCAAACACAAGGTTTCTGTTTATTAACAGTAAAGTGACGAAAATGTCCTCCAATTTTTTTTTGGCTGCACTTTGTTTCCGTTTTTCTTCCGTGAAAGGCTATTATGCCCTTTTACTCCACATGTCCGTCATCAGTGCATGATTGTGTTAGGTGTTCTGAATAAGGATGACAATTATAACCGTTAAACTTGATAACCGTGGATAACCGTGAATAACCGCTCGTATGGAACATATTTGGGTATGAAAGTTTGGGTATATTTGGGATATGGGAAAAAACCGTTTATATTATTCGGTTGTGATTTTGGATATGGTTATAGGGATCCCCAAACCGTATCCGTAATCGAATCTAACCCGAATAGTAAATAATATAATTTATATGTATTATAATAGTATAATATATATATATATATATGTATATCCATTATTCTTCGAACCATTACCTTGAGAATACGAAAATAAAGTTTTGAATCTAAATCAATGAGAACTCAATGATGCTTATGAGAGATATCAAAGACAAGTCAACATCATCATTGTTTTAATTTTTATACTCAACAAGATCCATTCATTGGATCATTTTATACATCAAATGTTTAATAACGAAATTAATGTCTACTAACTTATAATGTCTCAACTGAACGAATATATTTTTTGTATTGACGAATATGAATATACTCGTTAACCGATGAAAAATTCGTTACTCGGTAGGTATGGTTATGAATTATACTTGATGGTTAATATGTGATTATGGGAATAGATATAGTTTTCGTTCCCAAATCGAACCGTTACCAACTTCCCATCTTTTCTGGACCTTTCTTTTGCTTTTCACTTTTACTCTCTCGCATACTCTAGACTTTTGTTTTGCTTTTCACTCTCCTCTCACGTACCTCAAGTTCCTTCCTTTCTGGCCGTCCATTTCTCTCCGTCTCAGACTTTGTTTTATGCGGTTGTACCGCTTCGTCGTTTTTATTCTTCAAATTATTCAGCCTCTTGCTTTGTTGTTCACGAATTAGTTATCAAAGTTGTTTTCTTGAAAATCAATAAGAGGTTAGAAGTTTCTACCCATTTTTAATTCGGTCGGAATTTGTTCTGGGCTTATCTAGTCCAACGTTTGCAGGTGAGAAAGTTGCTTAAATATTGATTTTTATTGAACTATCTCGCACATCCTTCTTTCCGTTTTCTCCCAGAAAAAATCAATGAAGCCAGCCTCTACCCATCAGCCGCAGCTGATTTAGTGGAACATTTGGTGCAGTATCAGACTAAAAAATTGGATTATCAATAAATTATTATTATTTTATTATATTTTAATTTATTTCCTATTAAAAATATCAACATTAATATGGAAAAATAGGGCATCTTCTTCGCAAATTGTTGGTGCTCCTCTACACATAGAATTTCCATTCACATAATCCAACAATCGTTCAATGATCAGAACTAATTGGTATCCCAGAAAACTCACAAATCCAAGCCTACCTTCACAAACCAAACGCAACCAATTCACAGAATCCATCAAATATTCTGAAATTTAAAGAACAAAACAAACTAAGTAAAAAAAAAAGGAGATGAAGAACGCAAAGAACCTAACCCATAACCCAATCAACTTCTGCAAACCCTCCATAGTTGTAATCCTTCATTAGGAAAATTAAATCCCAGAAAAATCAAATCCTTCAAGCTCACTTGTATATGCAGGACCAAAAATTCGATTTGAAAACCTTAAATCGCCGGACTTCTGTCGAATTGGAAACGGAATAAACTGGGCTCTGTCAACTGGCTTTCGGGTCTGGGTTTTGCGATTCGAATCGGAGTGAATCAAACGACGGCGAGAGCAGGAAGAGAATGAGACGAGTTCTGGGTTCTGATTCGAAACAAGTAGACGATGTGATTCTGGGTTGGCGAGTGTTGACGATGTTGGCAACGCGAGCAGACAAAGCAAGCAAAGAGAGGAGATGGGAGAATGACGAGGAGAGTGAGAAGACGAAGACGCAGTGAGGGTCTTAGTAGTCCATGGTTATTGGGGGGTCTCGCTAAGACCTCTTAGTGAAGGGATTTGTCCATGCGAGTCCCCTTTAGTCTCATTAATGTTAATCACAGCATGGAACAAACACAGTATTGGACTAACAGCTAGTCTAGTCCAGTCCAATCCCACTTAGTGAGGGCAAACAAACACCCCGTAATAGTTATGTGTTCCAGGTTCTGATGGCTAGAGGAATATCGTATCTATGACGCTTTAACTGTGCAATTAATAAATGATATCTAAATGCATATCAGTGAGTTTTTTCCAGCAAGTGTTTTCGAGTTCAACTCCTCGAAATGGTACATTCTTCTCTTTTTGCCTTTTACTCTTTCTGGGTTTCTCTACTTTAGCTATTTCCATAGTTTGGTTGCCTAGAAAATTTTGGTCTTATTATTTAAGACCCTAGATTGTGAAAAGTTGAAATTTTTGTTCAATATTAGGCTATGATGGGATTGCTAACAAGAGTGATGACTACTCGAGATGTAAGAAATGACTTATGTAAGTTCTTTTTCCTTTTGGATAATGTTTTATGGTTTCGTGTATATCGTTTCACTATTTAAGTTTCAGATTTTTTTTCTTTAAAACAATTGAATGTTTGGCATATGGGTTATTTTATTTGTAGTTGAAGTTGTTATAGGTTTTTAATAGATATGGTTTTTTAATTGAAATGGAAAATGATAATTTATTTGTTATCTAGCTGATTATGCGAATTTTAATTTCATTGCATGTAAAAACTGACAATTTGATTGGGTGGCTATTTGCTCAGTAGCCAAAGTGCTACAATTTTTAGAGTGCATCGCTCTATTTTGAACAAATCTTTATATGTATATAGAGTTGTCAACAACTACTATATATTTTATGTAAATAATTTTTACACATCTCAATGCTTACAACACAGTTAATCCCTTATTCTAACAGTTACATTTCATACCTATAACGATGCTGACGTTCCAAAAGGTCTTGCAGTGCTTCCAGAAGGCTTTCAATATTGTTTTTTTAACTTCCGATGTCTAACAAGTATCTTATGTTTGTTTTTGCAAGAGCCGGGTGATCTTGGGTCTTTATATTGTCATTGATCTCAATTTGATTTCTTGGTGGGTTTGAATTTACAATCAGCTCATTTTTCACTCGCTTAATTGTGCGTAAGATTTTAATCTCAATATTCCATATTTTTTTTCGTATCACCTAAATATCGCATAATTGTTTTCATTTTGGCTACTTCATTGTGGATCATTACTTAATGTCGTTTGGTTAGTCTGTGAGATTTGACTGTCTATGCTTAATCTGTGTATTTAATGGATTATTGGGGGTCTGATGTATCTTACTATCATGTTGTTGTTGCTAATTAAGGACTGAAATCATTTTTATGATATGTTTGAATTTCTTGATTGAATGGACTTCAAAGTATGGTCTGATGCAATTGGAGGAAATAAATAAAAAGGGTAGTGAGATTGACTGCATAATTTGTAATTTGGGTTTAGTGACCCATAAAACTGCATAATTTTTTGAAATTCATGTACAGTAATTGATAAATATAATGCTATTGAAAGTTCTTATTGTTGTGATTGTGTTGTGCTTAGCTTAATTATAAATTAAGGGTGGTTGAAAATTAGAATTTTATTCATGCGTGTTTTTTCCTTTCTTCCCAGCTGTCAATTTGTTGTCGGGGGCTTTAGTTTCATTCATCTTAGAGAGGAGTATCTCATTACAAGGAGCTCAATTTTTTCACTTTTCATCTACTTTTTATTTCTTAATGTCTAGGTGATTTACATGATTTGTAACCATTAAATGACCTAACTTTATATTTACAATTATGTTTTTGATTGTTGATATTCAGGTTATTAAATTTTATTATATATGTTAACATATTCATTTTAATAATTACCACTTGCTTTGATACATTGAAAACGCTAATTTTGTGACAAGAAAATCATCTTATTCCCTGTTTAATAAAATTGTGTAGTAATTGGAGGAAATGTTTGATAATAATGAAGTTACATAATTGTTCGTGTTATTTGTAATCCCGCGGCAACACGGGGGCATTACTATTTAGTTTTCACTAAAGGGGCAATGATGAGTTAGTGGGAGGGGTGCAATGATGAGTCAGATGGATTGGATGGGTGATAGAAACCAGATGATTTGAATCATGAGTTACCGAGAAGGAAAGATCAAACATTTGAGTGTCGCATTTGGTTGTCGGAAGACATCGCTCATGTCTTTCCACAGTGAGTTTAAGTCTAAGATTGAGAGTTAAAAATCCAATTTCAGTACCCAAATCTATTGGATGTTGAAGATTATGAAGTGGCATTATTAGTAGTATTTATGTAGGCTGTAATGCTTTTCTCTTTTCTATTCAAAACGATTCTTTCTAACTCTTGTAATTATGTATCAATGTGGATTTCTGGTATAACCCTTTTTAATTCTTGTGATGTTTTGAGGGCTTTTTTTCTATAACGATATTCTACTTTGAGGAGGGAATTTGGGCCAAAAGAGATAATATGCTATACATAATTAGGCATTGAACTAGTCATTTATGTCAATCGAACATGAGACTTCTCATTTACTAATATAGAGGAATATCACTGGACTATAGTGTTACTACATTTACAAAGATCGTTAGAACCTTTCAAATGTAAAAGATTGTTCTTATGTTTTCGCATTTTTCGTTGCAACTTTAATTTTGTGTCATTTTTAGCTTGGATTTGCAACTTGAATCATAGAGCACTTACCCACGAAACAAAATCAAGAGCAAAACAAAATGTCATGGAGTTTCTACAAAGGAACAGTATTTCAGTTGGTTAAAAGTATTTACTCTGTATCCAGAGCTTCAAGTCTAATTTTCTCTCCCTCAATATCGCAAGTATAAAATAAAAATAAAAAAATTTGTGGGGTTGGTAGAGTTTCATCTTGTACTCACTCATCCTCCCATTACATTACACAACTCTAATGGTGCCATAGTGGGCTACAAGTAAAGGCACACTTCACATACTAAAGATTATTCAAAAGGTGTTTAGCCCCAAAAAGTGTAAGAAATTAATGCTTGGTTAGGGTTGGAGATAAGATTCTGATGGAAATTGAGGCCCATAAACCATCCCATCACGATGGAGAAATCCACCCCCCTTATTAAACCAGAAAAAAAAAAACAAAAACAAAAACAAAAACAGAAACAAAAATAAAACAAAGAAGGTTATGAAGAAACTGCAAGTGTGCAGGAGACTGAATCTAATTTAGCCAGAATGAAAATAATGATCGAATCGCGAAAATGGAATTATCTTTCTAGGCTTCATTCGATCATAAAGAAAATGCTAGATCATGAAGAGATAGGACTGGGACTTCATACGAGCCGTTAAGGTTCACATGACAATGGAATAACGTTTGCTCGACTATTTCTTAAGGTTCAAGTGGTGATGATTGCTAAAGTTAACATGATTGTGACCTTGTTTTAGAGTACTTTTAAATTGATTAAAACACTCTTTCATATGGGGCGCAAGTCAGGTGACAAATTAACCTATTTGGTAGCGCCATCAATACATATGAATTTCATCTCTATTAGAAAGATGATACACATGAGTGATAAGTAATTTGAAAACAAACGCTTTTGGCTCAGCCAAGAATAGAAGAAAACCTTAATTGTGGCAGAGCGTTCCAGGATGGGTGGACGCCTCCCAAGTTGAGACTGAGATTGGTCCAAAACATGAAAACATCCGGCACATCTAATGTCCCAAAAACGTAGTGCACCATCACATCCACTTGTAAGCAAAACCCACTCAGTAGAAGTAGACCATTCCACAGTCATCACACCATCTAGTCATCACACCATCTGCCATCATGAAAATATAGCACTTAGGATGCACGAAACTTCATTCTACGTTATATGTTAAAACTTCAACCCAAGAAACGAGACTAAAAACACTTGGTACTTTTGTAAACAAAAACTAGAGAACCTAAAGGAAGAATAAGAATCTACCAAGAGCAGAAATCTAGCTTTACGATACTAAGGTTTTAAGCATGAATCCCGCCAATACGATGTATTGTAAATTTCCTGTTGTCCACAATTACAGGGTTCAACCAGAAAATCCAAATGCTAAAAATTACAAAATGCTGAGAGAACCGACTAGGCCGGATTGTTTAAAGAAGCGAATTTTCGCAACATTCATGATTGTCCACCCTAAATTTCAAGAGCAATCCCTGCTTATATCCTCAATATTGTCATCCAAAATGTTTCATGTGTTCACATAACCATGATAAGAAGTTTAAATTTTCTAACTTTCTGTGTATCAAGTGTGCATCAAACGTCGAATTCTATGAATTTTGGGACATACCGCAGTGGCCAGACAAGGTGTGAGCAAAAGCTCCAGAGGCAATATCACAGAGGTGGACTTGAACATCTTCGGTTCTGGCAGCAATGAGCATGTGAGAAGTTGCCGACAGCGACTTGGACATCTTACGTTTGTTGGAGGTAATTTGGTTACGCGGCATAATAAGAAGCATAAAGTGGTGTCAAGGTCATCTACGGAAGCTAAGTAGAGGTATGGCACACATAATATGTGAACTTCTTTAGTTACGTAAACTTTTGAGATGTCTTAGTATTAAACTAAAGGAGACTATGTAGTTATATTGTGACAATAAATCTGCAAGGGAGATAGTTGACAATAAATTTGCATGTGAAGTTTGATCCACATTTTGTCAAGGAAAACCTTGAAAAGAAAATTGTGTCTATACCATTTGTGAGTTCAGGAATGCTTCTTACTCATGCAATATCTAGTAAGGTTTTCCAAGACTTAATTATCAAGTTGGGCATGTATGATATTTATGCACCAACTTGAGGGGGAGTGTTGATTTGAGTCTTAATTGTAAATGTTATTGGAGTCCTATTTTAAGTAAGATGAGAATATGTAACTTTAGGATTTAGTGCTTTGTGCCACTCCCATTCCTGGATGTAATCTTTGCTTCATTCTTTTACAATTCCGAACTGTCAATTCTTTTACCTGTTTCAAGCAGTGACAGCCAACAACTTCCAAAATTGTTAAATTCTGAAAGGGTATTGCAAATGACCTTTGTTGATGCACAAAATCAGTGGGAACTTTCGTACAACAGAAAATGTTAAGTTTGTGACTTTCGCTAGATTACTCCGGTCACTAGTGTGGATAAGTATGTAAATGGATAGAGACAGGGAAGCAAACACAAGATGTACGTGGTTCACCCAGATTGGCTACGTCCACGGAGTAGAGGAGTTCTCATTAACTGTGAAGGGTTTACACAAGTACATAAGTTCAAGCTCTCCTTTAGTGAGTACAAGTGAATGATTTAGTACAAATGACATTAGGAAATATTGGGGGAGAATGATCTCCTTTTATAGAAGAGAGTTTCTAGTTTTGTTTTGACATTGACACATGTCGTGTGGTGATTGGCTTCTGATGTTGACACGTGTCGCGCTATGATTGGCTTCTGATGTCGACACGTGTCGCGCTGTGATTGGCCTCCTGGTTGGAGGGAAACTCTTCTGGGTCCTTGATGGTATAACATTGACCGGTGCTTAGTAGCTTAGTAGTTTCGGGATTAGTCAAGTATGGTACAAACAACCTTAGATTTGGGCCTGCTTGTGGGGAGTTCTCCTTCCACTGATACATCGACTTCTGCATTTCCTCAAGCCTCAAAGCACTTAAATTTGGAAAGGTGGCATCTACATGCCCACTACGTCGAAGGAAAGCTACTTGCTTTTTAGAGTATGCACCATAAAACTTAATGGACTTGAGTTTGCAAAAGAGCCACACCAACTCTCTATATTGCTGGGCAACTTCAACTTTCCTAGCTTGAGAAATGAATCCTGAAACATTATAGGCCAATGTGGGGATGTTTTACAACAGGCATGGCAAATATATTGGGTCTTCAATAACTTTTATTCATTTGAGCAGAAAGAAATACTATTTCGCTCGATAAATTTCAATAGAAGTACTTTTATTAGGGTGTAAATATGTGGATACTTCTATAGTAGAAAGACATCACTTGGGTATTTACCCAAATCAGTTTCCTGTTGATAGGGGTAGATATCAAGGGCTTGTGGGGAGGTTAATTTATTTATCTCATACTCGTCCTGATATTGCATATGCTGTGAGTGTTGTAAGTTAGTTCTCGCCAATGAAGATCACATAGCAGTGGCATATTTGAAGTCTGCACCCGATAAAGGAATACTTTATGGAAAAACATGGAAATCTAAAAGTTGAGGGATTTACAGATGCAGATTGGGCTAGCAATGTTACTGATAGACGATCTACATCTAGGTATTTTACGTTTGTTGGAGGTAATTTGGTTACATGGGGTAATAAGAAGCAAAAAGTGGTGGCAAGGTCGACTGCAGAAGCTAAGTATAGATGTATGGCACAAGGAATATGTGAACTTCTTAGTTACATAAACTTTTAAGATGTCTTAGTTTTGAACTAAAGGGGACTATATAGTTATATTGTGACAATAAATCTGCAAGGGAGATAGTTGACAATAAATTTGCATGTGAAGGTTGATCGACACTTTGTCAAGGAAAATCTTGAAAAGAAAATTGTGTCTATAGCGTTTGTGAGTTTAGGAAAGCTTCTTACTCATGCAGTATCTAGTAAGGTGTTCCAAGACTTAATTATTAAGTTGGGCATATATGATATTTATGCACCAACTTGAGGGGAAGTGTTGATTTGAGTCTTAATTGTATTTGTAAATGTTATTGGAGTCCTATTTTAAGTAGGATGAGAATATGTCATATTTAGGATTTAGTGTCCTTATTTTTTGTATTTACTTTTCTTATAGAATAAGGTGTATGTGCCTATATAATTGTGAACATGGAAAATTCCTGAAACGAAAGAGACAAGAACGACTTGCACAAACAAATATTTGTGTTTGATGATTTTGAGTTACAATCTCTCTCAAATTTGATCCTCTGATTCGATCTCCGTAAGGTGTTGATTTGTGGATGTTTTGTTGATCCAAGGGCCGTCGAGGCTTGATCTTGGATGAATTGTTGGAAGTTTCTTCAAGGGGCCGTGGGCTTGATCTTTGAAGGTGGATTTGAGCGGATCTTCAAGGAGTCGTTAAGGCTTGATCTTGAGGATGAGTGTTTCTTCAAGGGCCGTTAAGGTTTGATCTTGAATAACGGTGATGAACGGATCTTCAAGGGCTTTTGGGCTTGATCTTGAAGGACGGTTTGACGAAGAACGAAGAGGGCTTTCTTGATCCTTCGGGATTTGCTTTAGAGCTTTAGAGTTTCAAAGCTTCAAGGATTTTGGAGGATTTCTCTTCCAATTTGGGAGTAGAGAAATGTATTTGTGAATTGCTTCCTTGATTCTTTGATGGAGGAGCCTATTTATAGGCTTTGGGAACGAATCACCACCATCCATTTGTTTTGGTGGATGTTGTAGGTGAACTTAGTGTATGATGTAGGTGAAACTTGGTGGATGTTTGTAGGTGAAACTTGGTGGATGTTGTAGGTGAAGTGAATGAAGGTTGTCATTTTAATACAATGGTCAACATTTATTTACCGAAATTTCGATGTCTACAAATGCCCCCACTTCAAGGCGCGTCGTATACATGTGCTTGTCACGTGTAGGAGATGCGTTTTGAAGTCCCTTACTGTAGATGTCGATCCAAGGACCATCGAGGCTTGATCTTGAATTGGGCTGGAGATTTCTTCAAGGGTCGTTGAGGCTTGATCTTGAATTGGGCTTGAGATTTCTTCAAGGGCCGTTGAGGCTTGTTCTTGAACTTTTGTTTGAAATTTCTTCAAGTGTCGTCGAGGCTTGATCTTGAAGGTTGAAATTGGATCACAAGGAGCTTCATGTGGTAGATGATCTTTGGCTTTGGTAGTGGATGAATCGGCACGTATTTGTTTTTTTACGCTTTGTTGACTTTCCACAGCTTTAATCTTGAACTGGGTTGGAGGATTTTCTGGATTCCTCCAATTGTTGATTTTCCACAGCTTATTCTTGAACTAGGTTTTGATTCAAGGGTGGTAAACACTTGATCTTGAATCGGACTTGTGATTTCCTCAAGGGCCGTCGAGGCTTGATCTTGAATTTGGCTGGAAGCTTCTTCAAGGGCCGTTGAGGCTTGATTCTTGAAGGTTGACTCGAACACATGGCAAGCAGGCATGAGGTGAAGGTGACGACTTGTTGCTTTGTTCAATCTTTCTAATTCACACCTGAGCAGTTTGGTCAACGGTATGATCTTCAAGATTGATGGGCTCTTCTTCCAGTTGGTGACTTGATCTTTAAAGACTTGATTCAAGGGTGGTGAAATGGTACATGCAGCCCACAACGCCTAGCAAGTCGACCCAAGAATTTGAGGGTCAAAACGAGTCATCCACCCAGAGTGATTGCAAACCTGATGATATGAGATACTTTTGATTTTGAAGAAGTAACGGATGAATCAACACGTGCTTTGTTATGCTTGTCTCCACATGCTTCAATGTATCATTTCCCTTGCCTTATCTATTCTTCTGGCAGAATGTGGCATATGCTCGAGTTCCTCAGTTCGGACTCCTTCTGCTGAGTTGACTGTGCAGGCTGCATTCTTCTCTGCTTGTTTCTTCAGGCAGATGTGGCAGCTTCTCAAGTTCTTCAGCTCGGACTCCTTCTGCTGAGTTGACTGTGTAGACCGCATTCTTCTCTGCTTGTTCCTTCTGCACGTTGTCTCCACATGCTGCAAGGTATCATTTTCACTTGCCTTATCTGTTATTCAGGTAGATGTGACAGCTTCTTTGGAAGTACAGCAGCAGTGGGAGATGAGTACTCGAGAGCAGTGCTAGGTAGGCAATCAGGAAGGGTTCCAAGCAGTCGGTTCCTTACCCGAGTTTGAGTGGAGGTTCCGGCATATTGTTTTCTTTATCCTTGTCTTTGCAGGTAAGAACAAGGACAAAGGAAAGGACAGGGAGAGTGCATGATATGAGATACTCTTGCTTTCTACCCTGGTGATATGAGATACTTTTGCTTTGGAGTCATTGGCTTGCAGAGGTACCCCAAGGAATAAGGAACACTGAATGACTCGAGAGGTTTCGTTGGGAAAGCATTTTTGGGAAAGCATTTTTCATATAATTTCCTCAGTTTCTCTATTAACTGCTGGAGTTTCTTAGCGTGCCGCGCACACACCAGTTGATCTAATCAATCTGATTTCATCTATCATCTCGCACTCAGATTTCTCTATCTTTATTTATCTATTACCTCTAATTTATAACTTTAAAATGTTTAACTGTTTTCCTGCTTTGATCGGTATAAACAAAATTCTTGAGCGGAACCATAGAAGTTGCTATTCCTCACAAAACAATGTTGCTGAGAAGTGAGAACGAAACACAGGTGAAATTTCATAATTACCGAGCTTTATCAAAATTCTATTTGCATTTTTGTGTTTGTATGTGCTGGTGGTGGTATGAGCGTCTACTGACTGTTATTAATGGTATTTATCCTCTAAGCATGCATGTTGGTTGGAGTCAAATGCAAAATCATAGAATCAGAAATTAAGGTAATCTATATGCATTTCATTTGAACTTTCATTTCATAGATTTGCTTCACCGGTGCAGATAGTTATACCTGTTTTAATGGATGATTTAGAACTGCTTCTTCGTATGCAGATTACCATGTGTATTCAAGCACAGTTGATGTAAGTTCTCTCTCTCTCTCTCTCTCTCTCTCTCTCTCTCTCTCTCTCTCTCTCTCTCTCTCTCTCTCTCTCTCTCTCTCTCTCTGTCTGCATCGATCTGTTTTGTCTGTCAACTTTGCTTATAACTTACTCTCCTAGCTTTCCCCTTATCAGGAAAATTTTACTGATTGCAAATGATAAATGTTACGAGCATGGGAAAGGCATAACCAATTTTAAATCAGCTTTTCAGGTATGCATTGATTCCAGATTCAAACCATCACTTCCGTTTAGTATGTTGTTTATCATTTTGTGATCATAACACTGTCAGGCGGTGTTACTATTGTGAATGTTATGCGAGAAAGCAAAGAAAATTCTAATAGGAGAAAGCAAAGTTAAGGTGAAGATTTTGGTTTGTCCTTTAGCTTTCAATAATTTCAATGCTAATTAGGGGTTTTTCTTCATATGTTTTCTTTCGTGTTTCAACTTCCGATTTCACTCAATTTTATGTATTTGCTGAACACCTTCTCTGTTTTACAAAATGTTTCTATATTCCCAAATAGTTGTACCATGAACCAACACTAGTTAGATCACACTGATAGTACTTGGACCTAAAAAAGAATGGTCAAACGGATCTTTTCTCAAAGTCAAATCTCAATTGTACAAATGACTGATTTTTTTAATGTGTTGTTAACGTTTGATCGTTTTATCTTTGAAGTATTATTGCTTTATCATTAACATTTGATCACTATATAGCCAATTTTAGTTCTAATTAATTCAACACAAGTTTAGTTTCTAATCATTTTTAGGTTTGACATTGAATAGATTATTTGTACAATATTATTAAAAGACAAATATCTCTGCAAAAAGTAGATCAAAGTGAATCAAAGTGAATCAAAGATTTCAAAAGAGTCAACTAACTGGAATTCCATTCTTCGTATATCAAAAAAAGGAATGATTTGTGAACTGGAATTAACCTCTTGTAATAGGTCATGTCTTAGTAATATCAATCAATTTGATTCTATTTATTCAACGAAAAGGATTCATTGTCCCATGACAATCAAAAGAGAAGGAAATGTTGATACAAAAGGTTTGATCTTTTGGGAAAAGCGATAAAAAGGGTTGAATTTAATTTTGATATGTGATTGAGAATATGTGCTTTTGAAAGATTTCAGTTTTTTGTGTTCATAAGTTTATTTCTCTAAAAGCATCTTAATTTCGTGATTAATTTAATTTTTTTTCATTTTGAAAATGAAATTGGTGGAGGGAATGTTGCGTCAAGATGATCTTGGAGGCCCTCAATATACACGCTACTCTTAGGCACATATATATTTAGAACTTTCTACACCTTCAACAATGTTTCAAACACTGCAACAACGCGCGGGTACACCAGCTTATGAAAACTAAAATTCATAAGCAAAAAATTATTTTAAACTATTCAAAATTTAATTTAAAATGGGCAGAAAATTGTCTTCATTAAAACCCAAAACCATTACACACAGAAATAACAAACATGTTAACGAGAGAACTAACTATGCAACAAAGTTGTTAATCCTTTACATATTTTGATTGTAGTTTTGCCACGCCACTTATATCGTCTGTTATCTGCACTCCTTGTAGTTCTGGGTATTTACTCATATTAGGTTCTTGTTGATAGGGGTAGATTTCAAAGACTTGTGAAGAGGTTAATTTATTTATCTCATACTCGTCTTGATATTGCATATGATATGAGTGTTGTAAGTTAGTTTATGCACTTGCCCAGTGAAGATCACATAGTTGCGATAATGTGAATTTTGGCATATCTGAAGTCTGCACTCGGTAAAGGAATACTTTATGGAAAAACATGGACATCTAAAAGTTGAGGGATTTATAGATGCAAATTGGGCTAGCAATGTTACTAACAGACGGTCTACATCTAGGTATTTTACGTTTGTTGGAGGTAATTTGGTAATGTGGCGTAGTAAGAAGCAAAAAGTGGTGTCAAGGTCGTCTACGGAAGCTAAGTACAGAGGTATGGCACAAGGAATATGTGAACTTCTTTAGTTACGTAAATTTTTGAGATGTCTTAGTTTTGAACTAAAGGAGACCATGCAGTTATATTGTGACAATATATCTGCAAGGGAGATAGTTGACAAAAAATCTGCATGTGGAGGTTGAAAGACACTTTGTCAAGGAAAATCTTGAAAAGAAAATTGGGCATGTATCTAGTAAGGTTTTTCAATACTTAATTATCAAGTTGGGCATGTACGATATTTATGCACCAACTTAGGGGGGTATTGATTTGAGTCTTAATTGTAAATGTTATTGGAGTCCTATTTTAAGTAGGATGAGAATATGTAATTGTTAGGCTTTAGTGTCCTTATATTTTGTAAGTACTTTCCTTATGGAATAAGGTATATGTGCCTATATATTGTAAACCCTAAAGGATCCCTCCAACCTCATCTTTCCAAATTCACTCATTTTTTCTTCCGTCACACTCATCTTTTATTTATTTTTTTATCTCAACCCAACACTGATCTTCTCATACAATTTCCCCCAAAGAACCATCTCACCATCTTTCTTTTAAACCTTCTATTCTCATTATTTTCTACAACCGATTTCCCCCAAAGAACCATCTCACCATCTTTCTTTTAAACCTTCAATTCTCATTATTTTCTACAACCGGCCCTTCTTTTAAACCTTCAATTCTCATTATTTTATACAACCGGCCCTCTCTATCTCTCTCTCTCTCTCTCTCTCTCTCTCTCTCTCTCTCTCTCTCTCTCTCTCTCTCTCTCTCTCTCACATTGATGCATAACCCAATTTGAGTTCCATAGAGCAATTTTTTTGTCTCTCTCTCTCTCTCATATTGATGCATAACCCAATTTGAGTTCCATAGAGCAATTTTCTTGAAATATAGCTTGCTCGGTTGTACGAGTCTTAATCACGACATCATCTTCATCTGCCATGATTCCCATTGGTGAGGTTAACTAGCCAAAGGCAATGTTGTCGTAGAAGCTTGGCGTCCCGACACATCAGACGTCTTGCTGGCAATGTGGCTTTTGGCATGGTGTTGAAGATGTAGGATGACATTTCATGACAATATGTGGGTTCATGGTTTTTGGATTGTAAAAATTTGTTATGTGAGAGAGGATATTACGTTGATGAATAAAGATATAAGATATTAGGTGCTATGAAACTGCCTTTACGGTTTCGGACGAACAATGAGTAATCTGACCATGATTGATGAAAACCAGCAGTCTTGAGAACACTAAACAGCTTGATAAACCATTGTCTCGAGGCCTGTTTTAAACCATAAATGGATTTGTGTAATTTGCATACTCGTGTCTCCCCCTTTCGTCCGAACCCAGGAGGCAGGGACATATAAACCTCCTCGTATAAGTCACCATGCAAAAATGCGTTGTTCACATCAAGTTGATGAAGATGCCAGCCTCGTATGGAGGCAATACTCAGGAGGACGCAGACGGTCTAAACAAGGGATTGCCTTGTGCCAACGCAAATATGCGTTGGAGATACTAGAAGATGCTGGGTTCCTTGGTGCGAAGCCCTCACGATTACCAATGGAACCAAATCTGTCCCTTACACAAACTGATGGGACGCTCCTACATGATCCTTCTTCATACAGGCGACTTGTAGGGAGACTGATTTACTTAACCATCACGCGGCCTGACCTGACTTATGTGGTTAATATGTTGAGCCAATTCATGGACAAGCCACGACAACCACACCTTGAAGTGGTGCATAAGGTTCTCAGGTACATCAAACAATCTCCTGGACAGGGAATTCTTTTGCCTTCTAGTTGCCAAGCTCACCACCGTCCGCGTCCTCCTGAGTATTGCCTCCATACGAGGCTGGCATCTTCATCAACTTGATGTGAACAACGCATTTTTGCATGGTGACTTATACGAGGAGGTTTATATGTCCCTGCCTCCTGGGTTCGGACGAAAGGGGGAGACACGAGTATGCAAATTACACAAATCCATTTATGGTTTAAAACAGGCCTCGAGACAATGGTTTATCAAGCTGTCTAGTGTTCTCAAGACTTCTGGTTTTCATCAATCATGGTCAGATTACTCATTGTTCGTCCGAAACCGTAAAGGCAGTTTCATAGCATTACTTGTGTATGTTGATGACGTGATACTTGCAGGTAACAATTTGAGAGAAATTGAAGAGACTAAACTCTTCCTTTCCCAACATTTTAAACTAAAGGATTTGGGAAAACTCAAATACTTTTTGGGGATAGAAGTTGCAAGATCTAAACAAGGGATTGCCTTGTGCCTACGCAAATATGCGTTGGAGATACTAGAAGATGTTGGGTTCCTTGGTGCGAAGCCCTCACGATTACCAATGGAACCAAACATGTCCCTTACATAAACTGATGGGACGCTCCTACATGATCCTTCTTCATACAGGCGACTTGTAGGGAGACTGATTTACTTAACCATCACGCGGCCTGACCTGACTTATGTGGTTAATATGTTGAGCCAATTCATGGACAAGCCACGACAACCACACCTTGAAGCGGTGCATAAGGTTCTCAGGTACATCAAACAATCTCCTGGACAGGGAATTCTTTTGCCTTCTACAGGTTCACTACAATTACAAGCTTTTTGTGATGCTGATTGGGCTCGGTGTAAAGACACTAGAAGGTCAATAACCGGTTATTGTATCTTCCTTGGACAAGCACCGATATCTTGGAAAACGAAGAAACAAAGCACAATATCTCGTTCTAGTGCAGAGGCAGAATACCGTTCTATGGCTACTACTTGTTGTGAAGTTATATGGCTAAGAAACATTTTGAAGGACTTGCAAGTAAATCATGCACAACCAGTCACAATGTTTTGTGATAATCAAGCTGCCATGCACATTGCTTCGAACCCAGTGTTTCATGAACGAACGAAGCATATAGAGATAGACTGTCACTTAGTACGTGAGAAGATTCAAATGGGAACGGTGCAAACAACTTACATACGGACCTCGAATCAACTTGCAGACTTGTTCACCAAACCACTAAGCTCGGCACAATTTGAGGTCTTAATTAGCAAGTTGGGTGTCATCGACATCCACACTCCAACTTGAGGGGGAGTGTTAAAATGCATGAAATAAACATGTTGGAATAATGGTGTTGGATGACTAGTGAAATTAGGCTAGTCAACTTTCTTGTTCAAAGTTAGGCAAGTTAGGTTTCTTGTTCAAAGTTAGGCAAGTTAGGTTAGTCAAGCAAGATAGGTAAGTTAGGCAAAATTAGGCTTATGATCTTTTTCTTCCCTATATATATGTTTCATCTTGTAATTGTTTCATCAAGTAAATATACATCAAAATTCAATAGGTTGGCCATGGTGAGCTTGTTGAGTAACGTGATGACAAGAAGAATCCATTGTAAGGAATTTGATGTGTTGGTGTTGGTTCTTTGGTTTCAAATGCTTTCTTCACCCTTTGGTTTGTGATTCAAGTCTAATCTACTTGCACAAAAGTTACTATTTTTGGTGTGTTTCATGGTTAGAGGATAGAGGCATTGAGTAGTATAAATCTAGTAAAACACAACGACACACTGAATTTAAGTTGCTACCTCCACTAGAGTTGCATATGTATTTGGATTTCACTATGTACAAGAGATTTACAAGATACGCCTAAAGCATTTACACAAGGCAAAAGAAAGGGAAGGTTCTGAGAATGAGAGACCTTTCTTGTAGATGTTGCGCTGTTTTTGGTGTGGTGTTGTTTCTCCCGTGTTCTTTCCTCCTTCTGCCTTTTTTTGGAGAAATGGAATGCTCAATTAAGTCTTCAATGACACGTTTCAATTATCTTACAACATTTGAACATTCAAGCATTGGAAGCATTAGTAACGAATCATGATTATAATCATTACCATGCATGTGGACGTAAATGATAAATATTAGAGTAAATGTTTATTTATATACTGGAAATGTTTATTTGTAAAAACAGAAGTGTTAGGCCTTATATTTATCATGCATGTGGACGTATATAGTGAAATATATATGTATTAGTTAACTAATGAAGACAAGAATTTGGTAGATTAAATATTAGAGTAAAGCACAAATTAAAAATACTATGATACATACATATATTTATATATGCACACATTTTTTTTAAATACGGGTATTACGAGGGGTGTATTCAATTAGGATTGTGAGAGAGTTTCAGGGAATTAATAATTACATGGGTATTCGATTAGGATTTTAAGTGATTCTCTGAAATTCTAGGTGTATTCAATTATAATTTCAAAATAGTTTATTAAAATCCTTAGAAATCCAGGTGTATTCAATTAAGATTTTAAAGAAGTTTATAACATTCCAGGTGTATTCAATTAGAAATTGATTTTAAAGAATTTGAGAAAGTTAAAGAATTAGAGGGAATTGGAGAGATTTCGTAGTGTATTTTAAGTATCCACAAATCTCACCTCTTCCCATGAGATTTCGAGGGAATTGAATCAAATTTTATATGAAATCTCTACAAATCAATTAAACTCCATAAAAATCTATTAAAATCTCTCACATTCTCAATTGAATACACCCTCCTACAATTTCAAATCTAATAATAGGGATTTAACTCTCAGATTTTTTTTGTTTAACGACTGAATTTTCTGAAAAAGAAAAAATTGGCCCTAAGAAAAACACTGTAGTTTAGTAACAGTGGTTTTCCGATTTTACCCCCGTTTCTTTTTGGTTTTTTAAACTTTGCAATTTTGGTTAGCCGTCAAATGGAGAAGAATGGTGACGCGTGGTTTTCACCGCTTCCTCCCTCTCCTTCTTCGCCTCATCCGGTAGAAATTCATCTCTGTCGCTCACAATTCGCAAAAGAAAATTGTAAACCTCAAACAAACAAATTGCATAAAACCTCAAACCCTCTAATCAACGAAGAGAATTCCCTCACAATCGAAGTTTGAAACCAACAAATCAATTTCAAGTGTTAAGCTGCAAGGCTCTGGGTCTTCGAATTCCGACGAGCTGTTTCCGTACGAACTGCGGCGCACCGTACCGTGCCGTGCCGTCGAACACAATCTTCTCTGCTCTATCTCCGGCGTTCAAACCATTAAGGTAAGCCATTTCTTATTTATAAAACGAATTAGGGAGTTACAATGTCGGGCTTTTGAATTAGGGATTTACAAATTGGGGATATGGGCATTAATTTTTTATTTAGGGTTTTAATTTTGGAGAAATTAGTAGGCTAGGCAGGGGATTATTTTGATTGCGTCAGAATTTGAGTTTTGGGATTGTTGATCTGTGTTTGTCTTGTTATTGTGTTATTGGGTTGGTTTTGCAGTGATCTGTGGATTCTTGTGATATTTGAAATTGATTAGATCAGGCATTTTCAGTTCTGTCTGTTCGTTTTCGGTTTTCAAAACTTCTTTGTATGTATGTACGCATAGTAAAATACAAATAGCCTAACTATAGTTATTTAAAACTAACTCAATTTTTTGGTTGCGAGAATCGATTGCTAACTGAAATAATCAGCTAAAGTATTGAAAATGTTACGTGTGAGCAATCAAAGCAACCAACATATGACATAAGCTAATAGCCTATCGGAATTGTAGCTACGTATCTCCACGATACAAATATGTGAGTGTCAATGAAATTTATGGTTGATAGCTGGTGGGGAATAGTAGAGGGACATACTCCTCAGGGAGTATAATTCGAATGGATGCAAGAGGCTCTTTCAGATGGTGTGCGAGCTTAAGCTGAAGCTACAGGCCCATGTTTTAACAGTATCTTTTTCATATAATTTCCTCAGTTTCTCTATTGACTGCTGGAGTTTCTTAGGTGCCGTGCACACACCAGTTGGTCTAATCAAGCTGATTTCATCTATCATCTCGCACTCAGATTTCTCTATCTTTATTTATTTATTACCTCTAATTTATAACTTTAAAACGTTTGACTGTTTTCCCGCTTTGATCGGTATGAACAAAATTCTTGAGCGGAACCATAGAAGTTGCTATTCCTCACAAAACAATGTTGCTGAGAACGAAACACAGGTGAGATTTCATAATTACCGAGCTTTATCAAAATTCTATTTGCATTTTTGTGTTTGTATGTGCTGGTGGTGGTATGAGCGTCTACTGACTGTTATTAATGGTATTTATCCTCTAAGCATGCATGTTGGTTGGAGTCAAATGCAAAATCATAGAATCAGAAATTAAGGTAATCTATATGCATTTCATTTGAAGTTTCATTTCATAGATTTGCTTCACCGGTGCAGATAATGTTATACCTGTTTTAATGGATGATTTAGAATTGCTTCTTCGTATGCAGATTACCATGTGTATTCAAGCACAGCTGATGTAAGTTCTCTCTCTCTCTCTCTCTCTATCTGTCTGTTTTGTCTGTCAACTTTGCTTATAACTTACTTTCCTAGCTTTCCCCTTATCAGGAAAATTTTACTGATTGCAAATGATAAATGTTACGAGCATGGGAAAGGCATAACCAATTTTAAATCAGCTTTTCAGGTATGCATTGATTCCAGATTCAAACCATCACTTCCGTTTAGTATGTTGTTTATCATTTTGTGATCATAACACTGTCAGGCGGTGTTACTATTGTGAATGTTATGCGAGAAAGCAAAGAAAATTCTAATGGGAGAAAGCAAAGTTAAGGTGAAGATTTTGGTTTGTCCTTTAGCTTTCAATAATTTCAATGCTAATTAGGGGTTTTTCTTCATATGTTTTCTTTCGTGTTTCAACTTCCGATTTCACTCAATTTTATGTATTTGCTGAACACCTTCTCTGTTTTACAAAATGTTTCTATATTCCCAAATAGTTGTACCATGAACCAACACTAGTTAGATCACACTGATAGTACTTGGACCTAAAAAACAATGGTCAAATGGATCTCTTCTCAAAGTCAAATCTCAATTGTACAAAAGACTGATTTTTTTAATGTGTTGTTAACGTTTGTTCGTTTTATCTTTGAAGTATTATTGCTTTATCATTAACATTTGATCACTACATTGCCAATTTTTAGTTCTAATCAATTCAACACGTGAAGTTTAGTTTCTAATCATTTTTAGGTTTGACATTGAATAGATTATTTGTACAATATTATTAAGAGACAAATATCTCAGCAAAAAGTAGAGGGAAAAAAAAAGAATGAGTGGGCGTGGATCAAATTGAATTAAAGATTTGAGTCAACTTACTGGAATCTCATTCTTCGTATATCCAAAAAAGGAATGATTTGTGAATTGGAATTAACCTCTTGTAATAGGTCATGTCTTACTAATATCAATAAATTTGATTCTATTTATTCAAAGAAAATGATTCATTGTCCCATGACAATCAAAAGAGAAAGAAATGTTGATACAAAAGGTTTGATCTTTTGGGAAAAACGATAAAAAGGGTTGAATTTAATTATGATATATGATTGAGAATATGTGCTTTCGAAAGGTTTCAGTTTTTTGTGTTCTTAAGTTTATGTCTCTAAAAGCACCTTAATTTTGTGATTAATTTAATTTTTTTTCACTTTGAAGATGAAATTGGCGGAGAGAATGTTTCGTCAAGATGTTCTTGGAGGCCATCAATATACACGCTACTCTTAGGCACATAGAACTTTCTACACCTTCAACAATGTTTCAAACATCGCAACAACGCTCGGGTGCACCAGCATATGAAAACTAAAAATCATAAGCAAAAAATTATTTAAAATTATTCAAAATTTAATTTACAACACTTGAACATTCAAGCATTGGAAGCATTAGTAATGAATCATGATTATAATTATTACCATGCATGTGGACGTAAATGATAAATATTAGAGTAAATGTTTATTTATATACTGGAAATGTTTATTTGTAAAAACAGAAGTGTTAGGCCTTATATTTATCATGCATGTGGACGTATATAGTGAAGTATATAGTGAAATATATATGTATTAGTTAACTAATGAAGACAAGAATTTGGTAGATTAAATATTAGAGTAAAGCACAAATTAAAAATACTATGATACATACATATATTTATATATACACACATTTTTTTTAAATACGGGTATTACAATTTCAAATCTAATAATAGGGATGTAACTCTCAAATTTTTTTAGTTTAAAGACTGATTTTTCTGAAAAAGAAAAAATTTAGAGACTAAATTGGCCCCTAAGAAAAACACTGTAATTTAGAGACTAAAGACTGCTTAGCTGTCAAATGGAAAAGAATGTTGACGCGTGGTTTTCACCGCTTCCTCCCTCTCCTTCTTCGCTTCATCGCTTCATCTGGTAGAAATTCATCTCTGTCGCTCACAATTCGCAAAAGAAAATTGTAAACCTCAAACAAACAAATTGCATAAAACCTCAAACCCTCTAATCAACGAAGTTAATTCCCTCACAATCGAAGTTTGAAACCAACAAATCAATTTCAAGTGTCAAGCTGCAAGGGTCTGGGTCTTCGAATTCCGACGAGCTGTTTCCGTACGAACTGCGGCGCACCGTACCCTGCCGTGCCGTCGAACACAATCTTCTCTGCTCTATCTCCGGCGTTCAAGCCATTAAGGTAAGCAATTTCTTATTTATAAAACGAATTAGGGAGTTACATCGGGCTTTTGAATTAGGGATTTACAAATTGGGGATATGGGCATTAATTTTTTATTTAGGGTTATAATTTTGGAGAAATTAGTAGGCTATACAGGGGATTAATTTGATTGCGTCAGAATTTGAGTTTTGGGATTGTTGATCTGTGTTTGATTTGTTATTGTATTATTGGGTTGGTTTTGCAGTGATCCGTGGATTCTTGTGATATCTGAAATTGATTAGATCAGCCATTTTCAGTTCTGTCGGTTCGTTTTCGGTTTTCAAAACTTCTTTGTATGTAAAATCCAAACAGCCTAACACCAGTTGATCTATTCAATCTGATTTCATCTATCATCTCGCACTCGATTTCTCTATCTTTATTTATCCATTACCTCTAATTTATAACTTTAATATGTTGGACTGTTTTCCCGCTTTGATCAGTATGAACAGAATTCTTGAGCGGAACCATAAAAGTTGCTATTCCTCACAAGACAATGTTGCTGAGAACGAAACACAGGTGATATTTCATAATTACCGAGCCTCATCAAAATTCTATTTGCATTTTTGTGTTTGTATGTGCTGGTGGTGGTATGAGCGTCTACTGACTGTTGTACTTGATGGTATATATCCTCTAAGCATGCATGTTGGTTGGAGTCAAATGCAAAATCATAGAATCAGAATTTAAGGTAATCTATATGCATTTCATTTGAAGTTTCATTTCATAGATTTGCTTCACCGGTGCAGATAATGTTATACCTGCTTTAATGGATGATTTAGAACTGCTTCTTCGTATGCAGATTACCATGTGTATTCAAGCACAGCTGATGTAAGTTCTCTCTCTCTCTATGTCTCTGTCTCTCTGTGCATCGAACTGTTTTGTCTGTCAACTTTGCTTATAACTTACTCTCATTGCTTTCCCCTTATCAGGAAAATTTTACTGATTGCAAATGATAAATGTTACGAGCATGGGAAAAGCATAACCAATTTTAAATCAGCTTTTCAGGTATGCGTTGATTCCAGATTCAAACCATCACTTCCGTTTAGTATGCTGTTTATCATTTTGTGATCATAGCACTGTCAAGCGGTGTTACTATTGTGAATGTTATGCGAGAAAGCAAAGAAAATTCTAATGGGAGAAAGCAAGGTTAAGGTGAAGATTTTGGTTTGCCCTTTTGCTTTCAATAATTTCAATGCTAATTAGGAGTTTTTCTTCATATGTTTTCTTTCGTGTTTCAACTTCCGATTACACTCAATTTTATGTATTTGCTGAACGCCTTCTTTGTTTTACAAAATGTTTCTATATTCCCAAATAGTTGTACCATGAACCAACACTACTTAGGGCTGGTTTGGTATTGATGTGCTTTGAAAAAAAGCTGCTGTGAGAATAAGCGGATGTGCTGTGAGAATAAGCGGCTGTGAAATAAAGCCAGTAGAGTGTTTGGTAAACTTTTTTGTGAAAGTGCTTTTGGAAAAAAAAGTAGGATGATAGTGTGTCTTTTCATTAAAGGAGCACTGTAGCTCCGTGTGCTTTGAAAAAACTGGCTTTTTTTCAAAGCAGCAAATAGCAGCTTCAGCTTTTCCTTTGATTTTCAGCTTATTCTCACAGCAGCTTCCAAAATAAGCCCTTTTTTTTTTAGTTTACCAAACACAAAAATGACCCTCAGCTTTTTTTCACAGTGGCTTTTTTTAAAACCAACACTACTTAGATCACACTGATAGTACTTGGACCTAAAAAAAGAATGGTCAAAAGGGGTTGAATTTAATTTTGATATATGATTGAGAATATGTGCTTTCGAAAGGTTTCAGTGTTTTTGTGTTCTTAAGTTTATGTCTCTAAAAGCACCTTAATTTTGTGATTAATTTAATTTTTTTTCATTTTGAAGATGAAATTGGTGGAGAGAATGTTGCGTCAAGATGATCTTGGAGGCCATCAATATACACGCTACTCTTAGCCACATATATATTTAGAACTTTCTACACCTTCAACAATGTTTCAAACACCGCAACAACGCGCGGGTACACCAGCTTATGAAAACTAAAAATCATAAGCAAAAAATTATTTTAAATTATTCAAAATTTAATTTAAAATGGGCAGAAAATTGTCTTCATTAAAACCCAAAACCATTACACACAGAAATAACAAACATGTTAACAAGAGAACTAACAATGCAGCAAAGTTGTTAATTCTTTATATATATTGTGTAGTTTTGCCATCACTACCACGACGACCACCGCCGCATATAATGTTGTGGACGCTTGTCTGTTAACTGCACTCCTTCTAGTTCTGAAGAACTCTTCCACTCAGAGCTGTTGATCTTCAACTTAGGGCATTCATATATATTTACAGTTTTCAAGGATGGGAATTTGACAATGCAATTTCCAGAGAAGAAATCTTGCAGACTTTGTAGCTCGTAAAGTTCCAAACTTTGCAACTGGCAAAAAGAAATCTCACCATCGTTTCCTGCATCATCTCCATCTGATGTCGTTGCCCCTATTTCTGTCATACTTCCACAATTCCCAATGCTCATTTCTCTTAGCCGCTTTAAAGTTTTGGCTATCGTATATGTTGCTATATATTTCAAGCTGTGACAACCATGTACTTTCAAAGTTGTTAAATTCTGGAAGCGAATAGCAGATGACCCTATATCCTTCAATTCTGGACATTCCACCACTTGTAGAACTTCCAAGTTGGGAAAAACTGGGCCTGCCCCTGGGAAATTCTCGTTGCGTAGATACATCAACTTCCGCATTTCGTAAAGCTTCAAAACACTTATATGTGGGAAGGACGCATCTGGATTTACATTATTCTCAAATAAAGAAACTTTCTGGCCCCACTCAAACGTCAAGGATTTTAGTTTCCTAAACAACTGTGATGTGGATGGACCGCACCTTATCTCCATGTCTCCGTGTAAGGCCATCTTTTCCAAGTTGGGGAATGATACATCCTGAAATATTACCAACGCAAGAATGATAAACGGCAACAAAAATAATAACACAAGGAGATTTTTTTTCTTCTATGAAGTAGCTTGAAAGGCTAACTTTCGTTTAAGAAAATTGTGTAATGTATTTTTACCTTGTCAATTAAGAAGAGAGGGTGTTTAATTGGAGTGTCAAGACCGTCCAACTCATGCTTCTGGTAACTTGAAATTTTGGAGACTAAAATATCCAATTTACCACATTTCCTCACGTCCACTTGTTCGAGTAGCGGCCATTCTGAAGCATGGATTCCTGGGTAGAAGCTCTTAAGTTGGTCTAGATTTATAAATTCAATTTTTGTTGCTTTTGGAAACACAAACTTAGGCATCATTTCTAGTCCCTCTTCCTTGGAAACGATTTCCTCCATTCCTTTACAACTAGTCACTCTCAGATGTCGTAGTTGCTGAAGACCTCTAGCCACCGAGCATGGAAAAATATATTTCAATTTCTCACACTCATTTATCGATACCGAATCTAGATTTTCACAACCAGACATTTTCAACTGAGTCGTAGACGTGTCTAGTGTTTCTTTGATCTCAAAAACCACCTCTAAACGATCACACCCACTTATCGATAAACATCTTAAAGCATTCAATCTCCCTACAATACTAGGTGTAATGATGCTTATTAGTCTACCGCAGCGATGAACGTCAACATCTCTAAGTTTGTAGAAAGAGTCTGGATCAAGTTTGTTGTGCCATACTATAGTCGAAATAGATAGCTCACGGATGGACAATTTCTCCAACTTTGGAAAGCCTACCTGTATTCGAATTATGAAAGTGTTAAATTCCTTCTTTGTCGAACTGAATATATTAGACATCAGATAATTATCTATAAAAGAGATACAATTGTATAATAGTTTTACCTTTTCGTCAAAAAGAAAGTATACTTCTTCAGTCTCAAGTTTAGGATCAAAGACAAATCCTTTCAGTTCTTTACAAACCTCTAGTTCCAAACTCTCCAAAGACGGAAACTGGACCTTACAGCTTGCTGAGCAGAATCTAGAGAGTTTTGGAAGATCTCGTAGCTTTAAATGATGTAGCTTACAAAACATGACATCTGTTTTTTCTTCACCATATTCTTTTGTCGAAACTATCTCTTCCATTGATTCACATCCGGTTATCTCAAGTTTTTGAAGTTGTACAAGATTTCTAGCCATGGAAGACGATAACACAAAAGTTAAACGATGACAACCATCCACCACCAAGCTTGTTAAGTTGGGCAACACAACCTGCAGTATTTGTACATTCCATTTTTAAGAGAAGAGAATTCACATTAATTGTTATTATCTAGTCAAATGGTATCTTTAGATAAAAAAAATTATACCAATAGATATTTCTTGATACGTACTTGGATAAAACTGAACCACTTCAAATGATCAAACATATGTAAATAGAGCCACACAAAATCTAGGAGTTCTATGGTGGTTGTTTCATTTTTCTTTGTAAATCATATCCCTCGAATAAAAAAAATTAAATAAATCTTCACTAATGATATGTGTAAACGGGAAAGAATGACACCAGTGGCATACCTCTTCAGTAATGATATGTGTAAATTGGGCATTGTTTTGCACGTGGAGATGCTTGAGTTGTTGAAAATCTTCACTACCTGAGTGGTGCACAACATTATGAGCTCCCTCCGACCCATCCAAAAACAAATCTTCACAGGATCTCTTCAACAACATTTCTAGACCATGGTCCAACTCACAGCCAGTTGGGAGCTTTAGCTTCAATGTGTTGAGGGTTTCATCCACATAGTACCATTTCTGCCAAGTGCCGATTAATATTTGGTATCTTTTTAACTTGTCCGTGAACAAGTCCGTCGGAATACTGCCAGCATCTGGAACATGTATGCTTAATGCAGCTAAATGAGGCAAGTCCTTCAGTTCTGAAAGGCTAGCATTACTTCTTTCTCCGCTTACTCCCTCGGGCACCCATCCGTTGAAGCTATTTTCCATTCTCAAGTCTTCTAGACTTGTCAGACGTGATATAACATTAGGTGAAATCACTTCGAGTTCAGAGCAGCGTCTTAAATCCAGCAGTCGAAGGCGAGTCAATTTCCCTATTTCGTCAGGCAACTCTTTAAAGTTGGAATTTATAAAGCTGAGAATTTCTAGTTGCGATAGCTGTCCGACTAGAGTTATGTCTCGCAACACGCAACTATCCAAACACAATGTCCGAAGATTTTGTAGGAGTTGAAGAGATGGAGGCAGCGACGAAATACGCGCTCCGGTTAAATCCATAACTTTAAGCTCTTTCATCTCCTCAAAGAAGTTACCTGGGATTTCAAGCAAGTCACCTTTAAAGTACAAATAAAAATACTCCATTTGTTGGCATTTCAAAACTTCAGGAAGCTTAGGGATGTTTTTGCAAGACAAAGAGACCATTGTGCAATTTTCAAAAAAATCCTTATTGTTTGGCCATTCCTTCAAGACATCTCCTGTTGCTCTTAGTAAGGCACGGTGGCCTTTGGATGCAATCGAGATGGCAACATCACGTAACAAATCATGCATTCTGATTGATGTATTGCTCCCGGAGTCGGAGTCGAGTAACAAACCAGAATCTTTAAGCTCTTCAATCCGCGCGTGCAATTCATATCGTGCGTCCTCCACTGAATCGATGTTCCTAAACAAACCCAAACCAATTGTATATTTCAACAAGTCTGTCAGATTAGCGAGTCCCCAACGATTTACCACAATTCCACAGATCAAGAATAGTGGCTTCAGCTTTTGATCATCCAATTGATTGTAACTCCACTCTAAAGCCGAGTATGCTTCTTGTTCGTTGTCAAACACTTTTAGGCGACTGAAGGCATTCTTCCATACTGGTAAAGTACTTCTATTTCTTAAAGAGCTTGCGACTGTGACAACCAAAAGTGGCAAACCTCCGCATTTTTTGGCTAAATCGGTTGCCACAGTTCGTATGTCGGGATTTTTAACAACATCACCTGCTTTCGTCTCAAATAAACTCCAAGCTTCTTTCTCGTTTAAAACTCGAAGCTCAAAGTCTTTTTGCAACCGCTTCTCTGAGGATAGCAGTTTTCGAGTTCTGGATGTCAAAAGTATTCTACAATTCGGCAGACAAGGAAGTCCTACCGCCTCCAAGTCAATGCTTTCCCAAATGTTGTCTAAAATTACAAGAACTTTCTTGTCTTTTAACCTGTGACATAGATGAGGTGCTCTTTCTGACATAGTATCGCTATCACGAACTTCCATACCTAACTTTTTGGCAATTTCTTTTTGAATTCCTTCAGGGTCCGGCTTTTGCACACTTCTTACCATAACCGCATCGGCAAATAAATTCTCTTTTACAGCTTGCTTAAGGACTTCTTCAACGAGCGTGGTCTTCCCCACGCCGCCAATACCATACACCAAAATCAGGTCGGTATTAGGAATTCTCAGTTCATCCATGATTTTCTCTACAGTTGAAGTCCTCGAATCAAATGCCTCATACTGTTTGTGAGAAACCATGCATACCTCTTGTGGAATGACAGCGAAATCTCTTTTTGCGTAGAGCTCAACAACCGCCTGCTCCAACTTTGTTGATCTCCTGCCTAGCTTGTAACGGAGCACCGGGTTTGGACAAACCCCACCGAGACAGCTCATCTTTGCTTGCGTATCAGGCTTCAATAATTCGTTCGCCTTCTCGGTGATCTCAACCACTCTTTTCAGCCAGTTCTGGAAGTCACCTTTTTCTTCATCTCTGACAACCTCGCGCTCTAGCCGCCCTCTAGCGGTACTTAATTCGCTCACTTTAGTCTGTAGATTCTCAAGGTTTCTTTTGCAGTGAGCTAGGTAACCCACTTGGCGTATAGCTGGTTCAACTGCATACTCGGCAACTTTTCCGACAATTTGAATAACAATCTCCATGCCTGCTGATGAATACAAATTAAATTAGAAAATAAGGAGCTCAAGAAATACTTTGCTTTTCTAATCGACTTATTTCAAAGTGTATTATGAAAAACGGAAAATTCTATTCCACTTCTTGAAAAAGATTACTTTTGAATAAAATCTTGTCTAAAATAAGAAACTAGAGTTACGTTATGTGGGATACATATTCATACCAAAACTAGTGTGGGATACATTTGTACCTATACTTATATAGACATCAAAGTACTCTCTCACATTTTCTTGAACAATCACGTTGGATTCTAGGAAATTTGATGGACAAATGGTAAGAACGCTTACCGTTCTTATAAGGTCATGTCAATTTGTTTAAATGGCTTTTCCATTTGTGTTTTTAGATTTGTAAAAATAACACATTTATTTGTTTAAAAATTTCCAATCGACATACATCATTTTATGAAAGATAAATAACCCAATTCCAAATTCCTTTGAAAGGTTATATGTCTAATGGCCTTGCTTCAATTCCAACCAACCAAGAAACATCTTCATCATCAAATAGCCACAATAATAATACATATAATTATATCTAAATTTTACAACACCCTCCACTTTTCTTCCTATTTTTTGGATTTCATTTAGAGCAGGGCTTGACAAAAAGTCAATTTTATATTTCATTATTAAATAATTTCCTGAAAGCGAAAACCAACCAATGAACGGGGAGCCAAAACTCGATTTTATGTTCTGTTCATCAAAAATTATATATCTCTTCATCAACATATTTGTGTTTTGAGGGTTTTGTTCTAGAATGGAGAGTGAGAGTGGTTGTGAGTGCTTGAATAGTCATATCATATTACATTCGCAACTTATTTTGTATAAATTTTGTATGTGGGATGTATTCAACAACATATGGGATGTTAAGAAAAAAACCCTTACTTAAATATGGTAAGTTTTAAAAACAGGGACTTAAATTAGATTTAAAAAAACCATTCAAGTTAAAATCTAAAAATAATCTTATCTAATACCTAAAGTCTAAAAGCCCCTATACAATCCAATTAGCTTATTGCGAGGCTTATCACACTCATCTACCCTTTAATATAGATAATATCATTTGTTAAAAAAAAAAACCAATATAAAATCATTTGACTATTCAAAAGGTGTAACGTATAGTATTATTTTTTTTATTAGTGAATTAGGTGTGGACTTACATAAGACAAGTGTATGCACCAGATTAGTTTCTTAGATTGAAGGGCTCAGATTGCTCGCTAAGTAGGTGTCTTTATTCGGTAGCGAAGCTTTTTGATCCAATGAAGTATTCTTGTTCAGCTGCTACGATTAGCTCCAGCATTTTATCGCTGAAACCCTCTAGTTTTACATCACATACACAAAATATTGCAGATTTAACATGGTCTCAAAGCTCAGGTTCTGATCATTAGGATTGGGTGTTTCGTTTCATGAATTTGTGAAGAAGAAACGGGGAAACAAAACGCAAGTCTCGAAGAACCCTAACTTTCGATTCAAAGTCTCACATGGCTGGTTCGAAAGTGGTAGAGTCTTAAGGGCTCCAATCTTCAATGGGTCCAGAAATGGAGGATGACTCGGGTGATGATGAACATCTATCAGTGAAGAGGATTGCAATGAAAGAAAATGAAACTAGAGATGCAAAAGCTCTCGGTATCATCCAGCGAGCAGACTCAGATGAAATATTTCGTCGAATCTCAAACTGGAATACATCCAAGCCTACTTGGGATGTTTTGCAACAGGAATTTTGAGGGGACAAAAAGGTTAGATCAGTCAAACTACAATGCTTAAGAAGAGATTTTGAATACACAAGGATAAATGATGGTGAATCTTTTTCTGTTTACTTGACTAGAATGTTTATATTGTGAACTCAAAGACTAGTGCATAAATTTTAATTAGCTTGCCTAGGACCATATGACTGTATTGCATCCATTATAGAGGAAACCAAAGATCTGGACATTATTGGGTTTGAAGAGATGATAGATACCTTGAAGGGCAATGAATAAAGCTCAAATAGGCACTCTGAAAACTCGGCAAAGAAGGCATTTGCTAGTCTTAGTATACATGGCAGGGAGAGTAACTATAGCCCTCAAGGGAGTAATTGAAACCAGAAAAAATGTAGAAAAGAAAGGGCAAGAAGTGGCATAAGAAACCTACTCCACAGGTAAAGCAAGAATACACTAGTGAATATACCCTTAGAGCTCATCCACACTGATGTTCGTGGTCCAATGCAAACACGCCACTCAATGAAAACAGATATTTCTTGTTGTTCATAAATGACTGCACAAGAATGGTTTGGGTGTATCTCATGAGAAACAAGGCAAAAGTGTTCTCTATTGTCCAAAGAGTAATGCTACAGTTAATACATATTTGTAATCTCTCTTTAATAAAGTAGTGCAAACTAACACATTTGGTTCTCATCTCTATTAGGAGATGATACAAATGATGGTAAAATTATGTGGTAAGAGTAGTGTTTTTGTTTTCAAAAAGTTCAAAGCAATGGTTGAACTACAACGTGGACTAAAAATAAAAAAGCTTAGAAGTGATTCGAGTTCAAGGAGTTATGTGAGGATATAGGACTACAAAACAACTAACTGTTGCTTACTCATCACAGCAGAATGGTATTACATAAAGGAAAAATTAGACGCTGATTGAAATGGCAAAATCCATGTTGCTTGAAAAGAAGATGCCACATTCATTTTGGAGTGAGGCAATTAAAACTGTAGTCTAAATAAAGACACTTGATAAAATGAATCCTTTTGAAGCATTTAGTGGCAGGAAACTTTGTGTGAAGCATCCATGGGTGTTCTATTTGTTATGCACAGATGCCAACACAATTGAGACACAAACTTGAAGACAACACCACCAAATGCATCTATGTGGGATATAGGAGTTTAGAGAAAGGGTATAGATTTTTCAATCTTGAAACTTACAAGGTGATTATTTTGAGGGATGTCATATTTAACAAAGAAGCTGTTAGGAGTTGGGATAAAAAGATTGAAGATATCATCTTAGTACCCCTTAGATTTGATGAAGTGGAATGTGAAACACAAACTGAGAGTGAAGTTGTGTTTAAAATTTAGTCTCTCCAACGTGTAAGTTCAACACCAGAGGACCCAGAAGTGCAAGACTCTTCCTTAGGATCAACTTCATTAAGAATGAGGAGGTTGAGTGAGATTTATGCAACCTGCAACTATCGTATAGTGGAACCTGAACGCTTTGAAGAAGTTGAGAATGACCAATCTTGGCATAAGGCAATGAGTGATGGAATTGTATGATTGAAAAAAACTCAACTTGGGAACTTGTGAATAGACTAAGGGACAAACTAGTGATAGGTGTGAAATGCGTCTGTAAGACCAAACTGAATCTAGATGGCTTCGTACAAAAGAACAAGGTAAGACTAGTTGCTAAGGGTTATTTCCAACAACCTGGAGTGAATTTCAATGAAACCTTTGCTCTAATGGCAAGGTTGGACACTTTTAGGACTTTAATTGCTTTGGCCACACATAAAGGTTGGAAATTGTATCCGTTGGATGTAAATTCAGCTTTTCTCAATAGCATACTTGAATAAGGTTTTGTGGTTCCAAATAAAAATGAGAAGGTGTTCAAACTAAGGCAGGCACTGTATTGATTGAAGTAAGCACCAAGGTCTTGGTACAGTGAAATTGACTACTACTTCAGCAAGGGAGGTTTCAGCAAAAGTTAAAGTGAGGCAACAATTTATACAAAGATGGGAAAAGGCTCAGAAAAGCTAATTGTGTTTATCTATGTTGATGAGGCAGTGTTCATGGGAAGCAATGAAGCTACGATTTCTAAACTCATGCTGGAAGCAACGAAGCTATGATTTCTGAACTCATGGAGGATATGATGAAGCATTATGAAATGACTAATTTGGGATTTCTTCATCACTTTCTGGGAATTGGAGTGATTCCAGAATTCAGTGGTATTTTCGTACATCAGCAAAAATATGCACTGATCTTACTTGAGAAATTTGGACGGAAATGATGCAAGTCAGTTGCTACCCCATTGATTACAAATCAAAAAGTGTAAAGATGATGGAACTGAAGTTGCCGATGAGATTTTGTACAAGAAAATTGTTGGCAGTCTACTCTATTTGACAGCAACAAGACTTGATATCATGTTTGTAGCAAACCTATTATCAAGATTTATGCATAGTAAAACAAAGATACAAATGGAAACTGCAAAAAGGGTCCTCATATACATCTCATGAACCTTGGATTTTGGATTCAAGTGTATAAAGTGAAAATGCAGATCTAACTGGCTTCTGTAATAGTGACTGAGGTAAAAGTGAGGATGATATGAGAAGTACCTCAGGCGATGCCTTTACATTTGGATATGGGATATTTTCTTGGGCTTCATTCAAACAACAAAGTTTTGCATTGTCCACCGCAAAAGTTGAGTATGCGAGTGTTGCTGAGGCAACATTTTTGAGCTATATGGCTAAGATTTGTTTTGAAGGATTTTCGGGAAATGCAATTGGATGCCACACTGTTCATGTGTGACAACAACTCTGCAATAACCAGGACTAAAAACCATGTGTTCGATCAGAGGACTAAACACATTAAAAGAAAATTTCATTTCATCATAGAGGCATTGTTGGAAAACACAATTGAGTTGTTGTACTGCAAGTCTGAAGATCAGACTGCAAGCAAAACTCTGCCTAAAGACAAATTTGTTTATCTGAGAGGACTGCTTGGAGTGAAAGCATACTCCATTTAGAAGGGAATGTTGGAGCTAAATGAGATTTGGTTTTGATCCTACAACTTGGAACACAAGAAATTTATTTGTGTTTGTTTGCTTGAATTCCATAAGGCTAGTGTTATGTAGCTTCCAGTGTTACTTTGTTGTTAGTGAACTAGGTGTGGACTTGGTTTCATTAGACAAGTGTATGCACCGAATTAGTTTTTTAGATTGAAGGGCTCAGTGTAATTGTCTTTGTTTTGTAGTGAATGAGAAGAGATAAGAATGTATGAATGATGCTGAGCTGCTACTATTAGCTCAAGCATTTCATCTCTAAAATTCTCTGATTTGTTCTTCATTCTTTTTCAAGATCACATCACGTATGTACACTAAACTATTGCAGATTTAACATAAACACGATAAATAATTCATACACAAAAGTACAAGCTTGCATGGCACCAGATTTAGAAGCAAACCAAATGCCATAAATGAGATCCAAGATTCCAACTCAAATCAAATATGGTTATAATTAAAGAACGTGCCCTTAGCTCTGTTGGTTATGGATGAAGTGATCAGTTGCTCTTCAATATATACGTTCCTTGGAGCACCAATACAATCGTTCTGTAAATTGAGAATAAGCTAATGAAGTAAGAAGGGTGAGTACGTAATATTTTCTTTTTTTCTTGCAAAGTTCTTCTGGATACAATTGCAGTTTGCTAACTGAAAGCAAAAACAACTAAGAAATCTAAAAGCACTAAGTTTTATATTCTTCCTCTAATTTAAGACAACATGTGTACCCTAAAGCTAAATGAAATGGTTATCAAACGGGTCCTAAACTGCATGTAAAATTGTGTACTTCACTAAGGTCAACTAAAAAAAGATGCAGGTCACCAATTAGGATGGACTAGAAAATTCTTCCTGCATGTTGCCGAGGAATTAAAAATTATAAGAGAAATCATGTTTCAAAGATACAAAGAATATGCCAAAATAGGCAAAAAAAAAAATTGCTTCAACGCTAAAAGCATTTGTCCAGTATTTGTTGATTGTTAAGGAAGCACCCTAGGCAAGGAAAGAAAAATATTGAAACACATGAAGCAAATTTATGACAATAGAATTATACTACAAAGAAACTAAGGATAGAGTGGTTACCTAGTTTTTATTTTTATTTTTGTTGTTGTGTGGCTTGGAGTCTGGTTTTGCACCAATTGAAGAGGACGTTTTTTCAGCAACAGCAGGACTTCAGTACCAACATTCTTAGCTAGATAGTGAACGTTGTATGAGGCATCGTTTTTTCATTGCACATTTCTTGACTAATTTCTGCCTGTATACAATGAAAAAAAAAACAAATCACATTTCAACTCACTCTCTCATCAGAATGTATAAGATAATCTGAATTAAAAAATTCACCCAAAAAAATATTAAAATTTTGATATTTATAAATCTCAAAATCATAAAACTCTCAAATTTAAACAAAACAAACTCCAAAAATGTGTGTTTTTCATGTTATAAATTCGAGTAGAATAGACTTGCATACAGTTGTTATAAAACAACACTTGTACCAAAATTTACTCACATTCTTAATTGTAAGTTATTGATTTGGTGAACTATTGCAGATTTAACATAAACACGATAAATAATCAATACACTGACTAAAAAGTACAAGCTTGCATGGCACCAGATTTAGAAGCAAACCAAATGCCCCACTGTTTACCAAAAATCTCACGATTGTTGATTTTTTTTTTTATATATATAAAAAGCATAGGGTTAATTTTTATGACCTAGGGTTAAGCGATAACGAGTTTAGAACTCCTCCAAAAGGCCGAGTCCTAAACCCTAAATTATAAGCTACACTTGCCCACATCCCGATTCCGACACCCTTATCTATCCACTTGTCATGCTCCAATTGATTCTTATTTGTAAAATTTCTTTAGTGTTATAAAGTAAATCGATTCTACAAACTATTGAATCCGGAGCATTTTTCTCTATTATTAAAGGCCTAATTACATGTGCAGAGCCCCTAAATCAAATCAATTATGAAGACAACCACCAAATTACCATAAATGAGATCCAAGATTCCAACTGAAATGAAATATGGTTATAATTAAAGAACGTACCCTTAGCTCTCTTGGTTATGGATGAAGTGAGTTGCTCTTCAATATATACGTTCCTTGGAGCACCAATACAAATAGGTCGTTCTGTAAATTGAGAATAAGCTAATGAAGTAAGAAGGGAGAAAACGTAATAATTTCTTTTTTTCTTGCAAAGTTCTTCTGGGTACAATTGCAATTTGCTATCTAAAAGCAAGAGGAACTAAGAAATCTAAAAGCATTAAGTTTTATCTTCTTCTAATTTAGTATGTGTACCCTAAAGCTAAATGAAATGATTATCAAACCTGCCCTAAACCACATGTAAAATTGTGTGTACTTAGGATGGATTATAAAATTCTGCCCGCACGTTCCTGCGGGATTAAAAATTTTGAGAGGTCATATTTCGAAGATAGAAAGAGTATGCCAAAACAAGCAAAAAAATTTAGCTTCAACGCTTAAGGCTTTTGTCCAGTATTTGTTGATTGTTAAGGAAGCACCCTAGGCAAGGAAAGAAAAATATTGAAACACATGAAGCCAATTTATATGACAATAAAATTATACTACAAAGAAAATAAGGATAGAGTGTGGTTACCTAGTGTTTTTTTTTCTTTTTATTTTTTTTGGGTGGATTGGAGTATGGTTCAAAGCAATTGGAGAGGACCTTTGTTTCAGCAATTCAGGAGGACTTCACCACCACCAACATTCTTAGCTAGATAGTGAACGTTGTATGAGTCCATCGTTATTATCTAAAAACACGGAATTTGAAAAGATATAACTGTTAATTCAAGCTTGAACCAACTTCTGCCTATGTACAATGAAAAAAACAAATCACAATTTCAACTCACTCTCTCATCAGAATGTATAAAATGATCTGAATTAAAAAATTCACCCAAAAAATGATTTAAATTATGATATTTATAAATCTCAAAATCACAAAACTCCCAAATTTAAACAAAACAAACTCCACAGATGTGTGTTTTTCATGTTATAATCTCGAGCAGAATAGACTTACGTACAGTTTTTATAAAACAACACTATTGTATAACACTTATACCAAAATTTACTCACATTCTTAGTTGTAAGTTATTGATTTGGTAAAAGTTGGTGACTCATATAATGTATTGATAAATTCGTAGTTTTTTAATCAATTTTTACATACAATTAATAATATGGGTAGTATATTTACACTCGTTCTTTCCTAAATTTCTGTTCTCAGATTTTATTTATTATTAATTCATAATAAAACAATTTTTTTTTAAAGAAAAAAAGGCGGAGAATGCAGTAAATAACATGAGAAAATGTGGAATTCAAATCAGTTACTCAATGCATCAACAAATATAGTAAAGCTAATTATCCATGAGTTCCAAAAAAACTGAAACCTGAAATAATGCTGAGAAGCATATCTGATGAAAGGAATGAAAAATGGTAAAATTAAGGAAAAACTAAAATTAAAGAAAGAGAAAATGTGAAATTCCCAGATTAGTGTTACACTACAACAGTGGTCCTGCTATAATGAAGCATAAAGAACTCTAGCAATCACCTTGTTTATGTTAAAAATATAGTTTAAATAATGTTTTGTTGGAAAATAGCATTAGGATGCCAGCTGTCATCGACTTGAGCACTATGGAGAGAATAATTTGCTTCAGTGTTCTTGAGCTTGCAAACAGTTGGAGCACATTGTAAATTGTTGATCTGTGTCACCAAAATAGGTTACCTGAATTCAAGAAAACAAGAATCAGAAAACCTAAAAATATCCCAAACGGTCCCAAATTGTGGAACTGCTTTAAACCAACTTACCAACTTACCATGAAATTACAGTCGCTTGAGAAATGTTCTTCAAATCAGGACGGAACAGGCAGCACAGACTGCGTTCCTTGGAAATCACTTAAAAAAAATACTGGATCTGAGCAGAAGCTCCAGGGAGGTGATTTTTGGGTGAGTTTGGGTGGTGTTTGGAGGTGATACGGTGGTGGTTCTCGGTTTTGCCGAGGGGGAGAAGGAGAGTTACAGAGGGGACTGATGGGAGAGGCAGAGTTGCGAGGGATGAGAGAGAGTGACAGTATTGAGAGATGGGGGAGTGAGAGTGTAAAGAGAGAAAATTTCAGATATCCAGCTGGAGGGCAGTCTCGACACAACAACGACGAAAAGTCAAGGATAAGGGGACAGGCTGAGGGAAGTGGGGTCCAGCCTGATGGGTTGTCGGTCACCATGGGCAATCCCAATTGCATTAATTGATCTGGACCCTGATGGGATGTCAGTCACCCATGTGCAATCCCAATTGCATTATTTTGATCGTACGGCATTGATCTGGACCCTGATGGGTTGTCAGTCATGTGCAATCCCAATTGCATTATTTTGATCGTACGGCATTATTTTGATCGTACGGCATTAATCTGGACCCTGATGGGTTGTCAGTCATCCATGTGCAATCCCAGCATTGACCTGGACCCTGATGGGTTGTCAGTCACCCATGTGCAATCCCAATTGCATTATTTTGATCGTACGGCATTGATCTGGACCGTTGGTTTCAACCAACGGTCCTCATTCAAAATTATTTTAATTTTAAATTTCTAAATACATTACATTTAACGGGTGAGAACAAATATGATAAATTTAACGGTAAAAAATAAATAAATAAATAACGGTTCAAAATTAAATCAACAGCTAATGCAATGCTTTGTTTCAAGAAAATTGTCGGTTTAGTGATTTTTTATTATGGGCAAAAGATTGTTTACTACTCTCATGTTTTGTGGTTTTCAACATTTAGTACATCAAGTTTTTTTCGTCCCAGAGTCATACCTAAAGTGTAAATTTTGGGACAGTCTCATACATCCGTTAGTCAAACTGTTAAGTTTTCTGTTAACTGTGACGTGGCGCCCATGTGGACAATGATTGGGCGCCACGTGTCATTCACATGGAAAAATATATATATATATATTTATTTATTTAGAAAAAAAAAAACCTTCACCTTCCCCAAATCCCACCCGTGCCCACCCTCCCATCACCCACCTCTTCATCTTCAACAAATCCCACCCTCCCATCACCATCTTTGACTCCACGCTCAGGAAGAAGAAGAAGAAGAAGGAAGAACAAAAAAAACAAAAACAAAACCCAAAAGAAGAAGAAGAAGGAAAAAAAAAACAAAAAAAAAACCGGAAGAAGAAGAAGAAGAAGAAGGAGGAGGAGGAGGAGGAGGAGGAGGAGGAGGAAGAAGAAAAAAAAAAAAAAAAAGGAACCCAGTTCGTTGCCCCGAAGAAGAAGAAGAAGAATGAAAAAAAAAAAAAAAAAAAAAAAAAAAAACCGAACCCAGTTCATCCACCCCCAAAACCCAAGAAGAAGAAGAAGAAGAAGAAGGAGGAGGATGAGGAGGAAGAAGAGAAAAAAAAAAAAAAGGAACCCAGTTTGTTGCCCCAAAGAAGAAAAAGAAGAATGAAAAAAAAAAAAAAAAAAAAAGAAAACCAAACCCAGTTCATCCACCCCCAAAACCGAAGAAGAAGAAGAAGAAGAAGGAGGAGGATGAGGAGGAAGAAGAGAAAAAAAAAAAAAAAGGAACCCAGTTTGTTGCCCCAAAGAAGAAAAAGAAGAATGAAAAAAAAAAAAAAAAAAAGAAAACCAAACCCAGTTCATCCACCCCCAAAACCCAAGAAGAAGAAGAAGAAGAAGAAGAAGAAAAAAAGGAACCCAGTTCGTTGCCCCGAAGAAGAAGAAGAAGAATGAAAAAAAAAAAAAAAAAAAAAAAAAAAAAAAAGGAACCCAGTTCGTTGCCCCGAAGAAGAAGAAGAAGAATGAAAAAAAAAAAAAAAAACCGAACCCAGTTCGTCCACCACCCAAAACCCAACCCCCTGCAACCTAGAAGAAGAAGGAGGAGGGGGAGGAGGAAGAAAAAAAAAAAAAAAAAAAAAAGGGAACCCAGTCCGTAGGAAGAAGAAGAAGGAAGGAAAAGTTTTTTCAAAAAATTTTGGCGGGAAAAAAAATTGTAAGTACATGGTTGTTCTGGGAAAAAAATTTGGGCGGGAAATTTTTTTTTTTCACTGAAATCCCTTCTCTAAAAAAAAAATTCCACGTGGACCCACGTGGCGCCCAGTCATTGTCCACATGGGCGCCACGTCACAGTTAACAGAAAACTTAACAGTTTGACTAACGGATGTATGAGACTGTCCCAAAATTTACACTTTAGGTATGACTCTGGGACGAAAAAAACTTGATGTACTAAATGTTGAAAACCACAAAACTTTAGGGTAGTAAACAGAGTTTAACCCTTTTATTATATATCGGAACCTAACAATTTTTATGTTAAAATGTTCATAAAATTAAAATAGGATAATTTATATAATTTTGATTTTTAAAAAAGTTACATAATGAACATAATTTAGCTTAAATTCATTTCTTAATAATTTTTGATTAAAAATTTAATCCAGACTGGAATAAAAAAACTGTTTTTTTTTTTGTTAAAACCTAAATTTTTTATCTCAAGGTTTGGAGATGGTCTTAGTATAAGTATAATGTGAGACTTTTTTTTTTTAGATAACTAAATCTTGCTGTGTAGTAAGATGAGATCTAATCCTGTTTTCACTAAGAATTGAAGAACAATTAAAACATAACGAAAAACAAAGTAAATGAAGTAAAAAAGGATTAAATGACGCACCTTTATCACTTTTGGTGGTGAATACTCTTATTTCTCTATCCTCCAATCCGTTCTTTTTAAAAAATTTAAATCTCATGTTAAATAAATTTTTGAATCTTAAAAAAAAATTATTTTCAAAAGATGTTATTAAGAAATGTTTTGAGAAATAATGAATTTTTTTAATAGAATACCAAAAAAGCTCTTAAATTTTCTAAACTTTTTTTTTTTTTTGTAAAGACAATATCATTAAAGCTAGTACAAAGGGACCGAGTCACTGGCCACATGCCAGGACCCAAACAAAGACAACCTTAGGCACGAAGGAAAACTTAAGGTCATCTCTAACCGAAGAGTCCAGAGGGTCAGAAGGCCGAAAATAATCCTAAAATCGTCTCCCAACCGAGGGCTAGGCTAGAGGGCTCTGGAATCTAGGAGGGCCCCACGAGATCAGAGAGGGCTAGAGGGCTGACTATTTTTTTTTTATAGTTTTGTTATTGTTGAATATATCATTCCAGCTCAGCAATAGTTAGTTAGGTTGTTATCAAATTAGTTAGTTAAATAGCTTAGGCTGCAAGCTAGTCATGATGGCTATATAGTATTCTCATAGTTGTAAAGATAAATTGAGTATCAATGTAATTCATTACTTTCTCTCTCTCTCTCTTATTCCCTTTTCTCTCTTCTTTTTCAATACATGCTCTGTTATAACCGACAGGAATACATGATATTATTTAATATACTAAATAATAGTGTATTTCTGTCAGTTATAACCGACATGATTGTTTTAAAAAAAATCAAATGAAACGGCTAGTAGCCGTTGCATTTGATTTGATTTTTTTTTTACATTATTATTATTTTTTATTATTTACAAAAATTTTCATATAACTTCTATTTTTTCCTATAACTTCTATTTCACAAAATTTGGTTCATATTTTTTTTTAAATTCCATTTTTTTTCCTATAACTTCTATTTCACAAATTTTGTTTCATATTTTTTTTAAATTCCATTTTTTCCCTATAACTTCTATTTCACAAAATTTGTTTCATATTTTTTTTTTCCTATAACTTCTATTTCACAAAATTTATTTCATATTGTTTTTTAAATTCCATTTTTTTCCTATAACTTCTATTTCACAAAATTTGTTTCACATTTTTTTTTAAATTCCATTTTTTCCCTATAACTTCTATTTCACAAAATTTGTTTCATATTTTTTTTAAATTCTATTTTTTTCCTATAACTTCCTAAGCCATTATACAACATTAAATTAAATTAAGTAACATGAAACAACATTAAACAATATGAAACAACATTAAATAACATTAACCAACATAAAAATTATACAACATGAAACTTAGACAACATTTTAGTTGTAGTTTTTAAATAATAAATTATGTTTGGCCCTATGGCCCTTTTGACACACCCCGTCCCGAAGGAGGGCATGTTGGCCGTCACGTGGGAGTGACGTAACCATTTGCACAGTACGGAAGCTTTAAATTTACAATTCCTAAGATGATGCACCCGAAGGTGAGTCCTAATTTTGTCCATTCTGTCAGAACACCGTCAAATTCCTCGTAGTCACCACACCTCGACAATCCTGAACCTGGAGGGGCGCAAAACCAAAATTGAGTGGGTCAGTAAAACAAATCTTTTCAAATCCAAACATTTCTCAAAACGTTGTAACCCCTCTCCGTAAAACCTGTATAGTTTCCCAGAAATGTAAAATATAAATATACATATATATTCTCAAAACTTCATTTTTACTATCTCAACAATTTCTTTATCAATCATGCCATGCCATGTCTAATTCAACAGTTAAGTATGGATGCATCAACAATAATCAAATCAGGTGCAAGAAAGTAATCAACCGTAGGCCCTCTAATAGCCCTGTACGGTTGAACCTAGAGCTCAAAATCTATCACTCTCACACTCTGCCGGAGTCACTCCGCGTGACCTGTACGGCCTTCTGCACATAAGTTACGCTCTAGTGCTTCTCATAAATCATTTGTGCACATAATCTAAGGTCACCCACCAGTCGGAATCTCACTAACACTCTCGCGACTGGCCTGTCGTACCCACTCCGCGTGGACTGTACGACTAGCATCTACTTGGATCCAAGACGAGCGTGCGATGCGGTGAATACTATAAGCACTAAACTATGGTGCAGGATTTGAGCTCAATATACATCAACATCATCATAACAGAAATAAATACTCACATGTGCGTCCACCGCACCATTTCATACATATGCATCATAAATCAATTCTTACATGTGCGTCCACCGCACCAATTCATACATATGCATCATATATTAATTCATGCATGGCATTTCAACTCACATTTCTATATACTTTTCATATCAATTCTATGCATGGTATTTCACTTCCCGTTTTTCCACATAACTCATATGCATTTCATTTTAAACATATTTTCATTTCAATTCAATTTCTGGGAAACGTTAAGTATATATATATACGAAAAACAAAACTGCCCACTCACCTGGAGTTCGTCCAACAACTCCCTAGCACCACACATCAAGGCGTCACGACGATCGCCGCCTAGAATAGTAATCAAATCCAACCTCAGAATTCATATCGATAGAATATATAACTTATATAAAATACGTCACTACGTAGTTCGATCCGGAAGATCCGCCACTCAGATTTTAAATCCATAACTTCCCGAGGTCCACAATATATCTCTAGGACAATATCCTAAAATTTCATCACCATCCCACGGTCGGATCTCCGTCAATTTCCAAAACTATGTGACGGTTAACATTTTATATTATGGACTTACAACTCCAATTCCGGAAGATCCGTAAATCGGATTCCCAATCTGTAAGTTCCTATAATCCTCAAATATTACGTATTACAACGTATCAAAGTTTGGTAACGATCCAACGGTCGGATCGTCAATTCACATTTTCACCTAAATGTGAAAACTATAAAACGTTATTCGAACACCTAACCAACAATCCTTAATAACTTTCTCATACGGTGCTCAATTTGGGTATATGAATATACCACAGTGATCTACTCAACGTCACGGACGTCGACATATTTTTAAAATAATTTTATCTTTATTTTTTTATTTTTACTGTAGCACCTTCTTCTTCCTTGGGTCGCCGGACTGGTTTTTCCGGCGGCCGTTTTCTGGGCAGTTTTTCAAATTGCCATAACTTTGTCATTTCTCAACGAAATCAAGTGATTCAAAAACGAAAGTTGTAGCCCTTGAAGAGACAAAGAGAATGATACCTTGCACAACACCTAGTTCGCCGTGGTTTGGCCGGAAACTTCCTCGAAAGCCTCGGAGGTCGCCGGAAACTGGGTATTTTTCAAATGAGTATAACTTCTTCAATACTCAACGAAATTGAGTGAAACAAAAAGGAAAGTTGTAGTACTTGACGAGACGAAGAGATTGATACCTACCTCAACTCCTAACTCGCCGGGGATTTGCCGGAAAGAGCCTCGAAAGCTCCGGCCAAACTTTGAACTTGTCGATCTCCATGTTCTTACGTCCAAAAACTTCCAACGAAGCACTCCGAGCTTCCTTGGGACCTCCTTAAGCTCACTATGAGCTTGGTTTCACCTAAAACAAAGCCAATTCGAAGATCATGAACAGTGTTCTTCACGGGAACTTTGAAACTAGGGGTTTTCCGAAGCAAAACTTACCTGAAATGGATACCAACGTGATCGTGAAGTCCTCAGGATTCCAATGGTGGTCTCAAACTTGACGTTGGTATAGATTTAGGGTGGTTTTGTGGTGGTCCGTGTGAGTTCGAAGGAGAGGGAGAGAGAAAGTGAGTGTGTTTTCTGAGAAAGATAAGAGAGAGAGAGTGACTAAGGAGATGAGAGAGAGACAACAAAACGGGAAATGGGGAAGGATTTCAGGAGGTGGGGCTCCCACCTAAGTCCAAATACAAATTATCACATACAATAATATAATTCTAACCCTAGTTTAGGATCTTAAAGTAAAACAACACCAAAATTACGCACCTTAATCCCGTTTAAGGGCATTTTTGTAATTTCAAGTCATCGGAATTAAAAATTCCGGGACGGGCTGTGACAATCTCCCCTCCTTATAGAATTTCGTCCCCGAAATTCCAGTCATCAACCAGAACATCAAAACTCATAGAATAGTCTCGGATACATATCTCTCATCCGTTCTTCTGTCTCCCAAGTAGCTTCTTCCGCTGAATGGTTCCTCCACAATACTTTTACCACTTACTCTGTCTTAATTCTCAGGACCTTCTTTTTCCAATCCAAATTATACTTTTCTATGGTGAACACTTCGAAAATATAAAACCCTTTTCCTTATACACTCGATTAGTGGCATATCCATCTGTTAATCTCTTTTGCCAAGCTTGGCTACTCTCCGGTTAAACTTAATCACCTGAATACTTTGAGAAGATTCATCCATAGTCTCGGGCCTACTAAAACTCTTTCGTGATTGAATCTCTCTCTATTCAGAAATCATTCCATCCATAAGTCAACAAAACACACACATGACACACTTCATGAACCTTATGGCTTCACTTCGGAAACTGCGCAACCAACATACTTAAGAAACTTAGCAGTTCCGTAAACCAATTCTCTTTTCCATAAAACAAATAAGTATTGTTGCTCAACACTGGAGTAAATGTACTAACTTGGTACATTGACCAATCAACACCTCAAATTCGATCATAACCATCCTATGTACAAGGAAACTTGTACACATAATCCAAAGTAATATCTTTCCATTTCTGCTGCGAAACAGAAAATAGTTGTCTCAATCCATTGGTTTATTTCTTTCTGCTCAATCTGCTGACCAATAAAAATGTCGAATGGTATGATAAATCTTATTACTTCCGGAATATTGCAGAAGTTAAACAATGTACTTCGTCCAAAATTGCTTACTTTAAATCCTTAGCATTAGACACATACGTTTTCGTTTGCTGTATCCACATACCATTTAATTCACAAATCATGTACTCATTCTTTTTCCTTTCTTTCCTTGCCTTGGTTAATTCTTAAATTTCTTCGTCAAGCATTTGAGTTTCGAGTACGACCTTACCAAACAGGCCTAACTTGAAAATTAACAAGTATAACTTCTTTTCGATCTTTCATTCTTAACTTTTCTTTCGTTGGTTTTCAATCCACAAGATGATACTCTTGGCAAACATGCCAGACATTAATCTTATTGCAATCTTCTCACCAAGTGCATCCAAGACCATTCAAGAAACATCACTAAAATTTTATACTTGCCGCTATTCTCTGGGAATACTAAAATACGTGCATGAATGAGGAAATACTTCAGTTGTTGAATCCTTTGCTCACAATTTCCTTCCCACTCATACATAACCTCTTTTCTCAACAGTCTTGTCAATGACAAAGTAATGACTAAAAATTCTTTCACAACCATCCAAAATAGCTTGATAAGTTAAGAATTTCCGAATCTCAATTATGACTTGTGGTTGTTCCAATTTCTCAATTCTGCTGCCTTTTAAGAATTCATTTGAATACTTTAAGCAGATATAACCAATTTCAGAATGCCACTTGATTCATCCAACATTTGCATTTGCTAAACTTAGCATACAATTGACATTCTTCCAATCTTTGTTCCACCGACTTAATACGTTTACATGCTCTGCTCTGACTCAGAATATGCCAGAATATCTTCAACGAAAATGATATCAATTATCAAAACATTATTGGAATACTTCATCCATCAATTCATAAAATAGCATGAGTATCCACATAGCATCACCAAACTTCATAAGGACCATAACAAGTCCAGAAAACCATCTTATGATCAACGTCACTTATAATATTCAATTGGTAGTAACCAGATCTCAATTCAATCTTTGAATCTTCGCAATTACTTCTGAGCTGGTTAAATAAACATCAGTACATCACTATGGATAACGGTTCTTAATCGTTACCCAACTCCATTGTCTATAATCAATGAACAGTCTCAAGATCCATTTTCTTTCTCACCAACAACCTGGTGCTCCTCAAAAGTGTTGTACTAGGTTGAATAAAACTTTTATCAACCAATTCTCTCAACTGAATTTCCAATTCCCTTAACTCATCATGAACCAATCTTTAACATAAATTTATAACTGGCAACAAATCAATAATGAACCTCATATCTCTGCCCGAAGACAATCCAGGTATACTTTCAGGGAAGACATCCCTTTTTCATTTTTCACACTTTTCCGAGCAACATCCTTTAGTACCACAAGAACTAAGTATTTTTGGGCAGCCTTTCAAAATAATTTCTTTGCTTTCACAGCATAAATAATGGCTGAACTCACTTCACTTTGCATGCCCACTCATTAAGGTAACCTCTGATCATCCAGATCGATGGAAAGTGACTGGTTTCCCGTAATAATCCATCCAGTCATAATTATAACCAACCAATCTAATGGAAATAATTTAACCGACACAATACATACTCTATTACTACTAAGCATTCTAAATAAGTACAATATTAACATAAAATAATCTACTGGTTTACTTACTTAACGAATCCACGAATAAGTTATTAATATTACGGTCTGCAGTCCGCAATACTGATAAATCATCGTTGTCTCGATAAGTAGGCAACCACTCTCAAAGATATAACATTACTATTTTGTCACTCAATGCAAAATACATACATAATAAGAAATATATCAGCCGAAGTCAACTAGAATGACCTGTACGGCTGATTCAACAATTATCTCAATAATACGTCGGCCGGATCCACTCCGCGTGGTCGGTACGGCCGAACCTATAACTCATCAAATCTCTCTGTACTCACGGTCAATCCGACCAAACTACTAAGTCCATAACTCTGCTGAATCGACACTATGATATCATGGAAAATTGTTGAGTACAACTGATTCTAGGGACAATTCACAATTCTATGTCCCCTTTGTTCACATAAACACATTCATTAATTTCACACTTCCCAAAGTGTTAATTTTGTACTTGCTGCACAAGGTACGTTTCATTTACTCGAGACACCTTGTCTCAAATATCTGGGATTACCAGTATATCCATCACTTTTACTCTGACCAGCGACATTAAAACCTCAGCTGGAAGAATTAACTCTAGCTTCACTTCTTTCGAAGCTCTGAATCTTTCTATATCCTTGATATGACAAATCATTAACTTTATCGTCAACTTCCTTGATTCACATTTGCAAACTCTTGCTTACTACCATCGATACTTGCCGGAGGGATAAACTTTTCTTTAACAATTCCTTAAATAATTCTCAATCAGCTGTTTCCTCCGGTGACAACGAATAATACTCCTGCTCCCATCAGGATACACATTCATAACTCAAACTAGGTAGTCGTCTCGACCCACCTGTCAGAAGGAAATTTCCTTTAACTTGCATAATCCGAAACATCTTTTCCAATTGGTTAATCCGTCACTTTGTTCCCTCAGGTTCATCATTTCTCTTAGGTGATTCAAATTCAACTTATAACCCGTCTTAAAATGTCCATTTTGATAATATACTGAATCACCATAATAATATTTTCCCCTAAACCGCTATAGTAGGGAGACTAAATTCCTCTAACTAAGTGGTTTGCTACGAGGCGGTGTAGTTCTGACAGAATTCACTAGAACTTCTCAAAATGTCCAAGATTGCAACCATGCTCTGATACCAACTGACACACCCCGTCCCGAAGGAGGGCATGTTGGCCGTCACGTGGGAGTGACGTAACCATTTGCACAGTACGGAAGCTTTAAATTTACAATTCCTAAGATGATGCACCCGAAGGTGAGTCCTAATTTTGTCCATTCTGTCAGAACACCGTCAAATTCCTCGTAGTCACCACACCTCGACAATCCTGAACCTGGAGGGGCGCAAAACCAAAATTGAGTGGGTCAGTAAAACAAATCTTTTCAAATCCAAACATTTCTCAAAACGTTGTAACCCCTCTCCGTAAAACCTGTATAGTTTCCCAGAAATGTAAAATATAAATATACATATATATTCTCAAAACTTCATTTTTACTATCTCAACAATTTCTTTATCAATCATGCCATGCCATGTCTAATTCAACAGTTAAGTATGGATGCATCAACAATAATCAAATCAGGTGCAAGAAAGTAATCAACCGTAGGCCCTCTAATAGCCCTGTACGGTTGAACCTAGAGCTCAAAATCTATCACTCTCACACTCTGCCGGAGTCACTCCGCGTGACCTGTACGGCCTTCTGCACATAAGTTACGCTCTAGTGCTTCTCATAAATCATTTGTGCACATAATCTAAGGTCACCCACCAGTCGGAATCTCACTAACACTCTCGCGACTGGCCTGTCGTACCCACTCCGCGTGGACTGTACGACTAGCATCTACTTGGATCCAAGACGAGCGTGCGATGCGGTGAATACTATAAGCACTAAACTATGGTGCAGGATTTGAGCTCAATATACATCAACATCATCATAACAGAAATAAATACTCACATGTGCGTCCACCGCACCATTTCATACATATGCATCATAAATCAATTCTTACCTGTGCGTCCACCGCACCAATTCATACATATGCATCATATATTAATTCATGCATGGCATTTCAACTCACATTTCTATATACTTTTCATATCAATTCTATGCATGGTATTTCACTTCCCGTTTTTCCACATAACTCATATGCATTTCATTTTAAACATATTTTCATTTCAATTCAATTTCTGGGAAACGTTAAGTATATATATATACGAAAAACAAAACTGCCCACTCACCTGGAGTTCGTCCAACAACTCCCTAGCACCACACATCAAGGCGTCACGACGATCGCCGCCTAGAATAGTAATCAAATCCAACCTCAGAATTCATATCGATAGAATATATAACTTATATAAAATACGTCACTACGTAGTTCGATCCGGAAGATCCGCCACTCAGATTTTAAATCCATAACTTCCCGAGGTCCACAATATATCTCTAGGACAATATCCTAAAATTTCATCACCATCCCACGGTCGGATCTCCGTCAATTTCCAAAACTATGTGACGGTTAACATTTTATATTATGGACTTACAACTCCAATTCCGGAAGATCCGTAAATCGGATTCCCAATCTGTAAGTTCCTATAATCCTCAAATATTACGTATTACAACGTATCAAAGTTTGGTAACGATCCAACGGTCGGATCGTCAATTCACATTTTCACCTAAATGTGAAAACTATAAAACGTTATTCGAACACCTAACCAACAATCCTTAATAACTTTCTCATACGGTGCTCAATTTGGGTATATGAATATACCACAGTGATCTACTCAACGTCACGGACGTCGACATATTTTTAAAATAATTTTATCTTTATTTTTTTATTTTTACTGTAGCACCTTCTTCTTCCTTGGGTCGCCGGACTGGTTTTTCCGGCGGCCGTTTTCTGGGCAGTTTTTCAAATTGCCATAACTTTGTCATTTCTCAACGAAATCAAGTGATTCAAAAACAAAAGTTGTAGCCCTTGAAGAGACAAAGAGAATGATACCTTGCACAACACCTAGTTCGCCGTGGTTTGGCCGGAAACTTCCTCGAAAGCCTCGGAGGTCGCCGGAAACTGGGTATTTTTCAAATGAGTATAACTTCTTCAATACTCAACGAAATTGAGTGAAACAAAAAGGAAAGTTGTAGTACTTGACGAGACGAAGAGATTGATACCTACCTCAACTCCTAACTCGCCGGGGATTTGCCGGAAAGAGCCTCGAAAGCTCCGGCCAAACTTTGAACTTGTCGATCTCCATGTTCTTACGTCCAAAAACTTCCAACGAAGCACTCCGAGCTTCCTTGGGACCTCCTTAAGCTCACTATGAGCTTGGTTTCACCTAAAACAAAGCCAATTCGAAGATCATGAACAGTGCTCTTCACGGGAACTTTGAAACTAGGGGTTTTCCGAAGCAAAACTTACCTGAAATGGATACCAACGTGATCGTGAAGTCCTCAGGATTCCAATGGTGGTCTCAAACTTGACGTTGGTATAGATTTAGGGTGGTTTTGTGGTGGTCCGTGTGAGTTCGAAGGAGAGGGAGAGAGAAAGTGAGTGTGTTTTCTGAGAAAGATAAGAGAGAGAGAGTGACTAAGGAGATGAGAGAGAGACAACAAAACGGGAAATGGGGAAGGATTTCAGGAGGTGGGGCTCCCACCTAAGTCCAAATACAAATTATCACATACAATAATATAATTCTAACCCTAGTTTAGGATCTTAAAGTAAAACAACACCAAAATTACGCACCTTAATCCCGTTTAAGGGCATTTTTGTAATTTCAAGTCATCGGAATTAAAAATTCCGGGACGGGCTGTGACACCTTTGGCCCTCGGTTGGAGACGGAGGCAAATATGGCCATGTACTGTTCATTAAAATATTAATATCTTGGAGGGCCAGAGGGCTAAAATGAGCCATCTGGCCAGCCCTCGGTTAGAGATGGCCTAAGGGAGGCAAATTCTCTGCTCCTTTTTTTCCCATACACTTTCATCATCCTCTATTTGTGTGGTCACGTTTAAACATGTCAATATTTTATATTGATTTTTTATAAAGATAATAAAACAAAAAGACGTAGTTTAATCGTGACCACACAAACATGGGGAGGTTGGAAGTGTATGGGAAAAAAGGAGTAGAAAATCTGCCTCCAAACTCAAGACTTCAAGCCATCTCCAACCAATGGCTGGCCAGAGGACTCGTTTTAGCCATCTGGCCCTCCAAGATCCTCGAAGATATTAATATTTTAATGAACAGTACAGGGCCATATTTACCTCCGTCTCCAATCGGGGGTCAAAGGGCCAGAGGGCTCGTTTTAGCCATGTCACAAAAAACCGTCTCCAACCGAGGGCTAAAAGGTCATAGGGCCAAACATAATTTATTATTTAAAAACTACAACTTAAATGTTGTTTAACTTTCATGTTGTTAAATGTTTTTTTTATGTTGTATAATTTTTATGTTGGTTAATGTTATTTAATGTTGTTTCATGTTAATTTAATTTAATGTTGTATAATGGCTTACAAAGTTATAGGAAAAAAAATAGAATTAAAAAAAATACGAAACAAATTTTGTGAAATAGAAGTTATAGGAAAAAAATAGAATTTAAAATAAAATGAAACAAATTTTGTGAAATAGAAGTTATAGGAAAAATGGAATTTAAAAAAATATATATGAAACAAATTTTGTAAAATAAAAGTTATAGGAAAAAAATAGAATTTAAAAAAAAATATGAAAAGTAGAAGTTATAGGAAAAATTTTGTAAATAAAAAATAATAATAAAACTGTTTAAAAAAAATCAAAGCATTCATGTCGGTTATAACCGACAGGAATACATGCATATTATTTAGTATAAATGTATTCCTGTCGGTTATAACCGACAGTAATACATGCATATTAAGTAATATGAATGTATTCCTGTCGGTTATAACCGCCAGGAAATTCGACACATTTAAACAAAATCTGGCCAACCTGGGGTTGGCTGGAAATGGCCAACCCTCTCCGATTCTATGGGGCCCTCTCAGATTCCACAACCCTCTGACCTAGCCCTCGGTTGGAGACGGTTTTCGGGCTATTTTCGGCTCTCTGGACCCTTCGGTTGGAGATGGCCTAAGGGCAGACAAAGAGGACAAACAGCGGGCTTCAGTTACCACCTTTAAGAACCAAGAGTCCATGTAAAATATCAGTGAGGACTTGGGAGACCATTAATGGAAATGGTATGAATTAAAGCAGATAGGGGTCTGGTAACCCAAACTTTCAGACACATCTCTCTTCTACAATGCGAGGCAACCCAATCGGCCACCGAGTTCACTTAGGTCATCTCTAACCGAATGGTCCAGATGGTCAGAAGGTCGAAAATAATCCGAAAACCATCTCCAACCGAGAGCTAAGCCAAAGGGCTCGTGGGCCCCACAGGAAAAAAGGGCCAAAGGGCCAACCGGTCAGCCCAACCGAGCCAGCCAGTCGACTCCAAGCCGGGCCACGATTTGAAAACCAACGGTAACTAGCTGACGTCAGCTAGCCGTTATTTTTTATTATTTATTTTATTTATAGTTTTTTTTATACAAAATTTGTTTTAAAATTTTAAAAACTCTATTTTTTTTCCTATAACTTCCTAAACCATTAAACAACATTAAATAACATGAAACAACATTAAACAATATTAAACAACATTAAATAACATTAAACAACATAAAAATTATACAACATAGAAGAAAAACATTGAATAGTTCGGTTTTTATAGTTTTGAAACCGAAATACGAATCACATCGGACCGCATTGAAGAGTTCAGTTTTTATAGTTTTGAAACGGTTATGTTTAAAACCGAACTGCAATGAGGAAAAACAATTTGGTTTGGGTTTTGGCCCTCTAAAACAGAATCAAAATCGAACCACACCACGAAAATAAAAAATATTTAATTTAAGATACACATAATAGGTGGTGTGTTTAATTTGTTGTTTATTTGAGTCCATACATTTAGTTTGATCAGCATACTGCGAACCCATTTATTTGTTGTTTTTCAGATAAAAAGGGTATTTTATCTTTGGTTTTTATGTTTGTTGTTTCATATTCAAACTTAGTTCACTGACCTCGTTTGTAATTAAATAGTTGTTGTGTCTTGTTTAAGTTTGTTTGTACCATACTTGACCAATCCCGAAACTACTGAGCACCGGTCAACGTTATACCGTCAAGGACCCAGAAGAGTTTCCCTCCAACCAAGAGGCCAATCACAATGCGACACGTGTCAACATCAGAAGCCAATCACAACACGACACGTGTCAATGTCAGAACAAACCTAGAAACTCTTCTATAAAAGGAGATCATTCTCCCACAATATTTCCTAAAGTCATTTGTAATTAAAGAATGTACCCTTAGCTCTGTTGGTTATGGATGAAGTGAGTTGCTCTTCAATATATACGTTCCTTGGAGCACCAATACAAATTAGTCGTTCTGTAAATTGAGAATAAGCTAATGAAGTAAGAAGGGAGAGAATGCAATAATTTCTTTTTTTTTTCTTGCAAAGTTCTTCTGGATACAATTGCAATTTTCTATCTAAAAGCAAAAGGAACTGAGAAATCTAAAAGCATTAAGTTTTATCTTCTTCTTCTAATTTAACATGCGTACCCTAAAGCTAAATGAAGCAAATTTATATGACAACAGAAATATACTACAAAGAAAATAAGGATAGAGTATGGTTACCTAGTGTTGTTGTTGTTGTTTTTTTTTTTTTTTTTTTTTTGGATTGGAGTTTGGTTCAAACCAATTGGAGAGGACCTTTTTTCAGCAATTCAGCAGGACTTCACCACTACCAACATTCTTAGCTAGATAGAGAACGTTGTATGAGTGCATCGTTATTATCTACAAATATGGAATTGGAAAAGATATAACTGTTAATTCAACCTTGAACCAACTTCTGCCTATGTACAATGACAAAAACAAATCACAATTTCAACTCACTCTCTCATCAGAATGTATAAAATAATCTGAATTAAAAAATTCATAGATTAAAATTATGATATTTATAAATCTCAAAATCTCAAAAATCCCAAATTTAAACAAAACAAACTCCACGTATGTGTTTTTCAGGTTATAATCCCAAGCAGAATAGACTCGCATACAATTTTTATAAAACAACACTTGTATAACACTTATACCAAAATTTACTCACATTCTTAGTTGTAAGTTATTGATTTGATAAAAGTTGGTGACTCATATAATGTATTGATACATTCATAGTTTTTTTAATCAATTTTTACATACAATTAATAATATCGGTTGTATACTTACGCTCGTTCTTTCCAAAATTTGTGTTCTCAAATTTTTATTTATTATTAATTCAGAAGAAAATAATTTTTTTTTAAAAAAAAAGAGAAAAGAAAAAGAAAGACAAAGAATGAAGTAAATAACATATTCACTGAGCTAAGAAAACTAAAAAGTTACGGTATTTTATTATTTAAGGTAAGAATTGATCAAAATGCATCTAGAAGCGAGGATGTTGACTTTGTTGACCATCGTGTCATGACATGTAAGAGCTACTATTTTAGTGTATTCTCGAAGTACTCGGCGATATGGACGCGGAGGCGCAAGCGAAATTGAATTTGGAACTATAACGAAGTTTTACAGAATTGGAAACTTCGAGGGGCAATTTAGTAATATCACATTTGTGGGAGATATTTTTGTGTTTTGTATTTTGTGTGCCACTGGGTCCCACTCCACCTCTCTCCCGTGTTCCTCACCTCTACCACGCGAGAAATTTTTCCTTGTGCATGTAAAACAAGTGGTACAACACGTGTTATTATTAAGACGTGAGAAATTTTATTTTTTATGTTATTAATTTTGTAACACAAGAATCTCACAACTTGTATAAAAACACATGGTATATCATCCCGTATTCCGGGAGATTAATCTCTCCACGCTCTTGACTTTCGCTCTTTTCTCCCTCTTTTTCCTTCACCAAGCCACACCCATAACCCACAACCCAAAATCATCATTGAATCACATTTTTGACATCACCATTGTCTTTATCGCGTCACTACGAACACAACCATAGTCTTGGTATCTTGAAATTTGAACTACGAAGCCCTGTTCACGAGCTCCAACGCGGAGCTACTTACCCTATGAGTTTCTCGTCGATTCCAGTCAAGGTAAGGCCTAGAATCTCCACCAATGTGTTCCTTATGTTGTGCATATGAGTTTTCATATATTGTATGCGTATTTTGGCTAAGAAATGAGAAAGTTATAATCGTTTGAATTTTTCCTAATTTTCAGCAACCTCCGTGACTTTGAAACCATTTTTCAACCAAACCACAATCTGTTTGTCTCATTCCGATGTATCATTTTTGTTTTTGAATTGTGCAGCAAAACCGACCAAAACTCATTCTGGTGAGTTTTTGGGAACTTTGGTGAGCTTTTCTGACCAAACGGAAAACCTCAAGACCACAACCATTGGACTCCCCTCAAGGTAAGCAACAAAGCCCAATCATAAAAAATGACGTCGATGCACGCACGGTGGCCCAGCGAAGCCACGAAGAACTTCGGCGAAAACCTTCATTTTTCGGTGAGCTCTTTGTAAACGGCTTGGCTCGGCTCAGTTGATTGACGTGGTTGACTGTTGACTTTGTTGTTGACTTATTTGGTTGACAGTTGATTTTTTTTTTGTCGACTTTTGAAACCTTTTTACGGAATCACTGCAGGACCCTTCCTTCTTAGGGTATTTTGACGTCCTGATTCCAAATTCGCGAACCATTTTCTCAAATTCAACCTTTTTAATGTAGTTCCTTTAATACCTATGCTTTGTACAAATTCGTAAGTTCACTTTAGTGCGTAGTATTTACACTAGAGGTTTCATATTTAGGTGAGATGCATATCAAGGACTTTCAAAACCTACAAGACGACTATGACGCGACTACATGACTGCGAGTGAACCCCTTCTCAATTGCATGATTTTATAGAAATAGTACTAGACTTGTTGCATTCATGAAAAGCATGATTTATTGATTTAACGTTTCATGAAATATTTATGATTTATCGAATTTACGTTTTATGAAATGTTATATTTATTAAATTTATGTTTATTGAAATGTTTATGATTTCACAGTTCATGAAATGGTTATGATTTATGATGATGCTTTGAGCTAGAACACTCCCATGGTTTTATGATATGATGTTTGAGATAATGTGCTCATATTACGATATGAAATAATATGTTTATTTTTTTTTGTGCTTAATTGATAATCATACAACACATAACTCATGACGAGTATGTACTTGTCTAAGGCCATATGACCTAGTTCACGGATATGAAGGTACTTTATGATAAACTCCTAGCTTCACTGGCTAAATTAGTGTCGGACAGCTTCACTGGCGAAACTAGTGTCGGACAACTTCACTGGTCAAGGCTAGTGTCAGTGTGATATGTACTATGTTTTTTTCACTAGGGCACTCCAGTGTTGCACATCTTCACTTGATAGGGCCCACCATATTTCTTCACTAGCGCAACCCAGTGTTGTATGAATTTTCCTTTGGGCTACTATGATACCACTATTTAAGTACACTAGTATTTGATATGCGAATGTTTATGGCATGTTAGGGTTTTCAAAAAAACCTACTACGTACCATTATATGAGTTTTCTTAAACAAGAGGTTAGTATGTTCAAAGAAAAGTGATTTATAGTATGTTCAAAGAAAAGTGATTTACTTATTACTGATGTAAATTCTAGTCCACTACCTTTTGTTTTGCGCACCCTTCTTTCCCATATTGTTAGCTCTGTGTCCTCAACCTTTTTCTTTGTAATGCACTTTTTATAGTATTCCTCCCGCTTGTAATCTTGATTACAGGTTTTTATATATAGTTAATTATATATTGCATTATCTAGAATGACATTAAGAGAGGGTCTAAAAATTTAAATAGTACACGGAGAAAACAATGTAAAAAATTATACTACCAATATAGTGTTTAAAGATGTTTTCCAAAATTTACAATCAGATTCTTAATTTAATTAACCCATAAATATATGTATATGTATGTATAGATTGCAATTCAAACAACTATATAACAATGTTTGCCTTTAGTTTGAAAATTATTGTTAACCGTTGTACTTATCTGTGTTTTGTTGCGTTAGTTTCTTTGATATCGTTATCTCTTCTCTCTGCAACTCGGCTTCTCCGTCTTTTTTTCTCTCTCTCTCTCGATCATGATGAGAGATTAAATAGGATTTTGGGGTTTTGATTTGTTGAGAGAGTCAGGGAGTATACAGGGAGAGATGAAGTGTGTGGGCAGAGCCATAATTTTTTTCTTGGATGGGCTAGTTGAAAATAGTACTATAAAATCATATGTTTAATTTTTTGCTTATATAAAATATATAATAATCAATATAAAAGAACAACAATATAATATGAAGTATTCTCAAAATTATAACCCTAACCGATAAATTCAAGGACCACATAAATAATTAACCTACTAATTAAATCAAGAATAAGTAAATAAAGAGATTAAGAACGTACCAAATGTGACATCCATTGAAAAAGTGCAACGGAAAGTCAGGAATTGCAGAGATAGGGATTTAATTGTGTATTTAAAGAACTTATTACTCTTTTCTTGAGTAAGAAGCACAGAGACTAAACTACATAGGGTAAGTGGTATTTTCCTTTAAATAATAGAATAAATGGGGACTAGAGATATAGCTAATTTATAATTTTTAGCATAAAACTATTATTTACTACCTCTTCTCTACTAAATATACATTAAATAATAATATGTATTGAAATTGAGTATGCCATAAGCATGAGTTTACAAAAGAATAGATCTATCCACAAACCCATTTTTACTTCCAACAGATCCTTATTAATATTTTGTCAGTGATCGTTTTCAATTCATTCGATCCGAACAACCGACAATTAAGAAAAATATATAAAAGATAAAAATGAGTGCATAGATAACACTACCCTTACAAAAAACCACCCTGGGTTATAGCCCACCTTAGCCTTGTGGGTGGCTACGCCATTGAGTGTGTCGTTTGCAGAAATGGAGATTAGAGGTAGAGAGAAACGGGAGAGAAGAGAAAAATGGGCTGGGCTTTTTTGCGCTAAGTTTTCTTTTTAAAAAAAAATTATTTGAGGTTTTGTTTGAAGAAGAGAGGAACATTTGAGAAAGAGAGCTGGGTTCGTGGTGTCTGAGAGAGAGAGAGAGGTGGGTTCGGCTTTTGCATCCTCTTCCCTATAGGCCATGATCAACACGTGCACAACATCTTTTGTGCTAATTTCTTCCCTATTTCTGCAATTTTGTGCGTTGGGCTTTCTGAGATTTATGATTTGATTTTTTTGGTTGGTTTTTTTATTTTTTAATGGAATTTGTTGTTTGGTCATTGCTCTAATTGGCTTTGATGATTTTGGTTTCCAAAATAGCTGCTTGAATTGCCCGTAATTTGTTTTCATCGCGTAATCCCCCCATTTCGTCCATTTCATGGACTGTGGCAGGTATTTATCAGGGAGGTGTGTGGAGGATAAGGGTTGAGCTACGAGATGCTTACCCCTAATAATCTCCCTCTGTAGGCTTTGCCAATAAGATCCACCATCCAAATGTTGATGAGATGTGAGTGCTCACTGTCGTAAACTCCTACTATTCTAAATTGTGTAGCGCTGTTAATTATACGGAATGGGGAATACTATCCACTTCTAAGACGGAGTCTAATTTCAGGTCAGGCTCAGTTTTTTTAGATGTTATCAATCAGACGTGGAGCCCCATGTTTGGTAAACGCGTTTAACTAGCCTTACTTTTTATACCGAAATCCTAGTTGTATTAGTCTTACATCTGCCTGTGTTTCCTCTTGCCACAACTTCTGATGTATCCCAATCCCTCTGACCCTTTAAACGGAGAGGCTGCAGCTTTAATGATGCGTTACCAAGCTGCTTATGAACAAAGAGTTAAAGGTATTGATTGTTTTCTAGGTTTGTGTCTCCCTGTCATCATGCATCTGTTTTCCGTAGTTTTTCACAAGTTTTGACTTAGTGTATTCGTGTCAGGATTAGTGCTAATTAGAACATGGATTCTTCAAATGAAATCTTTTGAGTAGTGTTAAGCCTTTTGTTTGCGGGGTATCAACCTCAGAGTGTTGACATTATAGTGTTACTCTTACTCCTGCAGATGTCGACTTAAGTGTGTTTGAGTTGAGAACCTTGCATTCTGTTACGTTTGAGAACCTTGCATTTCTGCATGAATGAGGCATAATGTGCATTACCGAATACTAAGTTGTGTATTTTCTTTAATTGTTTCCTCGAGAGCATTCCAATGCATCACTAAACATGACTTTATGCAAGCAAAGATTGTGTTGTATTTAACTGATGTTACTAAACTCAAGCAGCAATTGTCATTGGACTTGCGTTCGAGCCTCAAGTTTTCTCAAAATTAGATCGTTTCTAGTTCCGATCTGTGTTCTTCAATCATGTTGTGTTTGTCTGTTTTTAATTGTTGGTGCAGGCTTGAAAAATTGCACTGACTCCTCCAACAAAGCCGCCAATCGCCTCCTTGCCCAAGCTGCTGCTCTCTCTCTCTCTCTGCGTCCTCACTTTGTCTTTGAAATCTTTATCCTTCTCAAATATATTTGTCTGATATTTGAATATAAAGTTTTGGGTTTTTTTTATTTTAGGCCAAATAAAAAAAATTAGTTTTGGACTGAGGCATGGTTGTATTAATGGATCCCTAATTCTAATAAATTCTAGATTATGAACCCTGATATGATTTTGGTGGTTGTAAATTTTTCTACTTATTAGTGCTTCAAAAAGTAAATATGTGGTTTGATATGTTGTATTATCCATTATGTAGATTTGGGATTTTGGAAGTAATACTACTGGAATTAAACAGGTTGCTTAAATGGTGGAGGACAGATTAAGCCACTGTGAGAAAGTGAGGTGCCATGTGTTATAGGTGCCATGTGTTATAGGTGCTTAAATGGTGGAGGACAGATTAAGAAACTGACTTTTAAAACTACTCCAATGTCAATCTTCTATCAGGAGCCTCCACCTCCTGAAGAAGGTATATCTTTTTTCTTTCAAAATCACAAATGGCCTGATGTATATTATTTTGTTCATTTACACATGGTCTTTATAGATTTGGAAAAAGCGTATGATAGGGTCCCAAGAGATATTCTTTGGAGGATTTTAGAGAAGAAAGGAGTACGAGTAGCATATATCCAAGCTATAAAGGATATGTATGAAGGAGCAAAGACTGCCGTAAGAACTCATGAAGGACAAACCGAAAGCTTTCCCATAACTGTAGGATTACATCAAGGCTCATCCTTAAGTCCTTACCTTTTTGCGTTGGTAATGGATGAGTTAACAGGACATATTCAAGATGATATTCCTTGGTGTATGCTTTTCGCAGACGATATAGTGTTGATAGATGAAACCCAGGAAGGGGTAAATGCAAAGCTTAACCTTTGGAGAGAAGTGTTGGAATCTAAAGGTCTTCGCCTAAGTCGATCAAAGACAGAATATATGGAGTGCAAATTCAGTGCAAATGGAGGCCAAAACGAGTTAGGGGTGAGGATCGGAGATCAAGAAATACCAAAGAGCGACCGTTTTCGTTACCTAGGATCTATCTTGCAAAAGAACGGAGAATTAGATGGAGATCTCAACCATAGAATACAAGCTGGATGGATGAAGTGGAAGAGTGCATCTGGCGTGTTGTGTGACCGCCGTATGCCACTGAAGCTCAAGGGAAAATTTTATAGGACGGCAATAAGGCCGGCGATGCTGTATGGCACAGAATGTTGGGCGGTGAAGCATCAACACGTACACAAAATGGGTGTAGCGGAGATGAGGATGCTTCGTTGGATGTGTGGGCACACGAGAAAGGATAAGATTAGGAATGAGGATATCCGGGGTAAAGTAGGAGTAGCCGAAATTGAAGGAAAGATGAGAGAAAATCGGTTACGGTGGTTTGGACATGTGCAAAGAAGGCCTACTGACGCTCCGATTAGAAGATGCGACTGTGGGACAGAGGTTCAGGGCCGAAGGGGTAGAGGAAGACCTAGGAAAACTTTGGAAGAGACTCTAAGAAAAGACTTAGAGTACTTGGATCTAACGAAGGACATGACACAGGACCGAGCACAATGGCGTTCTAAGATTCATATAGCCGATCCCACTCAGTGACTTGGATTTTCCAAGTCTCCAACCGAGAAGTTTTTCCCCACTCGGAAAATTAAGGGAACACTACCCCAACCTACATGCTCCACTCAGAAAGCTTCAACATACAAGCTTCCACAAAAGAAAATTCAAAGAACTTAGCGAAGAAGGCTTTGGTGTATTTAACACAATACGTTGAAATGAAGGAAAACTTATTTATTGATATCCCCGATAAACTACAAATATGTACATATACATGAGTCAAAATAAACAAACAAGATGGAGCCTTCACAAAGGTTGCTTAGGAGAAGTCTCGGCAGTCGGTAGAGCCCCAGAAAGAGAAGGTATCGAAGGGGGATCATTCGGAGCCTCAGTACTGGACAGAACCCTAGAAGGAGGAGGCATCAGAGGTTGATCATTTGGAGCTTCATTACGCGGTGCAGCCCCAGAAGACGAAGGCAATAAATGCCTTTGGAACAAACCCACAAATCTCTGATGATCAAGTAAAACCTGACCATCAGTTTCCTTCATCTGGTCAAGCTTCCTCTTCATGTTTGTAGCATAGTCATGTGCGAGCCGGTGCAACTGTTTATTCTCATGCTTGAGCCCTCTAATCTCCTGTTTAAGACTCATCACTTCGGCCGCCAATGATTCAACTTGGCGGGTTCGAGCAAATAGGCGTTGGGCCATATTAGACACAGAACCTGCACACTGAACACTGAGAGCCAGCGAATCCTTAACAGCTAACTCATCAGACCGTTTGGAAAGTAGTCTGTTATCTTTGGGAGTGAGAAGGTTCCTGGCCACCACCGCAGCGGTCATATCATTCTTCATCACGGAATCCCCAACGGTAAGAGGACCAGTAGGGGAGACGAAGGATGGGCGCCATATGTTGTCTGGAGAAGGCGGGGCTGCCTCTTCAACAAGGTTCAAGTCAAAACGACGGTCGGAGGGGCCAGACATTTTCAAAGGTGTTGAAGAGAGAAGAAGTCGGACAAATCAAGATCTTAGAAGTGCAAGAATGGAGCTTCTACTGGTGGAGATTCAAGTGTGCTTTGGAACTTAATGCCAGCCCCTATAAAAAGCTGCACTCGACGGAGCTTCAGACATCGAAGAGGCGCCTGCTCAGAAATCGAAGAGGCGTTTGCTTTCTCAAAAGCTGGGCTGCTTAGAGACCACGAGGGTTGATCTCATAAATCGAAGAGGTGTTTGCTTTCTCAAAAGTTGGGCTGCTCAAAGACCACGAAAGCCGATCTCAGAAATCGAAGAGGCGCTCGCTTTCTCAAAAGCTGGGCTCCTCAGAGACCACGAGGGCCGATCTCAGAAATCGAAGAGGCACCTACTTTTCGAGCCTTGTCAGCACCTGTCACACGCACACTCAGCTTTGCGGAAATTATGGGTATTCTGTCGAAGACTTCTGGGAAAGTAGAAAACACATGAATCTTACTGTCCAATCACCCATTTCCCACACGCAATAATAGCTCATGGGTACCACAGATAACTTTGCCAAAGTTCTCTGCCAAAGTTGAGCACGTGAAGCTTGCAGCTTCCACTACATTGCTCTGACCAAGAAGGGTAAAAGAATAGCAAAGAAATAGCACTAACAAAGTTTAGACCCATAAATTTTGAAGGTCTAGCTACCATATTATTACCCACAAGGGTAAAGGAACAGTACCACTGCTGGATAATTGGAAAGTCCATGTGTGTCAACCTCTGTGCCTCGTGGCAAGGTAGATTAGCAAACATGTCCAACCTTTACTCACATTCGAGAAAACACTCCCAATAAGATTGCTTGCTCCAAAATCGAAGAGGCACCGTCCTCCGAATCTCGAGAGCCAGACTCCCAACATGACTACTTTCTCAAAAATCGAAGAGAGGGTAAAGGAACAGTACCATTGCTAGATAATTGGAAAGTCCCTGTGTGTCAACCTCTGTGCTTCGTGGCAAGGTAGACTAGCAAACATGCCCAACCTTTACTCACATTCGAGAAAACACTCTCAACAAGATTGCTTGCTCCAAAATCGAAGAGGCACCACCCTCCGAATCTCGAGAGCCAGACTCCCAACATGATTACTTTCTCAAAAATCGAAGAGACACTGCTCCCCGAATCTCGAGAGCCAGACCCCCAGCATCGTTCTCCGAATCAATCGAAGAGGCGCTCGCTTTCTCAAAAGCTGGGCTGCTCAGAGATCACGAGGGCCGATCTCAGAAATCGAAGAGGCACCTACTTTTCTAGCCTTGTCAGCACCTGTCACATGCACACTCAGCTTTGCGGAAATTATGGGCATTCTGTCGAAGACTTCTGGTGAAGTCGAAAGCACATGAATCTTACTGTTCAATCACCCACTTCCCACACGCAACAATAGCTCATGGGTACCACAGATAACTGTGCCAAAGTCTCTGCCAAAGTTGAGCACGTGAAGCTTGCAGCTCCCACTACATCGCTCTGACCAAGAAAGGTAAAATAATAGCAAAGAAACAGCACTAACAAAGTTTAGACACATAAATTTTGAAGGTCTAGCTACCATATTATTACCCACAAGGGTAAAGGAACAGTACCACTGCTGGATAATTGGAAAGTCCCTGTGTGTCAACTTCCGTGCTTCGTGGCAAGGTAGACTAGCAAACATGCCCAACCTTTACTCACATCCGAGAAAACACTCCCAACAAGATTGCTTACTCCAAAATCGAAGAGGCACCGCCCTCCGAATCTCGAGAGCCAGACTCCCAACATGATTACTTTCTCAAAAATCGAAGAGACACTGCTCCCCAAATCTCGAGAGCCAGACCCCCAGCATGATTGCTTTCTCAAAAATCGAAGAAGCATCGTTCTCCGAATCTCGAGAGCCAGATACCACATACCACTTTTTCAAAGTGCTCTGACAGAGTTAAAACATGTGAAGCTGGCAGCTCCCACTACCGTTATTAGGGAGACTCCTTGTTGTTAGGGTAAATGAATAGCATTACTACTTGTTGTTAGGGAGACTCCTATATATGTCGACCTCCATCCCCAACGGACAGGCAGACCTGCAAAAATGCTCAACCCTTCCTCATATCTGAGAGGGCACTCCCAACGAAGCCTTTCGAAATATTCAGCTTTCTTTCCCCCTGATAATACCTCTGCAAACAAGCTATACTAGAGCAAGAATATCTCATATCATCAGGGTTAAAAGCAAGAGTATCCCATATCATGCTTTTTCCCTATCTTTTCCTTTGGCCTTGTTTTTGCCTGCAAGACAAGGAGAAAGAGAGCAATCAGTCAGCACTTGAAATCAAGCTCCCAGCCAGGAACTGACTGCCAGGAACCCCTTACCTGATTACTTACCTGGCATTGCTCTCGAGTACTCATCTTCAACATCTTATGTTTCCAGGGAAGATACCGCATCTGCTTGAGGAACAGATAGGGCAAGTGCGAAGGATACAAGGAAGCATGTGGAGACAAGTGTAACAGCACATGTGCCGATACATCCATTACTCTGTCAAAAGCAAAAGTATCCCATATCAGCAGGGTCGAACGTACTCTAGATTTGATGGACTTGTTTTGACCCTCAAATTCTTCAGTCGGCCTTATACTCTGGAGGAAACCAGAAAACCCTCCAGCTCAGTTCAAGAATAAGCCTGTGGAAAGTTACTTCTTCAAAAGCAAAAGAATCCCATATCATCTCTTCTCATTTTTCTTCTCTTTATCCTTCATGCTGCTGCAAGATGGGGAGAAGGTGAACAATCAGCCGGAGCTCTGATTGCTTACCTTGTCTGTCACCTCTTTCAGCAGATCCCCTAGCTCAGCGACTTGGGGGACTCCTACTACATGGTTTGTATCGCGCTTGACCAAGCCTGAAACTACAAGTAAGCTTCAAGTGAAATTGATACATTACCTTGTGCATCTCCACCAGTTAAAGATACCACCTCTGGATGGAGGAAGAGTACTTCCAGAGAAGCTGCCACATCTACCTATGAGACAGATAAGGCAAGTCAAGATGATACCACACTCCGATACTTAGAAGTTTCGTGATTACGAGATCATTCTCCCACAATATTTCCTAATGTCATTTGTACTCTAATGTCATTTGTACTAAATCATTCACTTGTACTCACTAAAGGAGAGCTTGAACCTATGTACTTGTGTAAACCCTTCACAATTAATGAGAACTCTTCTATTCCGTGGACGTAGCCAATCTGGGTGAACCACGTACATCTTGTGTTTGCTTTCCTATCTCTATCCATTTATATACTTATCCACACTAATGACCGGAGCAATCTAGCGAAGATCACAAAAAGCGACCGTTTTCGCTACCTAGGATCTATCTTGCAAGAGAACGGAGAATTAGATGGAGATCTCAACCATAGAATACGAGCTGGATGGATGAAGTGTAAGAGTGCATCCGGCGTGTTGTGTGACCGTCGTAGGCCACTGAAGCTCAAGGGAAAATTTTATAGGACGGCAACACGTACACAAAATGGGTGTAGCGGTGAAACATCAACACGTACACAAAATGTTGTATGGCACAAAATGTTGGGCGGTGAAACATCAACACGTATACAAAATGGGTGTAGCGGAGATGAGGATGCTTCGTGGGATGTGTGGGCACACGAGAAAGGATAAGATTGAGAATGAGGATATCCGAGGTAAAGTAGGAGTAGCCGAAATTGAAGGAAAGATGAGAGAAAATCGGTTCGGGTGATTTGGACATGTGCAAAGAAGGCCGACTGACGCTTCGGTTCGAAGATGTGACTACGGGACAGAGGTTCAGGGCCGAAGGGGTAGAGGAAGACCTAGGAAAACTTTGGAAGAGACTCTAAGAAAAGGCTTAGAGTACTTGGATCTAACGGAGGACATGACACAAAACCGAGCGCAATGGCGTTCTAGGATTCATATAGCCGACCCCACTTAGTGGGAAAAGGCTTTGTTGTTGTTGTTGTTGTTGTTGCAATTTCCAATTCTCTGGTGAATCTGATTTCATGCTTTAGTTTGGAAAACTCTTATTTTTCTCATATATAGGAAAGTGGTGGGGCGTGCAAGTACATTATTGATGGACTTCTAAATGGTGTTTAGTTTAGTTTGTAAATTTGTAATGCATGTGCTCTCTAACTTTGAGCATTTCTCCATCATGACCACAGAAGGCCATGATCCTGTTGGACGTATGCTGGTTGCATGTTTTCTTATATTACAGTTGTCGTTTAGGATGCCTTTGGTAGATGTTGCCCTTATATTTCTTAGTTTAGTAGGATGTGCAACTTTTAACAATTGCTTACTTGGTATACTGGTCCTAAGTTATTTTCCCATTCTTCAGTATTGTACGGGTAATTTTCCTTCAGGTCCGACAGGAAGAGGGAGCATCTTTTATCACTTATACTTCTGAGTTCATGCATCTTTTTCATTCTTTGCAAATTGAACATGTTAATCAAGCCAATCCTTCAAGTTATCAATCGCTTAATCATGCTCTCATGATCCTACCTCATTCAATCTGTTGGTTGGAATGGTGGTCGTATCTGAGTTATTTTTGACAAATTACAGCTACCATGCTCCATTTGATTGGAAAGGAGGCACCAAAGGCGTATTTTGAAGCGGCCAACAACTGCTTTACCAAAATTTGCACTGTGTATTACAGTTCTTACTTTGTTAGTCTACCGAAAGCTTATAAAAAAATAATGTCAAGTATCTTGACTAATATGTAGTCTAAACATGCATTCCTACTACGATTAATTAGGTTGGCACTGCATTGTGATAATCCTTCTTGACTGTACTTGGCTGTTATTTGAGAGCATCTGCTTTATTTTGGCCTTGACGACTTTAGTGCAATTGATGCAGATATCAGCAACAAGAGCCAATCTCCCAAGCTCGGACATAGGAAGAGCTTACTTCCTGCAGTTTCTGAAGTAAACCGTAATATTAATGGTCAGTCTACCAGGTTAAGTCTGGATGAGAAAGTACCTCAAACACTGCTAGAGGGCCTTCTCCTATGTATCCAAAGAAAGCCACAACGGAAGTCTCTCCCTGGACTCCTGAACTTTTGTTGCGGAGAATTGTTGGTACTGTTTGAAAAATGCTTAGTTTGTACTGTGTTTTGTACTCTTTGGCAGCCAGGTGAGATATATATGTTTTATTTTTTTTGTTGCATCCATATTTGTATGTTGAATTTGGTGGTTAAGTTGAATTGTGTAATGAATTTGTAATATCTCCTTTTTTGTTGCATCCATATTTGTATGTTGAATTTGGTGGTTAAGTTGAATTGAGTAATGAATCTGTAATATCTCTTTTTTATTTAATGGTTGTGAAGATGTACCTGAAGAAGGTATATCTTTTTTCTTTCAAAATCACAAATGGCCTGGTGAATCTGATTTCACGCTTTAGTTTGGAAAACTCTTATTTTTGTCATATGTAGAAAAGTGGTGGGGCGTGCAAGTACTTATTGATGGACTTCTAAATGGTGGTTGGTTTAGTTTATAAATTTGTAATGCATTTGCTCTCTAACCTTGAGCATTTCTCCATCATGACCACAGAAGGCCATGATCCTGTTGGACATATGCTGGTTGCATGTTTTCTTATATTACAGTTGTCGTTTAGGATGCCTTTGGTAGATGTTGCCCTTATATTTCTTAGTTTAGTAGGATGTGCAACTTTGAACAATTGCTTACTTGGTATACTGGTCCTAAGTTATTTTCCCATTCTTCAGTATTTTACGGGTAATTTTCCTTCAGGTTCGACAGGAAGAGAGTGCATCTTTTATCACTTATACTTCTTAGTTCATGCACCTTTTTCTTTCTTTGCAAATTGAGCCTGTCTCCCAAGCTCGGACGTAGGAAGAGGCTGTCTTCCTAGACTCCTGAACTTTTGTTGTGGAGAATTGTTGGTACTGCTTGAGCAATGCTTAGTTTGTACTGTTTTGTACTCTTTGGCAGTCAGGTGAGATATATATGCTTTAGAAATATCAATTTTCCCGTTTTCTGGTTTTATTCTTATCTTTGTTGCGTCCATATTTGTATGTTGAATTTTGTGGTTAAGTTGAATTGAGTAATGAGTCTTTAATATCTCCTTTTGATTTAATGATTGTGAAGATATGATAATGTGGTGATGATTTGATGGACTTGCATGTTTAAAATCCGCAGCATAGTGTGGGCAATCTTTGCTGGTGACAATCAAAGAGAAAGAAATGTTGATAAAAAAAGGTTTGATCTTTTGGGGAAAATGATAAAATGGGTTGAATTTAATTTTGATGCATGAATTGAGAATATGTGCTTACGAAGGGTTTTAGTTTTTTGTGTTCTTAAGTTTATGTCTCTAAAAACACCTTAATTTTGATGAATTTAATTTTTTTTTTATAGTTTTTTTGAAGCTGAAATTGGCATCTGGGAGGGAGTGCTGCGTCAAGATGATCTTGGAGGCTGTCCAGGAGAGCATTTGTCAGGTCATTATTTGAGGATGTAATATTACCTATATATTCAGAACTTTCTACACCTTCAACAATGTCTCTATTACCGCTTGTGAAAACTAAAAATCATAAGCAAAAAATTATTATAAATTATTCGAAATTTAATTTAAAATGGGCAGAAGATTGTCTTCATTAAAACGCAAGACCGTTACACACACAAATAACAATTCATCAAAGCTTCCGTCATCATTAATGTCGCCAACACTACACTAGACACCATCATTAGATTCATCATCCTCACACCGCAATTTTATCTTCACCGCAATTTATTTACCTCTGGGGAACTCTGTTTTCAACTCACGGCATTGGTATCTGTTTACAGTTTTCAAGGATGGGAATTTGACGATGCAATTTCCAGAGAAGAAATCTTGCAGACTTGGTAGACAGTAGAGTTCCAAATGTTGCAAGTCGCTAAAAGAAATCTCACCATCATTTCCTGCATCATCTCCATCTGATGTCGTTGCCACTACTTCTGTCATTCTTCGACAATACCCAACCTCCATTTCTCTTAGTCGCTTTAAAGTTTTGGCTATCGTATATGTTGCTAAATATTTCAAGCTGTGACAACCAACTACTCTTAAACTTGTTAAATTCTTGAAGGGAATAGCTGATGACCCTAGATCCTTCAATGCAGGACAACCCAACACTTGTAGAACTTCCAAGTTTGGAAAAACTGGGCCTGCTCCTGGGACATTCTCGTTGCGTAGATGTATCAACTTCTCCATATTTTCAAGCCGCAAAAAACTTAAATGTGGGAAGGTCGCATCCGGATGTGCACTATTCTCAAATAAAGAATTCTGGTCGAATACCTCAAATGCCAACGATTTTAGTTTCCTAAACAACTGTGATGAGGATGGACCGCACCATATCTCCATGTCTCTGTCTAAGGTCATGTTTTCCAAGTTGGGGAATGAAACATCCTGAAATATTACCAACGCAAGAATGATAAACGGCAACAAAAATAATGACACAAGGAGATTTTTTCTATGAAGTAGCTTGAAAAGCTGACTTTCGTTTAACAAGATTGTGTAATGTGTTGATGCACAAAATCAGCGAGGACTTTAGTACAACAGAAAGTGTCAGGTTTGTGACCGTCGCCTGGTTGCTTCGGTCACTAGTGAAGATAAGTACGTAAATGAATAGGGACAGGGAAGCAAACACAAGATGTACGTGGTTCACCTAGATTGGCTACGTCTACGGAGTAGATGAGTTCTCATTAATTGTGAAGGTTTACACAAATACATAGGTTCAAGCTCTCATTTTGTGAGTTCTAGTGAATAGTTTAGTACAAAATGACATTAGAGATTATTGTGGGAGAATGATCCCTATTTATAGAAGAGAGTTTCTAGTTTTGTTCTAACATTGACACGTGTCGTGTTGTGATTGGCTTATGAGGTTGACACGTGTCGCGCTGTGATTGGCTTCTGATGTCGACACGTGTCGCATTGTGATTGGCCTCCTGGTTGAAGGGAAGCTCTTCTGGGTCCTTGACGGTATAATGTTGATTGGTGCTCAGTAGTTTCGGGATTGGTCAAGTATGGTACAAACAGTGCTCCCCTAAGTTTCCGAGTGAGGGAAGCTCCTCAGTTGGGGACTTGCAAGATCCAAGCCGCTGAGTAATCACGAAACTTCTAAGTACCGAGGTGTGGTATCATTTTCACTTGCCTTATCTGTCTCATATGTAGATGTGGCATCTTCTCTGGAAGTACTTTTCCTCCATCCAGGGGTGGTGTCTTTAACCGATGAAGATGCACAAGGTAATGTATCAATTTCACTTGAAGCTTACTTGTAGTTTCGGGTTTGGTCAAGTGCGATACAAACTCTATAGTAGGAGTCCCCCAAGTCGCCGAGCTAGGAGATCTGCCGAAAGAGGTGACAGACAAGGTAATCAGTCAAACTTCCAAGCAAGCAACCCAGGATCGGAGGTTCGACTTCGGCTTCCGGTTGATTGTTCTCATTCTCCTTGTCTCTCATTCAACTGCCAGGATAAGGAGAAGCAAATGGATAAGAGATGATATGAGATACTTTTGCTTTTGAAGAAGTAACTTTCCACAGGCTTATTCTTGAACTGTGCTGGAGGGTTTTCTGGTTCCCTCCAGAGTATAAGGCCGACTCAAGAATTTGAGGGTCAAAACAAGTCCATCAAATCTAGAGTACATTCGACATTGATGATATGAGATATTCTTGTTGTTGACAGAATAGTGAATGTGGTATGGAAATGTGTCGTGTTGTAGTGATCTGTTTCAGCTCATCGTTGACCCTTCTGTTTCAATCTTTTGCATGGCAGAAGTGGTGTGCAACCTTTGCATTTAAATGGTCCTTCAGAACATTCCTTCATAGTGACTCATCCACGCTTGGCAGCTTCAATGTAAAGAGCCAATATCTGATCAACTGTCATGAGGTATTTGCCGGTGGAATTCGTGACCTTGACAGCAGTTGAGGATGAGTACTCGAGAGCAATGCTAAGTAAGCAACTAGGCAAAGGTTCCAAGCAGTCAGTTCCAGATTGGAGGTTTGATTTCAGGTTCCGACTGACTGCTCTTTTTCTCCTTGTCCTGCAGGTGTGGACAAGGACAAAGACAAAGACAAGGAGAAAGCATGATATGGGATACTCTTGCTTTCGACCCTGATGATATGAGATACTCTTGTTCTTGGTGTGGCTTATTTGCTGAGGTATTATCGGGGGGAAATAAAGCTGAATATTTCGAGAGGTTATGTTGAAGGTGCCTTCTCGAATGCGAGAAATGGTTAAGCATTTTTGCAGGCTTGTCTGTCCGTGGAGGAGGGAGGTCGACATATATAGGAATTTCCCAATAGCAAGTAGTAATGCTATTCCTTTACCCTTCTTGGTCACAGCAATGTAGTGGGAGCTGCCAGTTTCACGTGTTTTAACTTTGTCAGAGCACTTTGAAAAAGATGTATGTGGTATCTGGAAAGCTGATGTTGCGTGTGAAGATTACAGACAAACTTTATCTAAGGAAATCTGGCTCTCGAAGTTCTGAGAGCTGTGCCTCTTCGGTTTTCGAACAAGCAATCCCGTCGGGGATCTGGCTCTCGAGATTCAGAAAGCGGTGCCGCTTCGACTTTTAAGAAAGTAATTATGTTGGGAGTCTTTTCTCGAATGTGGGTAAAGGTTGGACGTTCTTGCCAGTCTGTCTTGCCACAGAACACGGAGGTTGACATACATAGGGATTTTCCAGTTGTCAAGCAGTGGTGCTGTTCCTTTGCCCCTGAGGAATTGATGTTGCGTGTGGAGAGTGGTGATTGAACAGTAAGATTCACGTGCTTTCTACTTCACCAGAAATCTTCGACAGATTGCCCGTAATTTCCGCAAAGCTGAGTGTGTATGTGACAGGTGCTGACGAGGCTGAAAAAGCAGGTGCTTCTTCGATTTCTGAGATCGGCCCTCGTGGTCTCTGAGCAGCCCAGCTTTTGAGAAAGGAAGCGCCTCTTCGATTTTTGAGATCAGCCCTCGTGGTCTCTGAGCAGCCCAGCTTTTGAGAAAGCAAACGCCTCTTCGATTTCTGAAGCTCCGTCGAGTGCAGATTTTTATAGAGGCTGGCATTAAGTTCCACAACACACTTGAATCTCTACCAGTAGAAGCTCCCTTCTTGCACTTCTAAGATCTTGATTTGTCTGACCTCTTCCCTCTTCAACACATTTGAAAATGTCTGGACCCTCCGACCGTCGTTTTGACTTGAACCTTGGAGAAGAGACAACCACGCCTTCTCCAGACAACATATGGCGCCCATCCTTCATATCCCCTACTGGTCCTCTTACCGTTGGGGATTCTGTGATGAAGAATGATATGACCGCTGCAGTGGTGGCCAGGAACCTTCTCACTCCCAAAGATAACAGACTACTTTCCAAACGGTCTGATGAGTTGGCTGTTAAGGACTCTCTGGCTCTTAGTGTTCAGTGTGCAGGTTCTGTGTCTAATATGGCCCAACGCCTATTTGCTAGAACCCGCCAAGTTGAATCATTGGCTGCTGAAGTGATGAGTCTCAAACAGGAGATTAGAGGGCTCAAGCATGAGAATAAACAGTTGCACCGGCTCGCCCATGACTATGCTACAAACATGAAGAGGAAGCTTGACCAGATGAAGGAATTTGATGGTAAGGTTTTACTCGATCATCAGCGGTTTGTGGGTTTGTTCCAAAGGCATTTATTACCTTCGTCTTCTGGGGCTGTACCTGGTAATGAAGCTTCAAATGATGAACCTCCAATGCCTCATCCTTCTGGGGTTTTGTCAAGTACTGAGGCTCCGGATAACCACCTTCCGGTGCTTTCTCTTTCTGGGGCTCTACCGACTGCTGAGACTTCCCCTAAGCAACCTTTGTGAAGGATCCCTTTTGTTTGTTTATTTTGACTCATGTATATGTACATATTTGTGGCTTTATAGAAAATATTAATAAATAAGCTTTGCTCCATTTCAACATATTGTGGTAAATACACCAAAGCCTTCTTCAGAAAGTTCTTTGAATTTTTTCTTTTGTTGAAACTTGTATTGTTGAAGCTTTGTGAGTGAAGCATGTAGTTTGAGGTAGTGTTCCCTTAATTTCCCGAGTGAGGAAAACTTCTCGGTTGGAGACTTGAAAAATCCAAGTCACTGAGTGGTTGTGAGACTTCCGAGTATCAAGGTGCAGTAGCATATGGTGGGAGTCCCCCAAGTCTTCAGGCGATGAGAGTTGCCGAATGAGGTGTCTTGCTTGCTACTAATTTGTCAAAGTAACGAAGCCTTGTTTTGATGTCACACATTCATATATGCCTTATCCAAAAATATTTCAAGTTAGTTTTAGCTTTGCGAGGGCCCAAAATTTTTGTGTAGCCCAAAATGGCAAGCCCAAAGGGAGTCAGCGTAGAGGGAGCGGTAGCTCTTCAATATAACACCATCCTCTGTAGCTCAAATCGAAAAAGTGTCTTTATGAAAATTGTTCCTTAGCGTGTGAACTACAACATACCCAAATTTGAGATCCATCGGAGTAGTACAACTCCAGACATTCAGGTATGATGAGTAACTATTCATCATTTTTCTATTAACCCGTCAGACTTGTTGTGAGCTTCGAAACTCAATTTTCTCTTGTTCAGATCAACATATTTTCTTCATCGAAGTTGTTCCTCATCATCTCTTCCATAACATATCAAAAATTCAGAACAAACTAACGGTTGAATATTTCCAGATCTTTGAAACACCGCAGCAGCTTTGAAGCTTACAAGAAATCTGACCGTCATGTTTGGAGTTTCAACACTCTAACTTCCGTCGCTCAAATAGAAAAATTTCCTTCGTGAAAGTTGTTCATCTGCTCAAGAACTATAAGATGTCCAAAATTCAGCTCCATTGGAATTAGCTTCGCACTATCTTGATGAAGAGTGTGTGAAGCTTTTATATGTTTTGGTGTTGAAATTTGGTATTGTAGGTGAAGTTTTGGTGGCACCATAAATTGATTTTGCTTCACACTATCTTGATGAAGATAGTGCCAAGCTTTTGAGATTGATATTTGTCCTCCATTGATGAAGCTTTTGGTGGCATCATAAATTGATTTTGCTTCACACTATCTTGATGAAGATAGTGCCAAGCTTTTGAGATTGATATTTGTCCTCCATTGATGAAGCTTTTGGTGGCACCATAAATTGATTTTGCTTCACACTATCTTGATGAAGATAGTGCCAAGCTTTTGAGATTGATATTTGTCTTCCATTGATGAAGCTTTTGGTGGCACCATAAATTGATTTTGCTTCACACTATCTTGATGAAGATAGTGCCAAGCTTTTGAGATGGATATTTGTCCTCCATTGATGAAGCTTTTGGTGGCACCATAAATTGATTTTACTGCACACTATCTTGATGAAGATAGTGCCAAGCTTTTGAGATTGATATTTGTCCTCCATTGATGAAGCTTTTTTGAATTTCCTAATTTCCAATTTCCTTTTTTTTTTTTTTTTTTTTTTTTTTTTTTTTTTTGGAAAACTAGAAATTTGAAAATGTGGGAGAGACAATGTATACAAATTTTGCTTCCACACTGTTGAGCAAGAGATTGTGATGCAAGCCACATCTTGTAGTAGTCGAAGGTTTGGATGAACCATATAAATTGAATTTCCTTCGAACAGTCTTGATCAAGAGCGTGTGAAGCTTTCTATGAGTTGTAGTGTTTGCATTGTTACAGCGAAGAAATGTCTGAAGCAGATGCAAGAGGGCTGAAGAGCTTGATCTTCGTATACCATGCACTGAAGCCATTGTTTGCTTGCAATAAGACTTTGTTGATGACTATAGCTCTTGTCAGGCATAAGTGCTCCCCTAGTTGAGTTGTAAAGCTTGAGGGTTTTTGATTATTTGTGAATGCTAGGAGTTCACATGTACAAGTTGTACCACTCGTCTTCTGGTTAGTGGAATGAATGGTGGGTTGCTTTCATCACTTGGTTGGTGGTACGAATGTGAATTCCTTAATCACCTTTCATCACATTTCATCACCTGGTTGGTGACATGAAGGAGAGTACGCGTTGTACATTTCATCACCTGGTTGGTGGCATGAAGGAGAGTACGCGTTATACATTTCATCACCTGGTTGGTGGCATGAAGATGAGTTCCTTCTTCACCTGATTGGTGATAAGGGTGGCAAGTTTCCAAATAATATTAGAGTACGGGTTGTACATTTCATCACCTAGTTGGTGGTACGAATGTGAATTCCTTAATCACCTTTCATCACATTTCATCACCTGGTTGGTGACATGAAGGAGAGTACGCGTTGTACATTTCATCACCTGGTTGGTGGCATGAAGGAGAGTACGCGTTGTACATTTCATCACCTGGTTGGTGGCATGAAGATGAGTTCCTTCTTCACCTGATTGGTGATAAGGGTGGCATGTTTCTAAATAATATTAGAGTACGGGTTGTACATTTCATCACCTAGTTGGTGGCACAAAGGTGAGTTCCTTCATCACCTAGTTGGTGAGAATAAGGGCAAGGTGTCGAGGCACATTGTGGCAAATGTCGAATGACACAAAGTGTGTTGAACCCTTTCGAAGCACAGTTGGCTTATGTATGGATGTGTTGGAATGTATGATGTTTATGTATGAATGTGTTGGAATGTATGATGTTTATGTTTGAATGTGTTGGAATGTATGATGTTTATGTATGAATGTGTTGGAATGTATGATGTAGATCTTTTGTATAGTCTTGTTGACACATACTTAGATTTTGTTTTGTATTGGAAACATTTGCGTTGAAGCTTCAACACTTGAGTGTTTCATTGCTCAGAATGTAAAAGAGTTTAGGGCCGAGTTGGCTAAATCACCTCTTTATTGAATTCGTACCAAATGGTCTTTGTTACATAGGATGTCGAACGACTGTAGCTTAACACTTGTACAATGTGAGTCTATTTGTAATAGTACTTCAAGTGGTCAGCATTCCATGGATGGCCAAGGGTCTTGCCGTCGGAGCTTCTGAGCTTGTAGGAGCCAGGGCGGCTGATACCGACAACCTCGAATGGTCCATCCCAGTTAGGACTGAGTGTTCCTTCACTCGGGACTCTATCACAGAATAATCTTTTCTTCAGTACCCAGTCTCCCACTTTGAAAGAGCGAGGTTTGACCCTTGAGTCGTAGTAGTTAGAGATGCGCTGCTTGTAGGCGACATTCCTCAGGTGAGCCTGATTTCTGTGTTCCTCGACTAGATCCAGGTTGAGGGTGAGTTGCTTGTCGTTCTCACTCTGTATGTAGTTCTGGATTCGGTATGTTGCTTGCTCAAGCTCAACCGGGACAACTGCTTCTGTACCAAAAGCAAGTGAGAATGGAGTTTCTCCTGTGGAAGTCCGATATGAAGTGCGGTATGACCAAAGAACTTGGGGTACGAATTCTGGCCAACAACCTTTAGCCTTGTCCAAGCTAGTTTTCAGAGTGCGCTTGATTATTTTGTTAACGGCCTCGACTTGTCCGTTAGACTGGGGATGGGCTGGAGAGGAAAAACATAAGTTGATGTTGAACTTAGAGCAGAACATCTTGAACTTCTTGTTGTCGAACTGCCGCCCATTGTCCGTGACTATTGCATGGGGAATGCCGAATCTGCAGAGGATGTTCTTCCATACGAAGTCTTCTATTTTTCCCTCAGTAATGGTTGCCAAGGGTTCTACTTCAGCCCACTTTGTGAAATAGTCAACTGCAACGATTGCATAGAGGACTTTGCCTTTCCCTGCAGGCATTGGGCCGATCAAATCAAGTCCCCATTGGGCAAAGGGCCAAGGGCTGATCATAGGAGTGAGCGGCTCGGGAGGGGAGTGAGGGATAGTTGCGTAGCGTTGACACTTATCACATGAGCGTGATATTCTGATGGCATCCTGGTGGAGTGTTGGCCAATAGTATCCTTGGCGAAAAGTCTTGTGTGCTAGGGATCGAGACCCAGCATGATCTTCGCAGACTCCTTCATGTATTTCCCGAAGGACAATTTCCGCCTCCGCAGGTGTAAGGCATCTTAGGTATGGCAGGGTAAAACCGCGCTTGTAGAGTTGGTCATTAATGATCAGGTAGCGGGCAGACTTGTATCAAATCTGCTTAGCTTGGATTTTGTCAATTGGGAGGGTGCCATGAGCAAGGAATTTATAAATTGGGGTGATCCAACTATCTCCTTGTTGTAAATTGCCTACTTCCATGACCATGGTGCTTGGTGCTGCCAACAATTCGACATGAATTTTTCTCCCAATCTTGTCTTCCACTGCCGAGGTGAGGCGAGCCAAAGCGTCTGCATGACTGTTTGCCGCTCGAGGAACTTGGGTGATCTGGTAGTGGAAGTGCTTGAGCAAAAGTCGCGTTTGCGCAAGATATGCTGCCATGGAGCTATCCTTAGCATCAAAGTTGTTCGTGACTTGGTTGACCACTAATTGGGAGTCATTGAAGATATCAATTCGTTTAACCCCGAGGTGCTTGGCCAAACGTAAGCCTGCTAGAAGGGCTTCGTATTCGGCCTCATTGTTCGATGCCTTGAATTTGAAACGAAGAGCGTATTCCATCGCCACTTTGTCGGGGGTAGTGATGACTAATCCTGCTTCGCAGCCCTGTTGGTTGGATGAGCCATCAACATACAGACTCCATGCTGGGGTTGTTGATTCTATCTTCTGAGCTTCCGATGGTAATGAAGCTACTGCTTCAGGTGTAGAAGCAATGTCAACAGGATATGTGAAGTCGGCTATGAAATCTGCTACAGCCTGACCTTTTTCGGCTGGTTTTGGTTGGTAGGAGATGTCAAACTCACCCAATGCTATCGCCCATTTGATCATTCGCCCAGACGTGTCAGGACTCTGGAGTATCTATCGAAGAGGGTGATTGGTAAGCACGATGATGGCGTGTGCTTGGAAATAAGGGCGAAGTTTTCGAGCAGACATGACCAATGCTAAAGCTAATTTCTCAATGTTGGAGTATCGTGTCTCCGCATCTTGTAGGGCTTTGCTAGCGTAGTAGACGGGCCGTTCGACACCACTGTCCTTTCGAATAAGAACAGAACTGACTGCTGAAGCCGAAACCGATAGATAGATAATGAGAGTGTCACCAATTTCTGGTTTGGAGAGCAGAGGGGCTTTACTCATGTACTCTTTGAGGTTCCTGAATGACTTGGCACATTCCTTCGTCCATGTAATGTACTTCTTATTTCCCTTGAGTGCTTTAAAGAAAGGAGCACATCTATCTGTAGCCTTAGAGATGAATCTGGTTAAGGCTGCCACCTTGCCAGTAAGGCTTTGGATGTCTTTTGAAGTTACTGGCTCTTTCATGTCGAGGATTGCTTTGATCTTTTCGGGGTTAGCTTCAATGCCTCATTGGCTGATCATGAAGCCTAAGAATTTGCCAGAGCCTACGCCGAAGGCACATTTGTTGGGGTTCAACCTCATTCGATACCTCTTTAGAATGGTGAAAGTTTCAGATAGGTTGGTGATGTGTTGGTCAGCATGTTTGCTCTTGACTAGCATATCATCAACGTAAACTTCCATGCTCTTCCCAATCTGTTCGGCGAACATTGAATTGACCAGTCTCTGATAAGTTGCTCCTACATTCTTTAGGCCGAAAGGCATGACTTTATAACAATATAGTCCCCTGTCAGTAGTGAAGGCCGTGTGTTCTTGGTCTGAGGGGTTCATGAGGATTTGGTTGTATCCTGAATAAGCGTCCATGAAGCTCAAGAGCTCATACCCTGCCGTAGAGTCTATAAGTCTATCAATGAGAGGAAAAGGGAAACTATCCTTCGGGCATCCTTTGTTTAGGTCGATGTAGTCGACACACATTCTCCATAAGACCTTTTGAAGCAGGAGACTTTCCTTGGTCAGATTTTTCTTAACAAGGACAACATTTGCTACCCATGTTGGGTAATTGACTTCACGGACGAAGCCTATGTCCTTGAGTTTTTCAACTTCTGCTTTCATCACCTCATATCGTTCAACATCATAAGATCTTCGCTTCTGTTTTACTGGCTTGGTCTTGGGATCAATACTCAAGTGGTGCAAATGATATCGGGAGAGATGCCCGGCATATCTTTATATGACCAAACGAAGACCTCGACGTTCTCTTGTAAAAATGAGATCAGCGACAACCGAAGGGGTGGTGACAAAGTTGTGCCAATCTTCACCATGCGATCTGGATGGTCTTTGGAGATAGAGACATTCTCTAACTCTTCAGCGGGTTGTGCTTGCTGGGTGAATGAGTCATCTCGAGGGTCGTCGGGTTGACTGTTGCTATCATGAAAATCCGAGTTGGCTTCATCTTGACTGGTCTTTACTTCCTGGTTATGTACAGAGAGGGTCTCCTTGGGGACATGCAGGTGTTGTTGCTTAACTGAAGTGTTATAACATGATCGAGCACTAAGTTGATCTCCCCTGATGTATCCATTGCCGAAAGGGGTTGGAAACTTCATCAACAACATATGTGTGGATACCATGGCCTTGAGATCATTGATGCCTGTGCGCCCAAAGATGACATTGTATGCCGTCGGACAATTGACCACTAGGAAGTTGGTGGTAATAGTAGCTGTGTAGGGGCCTGTACCAATGGTGAAGGGTAAGTGTATACTCCCTAAAGGTTGCACAATATCGCCAGAGAAGCTTATCAGAGGAGAAATCGAGCGATCGAGCAAGTGTTCAGCTACATTAAGTGCCTTGAAAGCTTCAGCAAACATGATATTGACTGAAGCACCTGTGTCTATCAGGATTCGTTTCACATCAAAATTTGCTATGTGAGCCTCCACGATCAGCGGGTCGTTGTGAGGGTAGATGATACCTCTTTCTTCCTCAGGGTAGAAACATATTGGATCCCAGTTAGGCTTTTGATACTTGCCTCCCCTGATGTCTTCCACTTGATGGCCAGGTCTCAAAGTTCGTTCACTGCTTTTCATGGCCCTATTGGAAGATTCAGACATGGGTGTGCCGCCGCTTATGGAATATATCACATTCACCTGGCGTTGATTACGATTATCCCTTGGAGGGTGAAGGAGGAACTGATCAATTTTTTCTTCACGTGCCAAAGCTTCAATATGGTCACGGAGGATAATGCATTTCTCACTATCATGGCCATTATACTCGTGGTAGTAGCAAAACATGCCCGTGTTCTTCATGGACTTGTAATCTGGCTGTCTTGGCTTTGGCTTTGGTATCAGGTGAGCTATACTGGGGTAGATGGCAGCACATGTAGCATTCAAAGAGGTGTATGTCTTATACCTCGGGGTAGGGCCTGTCTTGACACGTGATTGGCCCACTGCGTTGACTGCCTGGGGGCGGGCATTATTGTGACGATATCCTGAGTTATCGCGATAGTGCCCCTTATTCTTTTTATTAAAATGAGATTGGTGAGGATGGAAGTCTTTCCTTTTGCCCTGAGATTGATATTTCTGCTGACTTGGCGAAGCATTAAATGAGGCAGGGGGGTGTGCTGCTACCATTTGGAAGGTTGAGGTCTTTTCATTCGGTTGGATCTGGCCTCCACTCCCTACTTGCTGATAAGGGGTGACTGTAGGGGGTTTCCTTTGATATGTCCTTGCCTCGGCGGAGGCATGGTTGTAAGCTTGTGTCATCACCTCAGAGTAAGTCTTCCAAGTGTTGGCATTGATCATGTACTTGAAGAAACAGTCACGTAAGCCTGCCGTGAAAGCCTTGAGGGCGGTCTTGTCATCTGCCTCAGCGTAGTGAGAATACTCATGGCTGAAGCGGCCAGCGTACTTTCGTAATGACTCGTCCGACTTCTGGCGAATAGTGTACAAGTCATCTGCGGAATGCAAGCGATCGGTCTGGAAGATGTGTTGAGAGACAAACAGCTTCCTCAACTCTTCAAATGAGTCTACTGTCTCAGGTGGAAGACGGCAATACCAGTTTAAAGCTCCGCCAGAGAGGGTGGAGGGGAAGAGAAGGCACCGTTCTTCGTCGGTGTGTCCCCGGTATACCATGGTGGACTCAAAGAGGTTAAGGTGTTCAATCGGGTCTTCCCTTCCAGTATAGAGCTGTAAGTCAAGCTTCTGCTTTGTCTTCGCTTGGAGGGGAGTGTTGAGGATCCTTTTTGTGAGAGGGCCAGGCCTGGGTTGGTTCCAGTCAGGTATCTCGGCTTGACGTTCAGCCTTCAGCTTGTTTACTTCCTCAAGGAGTTGCAGGACAAGGGGGTCCTGAGCGGAGTCGTGCACCGCCGAAGTTTTCTTCTTTAAGTCCCCATCGCCTTTTGGAAGTAGGAAAGTTTGATCAAGATAGCGTGATCTTTCTCTGGACTCGCCACACTGACTTCTAGAGTGAGTTTGTCGGAATGTTTCCGAGTCCCCAGTACCTTCATATTCTTCTGGGACTTGTTGCCCATTCTTTAGATTGGCGGCTGGCCTGGGTCGTGGAAGAGGACCGAGTCTTTCAGAAACCCTTGGGTCATTGATCTTCGAGCTTATGTGGATGGGATTCTCTCGACGTTGCTTTAGGAAGTCTCGACAATCGCGATAGACAGCTTTTGATCCTTCCACTCCCTCTGTGAGGAGGTGTTTTCCTCTACTTCTCCTGCTTCGGGTTGAAGCAGCTGGGTTGAGAGAAGTCTCATGTTGATTATCACATTGATGTGTAGCTCGATCCCTATCAGGGATGTCCGTGTCGGATATCGGCGACCCTCCGTGTTGTGGGGCATTCAGTTGATTGTTAACCTCAACAGGGGCGACGAGCTTATGTGTTTGAGCCTGCCTAGCCTCGTGAAGCATCTCGAAAAGTTTTTCATATTGTTCCTGAAGGACCTCATTCTTCATCGCTATCTTGTTATTCTGAATCTCTAGCTCATCGACTTTAGCTTGAAGAGTAACTTTATTTCCTTCCTGCTTTTGTTGCTTCATACTAGGTCCAATGGGGGTGTCATTCTGTGTGCTATGGCTTCTTTCGCTCCCCATGTCGGAGAGAGATGCTTGGCCAAAAGAGAGTGTACGAGCGGTGGAAACCAGCTTGACAAAGCTGGAGATAGTGGGAATAAGTGTCGTTCCCACAGACGGCGCCAAATGTTGATGCACAAAATCAGCGAGGACTTTGGTACAACAAAAAGTGTCAGGTTTGTGACCGTCGCTTGGTTGCTTCGGTCACTAGTGAAGATAAGTACGTAAATGAATAGGGACAGGGAAGCAAACACAAGATGTACGTGGTTCACCCAGATTGGCTACGTCCACAGAGTAGATGAGTTCTCATTAATTGTGAAGGTTTACACAAATACATAGGTTCAAGCTCTCATTTTGTGAGTTCTAGTGAATAGTTTAGTACAAAATGACATTAGAGATTATTGTGGGAGAATGATCCCTATTTATAGAAGAGAGTTTCTAGTTTTGTTCTAACATTGACACGTGTCGTGTTGTGATTGGCTTATGAGGTTGACACGTGTCGCGCTGTGATTGGCTTCTGATGTCGACACGTGTCGCATTGTGATTGGCCTCCTGGTTGAAGGGAAGCTCTTCTAGGTCCTTGACGGTATAATGTTGACTGGTGCTCAGTAGTTTCGGGATTGGTCAAGTATGGTACAAACATAATGTATTTTTACCTTGTCAATTAAGAAGAGAGAGTGTTTAATTGGAGTGTCAAGACCGCCAAACTCATGCTTCTGGAAACTTGAAATTTCAGTGGCAAAAATATCCAATTTTCCGCATCCCTTCACCGTCACTTTTTCAAGCAGCGGCCATTCGGAAGCATGCATTCCTGGATTGAAGCTCCTAAGTTGGTCTAGATTTGAAAATTCAATATTTGTTGCTTTCGGAAACACAAACTTAGGCATCATTTCTAGTCCCTCTTCCTTGGAAACGATTTCCTCCATTCCATCACAACTACACACTCTTAGGTCTCGTAGTTGCTGAATACCTCTAGCCACTGAGCATGGAAAAATATATTTCAATTTCTCACACCGAAGTATGCTTACGAAATCCAGATTTTCACAACCAGACATTTTCAACTGAGTCGTAGACGTATTAGGTGTTTCTTCAATCTCAAAAACCACCTCTAAACGACTGCAATAAAATATCGATAAACTTCGTAAAGCATTCAATCTTCCAAAAATACTAGGTGTAAGGATGCTTATTAGACAACGGCAGTCTATAACTTGAACATCTCTAAGTTTGTAGAAAGAGCCTGGATCAAGTTGGTTGTGCCATATTGTAGTCAAAATAGATAGCGTTTGGATGTACAATATCTCCAACTTTGGAAACGCTACCTGTATTCGAATTATGAAATTGTTAAATTTTTTTTTCGTCGAAGTGAATATATTAGACATAAGAATAATGATCAATAAAAGAGAAACAATAGTATAGCAATTTTACCTTGTTCAGTCTCAAGTTTAGGATCAAAGACAAATCCCTTCATTTCTCCACACTTCCGAAGTTTCAAACTCTCCAAAGACAGAAACTGGACATTACAGCTTGCTGAGCAGAATCTAGAGAGTTTTGGAAGATATTCCAGATGCAGATACTGTAGCTTACAAAACATGCCATCTGTTTTTTCTTCACCATATTCTTTTGTCGAAACTATCTCTTCCATTGATGCGCAGTTGGTTATCTCAAGTTTTTGAAGTTGTACGAGATTACTAGCCATGGAAGACGATAACGCAAAAGTTAAACCAGTACAATGATCCACCACCAAGCTTCTTAAGTTGGGCAACACAACCTACAGTATTTGTACATTCCATTTTTAAGAGAAGAGGATTCACATTAATTGTTATTATCTAGTCAAATGGTATCTTTAGAGAAAAAAAAATTATACCAATAGATATTTCTTGATACGTATTAGATAAAATTGAACCACTTCAAATGATCGAGTATATGTAAATAAAGCCACACAAAATCTAGGAGTTCTATGGTGGTTGTTTCATTTTTCTTCGTAAATCATATCCCTCAAATAAAAACATTAAAAAAATCTTCACTAATGATATGCGTAAATGGGAAAGAATGACACCAGTGGCATACCTCTTCAGTAATGATATGTGTAAATTGGGCATTGCTTTTGATACGGAGATGCTTGAGTTGTTGAAAATCTTCACTACCTGAGTGGTACACAACATTATGAGCTCCCTCGCACCCATCCAAGTACAAATCTTCACATGATCTCTTCAACAACATTTCTAGACCATGGTCCAATTCACAGCCAGTTGGGAGCTTGAGCTTCAATGTGTTGAGGGTTTCATCCACATCGTTCCATTTTGATTTCCATGAAAAAGTGCCGATTAGTATTTGGTATCTTTTTAACTTGTCAGTGAACAAGTCGGCCGGAATACTGCCAGCATCTGGAACATGTATACTTAGTGCAGCTAAATGAGGCAAGTCCTTCAGTTCTGAAAGGCTAGCATTACTTCTTTCTCCGGTTACTCCTTCGGGCACCCATCTGTAGAAGCTCTCCTTCATTCTCAAGTCTTCTAGACTTGTCAAACGTGATATTACATTAGGTGAAATCACTTGGAGTAACCAGCAGCCGGTTAAATCCAGCAGTCGAAGACGAGTCAATTTCCCTATTTCTTCAGGCAACTTTTTAAACGTGGAATGTATAAAGCTGAGAATTTTTAGCAGCGATAGCTGTCCGACTAGAGTTATGTCTCCCAATGTCTGAAGATTTGTCTGAAGATGAAGAGATGGAGGCAGCGACGAAATACGTGCTTTGGTTAAATCCATAATTTTAAGCTCTTTCATCTCCTCAAAAAAGTTACCTGGTATTTCAAGCAAGTCACCATCACGTTTCAAATGAAACAACTCCAGTTGTTGGCATTTCAAAACTTCAGGAAGCCTAGGGATGTTTTTGCAAGACAAAGAGATCTTTGTGCAATTTTCAGAAAACTCCTTATTGTTTGGCCATTCCTTCAAGTCATCTCCTTTTGCTCTTAGTAAGGCACGGTGGCCCTTTGCAGAAATTATTTCCAAAGTATTTGTTTCTCATTCATGTTTCTTCTAAGTGTACATGACAATATATATATGGCAAAAAAGAGAAAGGTTAATAGAGAAAGCAGAAAGGTTAATAGAGAAAGCCCTAAAACAAGGAAAAGATAAAGAAAGGTAAAGATCTTGGTTCCAGTAAAAGTGTCTTGGTTCCAGTAGGTAAAGGTCTTGGTTCCAGTAAAGGTGTCTTGGTTCCAGTAAAGGTCTTGGTTCCAACACTCCCCCTCAAGCTGGATCGTGGAGTGTAGTCGAGCCAAGCTTGCTCAAAAGACGTTGACATTGATGAGAGGGCAGAGCCTTGGTAAATAAGTCAGCCAACTGATCACAACTCCGAGTGAATTGGGTTTGAATGACTTGTGTTTGAACTTGAGCTCGGATGAAATGGCAATCCACCTCGATGTGCTTGGTTCTTTCATGAAAAACAGGATTGGCTGCGATGTGCATGGCAGCCTGATTATCACACATGAGAGACATAGGAGCGTGATGTGGAAACCCTAAATCTGAAACAAGGCTTTTAAGCCAGATTAACTCACATGCAGTAGCTGCCATTGCTCGATATTCAGCTTCAGCACTAGATCGAGCAATAACGTTTTGCTTTTTACTCTTCCATGTCACAAGGTTTCCTCCAACGAAAGTGCAATATCCAGTGGTTGATTTTCTGTCAATTTGACTACCTGCCCAGTCTGCATCGGTGTAAGCACTTATTTCTGTTGACTGATGGTTAGACATAAGAATGCCTCTGTCCAGGGAACCTTTGAGGTAACGCAGGATGCGTTTGACAAGTTGAAGATGTTGCATTGAGGGAGCATGCATAAACTGACTGACTAAGCTAACAGCATGGCTGATGTCGGGGCGTGTAATAGTAAGATAGATAAGTTTACCCACCAACCTTTGATAGTAGCTTATATTGGTGAGAAGTTCTCCAGTCAAGTCGATCTTCAATTTGCTGTCAACAGGTGTAATGGCAGGCTTGCAATCAGTGAGATTCGCCTCAGAGAGTAAATCAACAACGTACTTTCTTTGACTGAGAAATAACCCTTTGTGAGAGGTGGCCATCTCAATGCCAAGAAAATACTTCAATCTCCCAAGATCTTTGATGGAAAATGTGCAATGTAAGGAACGTTTCAAGGCTTCAATTTCACTTTCATTGTCACCAGTGATAATCAGATCATCGACATAGATGAGAACCACAAGTTTACCATTAGAGCCATTTCGAATGAATAAGGAGGAATCAGCATTGCTTCTTATGAATCCTGCCTTCTCTAAGACAGAACTTAGCTTGGCATACCATGCCCTAGGAGATTGTTTTAATCCGTAGATAGCCTTGTGTAACTTACAAACCATTCCTTGTTCCACTTGATTATAACCTGGAGGAGGTTGCATGTAGACTTCTTCTTGAAGTTCTCCATGAAGAAAAGCATTTTTTACATCCATTTGGTACAGGGACCAACCACAGTTTACTGCCATAGAGAGTAATACACGAACAGTGTTCATTTTAGCAACTGGGGCAAAGGTTTCCTTGTAATCAACCCCAAATGTCTGAGTGAAGCCACGAGCCACAAGTCTAGCTTTGTGTCTCTCTATTGAACCATCTGCCTTGAGCTTTGTTTTGTAAACCCATCTACTTCCAACAGCCTTCTTTCCTGGAGGCAACTTGACAATGCTCCAGGTGTGATTTTCTTCCAATGCATTCAATTCTTCAACCATAGCGAGTTTCCAATGTGGCACGGAAGAGGCTTCTTGAAATGTTCTTGGTTCAGCAATCTTGGAAACTTCAGTGAGGAATGCACGATGTGAAGTTGAATACTTCGAATACTGTAGCACATCAGTGATAGGGTACCTTGAAGCATAAGTTACATAATCCAATAGCCGTGCTGGAGGTTTTCTTGCACGGGAAGGATTTCTTCGTACATCTTGTGTTGACTGTAATGGTTGTGCATTGTCAACTTGGTTTTCAGATCCTTGCTCAATGTGCTCTTGTTGGACAACCTGTGAATCTGAAGAATTTGTGACTTGGTGTACTTCCTCATTACCTTGAATGTTATGCATTGATGGTACACCATCATCTTGATTAATGCACATAGGTAAAGGAAACAGGTCATGTGGTGACTCCCCCTCACAAGAAGCATGCCTTTTTTGTTGAAAGAAAGGGGTGTCTTCATCAAAGACAACATCTCTGGAGACAATACACTTTTTAGAAAGAGGATTGAAACACTTATATCCCTTCTGTGTAGATGAATACCCTACAAACACACATTTTTCAGCCCTGGCATCCAATTTGTCACGATGTTGATGTTGTACATGAACAAAACATGAGCAACCAAACACTTTCAAGTGAGACAGCGTGATAGGTCTCTTCTCTAGAGTTTCATAAGGAGATTTGAACCCTAGAACCCGACTTGGAAGTCGGTTGATGAGATATGTAGCTGTCAAAACTGCATAAGACCAAAACCTTTTTGGAACATTCATATGTAACATCAGTGCACGAGTTTTTTCAAGGAGATCTCGGTTCTTTCGCTCAGCAATCCCATTCTGTTGTGGGGTTCCCACACAACTGGTTTGATGTACAATTCCTTGTGAACTTAAGTATTGAACCATTGTGTTGGATAAAAACTCAGTACCATTATCTGATCTTAGTGTTTTAATAGTTGAATGGAATTGGTTTGACACAAGTGTATGAAAATCTTGAAAAATAGTTGGAACTTCACTCTTAGCTTTCATGAGATAAAGGAATGTGACACGAGTGCAATCATCCACAAATATGACAAAATATTTATAGCCTTCCATTGATTCAACAGTAGGACCCCATACATCCGTGTGAACAAGTTCAAAGGGTGTGCTAGACCTTGACATTGAGGTTCCAAAAGGTAACCTAGCAAACTTTGAGTAATGACAGGTATCACACTTGGTCAATGGGTGACAAAAATTGGAAAATAGTTTTGACAAAACAACTTTGGATGGATGAGCTAGCCTTTGATGCCAAAGCTGTTGATCCTTAGAAGAGCTTGATTGAGCTTGGAGGGCTTTTGACAAAAAAGGCTTGGTACAGAAGTAATAAAGACCATTTTGATAGAATCCTTCACCAATCTTCCTCTTGGTGAGAGCATCCTGAAAAATGACATTTGTGGGTGAGAATATGGCTAGACAATTTAGAGTGTTAGTGAGTTGTCCTACTGACATCAATTGAAATGGGAAGGATGGTACATATAATGCAGTAGACTCTATGGTGTTTGAGACTAAACTTAGTTTTCCCTTTCCCATGACTGAGACACTTTTTCCATTTGCAACTGACACATGAGATGGTTTTGACAAAACTTGGAAATCATGTAGATTTGAGGCCTTGTTTGTCATGTGATCAGAGGCACCCGAGTCAATTATCCAACAATCATGATCAATACTAGTTTGTAGTGCAGTTGAGAATACTTTGAAGATACCTGGAGCTAAATCTTGTGAAACATGATCATGATCAGCTAGAAATCCTGCAAATTTTCCAAGGAGTGCAGTGTGGTTGTTCCCTTCACCCGTTGAGGCTTGTGCAGCCTCTCCATGATTTTTAGCTTGTAAGTAAGCTGCAAACTCGTTGATAAGAGTCACAGGGTTGGCTGTAAAGTCCACCAAGCCATGATTGAGAGAGCTGATAGCATTGTGGGCAGTATGTTGAGCCTTAAATGGAACAGTTGATGAGGGTTTTGAAGCCATTGTTTTGTTGTACTTGGGCTTAAGCTCAGGATGTAGCTCCCAACACCTATCTTCTGTGTGTCCAGTAGCATTGCAATATTTGCACTTTAGGTGTGGATTCCTTCCCTTGTATGCCTTGGACTCATAGCTCCTGTGATTTGCAACATATCCTCTAGTCTCTGATAGCTTGAGATTAGGCTCCATATTCATCACCCTCCTTCTTGCTTCTTCACGTTGTACGGTAGCACAAACAATCTTGAATGGTGGTAGCTCCATACTCATTAGTATGTGACTCCTGAGATCCTCATATTCTGAGCTGAGACTTGCAAGTAGTTGATAGATCTTATCCTCCTCAGCTCTTTTGAGAAGAATAGTAGGATCTGTAGTGTGAGGGAGATATACATCTAACTCATTCCACATAGTCTTCAAGCTGCCAAGGTGTTGAACGAATGACTTCTTTTCTTGCTGGAGACAAGCGATATCTCTTTTCAACTGGAATACTCGAGCATAGTTATTCTGATTTCCATACATATCCTTCACAGATTTCCACAAATCTTGTGAGGATTCAGAATAACTAAATATCTCAGCAACATGTTTCTCCATGGTGTTGAGCAGCAAAGACATGACGAACTGATCCTTGCACAGCCATGCTTCATAGGCCGGAGAAGAAGAATCTGGTGTTTCAACACTACCATTGATGAACCCTAGCTTTCCCTTTCCCCCTAAGGCAAGTGAAACTGCCCTAGACCAAGGAAGATAGTTGAGCTCATTTAACAGCACGGAGCATAGACGCTGGTTGGTATTGACTTCAGAATCTAAGAAACTTAAAGGAACTACCCGAGAGCTTTCTCCCTCAGGATTAACTAAGCTTTCCTCAGCCATTGCGAAAGTTTACAAAATAACAGCGGAAACAAAAAATGGGCAGAGACAGGTCAAGGATGACACTGTTCTGATACCATGCAGAAATTATTTCCAAAGTATTTGTTTCTCATTCATGTTTCTTCTAAGTGTACATGACAATATATATATGGCAAAAAAGAGAAAGGTTAATAGAGAAAGCAGAAAGGTTAATAGAGAAAGCCCTAAAACAAGGAAAAGATAAAGAAAGGTAAAGATCTTGGTTCCAGTAAAAGTGTCTTGGTTCCAGTAGGTAAAGGTCTTGGTTCCAGTAAAGGTGTCTTGGTTCCAGTAAAGGTCTTGGTTCCAACACCCTTCGATGCAATCGAGATGGCAACATCACGTAACAAATCATGCATTGCGATTGATGTATTGTCTTTGGAGTCGAGTAACAGACAAGAATCTTTAAGCTCTTCAATCCGCGCGTGCAATGCATATTGTGCGTCCTCCACTGAATCGATGTTCTTAAACAAACCCCAACCAATTGTATATTTAAACAAGTCTGTCAGAGAAGCATTTCCAAAATGATTTACCAAAATTCCACAGATCAAGAATAGTGGCTTCAGCTTTTGATCATCCAATTGATTGTAACTCCACTCTAAAGCCGAGTATGCTTCTTGGTTTTTTTTTTTTTGACAAAGGCAAATTCGATATATTAAAGACGGAGAAATAGGTTAGCATCAATGGCCAGGGTGTTAAACAAAAATTCTGGCCCAATACAATCCCAAACGAACTCCCTACCCTCCTTAAAAACAAACTTAGCCACCGAGTGAGCAGCAGTGTTGCTCCCTACCCTCCTTCGTTGTCAAACACTTTTAGGCATCTCAAGGCATTCTTCCATACTGGTAAAGTACTTCTATTTCTTTAAGAGCTTGCGACTGTGACAACCAAAAGTGGCAAACCTCCGCATTTTTTTGCTACATCGGTTGCCACATTTCGTATGTCGGGATTTTTAACAACATCACCTGCCTTCGTCTCAAATAAAACCCAAGCTTCTTCCTCGTTTAAAACTCGAAGCTCAAAGTCTTTTTGCGACCGTTTCTCTGAGGATAGCAGTTTTCGAGTTCTGGATGTCAACAGTATTCTACAAGTCGGCAGACAAGGAAGTCCTACCGCCTGCAAGTCAATGCTTTCCCAAATGTTGTCTAAAATTACAAGAACTTTCTTGTGTTTTACCCTGTCACATAGATGAAGTGCTCTTACTGACATAGTTTCGCTTTCTTGAACTTCCATACCCAACTTTCAGGCAATTTCTTTTTGAATTCCTTCAAGGTCCGGATTTTGCACACTTCTTACCATAACCGCATCAGCAAATAACTTTTCTTTTACAGCTTGCCTAAGGACTTCTTCAACCAGTGTGGTCTTCCCCACGCCTCCAATACCGTACACCAAAATCAGGTCGGTATTAGGAATTCTCAGTTCATCCATGATCTTCTTGACAGTTAAAGTCCTCGAATCAAATGCCTCATGATGTTTGTCAGATACCATGGATACCTCTTGTGGGCGAACTTTGAACGAAATGCTAGCGAAATCTCTTTTTGCGCAGAGGTTAACAACCGCCTGCTGCAACTTTGTTGATCTCCTGCCTAGCTTGTGACGGAGCAAAGGGTTTGGACAAACCCCACGGAGACAACTCATATTTGCTTGCGTATCAGGCTTACATAATTCGTTCGCCTTCTCGGTGATCTCAACAACTTCATCCAGCCAGTTCTGGACGTCAGTGTGGATTGTTTCACCTTTTTCTTTAGCTTCAACAACCTTGAGCTCTAGCCGCTCTCTAGCGGCACTTAATTCGTTCACTTGAATCTGTAGATTCTCAAGGTTTCTTTTGCAGTGAGCTAGGTAACCCACTTGGCGTATAGCTGGTTCAACTGCATACTCGGCAACTTTTCCGACAATTTGAATGACAATCTCCATGCCTGCTGATGAATACAAATTAAATTAGAAAATAAGGAGCTCAAGAAATAATTTACTTTTCTAATTGACTTGTGATCTTTCAACAACTTATAAATAAGCACAGTACATTTAAAAGTGTATAATGAAAAACGGAAAATTCTATTCCACTTCTTGAAAAAGATTACTTTTTGAATAAAATCTTGTCTAAGATTAGAAACTAACTCTAGTTTCTTGGCATTTAATTGTAATTGTCGAATATTAATTACGTTTTAATAAAGTGGGGCCCACTAACATATTTGGTTTTCATCTCTATTAGAGAAATGATACAAATGATGGTAAAATTATTTGGTAAGAGTAGCGTTTTTGTTTTCAAAAAGTTCAGAGCAGTGGTTGAACTACAACGTAGACTAAAAATAAAAAAAGTTTAGAAGTGGTAGAGGTGGGGAATATACTTCAATCGAGTTCAAGGAGTTATGTGATAGGATATAGGACTACAGAAACAACTAACTGTTGCTTACTCATCATAGCATAATGGTATTACAGAAAGGAAAAATTAGACGGCGATTGAAATGGCGAAATCCATGTTGCTTGAAAAGAATATGCCACATTCATTTTGGTGTGAGGCAGTTAAAACTGCAGTCTATTTTCTCAACAGATTACCAATAAAAACACTTGATAAAATGAATCCTTTTGAAGCATTTAGTGGCAGGAAACTTGGTGTGAAGCATCCAAGGATGTTCTATTTGTTATGCACAGATGCCAACACAATTGAGACACAAACTTGAAGACAACAACACCAAATGCATCTATGTGGGATATAGGAGTTAAGAAAAAGCGTATAGAATTTTCAATCTTGAAACTTATAAGGTGATTATTTTGAGGGATGTCATATTTAATAAAGAAGCTGTTAGGAATTGGGATAAAAAGATTGAAGATATCATTTTAGTACCACTTAGACTTGATGAAGTGGAATGTGAAACACAAACTGAGAGTGAAATTGTGTTTGAAATTTAGTCTCCCCAACATTTAAGTTCAACACCATAGGACCTAGAAGTGTAAGACTCTCCCTTAGGATCAACTTCATTAGGAATGAGGAGGTTGAGTGAAGAGGAGGTTGAGTGAGATTTATGCAACCTGCAACTATTGTATAATGGAACATGAAAGCTTTGAAGCTGAGAATGACCAATCTTGGCAAAAGGCAATGAGTGATGGAATTGTATGATCGAGAAAAACTCAACTTGGAAACTTGTGAATAGACCAATGGACAAAGTAATGATAGGTGTGAAATGCGTCTATAAGACCAAATTGAATCTAGATGGCTTCGTACAAAAGAACAAGGTAAAACTAGTTGCTAAGGGTTATTTCCAACAACTTGGAGTGAATTTCAATGAAACCTTTACTTTAATGGCAAGGTTGGACACTATTAGGACTTTAATTGCTTTGGCCACACATAAAGGTCAGAAATTGTATCTGTTAGATGTAAATTCAGCTTTTCTCAATAGCATACTTGAAAATGGTTTTGTGGTTCCCAATAAAGATGATAAGGTGTTCAAATTAAGGCAGGCACTGTATGGACTGAAGTGAGCACCAAGGTCTTGGTACAGTGAAATTGACAACCACTTCAGCAAGAGAGGTTTCAGCAAAAGTTCAAGTGAGGCAACAATTTATACAAAGACGGGAAAAGGCTCAGAAAAGCTAATTGTGTTTATCTGTGTTGATGATGTGGTGTTCACTGGAAGCAATGAAGCTATGATTTCTGAACTCATGCTAGAAGCAATGAAGCTATGATTTCTGAACTCATGGAGGATATGATGAAGCATTATGAAATGACTAATTTGGGATTTCTTCATCATTTTCTGGGAATTGGAGTGATTCCAGAATCCAATGGTATTTTCATACATCAGCAAAAATATGCACATACCTTACTTGAGAAATTTGGACGGAAATGATGCAAGTCAGTTGCTACCCCATTATTACAAATGAAAAATTGTAAAAATGATGGAACTGAAGCTGCCGATGAGAAAGATTCACCTAGAATAACAAAGATTTACATAGAAATTGCAAAAAGGGTCCTCAGATACATCTCATGAACCTTGGATTTTGGACTCAAGTATATAAAGTGAAAATGCAGATCTAACTGACTTTTGTAATAGTGACTGGGGTGGAAGAGAGGATGATATGAGAAGTACCTTAGGCTATGCCTTCACATTTGGATATGGGATATTTTCTTAGGCTTCAGTCAAGCCACAAAGTTTTGCACTGTCCATAGCAGAAGCTGAGTATGTGAGTGTTGCTGAGGTAACATTTCGAGCTATATGGCTAAGATTTGTTCTGAAGGATTTTCGGGAAATGCAATTGGATGCCACATCGTTCATGTGTGACAACAACTCTACAATAACCAAGACTAAAAACCATGTGTTCCGTCAGAAGACTGAACACATTAAAAGAAATTTCATTTCATCGTAGAGGCATTGCTGGAAAACACAATTGAGTTGTTGTACTGCAAGTCTAAAGATCAGACTGCAGATATTTTCAACAAAACTCTGCCTAAACACAAATTTGTTTATCTGAGAGGACTGATTAGAGTCAAAGCATAATCCATTTAGAAGGGAATGTCGGAGCTAAATGAGATTTGGTTTTGATCCTACACTTGGAACAAAGCAATTTGTTTGTGTTTATTTGCTTGAATTCCATAAGGCTAGTGTTATGTAGCTGCTAGTGTTACTTTGTTGTTAGTGAACCAAGTGTGGACTTGGTTTCATTAGACAAATGTATGCACCAAATTAGTATCTTAGATTGAAGGGCTCAGAGTAATTGTCTTTGTTTGGTAGTGGAGGAGAAAAGATAACAATGTTCGAAGGATGCTGAGCTGCTACTATTAGCTCAAGCATTTCATCTATAAAATTCTCAAGCATTTCATCACGTATGTACACTATTGCATATTTAACATAAACACGATAAATAATCGATACACTGACTGAAAAGTACAAGCTTGCATGGTACCAGATTTAAAAGCAAACCAAATGCCATAAATAAGATCCAAGATTCCAACTCAAATCAAATATGGTTATAAATAAAGAACGTACCCTTAGCTCTGTTGGTTATGGATGAAGTGAGTTGCTCTTCAATATATACGGTCCTTGGAGCACCAATACAAATCGGTTGTTCTGTAGATTGAGAATAAGCTAATGAAGTAAGAAGGGAGAGTACATAGTGATTTCTTTTTTTCTTGCAAAGTTCTTATGGATACAATTGCAATTTGCTAACTAAAAGCAAAAACAACTAAGAAATCTAAAAGCACTAAGTTTTATATTCTTATTCTAATTTAACATGTGTACCCTAAAGCTAAATGAAATGATTATCAAATGGGCCCAAAATCACATGTAAAATTGTGTACTTCACTAAGGTCAACTAAAAAAAGATGCAGGTCACCAATTAGGATGGACTAGAAAGTTATGCCTGCACATTGCTGGAAGATTAAAAATTGTAAGAGAGATCGTTTTTTGAAGATACAAAGAGTGACAAAACAGGCAAATTTTTTTTGCTTCAACGCTAAAAGCTTTTGTCCGGTATTTGTTGGAAGCATCCTAGGCAAGGAAAGAAAAATATTGAAACATATGAAGCAAATTTATATGACAATAGAATTATAATACAAAGACAAAAAAAGGATAGAGTATGGTTACCTAGTTTTTTGTTGTTGTTGTTGTTGTGAGGACGTTCTTCAACAATTCAGCAGGACTTCACTACCAACATTCTTAGCTAGATAGTGAACGTTGTAAGAGGCATCATTATTATCTACAAACATGGAATTTGAAAAGATATAATTGTTAATTCAAGCTTGAACCAACTTCTGCCTATATACAAAAAAAAAAAAAAAAATCACAATTTGAACTCACTCTCCCTCATCAGAATGTATGAGATAATCTGAATTAAAAAATTCACCCAAAAAAAAGATTAAAATTTTGATATTTATAAATCTCAAAATCACAAAGTACTCTCAAATTTAAACAAAACAAACTCCACAGATGTGTGTTTTTCATGTTATAAACTCGAGTCGAATAGACTTACATACAGTTGTTATAAAACAACACTTGTACCAAAATTTACTCACATTCTTAGTTGTAAGTTATTGATTTGGTAAAAAATGGTGACTCATATAATGTATTGATACATTCATACTTTTTTAATCAATTTTTACTTACAATTAATAATATGGGTTGTATATTTGCACTCGTTCTTTCCTAAATTTCTATTCTCAGATTTTTATTTATCATTACTTCATAAGAAAACAATTTTTTTTCTTTAAAAAAGCGGAGAATGCAGTAAATTACATATTCAGTGGGCTAGGAAAACTAAAATCGAATAAGTTACTCAATGCACCAACAAATATAGTAAAGCTAATTATCCATGATTTCCCAAAAAAAAAAAAACTGAAAACTGTAATAATGCTGGCAAGCATATCTAATGAAAGGAATGATATTTTTTTTATATTAGAAATATCTTCAATTTTTATAATTATATACTTAGTCCCAAATGGCATAGGAAATTACAAAAAAAAAAAAAATAGAAAGAAGGAGAAAATGTGAAATTCCCAGATTAACAAATGTCCTGCTATACTGAAGTATAAAAAACTCTAGTCACCACCTTGCTTATGGTAAAAAAATAGTTTAAATAATGTTTTGTTGGAAAATAGCATTAGCATGCCGACTGTCATCGACTTGAGCACTATGGAGAGAATAATTGCTTCAGTGTTCCTGAATTTGCATACATTTGAAGCACATCGCAAATTATTGTTCAGTGTCACTACCAATGGAGTTGAGAATAGCTGTCAGCAAAAAAAAAAAACAAATAATTTGTTATTAAGCATGCAGACAATATATTTCACACTTATCAAAACAATTATTTCTATCAAATACAAATTAAAGCAGATTAAATATATATCTTATTTACAAAAAATAATGCATGGTGGAATAACGCAATGATATACTTAACATGGAAATTCTTATACTAATTGATAATGCAACATGAAGAAATCTGTACAGATGAGAAATGAATCATACAAAGTAGAAAATTTAACTTATATATATATATATATTAAAACAATTAACAAATTTTGTATCGATGATGGATAAAAAAGTATACAGAGGTAATTATTTAATTTCTCAATTTCAAAAAAGCAAAAGAAAACAAAAGGTACACAAAGGTACATTAAAATTTTAATTTGGTTGTAATATTTGGTGAGAATGACTGCAAGAATATATTTCTATAAAAACATGGTGAAAACACAATAGACAGTGGACACCTATGTATTTCAAAAAAGTCTCACATATGAAGAGGAAATTGATGCAGGATGGTTGTGCAATTGCTGTTCTTCTTTGCTAGTTTATATAGACAGTGGACGCCTATGTATTTCAAAAAAGTCTCATACATGAAGAGGAAATTAATGCAGAATGGTTGTGCAATCGCTGTTCTTCTTTGCTAGTTTATATAGACAGTGGACACCTATGTTTTCCCGATTGCTTTCTACGATTCAAGATTCTTTGCTCATATTACCAAAAAGATTTGCCTTGATGCTGCTGTTTACTCTCCTTGGATGAAAGGAATAACAAGTTTTGAGAGGTGAATCTATAGTGGCAGTGTCGGCCAGCAACTATTTTTTTTATAGAACGTAAACCTTGTTTTCAGAATCTCATATAAACAAACATGATGGCTTACGAATCAATCCTTGACAACAGAAGCAAGCATATACGTCACGGTGAAGCGGTATTTGGCATTCGTTCCGCTATTCTCTTAGGCAATTATTCTTTTTATTTTTAAAAAAATTTATATTCAGTTTTTCGTTACTAATGTTCTTTAATTGAAATCTTATTGATTTTTTGGTTTTGATTGAAGTCTCTGACATTAATTTATTAACGTAGAGATTGGACAACCCCGTTTTCCTGAGTGAGGATCCTCGATCCGACGAGGATCTCGAAGATTCTCAAATCACATTCGTTCATCGTATATTATACGGTCAGAAATTATAGTAATTTTTTTAATCACATTCATTCATCATACGATGTACGATGAACGATTGTGATTAAAGGATCTTTAAAATCCTCGTAAAGAGGATCATGCGAGAGTCCAAAAGGGTTTTCCCTGTTTGCGTTTTGATTTACCAATATAGGAATATGGTGACTTCTTATCAAAAAGATTTTGCTAAGAAGTAGTTATAGTAAATGAGGCGTGGTAGAGAGGAATTAGTGGATTGCAATGATGAATCGGATTGGCGCATGATTGAAGCGCTGAAAGGGGGGAATCTCGCCAACAGGTAAAGGAAAAGGGCACAGGCTGAGGGAAGTGGGGCCCTACCTGATGAGTTGTCGGCCATCCATGTGCAATTCCAATTGCATTATTTTGATCGGACGACATTCATCTGGACAGATCCAACGGTCTTGATTTAAAATTATTAATTTAAAATTTTAAATTTATAAATACATTTAATTTAAGAGAATTTTAAAGAAAATGGTTTAAGCCAACAAATATTTAACAAAAAATCATACTAAAATGTTATTTAACCAAAAGGGCTCAAAATTTATTAAAAAATTATCCAAAACTATTGTCCACGGATCAAACTAACAAGCCTAACCCACTACAAATCTACACTTCCGTAAATACCCCTAAATGATTTGATATTGTCTTGACTCTTCACCAACCTCAACCCAGCACGAAACCATCATAATAACTCTTTATCTTCCTATCAAATTGAATTCCCCCATTTCAAAATAATCAAATCAAAGTTGAAAACAAAAGCATTCATCGAAATAAAGCCGTCGAAACAAGTTCAAAGAAGTTTAATGGCATAAACTAGCGAAAAAGTGTCTGGGAAAAAAAAAGAACCAAAACATAAAACTATTTCTGGATAACCCAAAACATAACACTGTTTTTGGAAGAAGAAAAAAATCAGATACAATGTTTGTTTTGTCTGTGCACAAATAAACACTGTATCTGAAAAGAAAATAATCAAAATAAAAAAACAGTAACTTAAATTCTAGAAACAATGACTTAGATTCCAAAAACAGTAACTCAATTCCAGAAACAATCTATATTTAATAAACATTGTGTTTATTTTGCTTTGAATCCAAATACAGTGAACTTCACTATTTCTTTTCTAGCTTACATTTAAGAAACAGTGTGTCTATTTCATTTGGACCCAGAAACAGTGACTTAGATTTCAAAAACAGTAACTTAGATTTCAGAAACAGTGTTATGTTAAAATTTAGAAATAGTTTATTTTTACAGTTAAGAAACAGTGACCCATCGTTATTATTGAATAGCATGCATATCTCAAATTTATTTTCTGGAAAAACAAACGATGAACTCCACTGATGATGAAAAATTGAAAAACAATACCTCAAATACACTATGAATAATAACGACGATCACATTTTAACGAAATAATACAAAATATAAATTAAATAGCATGAGGATCTATATTTTTATTTCAAAGAAAAAGAAGAAGGTCTACAAAACAACGATGAACTCCATTAACGACGAAAATATGGAACTCAACCTAAAAAAGAAGAAGGACACCACCTATGTTGCTCTCTTGTCCAATTATTTACACTAGCCATATATAAATGAAGAAGGACACCACCTATGTTGCTCCCTTCTTGTGATCCAAATTTGAAGACGGTCGATGGGAAGGAGCAGTTATAATTGTCATCCTCTTTGTTTCTCTTATCCCTACATTGTCAACCAAAAAAACATCAAACCAAGTGCAATATGATAGGATTTTTAACGTCTATGCAAATAGGGTCAAAATCACATGAAATACTTGCAAGAATACAATGATGTTGTAGTATAGATGCTCATGCAAGGTCGTTCTCCTCAGGACAATTTGGATAATTTATGTAGAAACAATTCCTGATTAAATACTTATAATTAAAATTTGAGAAAAGAGATTTTGAAATTGGGTAATATTAAAAACGAATTTTAATTAAAAAAAAACTAATATGACAAAAGAAAAATGTTTTAAATGCCAATTGATAAAAGCACTAGGGTTCCACCATCACCTAACAATTCTATGTATTTTTACCAATTACTTATGATCTACACATGTCACTTTGAAGGTTAGGTTTTCCTAATTTATATTCTACTTGGAACCTCCAACATAGAATGTATATTTAACATGCAACTCGTCTAGAAATACGGATCAAATCTGAACATGAAAGACTCATTATGCTTTATGTAAAACCTTTGAAAAACCATGCAACCCTTAAGACATGGTGTTCATCCTAAGTGAAATTACAATTATTAATCACAAGAAACCATCGTCAATTTCAGGGAACCTTCTGACCAAAATTGCATCAAATTACTTGTCTAAAGATCCTAATGGTGATCAGACATTAAGACAATTAGATAGTTTTAATTACGGTGATTAATAACTCCGCCTATGTACTTACATTGCCGGTCCCAAGCCCGGATAAAGGAGGAGGGGGAGGGCGTCAGGTAGTCGACAACCGGCACTCCATGATCACGTCGAATCCTTATGAAAATGAATTCAGAACAAAATTGTGCTAAAGCTAGGGCGTCACCCGTAAGTGGCGCGCTGTGTGGCCCGAGCACAATGATAAGTGAGCAAGGGTCGCTGTATCTCCATCGGCACCCGGATGCAGTGTTAAATGAGCAAGAGGGCCATAAAAACTTCTTTTCGAACGACTCCACTCAAAGTTGTTTGGGAGCATATGCTCCTATCAACTTTACACGGGACACAAAAAAGAAGTACTTTGATCCTATTAGACGGGGGAGGGTGAAGAAGCTAGGACAGAAGGGTAGAGTTCAAGAGAGCAAAATGCGTTTAGGAACGTGGAATATAGGAACCTTAACGGGAAAATCTATAGAAGTAGTGGAAGTTATGGTGAGGAGAAAGATAAATATTATGTGACTACAAGAAACTAAGTGGGTTGGTAGTAAGGCAAAGAATCTAGAAAACTCAGGGTTTAAACTTTGGTATTCGGGCACAAATAGAACGAGAAACGGTGTTGGCATCATCGTGGACAAGACCTTGACACAAGATGTTGTAGATGTCAAGAGGGTAGGAGATAGAATCATGGCAATCAAGATTGTAATAGGACAAGAACTTATCAATGTGATTAGTGCGTACGCACCTCAAGTAGGGTTGGATACGAGTTCGAAGGAGAAATTTTGGGAAGACCTTGGAGACTTGGTGCAAGGAATTGCTCAGACGGAGAAGTTATTTATAGGAGGAGATTTAAATGGACACGTGGGCAGGGAGACAGGCAACTATGGAGGTTTTCATGGTGGCCATGGTTTTGGGGAGAGAAACGAGGATGGGGAAGCTATCTTGGATTTTGCAATGGCATATGATCTCTTCTTAGCCAACACCTTCTTTAAGAAGAGAGAAGAACATGTGATCACCTACAAGAGTGGGTCGTCAAAAACACAAATAGATTTTCTTCTAATGAGGAAAGAGGATCGTATAACTTGTAAGGATTGCAAAGTTATAGCAGGAGAGAGCGTGACTAATCAACATCGCTTGTTGGTGATGGATGTACATATCAAAAGAGTGAGACAAAAGAACAAGACTTGGAAGTGCCCAAGGACTAGATGGTGGAATCTAAAAGAAGAAAAACAAGCCATTTTCAAAGAGAAAGTAATCACCCAGTGTGTGTGGGATAGAGATGGGGAAGCTAGCCAAATGTGGGATTCCATGGCTAGTTGTATCCGAAAAGTAGCAAAAGAGGTATTAGGAGAGTCCAAGGGTTTTGCCTCACACCAAAATGAATCTTGGTGGTGGAATGAGGAGGTACAAACAAAGGTGAAGGCTAAGAAGGAATGTTGTAAAGCCTTATACAAGGATAGAACTGATGAAAATGGTGAAAGGTATAGAAAAGCGAAGCAAGAGGCGAAAAAAGTTGTGAGAGAAGCTAAGTTAGCGGCTTACGACGATATGTATAAACGACTAGATACCAAAGAAGGAGAGTTGGATATCTATAAACTAGCTAGAGCAAGGGAAAAGAAGACAAGGGACCTAAACCAAGTGAGGTGCATCAAGGATGAGGATGGAAAGGTTCTTGCTACAGAGAACGCGGTTAAAGACAGATGAAGAGGTTATTTTCATAATCTTTTCAATGAAGGACATGAAAGGAGTGCTTCTTTAGGGGAGTTGAGTAACTCAGAAGAGTGTAGAAACTACTTTTTTTATCGTCGAATCCGGAAGGAAGAAGTGGTTGTAGCTTTGAAGAAGATGAAGCATAGAAAAGCAATAGGCCCAGACGATATACCAATCGAAGTGTGGAAAGTTTTGGGAGAGACAGGTATAACATGGCTCACTGACCTTTTCAATAGGATTTTAAAAACGAAGAAGATGCCAAATGAGTGGCGAACGAGCACTTTGGTGCCTATCTACAAGAATAAGGGCGACGTACAAAATTGCATGAACTATAGGGGTATTAAGCTAATGAGTCATACAATGAAGCTCTGGGAGAGAGTCATTGAGCATAGATTGAGGCAAGAGACACGGGTTTCGGACAACCAATTCGGGTTCATGCCAGGGCGCTCAACCATGGAGGCAATCTATCTCTTACGAAGATTGATGGAAAGATATAGAGATGGGAAAAAGGATTTACACATGGTTTTTATAGATTTGGAGAAAGCGTATGATAGGGTCCCAAGAGACATTCTTTGGAGGATTTTAGAGAAGAAAGGAGTACGAGTAGCATATATCCAAGCTATAAAGGATATGTATGAAGGAGCAAAGACTGCCGTAAGAACTCATGAAGGACAAACTGAAAGCTTTCCCATAACTGTAGGATTACACCAAGGCTCATCCTTAAGTCCTTACCTTTTTGCGTTGGTAATGGATGAGTTAACAGGACATATTCAAGATGATATTCCATGGTGTATGCTTTTCGCAGACGATATAGTGTTGATAGATGAAACTCAGGAAGGGGTAAATGCAAAGCTTAACCTTTGGAGAGAAGTGTTGGAATCTAAAGGTCTTCGCCTAAGCCGATCAAAGACAGAATATATGGAGTGCAAGTTCAGTGCAAATGGAGGCCAAAACGAGTTAGGGGTGAGGATCGGAGATCAAGAAATACCAAAGAGCGACCGTTTTCGTTACCTAGGATCTATCTTGCAAAAGAACGGAGAATTAGATGGAGATCTCAATTATAGAATACAAGCTGGATGGATGAAGTGGAAGAGTGCATCCGGCGTGTTATGTGACCGCCGTATGCCACTGAAGCTCAAGGGAAAATTTTATAGGACGGCAATAAGGCCAGCGATGCTGTATGGCACAGAATGTTGGGCGGTGAAGCATCAACACGTACACAAAATGGGTGTAGCGGAGATGAGGATGCTTCGTTGGATGTGTGGGCACACGAGAAAGGATAAGATTAGGAATGAGGATATTCGGGGTAAAGTAGGAGTAGCCGAAATTGAAGGAAAGATGAGAAAAAATAGGTTACGGTGGTTTGGACATGTGCAAAGAAGGCCTACTAACGCTCCGATTAGAAGATGCGACTATGGGACAGAGGTTCAGGGCCGAAGGGGTAGAGGAAGACCTAGGAAAACTTTGGAAGAGACTTTAAGAAAAGACTTAGAGTACTTGGATCTAACGAAGGACATGACACATGACCGAGCACAATGGCGTTCTAAGATTCATATAGCCGATCCCACTCAGTGACTTGGATTTTCCAAGTCTCCAACCGAGAAGTGTTCATCACTCAGGAAATTAAGGGAACATTACCTCAACCTACATGCTCCACCCACAAAGCTTCAACAAAAGAAAATTCAAATAACTTAGCGAAGAAGGCTTTGGTGTATTTAACACAATACGTCGAAATGAAGGAAATTTTATTTATTGATATCCCCGATAAGCTACAAATATGTACATATACATAAGTCAAAATAAACAAACATGAGGGAGCCTTCACAAAGGTTGCTTAGGAGAAGTCTCAGCAGTCGGTAGAGCCCCAGAAAGAGAAGGCACCGGAGGGGGATCATTCAGAGCCTCAGTACTGGACAGAACCCTAGAAGGATCAGGCATCAGAGGTTGATCATTTGGAGCTTCATTACGCGGTACAGCCCCAGAAGACGAAGGCAATAAATGCCTTTGGAACAAACCCACAAATCTTTGATGATCAAGTAAAACCTGACCATCAGATTCCTTCATCTGGTCAAGCTTCCTCTTTATGTTTGTAGCATAGTCATGTGCGAGCCGGTGCAACTGTTTATTCTCATGCTTGAGCCCTCTAATCTCCTGTTTGAGACTCATGACTTCAGCCGCCAATGATTCAACTTGGCGGGTTCGAGCAAATAGGCGTTGGGCCATATTAGACACAGAACCTGCACACTGAACACTGAGAGCCAGAAAATCCTTAACAGCTAACTCATAAGACCGTTTGGAAAGTAGTCTGTTATCTTTGGGAGTGAGAAGGTTCCTGGCCACCACCGCAGCGGTCATATCATTCTTCATCACGGAATCCCCAACGGTAAGAGGACCAGTAGGGGAGACGAAGGATGGGCGCCATATGTTGTCTAGAGAATGCGGGGCTGCCTCTTCAATAAGGTTCAAGTCAAAACAACGGTCGGAGGGGCCAGACATTTTCAAAGGTGTTGAAGAGAGAAGAGGTCGGACAAATCAAGATCTTAGAAGTGCAAGAATGAAGCTTCTACTGGTGGAGATTCAAGTGTGCTTTGGAACTCAATGCCAGCCCCTATAAAAATCTGCACTCGACGGAGCTTCAGAAATCGATGAGGCGCCTGCTCAGAAATCGAAGAGGCGTTTGCTTTCTCAAAAGTAAGGCTGCTCAGATACCACGAGGGTCGATCTCAGAAATCGAAGAGGCGTTTGCTTTCTCAAAAGCTGGGCTGCGCAAAGACCACGAAGGTCGATCTCAGAAATCGAATAGGCGCTTGCTTTCTCAAAAGCTGGGCTGCTCAGAGATCACGAGGGCCGATCTCAGAAATCGAAGAGGCACCTACTTTTCCAGCCTTGTCAGCAACTGTCACACGCACACTCAGCTTTGCGGAAATTATAGGCATTCGGTCGAAGACTTCTGGTGAAGTAGAAAGCACATGAGTCTTACTGTTCAATCACCCACTTCCCACATGCAACAGTAGCTCATGGGTACCACAGATAACTTTGCCAAAGTTCTCTGCCAAAGTTGAACACGTGAAGCTTGCAGCTCCCACTACATCGCTCTGACCAAGAAGGGTAAAAGAATAGCAAAGAAACAACACTAACAAAGTTTAGACACATAAATTTTGAAGGTCTAGCTACCATATTATTACCCACAAGGGTAAAGGAACAGTACCACTGCTGGATAATTGGAAAGTCCCTGTGTGTCAACCTCTGTGCTTCGTGGCAAGGTAGACTATCAAACATGCTCAACCTTTACTCATATTCGAGAAAACACTCCCAACAAGATTGCTTGCTCCAAAATCGAAGAGGCACCGTCCTCCGAATCTCGAGAGCCAGACTCCCAACATTACTACTTTCTCAAAAATCGAAGAGAGGGTAAAGAAACAGTACCATTGCTAGATAATTGGAAAGTCCCTGTGTGTCAACCTCTGTGCTTCGTGGCAAGGTAGACTAGCAAACATGCCTAACCTTTACTCACATTCGAGAAAACACTCTCAACAAGATTGCTTGCTCCAAAATTGAAGAGGCACCGCCCTCCGAATCTCGAGAGCCAGACTCCCAACATGACTACTTTCTCAAAAATCGAAGAGACACCGCTCTCCGAATCTCGAGAGCCAGACCCCCAGCATGATTGCTTTCTCAAAAATCGAAGAGGCATCGTTCTCCGAATCTCGAGAGCCAGATCCTCGATAAGATTGCTTGTTTGAAAACCGAAGAGGCAACACTTTCCCAACTTCAAGAGCCGGATCTCCTTAGATAAAGCTGTCTGTAATCTTCACACGCAACATCAGCTTTCCAGATACCACAGACCACTTTTTCAAAGTGCTCTGACATCGTTAAAACATGTGAAGCTGGCAGCTCCCACTACCGTGCTATGACCAAGTAGGGTACATGAATAGCATTACTACTTGTTGTTAAGGAGACTCCTATATATGTCGACCTCCATCCCCAACGGACAGGCAGACCTACAAAAATGCTCAACCCTTCCTCATATCTGAGAGGGCACTCCCAACGAAGCCTTTCGAAATATTCAGCTTTCTTTCCCCCCGATAATACCTCTGCAAACAAGCTATACTAGAGCAAGAATATCTCATATCATCAGGGTTAAAAGCAAGAGTATCCCATATCATGCTTTTTTCCTGTCTTTTCCTTTGGCCTTGTTCTTACCTGCAAGACAAGGAGAAAGAGAGCAATCAGTCAGTACTTGGAATCAAGCTTCCAGCCAGGAACTGACTGCCTGGAACCCCTTACCTGATTACTTACCTGACATTGCTCTCGAGTACTCATCTTCAACATCTTATGCTTCCAGGGAAGATACTGCATCTGCCTGAGGAACAGATAGGGCAAGGAAGAAAGATAGAAGGAAGCATGTGGAGACAAGCGTAACAGCACACGTGCCGATACATCCATTACTCTGTCAAAGCAAAAGTATCCCATATCAGCAGGGTCGAACGTACTCTAGATTTGATGGACTTGTTTTGACCCTCAAATTCTTCAGTCGGCCTTATACTCTGGAGGAAACCAGAAAACCCTCCAGCTCAGTTCAAGAATAAGCCTGTGGAAAGTTACTTCTTCAAAAGCAAAAGTATCCCATATCATCTCTTCTCATTTTCTTCTCTTTATCCTTCATGCTGCCTGCAAGATAGGGAGACTGTGAACAATCAGCCGGAGCTATGATTGCTTACCTTGTCTGTCACCTCTTTCAGCAGATCCCCTAGCTCGGCGACTTGGGGGACTCCTACTACATGGTTTGTATCGCGCTTGACCAAGCCTGAAACTACAAGTAAGCTTCAAGTGAAATTGATACATTACCTTGTGCATCTCTACCAGTTAAAGATACCACCCCTGGATGGAGGAAGAGTACTTCCAGAGAAGATGCCTCATCTACCTATGAGACAGATAAGGCACATCAAGACGATACCACACTCCGATACTTAGAAATTTTGTGATTACGAGATCATTCTCCCACAATATTTCCTAATGTCATTTGTACTAAATCATTCACTTGTACTCACTAAAGGAGAGCTTGAACCTATGTACTTGTGTAAACCCTTCACAATTAATGAGAACTCCTCTATTCCGTGGACGTAGCCAATCTGGGTGAACCACGTACATCTTGTGTTTGCTTTTCTATCTCTATCCATTTATATACTTATCCATACTAATGACCGGAGGAATCTAGCGAAGATCACAAAAAGCGACCATTTTCGCTACCTAAGATCTATCGTGCAAGAGAACGGAGAATTAGATGGAGATCTCAACCATAGAATATAAGCTGGATGGATGAAGTGTAAGAGTGCATCCGGCGTGTTGTGTGACCGTCATAGGTCACTGAAGCTCAAGGAAAAATTTTATAGGACGGCAATAAGGCCAGCGATGCTGTATGGCACAGAATGTTGGGCGGTGAAGCATCAACACGTACACAAAATGGGTGTGGCGGAGCTGAGGATGCTTCGTGGGATGTGTGGGCACACGAGAAAGGATAACATTGGGAATGAGGATATCCGAGGTAAAGTAGGAGTAGCCGAAATTGAAGGAAAGATGAGAGAAAATCGGTTCCGGTGATTTGGACATGTGCAAAGAAGACCTACTGACGCTCCGGTTCGAAGATGTGACTACTGGACAGAGGTTCAGGGCCGAAGGGGTAGAGAAAGACCTATGAAAACTTTGGAAGAGACTCTAAGAAAAGACTTAGAGTACTTGGATCTAACGGAGGACATGACACAAAACCGAGCGCAATGGCATTCTAGGATTCATATAGCCGACCCCACTTAGTGGGAAAATGCTTTGTTGTTGTTGTTGTAATTACGGTGATTAATAATTCAAAGTATGCACGCTATCAATCACAAGCAATTAAATAAAAATCACATATTCATGCTAAGACTTAAGGCTTCGCCCTAGCGAAAGGAATTAGTTATGCATATTCATAATTGAAATCATAGAAAATATTATTAAGAGGAAAAGGAATGAAAACACCTTAAAATAGAAAATCTCCAAGAACCCTAGCAAAGTTCTTTGTCTCTGAAGTTGAATAATAATAAGCGTAGAGAAAAACTGTAGACGGCAAAGAAATATATCTGCTAAGCCCTCCGACAAACCCTAGGACATAGATTTCTTATTCCAACTAGGAAACTAAATACTAATAAAATTTCTTAGAAAATAAAACTCTAATTAAACTAGGAGAATCTGCCAAGTACTTGTCCAACCACGTTTTAGCCTAAGATCTCCTCCAAATCCGGCCCAAGATAGCTTGTTTTAAAGATCAGGACGTTCCGAACACATCTCCAGATGGCCACGAAACCATCCGAGGTCATTTTGGGCTCCAAAAACACAATTCAAGCCCAAAACGTCACTATTCCAGCACTGCACATCGCTCTTTATTTTATTGCTAGAAAATAACCGCTTGGTGAAAAAATCTGATATTTTGATACATTCAATCCAAGTGACACATGAACGTCTTCCAACTATAATTACTCCAAAATTCGTCCATTTGACCACGTTTTACTCCATAGGAAGTCGAAAGTTTTGTATTAGAAATACAATTCATAGTATCAAAATTCTTCCAAAATATTAACCAAAATATACAAAGAATAGGGTTAAATATATAATATAAAATGTACTCATCACAATACAATCCAATTTGATGCTCACAAAATTTGAGCTCCAAACAAAGTCACAGGTTAGCAATCACCTAATCGATTATAACACCATTGGCAAATATGAAAAACATAAGCAATTAAGTCAGCAACATGATATGTCATCCTTTTCATACAAACACAGATTGCAATTCATATATGCCACATTATTTAAAAACAATTACAAATCAAGAAACAATGAAATCATCATCATGAATTACAGTGTAATATCAACACCATCAATTAGAAGAGACAGAGCTACATGGCAATAAACATAAAGATAGTAAACATACAGAGAGGAACTGCTTCAAATCCTTCCCAAAAACAATTTTCCGCAGGATAACAAAAGAGCAGTTGATCTCTGATCTAATTGCACACGCAATCTGCAGAACCGACTTCTATGGAATTTGAACTTGTGAAATGTGGGGTGGAGACCTGAATGTAAGAAATTGGTGTTAAGTGAATAATTCCAAACATATGAAATTTAGATCATCACACCCGAACGCAAACAGAATAATTAAATAAAGAATCGAAGCCATATGCAATCTAATTAGACAAATAAGATGACGATTTCTCCCATTTGGATTTGCAGGTGGAGGAATCATAGCCGAGGGATTGCAGTCCGTCGGTGACCATCTTCCTCAAATCGTCTTTTTGTTTGAGATTCTTGTTTGCTTCGACGATCCTTGCAGTATCGGCCAGGAGGTTTCTCTCCGAGACGCTCATGCTTGGAATCAGACTCTGATTAAACAATAATTAAGCAAACAATCAATCATCCATATTCATATTCATATTCTGTGTTTGGTTGCCAAGAAACCACGAGAAAATGCAAAAACAATTTACTAATAAAAAAGTGTAATCAAAGCAACGATTATTTATAATTTTGTATCTTACGAATATCGGAGGCGTTGCAACTGAACGAACCAGAGGAGATTGAATCACCAAAACCTCCATCGAATATATCGAGCTCGTGGTCGGAGCTATCATTGTTGTTGCCGTGAAAGCAATTGCAGCGGTTCCGTCCACATTTCGGCAGAGGCTGCTTTTCGTTGCTTTCTTCAATGAAATTCTGAACCATCTTCAAGCAGACCGAACTCGACTCGAACTCAGGCCGCGGCGCCGACGGTCCTTTCATCCTTGCTAATATTGACGTCGCCGGAGTGGAGAGTTGTGATGTGGACTCAGGCCTCTCGGCCTCTGGGTTTTACGGAGAAGGTGAAGACAGTGAGGGTTGAGAGAGATGCAGAGTCTGAAAGAGAGTGAAAGAGAAACGGTTATAGAGAAGTTGAGTGTGATAGAGACGATCGAAGCAAAACGCACGATGATAGACGCGTGTGCTTGTTTCAGAATGGCAACCCCGTAAATACCCAATGACAAATTTGTAAATAAAGTGAAATTCACTCCAAAACATTGTTCATTTGAATAGTGCCAATTGAAAACCTTACTTTAGATTAAAGTAATAAGGTAAAAGACTGTTTACTACCCTCATGTTTCATGGTTTTTAAGATTTAGTACATCAAGTTTTTTTTCGTCTCAGATTCATACCTAAAATGTAAATTTTGGGACAGTCTCATACATCCGTTAGTCAAACTGTTAAATCTGCCGTTAATTTTGGGACATCCCATACATCCGTTAGTCAAACTGTAAGTTTTTTTTTCTTCCTCCTTCTTCTTTCTTCTTTCTTCTTCTTTTTCTTCCTCCGACTGCAACTTTTTTTTTCTTCCTTCCTCCGAATCTGGGGAAGATGAAGGTTTTTTTTTCTTTTTTTTTCTTCCTTCTTCATTCTTCCTTCTTCCTCCTTCCTTCTTCCTTCTTCTTCTTCTTCTTCTTCTTCTTCCTCCGACTGCAATTTTTTTTTCTTCCTCCTTCTTCTCCTTCTTAGGAGGAAGAAGAAGAAGAAGGAAGAAGAAGAAAAAAGAAAAAAAAAACTTCCCCAGATTCGGAGGAAGAAGAAGAAGAAGATGAGGAAGGAAGAATGAGGAAGGAGAAGGAAGAAGAAAAAACAAAAAAAAAACTTCCCTAGATTCAGAGGAAGAAGGAGAAGAAGAAGAAGAAGAAGAGGAATGAAGGAAGGAGGAAGGAGAAGGAAGAATGAGGAAGAAGGAGGAAGAAGAAAAAAAAAAAAAAACTTCCCCAGATTCGGAGGAAGAAGAAGGAAGAAGGAAAAAGGAAAAGTAGGGGAAAGAAGAAGGAGGAAGGAAGAAGGAGAAGGAGGAAGAAAAAAAAATTGCAGTCAGAGGAAGAAGAAGAAGAAAGAAGAAAAAAAAACGTGGATGACACGTGGCACCCAGTCATTGTCCACATGGGCACCATGTCACAATTAACGGCAGATTTAAAAGTTTGACTAACGGATGTATGAGACTGTCCCAAAATTTACATTTTAGGTATGAATCTGAGATGAAAAAAAACTTGATGTATTAAATTTTGAAAACCACGAAACATGAGAGTAGTAGACAATCGTTTACCCAAAGTAATAATAATATGAGATCTTTTTTTTTTAGATAACTAAGGGCCAGTTTAGTATCATATTTGAAAATTTTAATCATTTCTCAAAACATTTTTTAAGAACATTTCTTGAAAACAATTTTCTTTAAAACTCAAAAACTTGATTAGTTTGAGATTTAAAATTTTTAAATCTTACGACTTAAATTAGACAAAAAGATCTAAAAAGATGGAGAGAGGGAAAGAGGAGAGAGGAGGAAAAAGAAAGAAGAGAGATGATCGGATGAGATAGAGAGGAAGATGAGTGAGAAATAACAGAGAAAATCACCTAGATGTGGTAATGCGAATTTTGGCATATCTTAAGTCTGCACCCGGTAAAGGAATACTTTATGAAAAAACATGGACATCTAAAAGTTGAGGGATTTACAGATGCAGATTGGGCAATCAATGTTACTAACAGACGATCTATATCTAGGTATTTTACGTTTGTCAGAGGTAATTTGGTTACATGGCGTAGTAAGAAGCATAAAGTGGTGGCAAGGTCGACTGCGGAAGCTAAGTATAGAGGTATGGCACATGGAATATATGAACTTCTTAGTTACATAAACTTTTGAGATGTCATAGTTTTGAACTATAAGAGACTATGAAATTATATTGTGACAATAAATCTGCAAGGGAAATGGTTGACAATAAATTTGCATGTGAAAGTTGATCAACATTTTGTTAAGGAAAATATTGAAAAGAAAATTGTGTCTACACCGTTTGTGAGTTCAAGAAAGCTTCTTACTCATGCAGTATCTAGTAAGGTTTTCCAAGACTTAATTATCAAGTTGGGCATGTATAATATTTATGCATCAACTTGAGGGGAGTGTTAATTTGTGTCTTAATTGTATTTGTAAATGTTATTGGAGTCCTATTTTAAGTAGGATGAGAATATGTAACATTTAGGATTTAGTGTCCTTATTTTTTGTAATTACTTTTCTTATAGAATAAGGTGTATGTGCCTATATAATGTACCCTAAAGGATCCCTCCAACCTCATCTTTCCAAATTCACTCATTTTTCTCTAAATTTAGTACGTACACCATCAGACTCCTTTTATGTTTTCTTCGTGTTGATCCAACCACTCTATTCTTTCATCACACTCATTTTTATTTCAACCCACCACTGATCTTCTAGTACAATTTTCCCCAAAGAACCATCTCTTGTTATGATCCTGGTTAAGTGACATATGAGTAGATTCATTAATAAGAATTAGTGAGTGATTAGTTATTGCCAGCTGGCAATTTGTTGAGTGGAAGCTTATATATAAGGAAAACTAATGAAAAGTGTTTGAAAACTTTGAGTTTTAACGATAAAGACAAAATAAATGGTACAATGAATAGTACCATGATTGATTTTTTAGTGTAAAAATGTGATTTTTCGTTAAAATTAACCGTATATAGAGCTTTTCGTTAAAGTTCCCATATATAAGCTCATTCCCTCTTCTTCCATAGCTTTCTTGTGCTACGTACAGGTTGATTAAGGGAATTGAGAAATTTGGGTCGTATCATCTCTACCATCTTTTTTTTAAAGAAAAATTTATGAAAAGGGTTTGAAAACTTTGAGTTTTAACGATAAAGACAAAATAAAGGGTAAAGTAAATAGTACCAGAAATGATTTTTTAATGTAAAAATATGATTTTTCGATAAAATAAATAGTACCGGAAGCTTTCCGTTAAAGTTATTTCTTTTAGAGTAAACTATCGGTTTACCCCCTGAACTTTCACCTCACTTTCGATTTCCCCCCTGAACTTTTCTATTGGAAAATTAAGGACTCAAACTAATTTTTTTAGCCAATTTGCCCCCTACCGTTAGTTTTTCATATATTCCATCCATATTTCCTTTAAGTGAGACCATGTGCACAACATGTGAGGGTAGTTAAGTCATTTCACTCTTAAAAATGATTAAAAAACTGAAGAAAAAAAAAACAAAACTTTCCCTCTATTTTTTCCCGCTAATTCCTATCCTCGATTTTATTTTTCCCTCTCATTCCTATGCATGAGAAATGACATATGGTGTTATTGTCTACTATTTTTATTTTCTCTTACAAATTAATAATTTGACAAATGCTAATGGTGCTAGGGGTGGAAAAAATTCCCAAAAATCCCGAACCGAACCGAAAAAATCCCGATCCCAAACCAAAAATTTCTCAAACCGAAATTCCCGAAATTTTTGGGATGCTATCCCGAACCGAACCCGAAATTTTGGTACGGGATTCGGGATTGGCTTCTCGATATTTCGGGAATCCCATACCGAACCGAAAATATATATTATTAATTATATATATATTTATACATATATATTATTCTTTTATAATTGAATATGGACTTTATGGTTTGAACTTATTACAGAGAATGTAATATCTTATGAATTATGATATGACGTAAGCAATGTTGTTTTATTTATGTCGAAACCAAGAATGTTGGATCAGCTAGTTACTATGCTTGAGTCTCTTTACTGTTTACACCAATAAATGGAGCTTGTTGGCATTGTAAATATGTATTTTACATATGCAGATTACTGGTAAATGGACAACAAAGTAGCGCAAGGTAGCAATGCTTGTCAATCAGGTTAAGAGCCTTCAAGCAAAGTTTACAATTTGCAATCCAATGCTTGTGCCCCGATATGAGATTATATTTGCATTTAAACTAGTAAGAGATGCAATAGATTCTCAGTCTCAGACTAACCAGCCTGCACAATCTATCACTTCCAAGAATGTGAATGAGACTTGCTTGATATGTTTGCATAATCTAACAATTCATTCATTGAGTTACATAAGCATAATATGTCAAATTTTAGTCCAAAAGCCCAAAAGCCCAAAACCATTTCGGGATTCTCGATTTGTCCCGAAATCCCGAAACTATTTTGAGATTCCTGAAAATTTGGTTTGGGATCGGTATTCAAATTGGGATTCCCGAAAAATTTGGTTTGGGAATCTAGACAAGGGTTTCGGTATGGGATCCCATACCGAACCACCCCTAAATGGTGCTATTGTCTCCAAAGCAGTGCATTAATATAAGAAACCCTAGTCTTTTTATGGACATGTTTCTTATATTAATCTACTGCTTTGGAGACAATAACACCATGAGCATTTGTCAAATTATTAATTTGTTTTTTTTTCCCCGAAGATAGAAATATATTAGATACGAATAGAAAGGTTTACATCCTGGGCTAGGATATTAAACAAAAATTCCGGCCCAATACAGTCCCACCCATATTCGCGGCCCTCATTGAAAACAAACTTAGCAACCGAGTGAGCAGCAACATTGCCCTCCCTAGGCACATAAGAGAACGAAACTGACCTCAACCTACGCGCTAGCACCTCAATATCACCAAGAATACATTCAATACTAAAATCCAGATCAATTTCATGCTTAATCATCTGAATAACCCCTTTGGCATCAGATTCAATAACAACATTATCATACCCGTAGTCAATGCAGGCCAAGAGGGCAGTCCTGATCGCAGCGGCTTCCTCAGCAGCCGCGGAGTGACACAGTGCAACCCCCGAGCCTCCTGCCCCTTGAAGCAAACCAGCGAAGTCGCGGCAGACCCAGCCCACCCCCGTGCGGAGGGTGGTCTTGCACCACGAGGCATCCGTATTGACCTTGAGGATCCCAAACGCCGGCTTCTTCCATCTGCAGGCCCCACGGTCCAGGGGAGCAACCTTCGACAGGCTCCCAGGCTGCTTTCCCATAGGCTCGCAGAGAGTAGCATCTCTGAATTCCGAGATGTTCCTACTCCAAGCCTCCAAAAGCTCCGAGGGCTGCCGGTGCACCCCATTAAAAACCACCTCGTTCCTGTTTTTCCACAGTCTCCATAACCCAAAGGCATACTCCTGCATGATCTCTTCCGCGTTGTCCCTCCCCTTAACCCGAGTCCAGAACAACTCCCAGCTAGATAGGAAGTCTGCCCCTGCCAGCGCAAAGGAATTCAACTGAAGCGGAGAGGAGAACCAGAATAAGTGGCTAAGGTGACATCGGAAGAAGAGATGAGTTTCCGATTCATCCATGGCACCACAAACTCCACAGACGTTATCTACCCTCATATGTCTCCGCTTTAGGTTACGTCGAACAGCCAGAGCATTGTTACAACAACGCCAGATAAAAATTTTAATTTTGTTAGGTACCTTTAACTTCCAGATCAGATTCCAAGCATAGCAGTTCTTTGGCTTGTCGCTGGCAGACCCACGACCTTTCTTTCCCATAGCACCATTTTCCATGAGGTTCATAGCCACTCCGTACCCCGATCGAACCGAATAGACCCCATTCGCATTGTGGTGCCACACCATCCGATCCCGGCATCCAGTTTTACTTAAGGGAATGCTTAAAATAGGTCCCACATTATCCTGGTGAAAGCTTTCCAGGATCAGATCACGTTTCCAAGAGCTGGTCTCCGAGTCAATTAACTCGCTTACCTTAGTAGCATGCAGGCTTACTAAAGGCTTAACTTTAAACGTAGAGGGCCTAGGGAACCACGGGTCCTCCCTAATGTTGATGCATGCCTCGTCCCCGACCCGCCACCGCAGTCCGTGTAGGAGCACCTTTCGGGCATCAAAAATACCCTTCCAACCCCACGACGTGTTCCTACCCTTTCCCGCCTCAGTAAAGCACTTCCCAGGATAATATTTTTCTTGCAAAACAGTAGCGAGCAGAGACCCCGGGTTCAGGATGAGCCGCCACCCAATCTTGGCCAGGAACGCCAGGTTAAAACACTGGATATCCCTAAAGCCCAGCCCACCGACTCGTTTTTGCTTCATTAACCGTTCCCATGAGATCTAGTGGACCCCCTTTCTCTGCTCGCTCCCCCTCCACCAGAAATTCCGGATAGCTTTCTCCAGGTCTCTACATACCCCAATGGGTAGTTTAAAACAACTCATGGCATAGTTTGGCATAACCATGGCCACTGCCTTGACTAGGACTTCCTTTCCTGCTTGTGATAGAAATTGCTCTGCCCAACCCGCCAGCCGAGATTCAAGCATGTCCCGCACCTCTTCAAAAACCACTCGTTTAGAGTGACCAAAATCAGATTGCATCCCAAGATACCTACCAAAACCAGACTTACATTGGATTCCCATGGTCCGGTCAATCTTCATCCTCACCCTGTTCGAGGTCTTCGAGCCGAAGAAAATCGAGCTTTTGGACAGATTCACAGCTTGGCCAGAGCCACGGGCATATGTTCGCAGCACCTCTACCATGCCTCTAGCCTCCTCCACACTCGCATGCCCAGATAGCACCGAGTCATCCGCAAAAAACAAGTGCGAGATCGGGGTTCCATTTGCCAACACACTAAACCCGTGGAGGGCACCCCGCTCAATCCCACGCCTGATGAGCATGGACAGACCCTCCGTACAGAGCAGGAAGAGATAGGGAGATAGGGGATCTCCTTGTCTCAGCCCTCGCTCCGGCAGGACAAGCCCAGTTGGGTTCCCGTTTACTCGGATGCTGAAGGAGGCCGTGGAAATGCATTCTTTGATCCAGTTGCAAAAGAGGGGAGCGAACCCCAATTTCGCCATCATGGATAAGAGGAACACCTACTCCACGCGGTCGTACGCCTTAGCCATGTCGAGCTTAATAGCCATGCCAGTCTGGTCACCTTTTTTTTGATGAAGCAGAGAGTGTAGGATCTCGTGCACCACCAAAATGTTGTCCTGAATTTGTTTCCCCGCCACAAAGGCAGATTGGTTATCACTAATCACCTTTGGCATCACAGTCTTTAGTCGGTTAGTGAGGACCTTGGCAATGACTTTGTATATTACATTACATAGTGCAATAAGCCGGTATTGCGTCATGTTCTTAGGGCACTTGACCTTAGGGATAAGCACAAGGTTAGTATGATTAAGTTTCCTCAGAATAGTACCAGAATGCCAGAAGGCTTTGACTATCTTGATCACATCCTTGCCCACAGTATCCCAATGATCCTGGTAGAAGCATCCAGAGTACCCATCCGGGCTCGGGGCCCTAATTGGAGGAATTTGGAAGACAACCGTTTTGATTTCCTCCTCAGTCACCGCTGCCGTCAAGGCAAGGTTGTCCTCAGCAGACACCCGTGGTGCCAGGCAGTCCCTAATCTCATCGATTTGCCCAGGGCAGCTCGACTTAAATAAAGCCTCAAAATAGGAGGTAGCAATTGAAGATATCGTTGTTTCGTTTTCCTGCCACACTCCATTAACATCCTCCAACCCCTTGATTTGGTTGAACCTCCTTCTTTTGAGGGTTTGAGCATGGAAGAACTTAGAATTTTTATCACCTTCCTTTAACCATTAGGCACGCGACTTCACCCTCCAGTAAGCTTCTTCGTTTCGATGGGCGGCCCTGAGCTCTCGCTCCTTCATCTTAACCACCTCCGATGCAAATTCAGTAGACATATAAGCCGTTCTAATCTCCTCTTTCAGATGCTCAATGACTTTCTTAGAGTTCCTTCCTCTCCCCCGATACCAATCCTTAAGCCTGTGCCTTAGGGCCTTCAATTTTTCACAAAATCGAAAGGCGTGTGACCCCCCACGTTTATCTCTCTATTCCTCTACCACCAGTTGCCTACACTCATCCGTTGTGCTCCATCGTGCATCATAAGAGAATTTCCTCCCCTTCCACGCTTTCACTTTCTCCGTGGACAAAAATAACAGAGCATGGTCAGACCCTTCCAGTACCACGTGCCTGATTGTATTCTTTGGGTAAAGGTCCTGCCAATCCATAGTAGCCAATCCCCTATCCAGGCGTTGCTGAATAGGCTTCGCCTCCTGGTTGTTCCGCCACGTAAACGGATAGCTGACAAAACCCAGGTCCATGAGCTCATTTTGAGCCACAAACTCTATGAAGTCTCGCATACTAGACGTCGGTCTGTAGTTGCCCCCCTCTTTCTCATCATTACACAGAATGTCATTAAAGTCCTCGATGAGAAGAGTTTTCCCCCTGTTGTTTCCAAGCCGCCTACTCAGGTACCCCTATTGATCCCGTCGTTTCTTCTCATCGGTGCTTGCGTAGATTGCAAACAAATACCAGTGACACATCTTTTGCTCATCCCAAATTTTAACTTCAATAACAAAGTCCTCAGACTTCACCAGAGTAACCAGGGAAACATCCCGCCAGAAAACACAGAGGCCTCCCCCAATGCTCCTAGGTTCTACTGCGTGCATGTACTCCAAATCCAAACGTTTCTTAAGATACCCATATCTGCTGCTTTTATTCTTGGTTTCTAGCAAAACCACAATGTCAGGGGTGTGGAGCCGGTTCTGTTCCAGCAGGTTGTCAACTGTCAGGTCACCCCCGATACCCTGACAGTTCCAGGTAAGTAGTCTCATTTGGGCGTGGGAGACCCCTCACGGCTGGTCTCCTCCGCCTCAACATATGTCTTCCTGCTTAGCTTAGATTTTTTAGGTTCCACACAGGGGTTAACCTCATCCAACTCCACCTCTCGGGCACTTCGCTTTTTGCCTTTATTCTCGTTCATCACCGCTTCAATGATAGCTTCTAGCTCAAAGGGATCATCATCCTTAGCCGAGTCACACCCACTCCCGCCCCCCGACCATCGCTAGCTTCCCTCCGTCTTGCAGTCACACTGTCCCCATCCTCACCGACGCCAGGCACAAGGTTCAGATCAAACGTAGAAGCTCCATTCAGAGTCGTGCTTACCGAATCCACCCGTCCCTCCTGCTCGTAATGGTCATTGAGTACCACGTGATCCGTTCCCGCTGCCACCGTACCCCCCGGCCCAATTAAACCTGCATCGAAAGCCAATTCTCTCGCTGATCTTCTTCAGCTAGCCATTGATGTCGGATTTTCCCCGCAAGCACATTATCTCTGTGTCCCATTTTGTTAGACGACCACCTAGGCTTGCTTGGTGATGTTGCAGTGTCGATAACCTCATCCTCCAAAGGCGCGGTGCATTCACTACCGCTCAGAGATCTACTAGTCAAATTTTAGGGTTGACATCCCATTCCTGACGCCGTCGATGACTGCCCGGAGCATCTTCCACCACCCAGATCTTCGTTCCACCGCTCCGATCCACTCTGTCCACCATTTGACCCAGAGGGTGTTCTGCTCCTGGGTCCAGCTCCCAGAGGATTACCTCTCAGGTCCGACACCACATCTAACCCACGGAATGCAAATGCCTTATTCCACTTTTTGGTACAATCACCTGGGTCTGGTCTTTCATCCAAAATTTCCTTGCAAATCCTAGTTGGGTGACCCAGCTTCCCACAAATGAGACAGTAATTAGGAAGTGATTCATACTTGAAGTCAATCCAGATTTTGCCATCATCGGGAAAGGTCATAAAGGTCCCCCGCATTAGAGGCTCGCGAACATTGAAGCCAATTTTCACCCGGAGGAATCTTCCAATGCAGTCTCGGCTCCCAGATTTGTCCACCGATCGAACCTCACCCATCAAACTTCCTATTGTTTCGGCTACCGCTTGAGTCATACTGAGCACTGGTACGTTATGCAGCTGGACCCAGAACACCCCCAGGGAGAGAGGGGTCCCTCGGTTCAGCCCCCTCTCCGTTCGATCCGCCACCAATACAAGGTCGTTTTTGAACATCCAAGGCATGTCCGCCTCAACCACCCTTTGCAAATCCCTTTTCCCCGCAAAACGAGCGAGAAATCTCCGATCTCCAATTTCCCTAATCGAGACCCCCTCACGTCCGCGCCAGAGGGACATAAAGCAGTCAACGAACACATCCCCTTTCACTGCCTTAGCAGTGAGAACTTCTGCAATCAGGGTGAACTGAAACCCTAGTAGAGCACCTTCGACATCCTTTCTCTCAATGCACACGCCTCCCTGTTCCTTCTCCGACAGGATGAGGTTGGTCCCAAATCGTGTCCCCAACTCCTCAAGATCCTCCTTCGGGCTTCCCCCAGCCATGCCCAGTCAGAAAATCCGCAACCCACTCACCCCTCAGAGGTCACCACCATGAACACCAGCCACCTGTACCTTTTCTCCTCTCAGTTCTCCATCAGATCCAGATCCAGATCTCCACATCTGAGCCTCCCGCCCTCGAGCCGTCAAAGGAACAGAACTTCGCTCGCCGTTCCCCAGTAAATCACGACAGCCGAGCCGGATCTCTGAGTTCGCAACCAGTGCTACGAGAAGGAGGGATTAGCCGGTCAGATCTTGGGCAACGATTCAGCAACAGGCCTGTTCGTCACCAGAGCACCGCACACCAGAGCACCGCACACCTCCTTTCGAGGCACTCCAAATTATTAATTTGTTAGAGAAAATAAAAATGGTAGTACATGCTTCAAGAAAAAGATTAACTTAGCTACTTATGAAGACAATAGCACCATATGTCATTTCTCATGCATAGGAATGAGAGGGAAAAGTAAAATTGAGGATATGAATTAGCGGGAAAAAATAGAGGGAAATTTTTTATTATTATTTATTTTCAGTTTTTAATCATTTTTAAGAGTGAAATGACTTAACTATCCTCACATGTTGTGCACATGGTCTCACTTAACGGAAATATGGATGGAATATATGAAAAACTAACGGTAGGGGGCAAATTGGCTAAAAAAATTAGTTTGAATCCTTAATTTTCTAATAGAAAAGTTCAGAGGGAAAATCGAGTGAAAGTTCAGGTAAACCGACAGTTTACCTTTATCTTTATTTTAAACGTCCCATGCTCATTATTTTCTACAACCGGCCCCCTCTTCATCACTCTTTCCTGTTCTCTTCCTCTCTCTCTCTTTCTTTTCTTTTTTTTTCTTTTAGTTTTTTTTCCCTTTTTCACTCACCTTTCACCAAAAAAAAAAGGTGAAATTCATCTCTGTCGCTCACAATTCGCAAAAGAAAATTGTAAACCTCAAACAAACAAATCGCATAAAACCTCAAACCCTCTAATCAACGAAGAGAATTCCCACACAATCGAAGTTTGAAACCAACAAATCAATTTCAAGTGTTAAGCTGCTAGGGTCTGGGTCCTCGAATTCCGACGAGCTGTTTCTGTACGAACCGCGGTGCATCGTATCTCCGGCGTTCAAGCCATTAAGGTAAGCAATTTCTTATTTATACAACGAATTAGGGAATTACAATGTCGAGCTTTTGAATTAGGGTTCGAATTAGGGATTTGCAAATTAGGGATATGGGGATTAATTTTTTCATTTAGGGTTTTAATTTTGGAGAAATTAGTAGGCTAGGCAGGGGATTAATATGGTTGCGTCAGAATTTGGGTTTTGGGATTGTTGATCTGTGTTTGTTTTGTTATTGGGTTGGTTTTGCAGTGATATGTAGATTCTTGTGATATTTGAAATTGATTAGATCAGGCATTCGTTTTCGGTTTTCAAAACTTCTCTGTATGTATGTATGTATGTACGTATGGTAAAATACAAACAGCCTAACTATATTCGTTTTCGGTTTTCAAAACTTCTCTCTCTCTCTCTGTCCGTGCATCGATCTGTTTTGTCTGTCAACTTTGCTTATAACTTACTTTCCTAGCTTTCCCCTTATCAGGAAAATTTTACTGATTGCAAATGATAAATGTTATGAGCATGGGAAAGGCATAACCAATTTAAAATCAGCTTTTCAGGTATGCATTGATTCCAGATTCAAACCATCACTTCCGTTGATTATGTTGTTTATCATTTTGTGATCATAACACTGTCAGGCGGTGTTACTATTGTGAATGTTATGCGAGAAAGCAAAGAAAATTCTAATGGGAGAAAGCAAAGTTAAGGTAAAGATTTTGGTTTGTCCTTTAGCTTTCAATAATTTCAATGCTAATTAGGGGTTTTTCTTCATATGTTTTCTTTCGTGTTTCAACTTCCGATTTCACTCAATTTTATGTATTTGCTGAACACCTTCTCTGTTTTACAAAATGTTTCTATATTCCCAAATAGATGTACCATGAACCAACACTACTTAGAGCATGAACCAACACTACTTAGATCACACTGATAGTACTTGAACCTAAAAAAGGAATGGTAAAACGGATCTTTTCTCAAAGTCAAATCTCAATTGTACAAATGACTGATTTTTTTTTAATGTGTTGTTAACGTTTGATCGTTTTATCTTCAAAATATTATTGCTGTATCATTAACATTTGATCACTAGATTGCCAGTTTTAGTTTTAATCAATTCAGCACGTGAAGTTTAGTTTCTAATCATTTTTAGGTTTGACATTGAATAGATTATTTGTACAATATTATTAAGAGACAAATATCTGTGCAAAAAAGTAGAGGAAAAAAAAAGAATGAGTGGGCGTGGATCAAAGTGAATTAAAGATTTCAAGAGAGTCTATTTACTGGAATCCCATACTTTGTATATCCAAAAAAGGAATGATTTGTGGCAGTGGCGAAGCTAAGTGAGGGCGAGGACTGGCAGTTGCCACTCCCTTCGCCGGAAAACATGCCTAGAAGTGCTTGTTCAGCCCCTCCACTCTCGTCGAAATCGAGGGTCAGGTGCTGGTTTGGTCAAGATTTGCAGACAAAGATGGATCCATTCATGGACCTGGGTGGTCCCAAGACCCTCTAAAGGTCCGAAGAAGTAACTGTAAGGATCTTCGAGGACCACCCGAACATGGTGGAGCCGTGGAGGAGAGGTATCAGCAGGGGCTGCTTGCTGTGCAGGCTGCAGCAGATGGATAGTGAAGAAGAAGAAACTGTTCCCTTTTTAAGCGAATGGGTCAAAACGACTTGTTTGGATCCAATGCAATTAAAAAAACACGTGCCCTTCTTTTTAATAGCCACGTGATTCTCTCTTTTACATAGAATCCCCTTCCATTTTCTTTACACGTGCCCTTCCTAATGCCCAATGCGCAATAAACCCAATGCGCTTTTTCCTCCTATTCCAATACCCTTTTTCCTTCCGCCGGCCAAGCCACTATCACCTACTTCGCTTCTCTCCTTTCCACCACCACCTAATTTCTTAATTTCTCTTTTTATTTTTTATTTTCTTATAATGTCCTAATTTCTTTTAAATAAAATTTTTAGTCGTAATCCAGATTAATAATATAGAATGCTATGAAAATTGATGTGTATTGAATAAAAATTTTAGATCCCTAATATATTATAATAATCATAGATTGTAATTGATGTTGTTTTGATAATAATTTTATCATGCGTTGGTTAGTTTATATATAGACACACTTTAGGTTTCATTAACTGATATGAAAATATTGTTTAATGCATAGTTTATATATTAATTTGACCCCAGCGTATTTATCTTAAACTCTTACATTATTTATAAATATTGTATTAATTTAAAAAAAAATAATGTAAATATTGTTTAATGCTTATTTTACAATAAAAGAAATTTATTTAAATCCATCTAGGCTCATGCCTAAATTTCGCCTAGGCACCTAGCTACTCTCTAGTCCGCTGCTTGATTAGCGTCTAACATTTTTTAGAATATAATCCTAACCAATTTAAGCTTTTTATATGACTTTGATATTATCGCTTAAAACTGCTTTGGTGAAGAGTTTGTTTTCTATTATGAATATTGACTCAAAATTTTGCACTTTCCAATGCGAAAGCAACCACTTCGATTGAACCTTGCACTTTTTTGAATTTCGCCCCTCCTCTCGGTAAATCGTGGCTTCGCCACTGATTTGTGGACTTAAATTAACCTCTACTAATAGGTCATGTCGTACTAATATCAATCCATTTGATTCTATTTATTGAAAGAAAAGGATTCACTGTCCCATGACAATCAAAAGAGAAAGAAATGTTGATAAAAAAAGGTTTGATCTTTTGGGAAAAATGATAAAAAGGGTTGTATTTAATTTTGATATAATATGTGCTTTCTAAAGGTTTTAGTTTTTTGTGTTCTTAAGTTTATGTCTCTAAAAGCACTTTAATTTTGTGATTAATTTATTTTTTTTTTCCTTCAAAATACTGAAATTGGTGGAGAGAATGTTGCGTCAAGATGATATTAGGCACGTGTATATTCAAAACTTTCTACACCTTCAACAATGCTTCAAACACCACAACAATGCTGGTGTAAATGTCTCAAACACTGAAACAACGCGCAGGTACACTAGCTTGTGAAAACTAAAAATCATAAGCAAAAAGTTATTTTAAATTATTCGAAATTTAATTTAAAATGGGCAGAAAATTGTCTTCATTAAAATCCAGAACCATTACACACAAATAACAAACATGTTAACAAGACAACTAACTATGCGGCAAAGTTGTTAATTCTTTATATATATTGAGTGTAGTTTTGCCATCACCACCCCCACGACCACCCCGACCCATCAGCAACATCTGCATCACCATCACCATCACCGTCGATCTCGTCGTTAGAATCATCGTAGCTTCCGTCATCATTAATATTATCACCATCATCAACAGTACACTAAACATCATCATTAGATTCATTACCCTCACCAACACCATCATCTGCGTCAACACTCAACATTATCATTATCATTGTCCAATCTGCACCGAAAAAATGCTGTCCTCTGTTATCTGCACTCCTTGTAGTTCTGGGGAACTCTTCCACTCAAAGGAGTTAATCTTCAACTTAGGGCATCGGTATATTTTTACAGTTTTCAAGGATGGGAATTTGACAATGCAATTTCCAGAGAAGAAGTCTTGCAGACTTGGTAGAGAGTAGAGTTCCAAAATTTGCAACTGGTAATAAGAAATCTACTAATAAATTTGCAACTGATTTTAGTAAGCTAACTACTACTAAACTAATTATTATTTTTGTTTAGCAAACCAACTAGGTAACTACTAATAATAATAAATTTGCTAGTAAACAATGACTGAAGGCATTTCAGCTAAAATATTACGGAGACTATACTTACCTGTAGAATATTAATATTTTGACAAAAACCGCCTGAGAAGGTGATTGGCAAACCACCTACTAAATTAAATTTGCTATTAAACAAGGGTAAATTACATTTTACCCCCTCAAGTTTTGGGTCGACTGTAACTTCTTACAATATCTTTAAAATATTTCAATTTCATCCGTTAAGTAAACCGATAAGTTACGACGTGGCACATATGGGATCCACTTTTGTGCTGATTATGCTGACGTTGCAGATGACACTAGATCCTTCAATGCAAAACAACCCACCAACTGTAGAACTGCCAAGTTTGGAAAAGAGTCTGGATCAACTTGGTTGTGCCATATTGTAGTCAAAATAGATGGCCCAGAGATGGACAACTTCTTCAACTTTGGAAAGCCTACCCGTATTCGAATTATGAAATTGTTAAATTCTTTTTTCGTCGAAATGAATTTATTAGACATAACAATAATGATCAATAAAAGAGAAACAATAGAATAACAATTTTACCTTGTCGTCAAAAAGAACGTAAACTTTTTCAGTCTCAATTTTAGGATCAAAGACAAATCCCTTCAGTTCTCCACAATTCCAAAGTTCCAAACTCTTCAAAGACAGAAATTGGACATTACAACTTGCTGAGCAGAATCTAGAGAGTTTTGGAAGATATTTTAGCTTCAGATGTTGTAGCTTACAAAACATGCCATCTGTTTTTTCTTCACCATATTCTTTTGTTGACACTATCTCTTCCATTGATTCACATTTGATTATCTCAAGTTTTTGAAGTTGTACAAGATTTCTAGCCATGGAAGACGATAAAACAAAAGTTAAACGATCCCAATGACGCACCACCAAGCTTGTTAAGTTTGGCAACACAACCTGCAGTATTTGTACATTCCATTTTGAAGAGAAGAGAATTCACATTAATTGTTATTATCTAGTCAAATGGTATCTTTAGATAAAAAAAATTATACTAATAGATATTTTTTGATACGTACTTAGATAAAACTGAACCACTTCAAATGATCAAATATATGTAAATAGAGCCACACAACATCTAGGAGTTTTATGGTGGTTGTTTCATTTTTCTTTGTAAATCATATCCCTCAAATTAAAAAAAAAAAAAAATCTTCACTGATGATATGTGTTAATGGGAAAGAATGACACTAGTGGCATGCCTCTTTAGTAATGATGTGTGTAAATTGGGCATTGTTTTCGACATGGAGATGCTTGAGTTGTTGAAATCTTCACTACCTGAGTGGTACACAATATTATCACCTCCCTCCGACCCATCCAAGTACAAATCTTCACATGATCTCTTCAACAACATTTCTAGACCATGGTCCAAATCACAGCCAGTTGGGAGCTTTAGCTTTAATGTGTTGAGGGTTTCATCCACATCATCCCATTCCCACGAAGTGCCGATTAATATTTGGTATCTTTTTAACTTGTCAGTGAACAAGTCCGTCGGAATACTACCAGCATCTGGAACATGTATGCTTAATGCAGCTAAACGAGGCAAGTCCTTCAGTTCTGAAAGGCTAGCATTACTTCTTTCTCCGGTTACTCCTTCGGGCACCCATCCGTTGAAGCTCTTTTTCATTCTCAAGTCTTCTAGATATAACATTAGGTGAAATCACTTTGAGGTCAGAGCAGCCTTTTAAATCCAGCAGTCGAAGACAAGTCAATTTCCCTATTTCTTCAGGCAACTCTTCAAACTTGGAATGTATAAAGCTGAGAATTTCTAGTTGCGATAGCTGTCCGACTAGAGCTACCTCTCCCAACACGCACTGATCCAAACACAATGTCCGAAGATTTTGTAGGAGATGAAGAGATGGAGGCAGCGACGAAATACGCGCTTTGGTTAAATCCATAACTTTAAGCTCTTTCATCTCCTCAAAAAAGTTACCTGGGATTTCAAGCAAGTCACCATTAACGTACAAATAAAAAACTCCAGTTGTTGGCATTTCAAAACTTCAGGAAGCCTAGGGATGTTTTTGCAATACAAAGAGATCATTGTGCAATTTTCAGAAAACTCCTTATTGTTTGGCCATTCCTTCAAGTCATCTCCTTCTGCTCTTATTAAGGCATGGTGGCCTTTGGATGCAATCGAGATGGCAACATCACGTAACAAATCATGCATTGTGATTGATGTATTGTCCTTGGAGTCGAGTAACAGACAAGAATCTTTAAGCTCTTCAATCCGCGAGTGCAATGCATTTTGTGCGTCCTCCAATGTATCGATGTTCTTAAACAAGCCCAAACCAATTGTATATTTCAACAAGTCTGTCAGATGAGCGTATCCCCCTCGACGTACCAAAATTCCACAGATCAAGAATAGTGGCTTAAGCTTTTTAGGTTCCAATTGATTGTAACTCCACTCTAAAGCCGAGTATGCTTCTTGTTCGGCTGAGTCTTCATTGTCAACCACTTTTAGGCATCTCAAGGCATCCTTCCAGACTGGTAAAGTACTTCTATTTCTTAAAGAGCTAGCTACCGTGACAACCAGAACTGGCAAACCTCTGCATTTTTTGGATACTTCGGTTGCCACAGCCCCTATGTTGCGATTTTTAACAACATCACCTGCCTTCTTCTCAAATAAACGCCAAGCATCTTCCTCGTTTAAAACTTGAAGTGCAAAGTCTTTTTGGAACCGCTTCTCTAAGGATAGCAATTTCCGAGTTCTGGATGTCAACAGTATTCTACAAGTCGGCAGACAAGGAAGTCCTACACTCTGCAAGTCAATGCTTTCCAAAATGTTGTCTAAAATTACAAGAACTTTCTTGTCTTTTACCCTGTAACATAGATGAAGTGCTCTTTCTGACATAGTATCGCTATCACGAACTTCCATACCTAATTTTTTGGCAATTTCTTTTTGAATTCCTTCAAGGTCCGGCTTTTGCACACTTCTTACCATAACCGCATCAGCAAACAACTTCTCATTTACAGCTTGCTTAAGGACTTCTTCAACTAGCGTGGTCTTCCCCTCGCCGCCAATACCATACACCAAAATCAGGTCGGTATTAGGAATTCTCAGTTCATCCATGATTTTCTTCACATTGGATACCTCTTGTGGACGAACTTTGTATGAAACGGTAGCGAAATTTCCTTTGTCGTAGAGTTCACTAACCGCCTGCTCCAACTTTGTTGATCTCTTGCCTAGCTTGTAGGAGAAAGAGGGATAGGGAAATGTAGGAGAGCGGAGAGGTTTTTAAAGTTTGAAAATACTTCTAATTTCTGATTTCTTTTTCTCACACAAAACTCATTACACTACATGGCTTTTATAGCCACTACAATACATCATCATTTATTTAGATAATTATAAGGTTCTTTGAACATTGAAACATCTAGAGAAATCATGATTAACTCTAGAAATTCCAAACATCACAACTCTAGAACTTCTATCCTTTCTTATCCTTGATTTATGACTCTTTCTTGTAACTGAAATTTGGGTTAACCTTCCAACATTGCCTCCCTTAAACCAAATTTGCTTTTGATTCCTAATCTTGCAACATCTCGCTTGAACACTTGTCCACCAAGCGGTTTTGTGAACACGTCCGCCATCTGTTCATCTGTTTTGCAATACTTTAGCTGTATAATTCCCTCACTAACAAGCTCCCTTAGAAAATGAAACGGATGCGGATGTGCTTTGTTCTCCCATGTAGAACATGATCTTTTGAGACTGAAATTGTTGAGCTATTGTCACAGAAAAAAGTGGTTGGACCATTTTGTTTATGCATCAGACTCTCCAAAATGCCAAGTAGCCAAACTGTATGACATCCTGCAAAAGAGGCAGCTATGTACTCCGCTTCCGTTGTAGAGAGGGCAACAATCGGTTGCTTCCTCGAACTCCATGAAAACACGCCACTTCCCAGACTAAAGACATAACCTGAAGTGCTTTTGCAATCATCAATACTTCCAGCTAAATCACTGTCAGTATAGCCAATAAGTTTCACTGGAACATTTGCTTCATAAAAAATGCCATAATCAAAGGTTCCTTTGATGTATCACAAAATTCTTTTTGCAGCTTCCCAATGATTTGAATGTGGCTTTTCCATAAACCTGCTCACCAGACTTACTGCATACATGATGTCTGGTCTTGTGGCCGTTAAGTACATCAAATTACCCACCAAACTGCGAAACTTGGTGGAATCAATAGGTCTCCCTTCACCATCTTTGCTTAGCTTTAGGCCTGTAATGCATGGTGTCACTATTGGGTTTGCATTCTCCATCCCAAATTTCTTCAAAACTTCTTTTGCATAACTCTCTTGAGAAATGAAAATGCCTTTCTTAGATTGAGAAACTTCAATACCAAGAAAGTGATGTAGCTTGCCCAAATCTGTCATCTCAAATTCTTCCATCATGGAGAGCTTAAAACCATTCAATAACTCCAAATCATTTCCGGTAAAGATAAGATCATCCACATAAAGACTTACAACCATGAAACTTCCTTGTGATGTGCTTTTGACATAGAGGGTATGTTCATACGGACACTTCTGATAACCATGCTTCTCGAAGTATGAATTAATACGGCTGTACCATGCACGTGGTGATTGCTTGAGCCCATATAACGCCTTCTTAAGCTTGTAAACTTTATTTTCCTCTCCTTTCTTCACATATCCAGGTGGCTGCTCCAAATAAACTTCTTCTTGAAGGATACCATTCAAGAACGCAGACTTGACATCCATTTGAAAAATTTCCCAATTGTTTTGTGCAGCAAGTGAGATGATCAATCGAATAGTATCAAGTCTAGAAACAGGAGCAAAAATTTCAGTATAATCTTCACCTTTCTTTTGCTTATAACCTTTTGCAACGAGTCTCGCCTTGTACTTGTTAATGGACCCATATGCATTTTTCTTTGTCTTATATACCCATTTAACACCAATAGGATTCTTGTGTGTTGGCAGATTTGGGAGCTCCCAAGTCCCATTCTTCTCAATAGCCTTTATTTCTTCATCCATGGCTTGCTTCCATTTTTCTTCCTCACATGCTTCATTAAATGAAATTGGATCCTCTCCAGCAAAGAAGGCAAAGAATATAGTATTATCCTCCAAATCTACTTGCTCTGAGGAGTAATAAAGATCTCGTATACTTCTAAACTTTCTTGGAGGCGAGTCGTCATCACTTGATGTAGCTCTTGGAGATTGAGGAGCAATTTCTGATTGATAAGTATCATCTTCTTCTTGCATAATAGGCAGCTTTGCTGGACCATTTTCATCTTCAAAGAAAGCATTTTCATCAAAGTGGACATCACGGCTGATCAAGAACTTTTTGGTCTTCGGATTGTACAGCTTGTAAGCCTTGCTCCTTTCACTATATCCAATGAAAATGCACTTTTCTGACTTATTGTCGAGCTTGTTTCTCAACTCCTTTGGAACATGGGAATAGGCAACACAACCAAAAATCTTCAAATGTTGCACTCTCGGCTTCACTCCATACCATGCTTCATGAGGTGTGCAATCCTTCAAACTCTTTGTTGGTGATCTATTGATTAAATATACAGCTTCTGCCCAAAGTTCTTGTTGCAATCTTTTCTTCTTGAGCATGCATCTCACCATCTCCATGATTGTCCGGTTCTTTCTTTCGCTCACGCCATTTTGTTGCGGTGTATATCGGGCTGTCAACTGGTGCTTTATTCCATGATCTTTGCAATATTTTTGAAATTCATTTGAGAGATACTCTCCACCATGATCTGTCCTCAAACTTTTGATTTGAAAGCCTACAAACTTTTCAACTTCGGCCTTGAAATCTTTAAAGGCTTGAAATGCTTTAGATTTTTCTTTGAGGAAGTAGACCCAAACTTTTCTTGAGAAATCATCAATAAATGCAATGAAATATAGATTACCTCCAAAAGATGCTACTGGCAATGGACCACACAAGTCAGAATGAATAAGCTCCAACAACTTCTTTGCTCGCCAGGAGGACTCTGGAGGAAATGAACTTCTATGTTGCTTACCAAATTGACAATCTTCACAAACGCCATCCACTGGATCAATTTGAGGCAGCCCATGTACCATTCTTTTGTTTGACAACAACTTCAAACTTCCATAATTTAAATGGCCATATCTATCATGCCATAACGTAGAGACTTCTTTTTCAGCACTCACAAAGCAAGATAGTTTTGTTGTCTGGAGCTTCAAAGGAAACAAGTTATTTGCAGCAAGTCCAACCTTCGCAACAAATTTATCCTCCTTTTTGATAACACAAAAATCACCACGGAGGCGAATATCATAACCCTTCCTCAACAGATTGCCCATACTCAATAAATTACTTTTCAAACCAGGAACATAATATACTTCAGAAACCTTCTCAATTGTTCCAGATTTTGATTTGAAAGACACCTCACCAATTCCCTCAATTTTATAAGCTCTATCATCACCAATTCTCACTTGACCACGATCAAACTTATAGAGGGCAGCAAAAAGGTTTTTGTTACCTGTCATATGCTTGCTAGCTCCACTATCTAAATACCACACATCATTCATTTGATCTCCATGACATGCAAGCAATAAAGTTTCTTTATAATCACCATCTCCAGAGTTGGTTTGATGCATATAGCCTGCTCCATATTGTTTTTCATCATCTGCCTTTTTGAACCGACATTCTCTGATCTTGTGCCCAAGTTTGTTGCAGTAGTAGCATTCTGGAGTGCCACGTCCTCTTCCTCTTTGAAAAACACGTCCTCTTCCTCGGTACAAATTGAAATTTCTTTCACCTTCATTATTGGAGTTGTTTGATGAGCCTCGTTCATGGCTATAAGAATTAGTGCCTCTGCCATTCAAATGTCTTCCTCTACCTCGTCCGCCTCTTCCACCTCTTCCACGTCCGAAGCTTTGATTAGGGCTCGAAGCTTGATTGCCATTGCCTCCCGTAGTTGCAACTTGAGACTTGAGTGCTTGATCCGGTTGAGTAGCATGAGGATTCCTCAAATTAATTTTGATCTCATGTGCCTCCAATTTTCCTTGTACCTCTTCCATAGAAAAAGTTGAAATATCATTTGACTCTTCGATGGCAGCCACAACATAATCGAATTTCGCCGGTAAGATACGGAGAATTTTCTCAACAATTCTTGCATCTTCGAGAATCTCCCCATTTGAAGCCATTTGATTAACGACTGAGGTAACTCTGATAAAGTAGTCTTTGATTGTCTCATCTTCTTTCATCTCAAACTTTTCAAATTCTTTCCTTAACGATTGCAGACGAACCTTCTTTACCTTCTCCTTACCTCTGTAGGCATTCTCGATCATATCCCATGCTTGCTTTGCATTCTCGGCTTTCGCAACTCTTTCATATACTTGCATCTCAATGGTTTGATAGATGTGGAAGAGTGCCTTGCTGTCCTTCTTTCGGTTTTCCCTCAAAGTATTCATCTGTGCTTGAGTTAACGCAGCTTCGTTATCCGTCTCTTCGTAGCCTGCTTCAACAATATTCCATAGCTCCAAAGCCTTCAACAACACCTTCATATTGTTGCTCCAGTAGTCGTAATTATCACCACCAAATCGAGGAATTAGTGAAGCCAAGTTGTGACCATTTGCATTTGCATTCGCCATATTGACAAAATTTCAACCTGGCTCTGGTACCAATTTGTAGGAGAAAGAGGGATAGGGAAATGTAGGAGAGCGGAGAGGTTTTTAAAGTTTGAAAATACTTCTAATTTCTGATTTCTTTTTCTCACACAAAACTCATTACACTACATGGCTTTTATAGCCACTACAATACATCATCATTTATTTAGATAATTATAAGGTTCTTTGAACATTGAAACATCTAGAGAAATCATGATTAACTCTAGAAATTCCAAACATCACAACTCTAGAACTTCTATCCTTTCTTATCCCTGATTTATGACTCTTTCTTGTAACTGAAATTTGGGTTAACCTTCCAACATAGCTTGTAACGGACCACTGGGTTTGGACAAACCCCACGGAAACAACTCATCATTGCTTGCATATCAGGCTTCCATAATTCGTTCGCCTTCTCGGTGATCTCATCCACGTTTTTCAGCCAGTTCTTGACGTCAGGTAGGATTTTTTCACCTATTTCGTCAGCTCCAACAACCTTGCAGTTTGCCTGCTCTCTTTTGACACTTAATCTGTTCACTTGAGTCTGTAGATTCTCAAGTTTGCTTTTGCAGTGAGTTAGGTAACCCACTTGGCGTATAGCTGGTTCAACTGCATACTTGTCAACTATTCCGACAATTAGACTAACAATCTCCATGCCTGCTGATGAATACAAATTAAATTAGAAAAAAAGGATCTCAAGAAATACTTTACTTTTCTAATTGACTTATGAGTTGTGATCTTTCAACAACTTATAAATAAACACATTACATTTCAAAGTGTATTATGAAAAACGGAATATTCTATTCCACTTCTTGAAAAATATTACTTTTTGAATAAAACTTTGTCTAAAATTAGAAACTAACTCTAGTTTCTTGGCATTTAATTGTAATTTTCGAATATTAATTATGTTGTGTGGGATCAAGGTTCTAAAAGACGCTAGGCGCTAGTCGGGCGGGGGGCTGGGGCCTATTGCCTAAGCGGTTAGGCGGGGTCTAGGCGGGCGCCTAGGCGGACTAGACGAATTTAAGTAAATCCATTATATTTCGTGTAAATAAGTGTCTGTTTATAATTAAAATATATATAATTTCATTATAAACTACAAAATAGAATGAAATATGTATTATAAAGTATTGGAACATAATGAAAACATGGGGAACAAACATATAGTGTGTGCCCATTTAAGTATTCAACAAGTCTCTTACAATTTATTGAAAAAAATTAAATGCAAATTGAAAGTTATCTATTTTCTATCAAAGTGAGTTGCAACCTAGGCAGGTGCCTAGGCGGTCTAGGCGGGTGCCTCAACTGGTCTAGGCGCCCTTTATTAATTTTCAAGCTCCTAAACATTAATCGGGGCGGTGATCAGCCGCCTAGCGCCTAGGCAGGGCCTAGGCGGAGCTAGGCAGGGATTTTTAGAACAGTGTGTGGGATACATTCATACCAAAACTAATGTGGGATACATTTGTACCTATACTTATATAGACATCAAAGTACTCTCTCACATTTTCTTGAATAATGACGTTGGATTCTAAGAAATCGGATGGACAAACGGTAAGAACGCTTACCGTTCTTATAAGGTCATGTCAGTTTGTTTAAATGGCTTTTCCATTTGTGTTTTCAGATTTGTAAAAAGAACACATTTATTTGTTTAAAAACTTCCAATCGACATACATCATTTTATGAAAGATAAATAACCCATTTCCAAATTCCCTTGAAAGGTTATATGTCTAATGGCCTTTCTTCAATTCCAACCAACCAAGAAACATCTTCATCATCAAATGGCCACAATAATAATACATATAATTATATCTAAAATTTTACAATACCCTCCACTTTTCTTCTTAGGGCTTGACAAAAAGTCAATTTTATATTCCATTATTTAAATAATTTCCTGAAAGCAAAAACCAACTAATGAACGGGGAGCCAAAACTTGATTTTATGTTCTGTTCATAAAAAATTATATATCTCTTCATCAACATATTTGTGTTTTGAGGGTTTTGTTCTAGAATGGAGAGTGAGAGTGGTTGTGAGTGCTTGAATAGTCATTTCATATTAATTCACAAGTTATTTTGTATAAATTTTGTATGTGGGGATGTATTCAACAACATATGGGGTGTTAAGAAAAAAACCCTTACTTAAATATGGTAAGTTTTAAAAACAGGGACTTAAATTAGATTTAGAAAATCATTCAGGTTAAAATTTAAAAAGAATCTTATCTAATACCTAAAGTCTAAAAGCCCCTATAAAAGCCAATTAGCTCATTGCGAGGCTTATCACACTCTTTTATCCCATAATATAGATAATATCATTTGTTTAAAAAAAAAAAAGATTTGGCTTGATCCTACAATGTAACGTCTAGTATTATTTTTTTATTAGTGAATTAGGTGTGGACTTACATAAGACAAGTGTATGCACCATATTAGTTTCTTAGATTGAAGGGCTCAGATTGCTCACTAAGTAGCTGTCTTTGTTTGGTAGTGAAGCTTTTTTATCCAATGAAATATTCTTGTTAAGCTGCTACGATTAGCTCCAGCATTTTATCGCTGAAACCCTCAAGTTTTACATCACATACACTGAAATATTGCAGATTTAGCATGGTCTCAAAGCTCAGGTTTTGATCATTAGGTTTAGGTGTTTCGTTTCTTGAATTTGTAAAGAAGAAACGGGGAAACAAAACGCAAGTCTCGAAGAACCGTAACTTTCGATTCAAAGTCTCACATGGCTGGTTCGAAAGTGGTGGAGTCTTAAGGGCTCCAATTAGGAATGGGCAAAATACCCGTGGTTACCCGTCCATTTAAATTTTACGGTTACGGTTATGGGTAACCGTTTAGATAAATAAACGGTTATGGGTATAACCATTTACCCGTGAAATTTAAATAGATGGTTATGAGTATTAACCATGGTTATAAACGGGTAACCGTTTACCCATTTATTTTATATATGTAAAATTAACACAAACCATGTTCTCTATCAAACAAAACTTAGACTAATGTTTTTTACTATAGTGCATGGTTTATATAGCTAATATTATATAATGTAGCTCATTATATATATATATATATATATATATTATGTTAATACTTTACATTATGGGTTAAATAACCCAAAAACACTGTCTTCTAAGCAGTTTTTGTAATCAAAGAATACTTAACAAATATTATATTATTTTCATTGGTAACATAGATTAGTAGTAAAAGTTTTCCCAAAAGATTAGGAAAATAAATAACAATTCCCCTCAGCCCCACTCACTTAATTCAACCCAAGACTTGTTCCTCAAACATGTTGCGACTTGCCATTTCAACTAATCCCTCACTTTTGTTAGCATTGTTACTGTAATTTATATATCCTATATTCCAATTTTGTTTTTTAAAACTAATTTTCTTGCCTTCTCATTCTATATCAATTAAAAATAGGGAACTTTAATGAAAAGCACTCGGTACTGTTCATTTTAACGAAAAACCACATTTTTACACTAAAAAGTCAATTCTGGTACGATTCACTTTACCCTTTATTTTGTCATTATCATTAAAACTCAAAGTTATCAAGCCCTTTTCATTAGTTTTCCTTTAAAAATATCATTCGTAAACTATTATTTCAATTATTAGAATGATATAAGGATTTTGAAAATTAAAATAGGAAAATGTATGATGAATGTACCTATAACGGTGTTTAATTTTCAAAAAAACAAAAGAAAATTATGACAATTTTTTTTTTTTTCAAGTTGTTAAAAAACATGTAGACAAGTGAAAAATGGGTCATGGTAAAAAAAAAAGATAAACGGATTAAAAAGGGTAAATGGATAAACAGGTATGCGGGTATGAGCATAAACGGTTATGAGTAAATAACCGCGGGTACCCGCTCGCCATAACCATTGCCCTTCCCTAGCTCCAATCTTCAATGGGTCCAACTACAATTTTTGGTTCATTAAAATGAAGACTATTCAAGTCTCACGATCTTTGGAAACTTGTGGAAACGGGGTTTGAAAACCCAGAAATGGAGGATGACTCGAGTGATGATGAACATCTATCAGTGAAGAGGATTGCAATGAAAGAAAATGAAACTAGAGATGCAAAAGCTCTCGGTATCATCCAGCGAGCAGACTCAGATGAAATATTTCCTCGAATCTCAAATTGGAAGACATCCAAGCCTACTTGGGATGTCTTGCAACATGAATTTCGAGGGGACAAAAAGGTTAGATCAGTCAAACTTCAATGCTTAAGAAGAGATTTTGAATACACCTATATAAATGATGGTGAATCTTTATCTGCTTACTTGAGTAGAATGTTTATATTGTGAACTCAAAGACTAGTGCATAAATTTTAATTAGCTTGCCTAGGACCTATGACTCTATTGCATCAAGTATAGAGGAAATCAAAGATCTTGACATTATTGGGGTTCAAGAGATGATAGATACCTTGAAGGGCTATGAACAAAGGTAATCTCGAACAACTTGAAACTTCAGTAATCCAAACAAACGTAATCTCGAACTTTCGGTATGGGATTTAGTTTCAATATATGATTTTGTTTTATAATCCCGAACCGAACAACAATATATTATATAATACTAGGGTATAAGCACACACTTTGTGTGTGTACACTATTTTGCCCTCTTTATGTAAATATTGTATATCAAAATTGAGGATATGATTGTCATTTTGTCAAAATATACAAAATTACTATTTTGCCCTTCTTATGTCAATATTGTGTATTCAAAAGTGAGGGGCAAAATTGAAAGAAAATGGGACAAAAAGTTGACATGTCCTATTCTCTTAATAATATAGATATATTGAATTTAACTGTCCCACATTCTCACCGATTTGAAGCAAAACGACTGTGTATCGTCTGCCGTATTGATCCGCAACTGATTCTACAACCTCAGAAAATCGGCCGGGTCCATCAAAAGGATGAGATCTAGGGTTTTCAATACCGAAACATACCGAAATCCAAAAAAAAAAAAAATTTCAGGAACCCCGAAATTTCTGTTTTTAGTTTCAGGTTTTGGAATCTCGTCCCGAAATGTATTGGTTTAGAATTCGGGCCTTAGGTTTCAGTTTGGATCTCGACCCAAACTAGCACTACTTTTCAATCTTGAAACTCGAAAGGTGATTATTTCTGAGGATGTCATATGAGGAAGATTGAAGACACCATCTCAATACCACTTAGACTTGATGAAGTGGAATCCGAAACACAAACTGAGAGTGAAATTCCGTTTGAAATTCAGTTTACCCAACGTTCAAGTTCAACACCAGAGGACTTAGAAGTGCAAGACTCTCCCCAAGATCAACTCCATTAAGAATGAGGACGTCGAGTCACATTTATGCAACATTCAACTATTGTATAGTGGAACATGAAAGCTTTGAAGAAGCTGAGAATGAACAATGTTGGTGGAAGGAATACTTGATGAAATTGCAATAAAAGGTCGTACCCAATGCACAAGGCTCCCGCTTTACGCAGGGTCTGGGAGAGGTGAATGTCGGCTAGCCTTACCCCCATTTATGGAGAGGCTGCTCCCAAGTCTCGAACCCGAGACCTACCGCTTATGGGCGAAGGCACTTGCTATGATTGAGAAAAATTCAACTTGGGAACTGTGAATAGACCAAGGGACAAACTAGTGATAGGTGCAATACGGGTCTAATAGACCAAACTGAAACTGAATCTAGATGGCTCCGTATGGAAGAATAAGGCAAGAAGTTGCTAAGGGTTATTTACAATAACCTGGAGTGGATTTCAATGAAACCTTTGCCTTAGTGGCAAGGTTGGACATTATTAGGAATTTAATTGCTTTAGCTGCACAGTAAGGTTGAAACTTGCATCAGTTGGATGTAAAGTTAGTTTTTCTCAATGGTATGCTTAAAGAAGAGGTGCATGTGGATCAATCACAAGGTTTTGTGGTTCCAAATAAAGATGAAAATGTGTTGAAACTAAGGAAGGCACTGTATGGACTGAAGTAAGCACTAAGGTCTTGGTACAGTGAAATTGACTCATACTTCAATAAGAGAGGTTTCAGCAAAAGTTAAAGTGAGGCAACACTTTGTACAAAGACATGAAAGGCTCAAAAAAGCTAATTGTGTTTATGTATGTTGATGTTGTGTTGTTCACAGGCAACAATGAAGCTATTATTTCTGAATTCAAGGAGGATATGGTGAAACATTATGAAATGACTACTTTGGGGTTGCTTCATCACTTTCTGGGAATTTGCGTGATTCAAGAATCAAGTGGTATTTTCATACATCAATTGAAATATGCATAGACTTTACTTGAGAAATATGGGCTGAAAGAATGCAAGTCAGTTGCTACCACATTGATTATAACTTGTTTGTACCATACTTGACCAATCCCGAAACTACTGAGCACCGGTCAACATTATACCGTCAAGGACCCAGAAGAGCTTCCCTTCAACCAGGAGGCCAATCACAATGCGACACGTGTCGACATCAGAAGCCAATCACAGCGCGACACGTGTCAACCTCATAAGCCAATCACAACACGACACGTGTCAATGTTAGAACAAAACTAGAAACTCTCTTCTATAAATAGGGATCATTCTCCCACAATAATCTCTAATGTCATTTTGTACTAAACTATTCACTAGAACTCACAAAATGAGAGCTTGAACCTATGTATTTGTGTAAACCCTTCACAATTAATGAGAACTCCTCTACTCCATGGACGTAGCCGATCTGGGTGAACCACGTACATCTTGTGTTTGCTTCCCTGTCCCTATTCATTTACGTACTTATCTTCACTAGTGATCGAAGTAACCAAGCAAAGGTCACAAACCTGACACTTTCTGTTGTACCAAAGTCCTCGCTGATTTTATGCATCAACATAACTAAAGCCTGCCAATGAGATTTTGTACAAGAAAATTATTGGCAGTCTGCTCTATTTGACTACAACAAGACCTGATATCATGTTTCCAGTAAACCTACTATCAAGATTTATGCATAGTCCAACAAAGATTCACATGGGAACTGCAAAAGGGTTCTCAGATACATCCCAGTCTCAGGAACCTTGGACTTTGGACTCAAGTATAAAAAAGGTGAAAATGTAGTTCTAAATGGCTTCTATGATAGTGACTGGGTAGAAGTGAGGATGATATGAGAAGTACCTCAGACTATGCCTTTACATTTGGATATGGGATATTTTCTTGGCCTTCAGTCAAGCAACAAAGTGTTGCACTATTCACTGTAGAAGCTGAGTATGTGAGTGTTGCTAAGGCAACATTTCAAGCTATCTAGCTGAGATTTGTTCTGAAGGATTTTTGGGGAAATGCAATTGGATGCCACACCATTCGTGTGTGACAACACATATGCAATAGCCATGGCTAAAAACCATGTGTTCCATCAGAAGACTAAACACATTAAAAGAAAATTCCATTTCATCATAGAGGCATTGCAGGAAAACACAATCAAGTTGTATTGCAAGTCTAAAGATCAAATTGTCAATATTTTCACCAAAACTCTGCCCAAACACAATTTTTTTTTTGTCTGAGAAGACTGCTTGGAGTCAAAACTAGAATCCATTTAGAAGGGGGTGTTGGAACTAAATGAGATTTGGTTTTGATCCTACAATTTGAAACACAAGAAATATGTTTGTGTTTGTCTGTTTGAATGCCAACGGCTAGTGTTATGTAGCTGCTAGTTTTATTTTGTTGTTAGTGAACTAGGTGTGGACTTAGTCTCATAAAACAAGCGAACACACCAAATTAGTTTCTTGGATTGAAGGGCTCAGATTGCTCACCAAGTAGTTTGTCTTTTTTTGGTAGTGAAGGAGAAGAGATAAGAATGTATGAAGGATCCAATCTTTAAAATTCTCTGATTTGTTCTTTTTTCCTTTTCAAGATTACATCACGTATATACACTGAAATATTGCAGATTTAACATAAACATGGTAAACAATCAATACACTGACTGAAAATTATAAGCATGCACGGCACCACATTCAGAAGCAAACCAAATGGAGATCAAATTTTTTACACTCAAAATAAGTGGTGCCTCTTTATGGCCCCAATCATTATTTGACACATATTAAATCTATAGAAAAGTTCATTTTAATCCTTAAAAAAATGAGTTTTAGACTATAACCTTGTGTAAGATTAAAATTTAATTTTAGTTCCTTATACATTTAATCATCTCATTTATTAATTATATGTTGATGTTTTATTTCTTTCTTTTTTTTTCCTATTTTTAATGTATTAATTACATTTCATTTTCATTTTCATTCATTATAATATTTTTTGATGTCTGTATTTAAGTAAACTAATTTTTTTTATATAATATAGGAATATACAATCTGTATAATCTTCATTTAGGTACATTAATTCATTTGATATATTTTGGTATATCCATTGATACAAATATATAGGTACGTTAATTTAATATACATTTTGGTACGTACATTTCAGTACATTAATTCAATATAATACATTTCGGTACATACATTTCAGTATTGACATTTAGGTACATTATAATATAATACTCCGGTACATACGTTTAGGTTTATTATAATATATGTTGGTACAAACATTTCGGTATAGTCAGTTATGGACGTTTAGGTTTATTAAAGAACTTACTTTAATTAGCTCTGTTGGTTACGGATGAAGCGAGTCGCTCTTCAATATATTATATACGTTTCTTGGAGTACGAAGACAAATTGATCGGTCTGTAAACTGAGAATAATTTAATGAAGTAAGAACGGAGAGTACGCAATATATCTTTATTTCTTTCAAAGTTAGTCTGGATACAATTGCAATTTGCTAACTAAAAGCAAAAAGAACCAAGAAATTTACAAGCACTAAGTTACATTTTCTTCTTGTAATTTAACAAGATGTGTAAAACTAAACTAAGAGAAAGAACCCTACAATGTTCTAAAAATTCCCACTTAACACCGCCTAGGCGGCTAGCCACCGTTCTGATAAACCCCTAGGCATTTGAAAATTAAGATATGGCGCCTAAACCTACTTAGGTGTCGGGTCTGGCCTAGCCACCTGCCTAACCTGTCCAAACCTGCCTAGGCATGCGCCTAGATCACAACTCACTTAGACAAAAAATATATAGCTTTCATTTTGCATTTTATTTTTTTAATAAATTGTAAGAGACTTGTTGAATACTTATATGAACACACATTATATGCATGTTCTCAATGTTTTTATTATGTTTCAGTACTCTATAATATATATTTCATTCTATTTGCATTTTATGATAAAATTATATATTTTTTATGTATAAGCAGACACTTATTTCTACGATATATAATAGATTTACTTAAATCCGCATAATCCGCTTATTAGGCCCCGGAAGACTCCGCCTAGATACTTTGGCGCTAAATCCCAGTATGCCGTCTGACTAGCGCCTACGTCTTTTAGAACCATAACTAAATGAAATGATTATCAAACGGCCCGAACCCACAAGCAAAATTGTGTGTACTTCAATAAGGTCGACTATAGCACGCTGCCAATTAGGATTGATGTTAGACTTTTTTATAGATAACTAAATCTTCTTGTTGTGGTATAAGATGAGATCTGGATCCTACTTTCACTAAGGTCATTCGCTAAGAATTTAAGAATAATCTTTAAAACAGAACACAAAAACAAAGGAAATGAAGTCAAATAAGAAGATAAAATGACGTACCTATACAATTTTGGTGGTGAATGAGGAATGAGGATAGCTACTCTTCAAAGTCTTCTGCTCAGACCAGAGAGTTTGTGATGCTCTTTCTTTGAAATAAACAGATAGAAAGAAAAAAAAAAAAAAGGTTGCTGCAATGAAGAAACTGCAAGTGTGCTGGAGACTGACTCTAATTTAACCAGAATGAAAACGATGAACGAATCGTGGAAGTGGAACTATCTTTCAAGGCTTAATTCCACCATGGAGAAAATGCTAGATCATGATGAGATAAACCAGTGGAATGAAGAATTTGAGAAATTGAATGTGAGAGTCAACGTGCGTGAATGCACAAGAAAATGGATGGTATACTGAGCATGGTTCAGGTGGAGAACGGAGACTTTAGTTTTGGAAGACAAAGCTAGTTGGTCTTTTTAATTGAAAAGGTTTAGAGCTCACATGCTTTGCTTCCCACATTATTGAGTCTTTAATGCCTGTGGTCTTGATAAGAGCAAGTCCACCGGAGTGATATTTGCCCAACACCCAGTCCAAATATCAAGCTGAGGGTCAGGGAATTCACTCCAGCCCGTTCAGTTGCCTGGCACCCAACCCAAGCCAGGCAACAGACCAGTCCATTTTTGACAGACCCAAGAGCCAGCCTATTTGGCTGGCGCGTGGACTGGACTCACGCTTGGCAGAGAGTAGGGGACAAGGGGACAGGCGCTGTCAGCCCACTTATGCTGCAGCGACGTGGCATGCTCAGAACCGTTGGATTTCCAACAGCTAATTTTTCTAGACCGTTGGATTTCCAACGGTAACAAAAATTTAAATTTTACTTTTAAACTGGACCGTCCTATCACAGATCAACGGTCCATGTTCCCCCCCCAAAAAAAAAGGCCCAACGGTCAGATTTATGACCGTTGGCCACGTGGCAGATACTTGGCTCTTGGATTTGAATATTTTTCAAATCCAACGGTCCAGATTAATTAACTACATTAAAATTAATTAAAAAATATAAAAAAAATACAGATTTTTTTTTAAATACAGTAAAATTTTAAAAAAGTTTTTTTTTTCTATAAATACCTAACCCTCATCTTCCACCTTACACCACATTTCAATATTTTCTACACTTTAAGAGAGAAAAAATGTCTTTATGGAAGCTCATTGAAGATGTTACGTTGTGTGAATGTTGGGTTCACACTACTCATGACCCGATTACAGGTAATGAGTGTAAGATCCCACATCGCCCAGGGGAGTGATCCTTATATGTATATTCTCATCCCTACCTAGCACGAGACCTTTTGGGAGCTCACTGGCTTCAAGTTCATCGGAACTCGGAAGTTAAGCGAATAGCATACGAGAGCACTCCCATGATGGGTGATCCACTGGGAAGTTCTCATGTGAGTTCCCAGAAACAAAACCCTAAGGGCGTGGTCGATGCCCAAAGCGGACAATATCGTGCTACGATGGTGGAGTGGGCCCGGGATGTGGTGGACCCCGGGTCAGGATGTGAGAATGAGATGGATAAGCGAGAAATGTGGAGTAAAATTACGAAAGCGTTTTGCGATGTACATGGAAAAGACGCCAGAACTAGTCAAGGTCTTCAAGGTCGTTGGAAAAAACTCAACGCATCCTTTACTTGTTGGAAAAACGCCATTTCTCATGCTTCCGGTAACTTGCGTAGTGGGACAAGTTTAGCGGATCAGGTGACAATATTTTTATTTATTTATATGCATTCCACCCACATCAATATTTTAATTTATTTAATTTCGTATGTAATTTTTATGTTATTTCTTATGTAATTTTTATATGCATTCCACCTGCATCAAAATTTTAATTTATTTAATTTCTTATGTAATTTTTATTTAATTTCTTATGTCATTTCTTATGTAATTTATATGCATTCCACCCGCATCAATATTTTAATTTATTTATCTGTGTTACACCCGCATTTTTTAATACTATCTTATCCCACTTTTTTATAGACACTACAAGCTCAAGCATTCTACAATTCAAAGAACCAGAACAAATCATTCAAAAAATGGGAATGTTGAGAAATTGTTAAAGATTGCCCTAAATACAAAATTGTGGCAACCGGTCCAGAAGTTGTCATGCACGACATGGGTTTACATAGTTCGCCAGAACCAGACACAGCCGAACAAGAAGCCGACATATTTCAAGACACGGAAGGGACGCCTGAATAAGTGCCCAAGACCCAACCGACTCGTCAGTCCCTCAGGCCTCATGGTAAAAAGGCATCAAAGAAAAAAGGTAGTTCTTCCAAAAATGACTACACTAAATATATGGAGGAACTTGCTCGCCAAGGTGAACTGAACATGGCACGGGAAAAGGCTAGAGATGAGGAAAAAGTTGCTGCTATGACAACAATAATAGCAGCTACTGAGGCCCGTGATACGACGGCTGAGAGACAAAGAGAAATAGTTAATCGAGAGAACGAGCTGGTTAGACAAGCACTTCATCGAGAAAATGAAATGCTTAGAGAAGAAATTATGGCTTAAGCAGATCGTGACACTATGAGCAAGTCTCTAGTAGGACTGTCTCCGAATTCAAAATATTTTTGGACATAAAAAAAAAGAGATGTCATGCAAATGAGGCATGCAAGAGATGCAGAAACAAGTCAAGGGGATTCTAGTTACACAAATCATAGCAACCAAGATCCTAGCACCACATATCCTAGCACCAGAGACTTTTTATAATTTTTATGTAATTATTTTTTTAGAATTTTATTTAATTTCTTATGTAATTTGTATGTTTTTTCTTTTTTTTCTTTTGAACTTTATTTAATTTCTTATGTAATTTTTATGTTATTTCTTATTTATTTTTAAAACTTTATTTATTTTTATTTAATTTATTATGCAATTTTAATGTAATTATTTATTTATTTTTGTACTTTATTTAAACACATAAAATAAGATTACATAAACTCACCAAATAAACTTAAAAACAAAACACACTACATAGAATTACATAAACTTAAAAAAAATACACTTTATTCTTCAACCACAAGCCTCATTTTAATTATCTTCGCCTTCATGCAATCCCCACTGGTGCTCAATCAAGTCATTCTGGCGGGTTACGTGCCAGTATGGCTCTTGCACATCAGTGTACCGCTGAACGATCAATTCATTATAACGTCCATCACATTCCAACGGCTCGTGTTGCACGGGATCTTCGGTCCAGTCATGAGCACAGTAGATACGTGTTCTTGAGTTGTTCATCGGATTTGGCTCATAGTTATCGACGACATCATAATCATACTCATCTTCAACAATCATGTTGTGGAGAATAATACACGTCATCATGATGGATCGAAGAGCCTCGACATCAAACATTCTAGCTGCAGCCCTGACAATCGCCCAACGAGCTTGTAGGATACCAAAACAACGCTTGACATCCTTCCTACACCCTTCTTGACATTTTGCGAAGTGTTTTTCCTTTTCAGTCTGTGGATGTGGCACTATTTTGACAAACATTGACCACCTTGGGAAATGTCATCTGCAAGGTAGTATGATCCATCGTATTGGGTAACATTAACCCAATATGTGCATCTCGGCGATTTTCCTTGCAGCAGTTTGTCGAACACTGGGGATTAGGCAAGGACATTTAGGTCATTCTGAGCTCTTGGAACACCAAAAAAGCATGCTAAATCCATATATCAAATGAAGTCACCGGTTCCAAAATGATGCTTTAGGCTCATTTTTTGTCGCTATAAGCTCCTTGCCACGCATTTGGACAATTTTTCCAAGTCCAGTGCATGTAGTCGATGCTTTCAATCATGCCAGGGAAGCCTCACATCTCACCCTTCCTCAGAAGCCTTAGCATATCCCTTGGCGTGGGTGTCCGGAGGTACTCATTAATGTAAAGGGCTTCAATTGCAGAGCAAAACTGCATCAGGGACTCCAGAATAGTTGTTCTTCCCATCCTCGCGATCTCATCCACTTGATCTGCAGATGCTCCATATGCAAGCATTCGCAAGGCAGCCGTAATTTTTTGCTCTGGAAGAAGACCTAGAACATGAAAAGCATCATCTTTTTGCACAAAGTATGGATCATGGTTGCAAATAACACTCATGATTTTGTCTAACAAACTTCGTTGCATTCTAAAACGACATCTAAAAACATGATCAGGGAATATGCTGTTGGGAATAAAATAATCTTCCAAGAGATCTTGACCTCGTCTTTCCCTTTTTCTATCGAGGTTTGCAGCACTCTGGGTTTGGCTATCTGACCCACAACTTCCATGACATGGCGGGAATGTGAGGCCCTCTAACTTCAATGGATCCTCATCCTCCTCCATAAAGAAAGCCTCATCTCCACCTCCACCTTCCTTGAGATTGGCCAATTCTGCATGTTGTGCCAACAACCTTTTCTTTTGCTTCTGCAACTGTTTCTACACTCTCCTTGAAGAATACATTGTAATAAGAACTTAAGATTTGAAAATGATGAACAAGGATTCTGAGCTAAAAAGAAGGATTGAGCTTGGTGTGAGGATGTATGTAGGGATGTAGGGTTTATATGGACAAAAAAAGAAAGGATGAGGTTCTGGACAATGCCACGTGACACTACGTGATTGGTTGAAAATCTTATCGAAATCTTGGCTAAATTATTGTAAACCGGAAGTGACACGTGGCGCGTCGGGATTGGTTGAAAATCTTAGCGGAAATCTATTAACAAAATAGTACGTTCAAATAATAACACGTGACGTGACGAGATTGGTTAAAAATCCTATCCAAAATTAAAACTATTTTATTTTTTTATTCTTTTAGAAAAAAATTAAAAATATTTTAAATGGGTTGGGTGCCAGTGCATTTTGTAAGAGTGGAGATCGTTTGTGCCAACGCATTTTTTCACTGGGTGCCAACTCATTTTTTTAGGAGTGGAGATGCATTGGCCTATTACTGTTCATTAGAATCTATTACTGTTTATTTGGAGTGGATAAATGGACTAAGTGCTGGGACAAAATCCTTAGGGATGGTGGACTTGCTCTAAAGAGTTAGAAAATCAGAGGTGCCATAAAGTCCTACGTTGAGTTGACCCCAATCCATTAACATATCAGACCAATACGAAAAACCAAAGATTGTCAGCTGGCCTGATATTTCTCTTCGTACACAACCCCATACCCACCTGCTTCAAGTAATGACCATAAATTCATATCTGCATTATATTCATAACATCAGAAATTTTATCATGTTTCGGTGTATCATATGCCTCAATTTTTATTCTTAATCCAGAATTTAGCACTAAAAATTTTCGGTATATAAGATTCTCTGCATCATACTTGAAACGCACCTAAAACAACAGATACTTTAACTATTTGTGTTGTTAATGAAGATGATGATGCATGTCAAGGAGGAGGTTGGAGGGCATTTATTTTTTGTTATTTTTATGTCAATGGTTAAGTTTTATTTGATTTTAGTAAACTAACTACTACTAAACTAATTATTATTTTTGTTTTGCAAACCAACTAGGTAACCACTAATAAATTTGCTAGTAAACAATGACTGAAGGCATTTCAGCTAAAATATTACAGAGACTAGACTTATAGGGAGAATATTAATATTTTGACAAAGATCACCTGAGAAGGTAGTTGGCAAACCAACTACTAAATTAAATTTGCTATTAAACAAGGGTAAATTATATTTTACCCCTCAAGTTTAGGATCGATTGCAACTTCTTACAACATTTTTAAAACATTTCAATTTCATACATTTACTTATCATTTTATTTCAATTTCATACATCCGTTAGGAAATCCGTTAAGTGATGACATGACAAATATGAAATCCACATTTATGCTGACGTGGTTACTAAATATGTGTCACGTGACAAAAAATAATAATTTTTTTTTGCATTTAAAATATAATAATTTACCGTATTAAAAATAATTTAAAAAAAAACCTGAAACTCATCACCAACCCAATTTCTCCTTCTCTTATCCAAAAAACCCACCACATCCCACCCCACCTCCACCTCCCCCGCAAACCCCCCCCCCACCCCACCCAAAACCCCCAAAAAAACCAAATAACCTCCTTCAATTTCAGCTCCTCCTCCAATTTCGAGGCAAACCCATCTTCCCTTTCTCTCAGACAACCTTTGAGCCTCTGAATTTCGTTGCGAAGCAACTCTCTCTTGTCGGAAATTTCTCCGACGACTTTGGTTAGCTCGGCGTTGCGAGCCAGGGTGTCGTCTCTCTGCTGCCGGATGAGAATATAGTCTTCCTCCATCGTCACCGACTTCTATAGCAGGGCTTGGTGCGACTAGCGGAGGGACTCGAGCTCGGCGAGAAGACCATCACCGGATTCGGAGGTGGGGGGATTGCGGGGGAGGTGGGGGTGGGGTGGGATGGGGTGGGTTTTTTGGATAGGAGGGGAGGTGAAGAAAGTGAAGGAGAGGGAGAAGGTGAGTCAGGGAAGAAGGGTTTCAGGTTTTTTTTTTTTTTAATAGGATAAATTATTATATTTTAAATGCATGAAAAATATTTTTTTGCCATGTGGTACATATTTGGCAACAACGTCAGCACAAATATGGATCCTATATTTTCCATGTCATTACTTAACGAATTTTTTAACGGATGTATGAAATTGAAATAAAATAATAAGTAAATGTATGAAATTGAAATATTTTAAAGATGTTGCAAGAAGTTGCAATCGATCCTAAATCTGAGAGGGTAAAATGTAATTTACCCTTTAAATAAGGGAGCTTTAATGAAAAGCTCCCGGTACTGTTACCACATTTTACTCTAAAAAGTTAATCCTGATACTATTCACTTATAACACATTTTTGTCATTTTCGTTAAAACTCAAAGTTTTCAAGCTCTTTTTATTAGTTTTTCTTTTAAACAATGACTAGAGACATGTCAGTTAAAATAATACTGGAAATAGATTATAGAGAGATTAATATTTTGACAAAGACTCGCCAGGGAAGGTAGTTGGGAAACCAGCTACTAAATTTGCTATTAAACAATGACAAGACGTTCTCCAAAAAAAAAGAAACCAATGACAAGACATTTCAGCTAAAATAATACAGGATTTGATTATAGACAGTAATTAATATTTTGACAAAGACATGAGAAGGTGAGAGTGGGACTCCTAGTAAACAGGGGTGGGCAGTGAAAATCGAAACACGAATCAAACTGGTCCGTGCTGAATAGTTCAGTTTTATGGTTTTGAAACAGTGCGATTTAATACCGAACTGCAATGAAGAAAAATAGTTTGATTTCGGTTTTGACCTTCTGAAATTAAATCGAAATCAAACCGCACCACAAAAAATAAAAAATATTTAATTTAAAATACCTATAATAGGTGGTGTGTTCTAATTTGTTGTTTATTTGAATCCATACATTTAGTTAGATCTGCATACTGCAAACCCATTTATTTGTTGTTTTTCAGATAAAAAGGGTATTTTATCTTTGGTTTTTATATTTGTTGTTTCATTTTCAAACTTAGTTCACTGACCTTGTTTGGAGTTAAATAGTTGTTGTGTTTTGTTTAAGTTCTTCATTCCTGTTCTCAAGTTCCAAGCAGCTGGCAAGCAAACAAGGTGAAACAAATAGCTACGAACCTTTAAAATATTTAGGAAGTAAACTCTATTAATTTACAAAAAAAAAAAAAAAAGATTGTAACCAAGCAGGTAATCATGTAATCATTCAGCTTAGACTTTTTGTTCTCTTGCATCAAGTTTACAGCCTCTTGATCTTTCCGCAGGGAGGGATCTTTAGTCTTGAAAGCTTAGTGATGTCACTTTGCTTTCATTTTGTTTGAAAATGATTTGAAACCGAATCAAAATTGTTTAAAATCGCACCTAATCGAAACCAAATGATTTGGTTTCATTTTGGTTTTATCTATTTTCAGTTCAACTTCAAAATCGTATCGAACCACAAAAAAATTCGATTTTAATTTCAGTTTTATTCATAACCACACTAAACCGAATGGTGTCCACCCCTACCAAAAAGAGAAGCTGCAAAGGGTGTGGACTGGGAAAAGAGGAGTCTCGCTCTTGGATCAAAGTGTCAGAAGCCATTTTACATAAAATTTACAAAACGACATCAAAACCATCACTGCACCCTGCTCGTCGTCTCCTCCCTATGGTTGTAATCACACTACCGGAATCTCTGGTACGTGACATATGATATGAGAGAAAAAGAATACCAATCACATGGTTTTTATTTTATTTTTATAAAAATAAAATGAAAATAAATAAATATGTGATTATGCAGTACTGGAATGTCTCACAATGTCACACTTATTAATTTGTTTGGGAGTGACTTCAATGTTGCACAGTATTTAATACTATAGTGTTTTAGTTATTAAATTATTTTTGTAGAATTATTAGATAAACGGGTCATATGGTCCACTTCCAACAACACCGATATTGTGCCCAACTTGGTAATTACCACCTGCACAATCCGTCAGGCGTGAGATTTTATCACAAAAAGTCTCGGTAGTAGTTGGAGTGAGATTAGGGTATTTAAACTCTTCTTTTGTCGTTGATACGGTCGATGTGGGACATTTCAACATGCCTCCTCATGTGGGACCCAATTAGCAGGTCACACGTGGGAGATTCACACATCGACAACAACGTGGAGCCAAGGAAACTCACTAGGGATGGCAACGGGGCGGATTGGGTTCGGATGTGCCATCCCCAAACCCGAACCCGTAGAATCCCCGAACGGGTTTTCCCCATAATTGAACCCGTCGGGTGATGGATTTTTTATCGGGGAACGGTTTTCCCCATTATGATATTTATATATTTATTTATATTATTAACTAAATGAAGAATATTAAAAAAAAAGATATTAAATAAATTGCTATTATTAATACAATTGATACAATGCATCTAATAAGTAATATTAAAACTTTATATTACTAAGAAAACATTTACACTCTTAAAAATTATAAGCATATAATTCCTATTATTAATGATATAAAAGTAAATAATTAATTTCATATTTAATAATGCATGATTATTAACAACCCATTTTCATATAATAAATAATTATATTTTTTTTATTTATAGATGAAATGGTTCGGTTTCGGGTATGGGTTTGGGCCGGATACCCCAATAACTATAACCGAACCTGAAACCAAAAAATTTACCCGACGGTTACCCATACCTGTAAAATACCCAAAATTTTATACCCGAAACAGAACCATTCAGATCGGTTACTTGCAGGGATCAGATTTGACGGGTTAAATTGCCATCCCTAAGACTCACCATACACGCGGGGCCAAGGGACCCACCATCATCGCGCGGGGCCAATGAGACCCACCCATCACTTGTCAGTACGGTACGGGCCCATCCCTGGCTATGATACCATGTAGAATTATTAGATAAACAGGTCATATGGCCCACTTCCAACAACACCGATATTGTCCCCAACTTAGTAATTACCACCTGCACAATTCGTCAGGTGTGAGGTTTTATTACAAAATGCATCGATATTAGTTGGAGTGGGATTAGGGTATTTAAACTCTTATTTTGTCATTGATACGGTCGATGTGGGACATTTCAACAATTTTTACAACTCTTTTTTTTTGAACAAAAATTATTTTCACAATTATTAAATCTTCTATTTTTAATCTAACTCATTCATCCTACAGCTCGATGTTATGTACGACTAAGAAAAAAAATGTTTTTTTGTTCAAACGTTGTCACAAATTATACATGCTTCAAAAATTTAGTTTGTACTTTGGAGGAAATGTTAGAGGACTGTCATGTGTAATATGTAGTATAATCCGAGTGACACAAACATAACTGATATATTATAAATTTAAAGTATAATATTACACACTTATAACATGAGTGATTGTTGCATAAACATTGCTTTTGTTACACATTGAAAAAACATGAAGAGCCCCATTATATTAAAAATGGAATTTTTTGTCATTTTATATTTTTGACATAATATTTTATAATATTAGCATGAGATTTTACGTTAAATTATGAGGTGACATAAAATACATAAAAAAAATCTCACTTTAAACATAGTCCCGTAACGTTTCTCTTGGTTTGAAACATGGTAATGCGATAATTGAGCAACATGCCCATGTGAAGCTGGGAGAGGGTAAAAGATTAGATTTGATTTTGAAACTCAAAAGAATAAGATGAAAAAGTATGCATTTTATAATCAAGTGAAAAGGATAATCTATATCTAAATGATGGTATTATGATGCCATTCAGTATTACGGTCTGATGATATTTTTCATCACTTGGAAGTGAGAGGTCTTAGGTTTGAATCTCGTGGATGGTGAATTCGATACCAAATTAGGTTGTCTATTGTGTGGCTTAGCCGAACTCCCCCTCCCCTTAATGTAAAAATATTGATGTACTAAAAAAAATGATGATATCATGATGTCCTGTCTTGCTTTTGGTTAATCTATGTCACCGAGGTTTGCTTTCAATAAATTAAGATAAATGCTAAGTGGATTCTTTCAATGAGATTTTTTATGAATTCTTTCTCACTTTACTTTTTAATGTTAATTTTTGTATCAATATTATTATATATTGTGTCAAAACTCAAAAATATGAAGTAGCAAAAAAACAGATATTGCAAACATTAGTAAGTTCCATTTAAACTTACTTTTGAAAGAGTCTGAATAACATTTTTCAAATCGAAAATTAATCAAAACGACACAATTACAAAACACATTTTAAACCACCCTAAACAATCAAATAGCAAAAAGGACAAATAGATCTAATGATTAAACAATAATCATTGCATTTGTGTTGAAATGAGTTGCTTGTAAGTTTGTACTCATTCCCTCATTGCCTTGGGGCATGGCATCATGATTCATGTTAGTTGAATTTAACAAATAAAGAGACCAACCAGGCAGCGAAGTCAGCAATCCTCAACCACAACACATGCTCTTGGACGAGGCAGCTAGACAAAGCCAGTCATATTTTGAGTTCAAAATGTTGGCAACTTTGATATATTCATTCAAGTTGGCTTTGCTTGTAGTATGTTTTCAGCCAATGTGAAACTCATATCTTTGTCCATACAAGGAAAGTGCTTCCTACTTTTTTCCTACTAAAATTCCAAAAATTTCTTCTTTTGTGCCATTTCATAATCTACCACAATATATAAGATTTCCCACCCATTTAGATTCAATAGTAATCCAAGAATACAAAATTCTCTGCAACTAAAGAATGGATACGAATTGATAACATGTCCGTAAATTCTGTTTGTGTCGACAATATTGACACATTATTAGTGGCATATACACACTAAAATTTTTAAGAATGGACGACCGTCACATAACCGCACTAATCCAAAAATTGAAAATTCTATGTGATTTAAGAATAGGTGTGGAATTAATATCTAGTTAACCATATCAAATTTTAGATCCCACTAATGTATGAGGCCTGCAAATTTGCAACTACTTTTGCCTAGGCTGGCAAAGCTTTATCTTTTTTGTACTAAACAGAGTCAGCAGGTAGAAAAAAGAGCACACCGTAAAAAAATAACATCATCTACTCATCCACCTTAGAGCACTTCCACCCCTAATGAATAAGAAAAACTAGTGAAAATGGGCTTGAAAACTTTGAGTTTTAATGATAAGGACAAAATAAAGGGTAAAGTGAATAGTACCAGGTTTGACTTTTTAGTGTAAAAATATAGTTTTTCGTTAAAGTGAACAGTACCGTGGGCTTTTCGTTAAAACTCCCTGATAAATAAGCTAGGTCAAAGTCCATTTTTTTGGCCAGCCCCCCTCCCCCCAAAAAACCCACTCCACCCCATCCAATAGGCTAGTCCAAAGTCCACCCCAGCTTCTAGGTCGGCCCAGAATTGACTGAGTGAGGAACCGGCCCATCTGACGTTATACTGATGTCATCCACGGGCTGAGTCTTTCTTTGCGACTGGTGTCACATCCCGGCTTGGGCCCTCATCACATCCCGAGCCCGCTTCATCACCATAGCACGATATTGTTCGTTTTGGGCCTCGACCACGCCCTCACGGTTTTGTTTCTGAGAACTCACACGAGAACTTCTCAGTGGGTCACCCATCATGGGAGTGCTCTCGTGCGCTACTCGCTTAACTTCGAAGTTCCGATAGAACCAGAAGCTAGTGAGCTCCCAAAAGGCCTCGTGTTAGGTAGGGATAGGAATATACATATGAGGATCACTCCCCTGAGCGATGTGGGATCTTACAATCCACCCCCCTTAGGGGCCCGACGTCCTCGTCGACACTCCACAGCTAGGGTTAGGCTCTGATACCAAATTGTCACATCCCGGCCCGGGCCCCCATCACATTCCTGGCTCGCTTCACCACCGTAGCACGATTTTGTCCGCTTTGGGCCCCGACCACACCCTCACGATTTTGTTTCTGGGAACTCACACGAGAACTTCCCAGTGGGTCACCCATCATGGGAGTGCTCTCGTGCTCTACTTGCTTAACTTCGAAGTTCCGATGGAACCCGAAGTCAGTGAGCTCCCAAAAGGCCTCGTGCTAGGTAAGGATGAGAATATACATATAAGGATCACCCCCGACCACGCCTTCACGGTTTTGTTTCTAGGAACTCACACGAGAACTTCCCAGTGAGTCACCCATCATGGGAGTGCTCTTGTGCGTTACTCGCTTAACTTCGAAGTTCCGATGGAACCCGAAGCTAGTGAGCTCCCAAAAGGCCTCGTGCTAGGTAGGGATGAGAATATACATATAAGGATCACTCCCCTGGGTGATATGGGATCTTACAATACACCCCCCTTAGGGGCCATATGTCCTTATCGGCACACCACAACCAAGGTTAGGCTCTAATACCAAATCGTCACATCCCGGCTCGAGGTCCACCACATCTCGGGCCCGCTCTACCACCGTAGCATGATATTGTCCGCATTGGCCTTACCATTCCCTCACGATTTTGTTTTTGGGAACTCACAAGCAACTTCTCAGTGGGTCACCCATCCTATGAGTGTTCTGGCCTCCCTCTCGCTTAACTTCGAAGTTCCTACGGAACCCAAAGCCAATGAGTTCCCAAAAGGCCTCGTGCTAGGTAGGGATGAGAATATACATATAGGGTGCGTTTGTTGCACCGGACTGTCTCGGACTGGACTAGCTGCAGGGACTAAGCTGGATTAGCTTAGACTAGACTAAGCTGGACTAACTTAGTGAAGCGTTTGGTGCAGTGTCGGACTAAGAAGCAGGATAATGAAAACAGTACTGTTCACCAGATTTGTGTTTGCTTATACTAGAACTACATTATTGTTCTATTTTAATAGCTCAAAAACCTATGCCTAACACCCTAAAATTTTTACCATTATGTAATAGAGTAATGCTACAAATCTCATGATCTGGGTTAATTAGAGCATATTTTTGCCATGTATATTATGAATCTTAAAAAAAAAAGGACAATTGTTTTGTTTTTAGTACCTGCTAATATAAATGAAAAGATAAATACATATCCTAATTCAAATGAAATTGGGCTTGGTGTATAAAACGGTTTTACCACTTATTTTCCCTCCAATATTTTGTCTAGTTACAAAAACAATCTCAATTCTGTTAGAACACAGAGCAGGCTCCACAAGTATTCCAAGTTTAAACAAGAAAACAAGAAACAAATCAAGAGGTACAAAAAGGGCCAAAAAATATCATCAAGCTACATATGTTTTTATTTTTGTTTTTCTTTTACAAAAGTCATATTACGGGAGGGATATACACAAACAAAGAACCTCGAATGTGAGGGTAAATTGGCTTAACCACTATTAAAGGAGGCAGTACAACTAGAAGTCCCTTGCATCTCCATTTTCTTTAGATTGAAATGTTTTTGGGATTAACCCAAAAAACTCACATGGATTTCTACCCATATGTTCTTTTAAACGGATTTTTTTTGGGGGATTGGACCAAATTAATATTATTATAAATATTTGTTACAGGGGGACCAAGCATCAATTGTTGGGGGTGCCATAAACTTTGTGAAGGAGCTAGAGAAGATTTTTCAGTCCATGAACAACAACAAGAGGAGCAAGCAACAGCCTTTGGCTGACTTCTTCACCTTCCCACAATTTTCAACTCGTGCAACACAGAATAACAACTCAGCAGGGGTCCAAGCTGTTAGAGTATATAGCCAAATAGATATGGCAGTTAGGATAGTTGCTAAGTAGTTAGGATTGTTGCTAAGTGATAGATTCAAGTAATCTTCTATATAACTGTATCATTGTAACCATTGAATCAATTAAGAAAATACAAATGCAATTCACACACTTTCTCTCTCTTTCTCTCTCTCTCTCTCTCTCTCTCAACCTTCTCTGTTTTCTTCTTCTTCTTCCTCTGTGACCTCTCTATTCTCTTTCTGCATATTGGTTAACATGGTATCAATCACCCGAATAGCTTCGACAGCTTCTTCGATTCTGGTTTTCTATGCTTCCGCTTCATCTCTCATCTCTCTGTGATTTTCTGGGCGTTTCTCTCCCTTCCTCCGTCCTTCACTTCGGTTGGCCGGTTCTTGCACACCAAGTGTTTGGTTTTATTCCTCAGTGAAAATTCTTCACAATGGTTACTGCTTCTCAACTGCAAATCTTGCAGTCTCCGATTACTGGGTTGATTTCTTCTGTCTCATCCTCTGTGTCAGTTAAGTTGGATGATTCCAATTATCTTCAATGGCATTTTCAGATGCAATTGCTACTCGAAGGTTATGGGATCATGAATTTTGTGGATGGTTCGAGTTCCTGTCCTCCTCAATTCTTGTCTACCTCTTCTAGTGATTCTGACATTTCATTTACTGGATCTCATTCAAGAGTTGAGTCTGATGATTACAAAGTATGGAAGATGCATGATAGGGCACTTATGCATCTCATTACTGCAACCCTATCCTCTTCTGCAATTTCTTGTGCTATTGGTAGCACAAGTGCAAGGGATTTATGGGTTAGGCTTCAAAACCAATTCTCTGTCGTCAGTAGGACTGCAATCTTTCAAATGAAATCAAATCTTTATACCATCAAGAAAGGCACTGATTCTATGACTCAGTACCTGCACCGAATCAAGGAAGCAAGAGATTTTCTTGCTGCTGCTGAAATCACATTTGCAGATGAGGACATTGTTATTCTTGCTCTTAATGGCTTGCCATCTGAGTACAACACCTTTAGATGTGTGATTCGTTATGTTATTTCTCTCAAAGATTTTCGATTCCAATTGCTTGTAGAGGAAGTTTTTGTTCAAAACAATTCCTCAATACCATTCCTCTCTGCTATGGTGGCACAGGATCAAGGACAGGGTTCCAAAGTCTCAATAACTGCCAATTATGGTCATGGATCATCTGCGTCAATTGGCTCTACGCAAAATCTGGGTTTTCAAAGCAATGATCATTCTAGTTTATATGCCAGTTCTGGAGGCAATGGACACAATCAATTCTTTTACTCAAAATCAAAGGACTCATGCAAGTTTCAGTATAATCAAGGCCAAATGTATTCTAATCCTAAACATGTTGTACATGATTTCACTTCACAGTTTAACAATGGAGCTTCTTATTCTACAATCACTTGCCAATTGTGTGCTCAACAAGGTCATAGTGCAGCTAATTGTATTTACAGAATCACTGCTTCATCTGAGCCATGTCAAATCTGTAATAGAAGGAACCATAGTGCTGTCACTTGCTTGTACAGAAATATGACCTATTCATCTACACCTCCAATGCCTACTATGCATACCAGTTTCACTGGACAAAACCAATCGTATGCTATGCCATCTTCTATGCCATCTCACTTGTCTAAGGTTGTGCGATGTGGTAAAGGTCAATTCCATTCCAATAATGGTCCAAGGTTTAATACATATCAGTATTTTCCTCAATTTTCACCTGAAGTTCTTGGCTCATCTCCATCTCTATATCCTAGTTCTCTGCCATCTGAAATTACCACACATCAAATTTGTTCACAGAAAGATCATGTTGATGCTGATTGTCTCTCAGCTTCTAGTAATGTAGTTATGGGATTTGTTGGATATCCAAATGTGGGACACAGTGTATCTGAGCAGCATAAATCAGACTTATCTGAGAATGAACACTCTGTAGATGATGACGGTGAAGACGAGCTAGAGTTTGATCGTGTCCTCGAAGACCTCAAGTCATTTGACTTAGCTAATGAGCTGGCTACCACGAAGAAAGTCACTGTTAGAACGCCCCATGCGCCCCATAAACGACACAAACATCATGAAACTCCTTTACAGAGCCATTTTAATGTTGAAATTCATACTCAAACTGTTGTACATGAGTTCTGCGGATTTTATGTACTTCGGTTATGCAAAGGTGGAAGAATATTTGATATTCAGTTAGGCTACCATATGAGAATTTCTGATAAGGGTGGGGGCACCAAGTTTACATTGATTTGGTTACTATGGTATACATGGTACAATGGTAAAATACATGGATTGTTCAGCCACAAGCTTCAAGAAGGATCCCACTTGATCAGGTCTGGAGATGCCACATGGGAAAACTTGGAATATTTTGCTATAGCTATTACAATTGTCGTTATTGCTGTTCCAGGAGGTTTGCTTTTGGCTGTGACATTCAGTCTTCCTTTTCTCATTAAGTATATAGCCAAATAGATACGGCACTAGTCAGGCATTTGGCCGCTTGTGAGACAATGGGATCAGCCACAACTATCAGCAGTGAAGAGATACTCTACTCTCCAATTGCAACAATCTCATGCTTGAACCACCATGAGCTTGCGGGGGGATGTTAGAGTATATAGCCAAATAGATATGGCAGTTAGGATAGTTGCTAAGTAGTTAGGATTGTTGCTAAGTGATAGATTCAAGTAATCTTCTGTATAACTGTATCATTGTAACCATTGAATCAATTAAGAAAATACAAATGCAATTCACACACTTTCTCTCTCTTTCTCTCTCTCTCTCTCTCTCAACCTTCTCTGTTTTCTTCTTCTTCTTCCTCTGTGACCTCTCTATTCTCCTTCTGCATATTGCTTAACACAAGCAAATGAGTCGAATACGACTCAGTGTAACAACAACCAGTGGGCAGCAGCAGACATAGAAGTGACCATGGTATGGTCCCGAGGGTAACTGGTTCTTGGACTAAATCTGGAGAGAAAGAAGGTCTCCATAATTTACAAAATACCAGTTAATTATAGTATAGCATTCTAAAGTAGATCTCCATAATTTACAAAATCCTAGTTACCATTAGTCAAACTACTTCATAGTGCAAATCTAAGTTAGAAGCCATAACACAAGATTGTGCGATTAATAAAATACATCCATGTCAAAAGGCACCACATAATATACTTATCCGCTTGCTTTGTCGCTTAAAAGCCTTTGGACGAACACTTTCTTGAGTTCCGAATTGATTGCCCTGAACACTCCCACATTTTGTGGTTTTTCCAAAATAAGAGTCAATGCATCAATTTGTTCCATAAGAGAAAGACCCATTGCTTTAAGTTCGTTAGCTATGTCACTATGATTTGCAGTACCTTGAACTATAGCTTCAGTTACCATTTGCATCCTCTTCCCACTTTCAACATAAAATTCTTTCAGTCCACTGATAAGGGCCTCAGTTCCATCACTTGAACTTCCCATAGCTCTTTTCCTCTTTCTTTGGCTATTTTCAGATGGAGTGCTTTGTTGGCTTTGTTGGTTCATTGAAGAAACAAAATTTTCACCTCAAATATCCCTTGCACCAACCTGATCATGATGTTGTTCCTCCATCATTTCAGCAGGGGTTTCGGCTACATTGCCCGTAACCCGATCTTTTCCAAATATATATGCAAATCTATCATACAGTGGAAAAGGTTTGCTTCTCCATCCATCGGCTTCTTTATTTTTCTAAGATTATATCAACATAGCAAAACTAAAATTTAGCATGCGTAACAAATATAGCAGCAAGAATATAACTAATGTATAAATAAAATAGGATATGAACCTGCACATAAGTTTGCCATGCGTCATCACTGTCAACTTCAACGCACTTTTTGACATAATTCCATGCAAATCCACTTGTGTTTATCATGCCAAGGACCAAACTATATGTTTTTTCCATTTCTTCAACGTTGACTCAATATGTGGAGTTGCCTTTATATTTGAATTAGGAAATAAAACATTGACAGCTTTCGCTATTTCATTCAAAATACCTTGTTTGAAAGCACCTGTGTCACACCGTTGCTTCCTTGCAACAAAATCCTCAAGAACAGATAGTAATAGTTCTTCCTCAAATGCTTCCCATTTACGTCTTCTTCCTTTTGGCTCTTGAGCATCATTCAAATTATTGTCGTTATCCATACCTAAACAAAAAAATATTTGAATGTATTAAAGTACAATACAAAGAATCAATTTGCATAATATACAATCAATTTGCATAATATCCAATTAATTTGCATACCATCCAATCAATAAATCGAAAGACATTCACTGATGAGCAATCTAATGATTTTGCTAATACCCAACATATGCATGATAAAAAGGAAAACTAAAATAAAATGTTATCATTAACACATATAGCTAGTTCGGTTGCTGGTTCCTAATTGTTCTCCACTCATTATACATTTCATGAGCCATAGCATTCCTTTTTGCAGTCCACTGATCAGATGTTTCAAAACTACCAACATATTCACCTTCTTCTGTATTTTGTCCATCTTCTATTATTGGCAAATTCTCCATTGGATCTACAGACATCTCTTGCCAAATAAGATTGTGTAGTAGGCAACATGCGGTAATTATTCGACCTTGTGTCCTTATCGGATAGAAAGATGGACTCCTTAGTATAGCCCACCTTCCTTTTAGCAAGCCAAAACAGCGTTCAATTACATTCCTTGCCTTAGAATGCTTCATGTTAAAATATTCTTCCTTATTAGAAGGTGTTTGTCCCTCCCATCAAGATAAATGATAAGGTATTCCTCTATAGGGTGCAAGAAATCCTTCACCATTTGTATAACCACCATCTACAAGGTAATAATAACCTAATAAAAAAAAAGACCTTATTAGTATTTTGTAGTTCACAAACAAAACTAGACCTAACTTACAAAGTTGAGACTAACTAATAGTCTTACCCGCTGGTACCTTAAAACCATTAGGCCTAGTAATTGCATCATGTAGCACTCTAGAGTCTGATGCGGAACCCTCCCACCCTGGAAACACATATATGAACTGCATATCTCCTAAACACACACCTAACACATTAGTTGCGACTCGACTCTTTCTTGTTCGGTATCTTGGTTTGTCAATTTCAGGTACATGCACATCAATGTGTGTTCCATCTAATGCTCCCAAGCAATTCTAAACAAAAAAAAAAAAAAAAAAAGCTTTTGTTAATTTATACAAAGAGAATGAAGAGTTAAAGCTTAGGGAAAATGAAAAAAATTATCAACACACCTTAAAACATCGCCACCTAGGATCTATAGAATCAATAGGCACAGGCTGAAGGACTTTTAGTAGGATACCTTGTAATCGCAAAATTCCTTGCAATACACTATTGAAATACCTACTTATAGTCTCTCCCGACCTATAAAATCTACCACCAACACTACGATCCTTAGTATGATGTGCTAGTATTTGTAAAGTCATACACACCTGCTCCTCTACAGACACTAAACCATCCGTTTTTACCCTCCCATCTTGACGAAGTAAGTCACATAATATGCCAAAAGTCCTTCTATCCATTCTCAATTCGTTGACACATTCAATATCAGTATTCCCTATTATACCATTCAGATAACACAAACTAATCTCTCGTCTAACAAGTGAACGGTTAGTCAAAGTGCGTCGTTCAACATGTCTTTGTTTGGCCCTTAGCATCAGCAACACAAGAATCGTACAAATGCAAATTGTCTCAAAATGAGACATCTCTAACAATAAGATCAGTAAAAGCTTCCTTCGATCCATATCTATCCAAACAAAGAAAAAAGGAAACAAAAAATAACAACATTATATATGTAATATTTACTGTTATTAAGGGTGATGGAAATATGATATGAAATGAACTAGAGCAAAAGAAATGGTATACAAAGAATTCTGAAACAACTAACTACATCAACAGCCCAAAAATAACCAGCCAAGTCACAATTAATCTTGGATCAACAAATATACGGCTGATGTTGAAATCCCGTGAAAGCATTATTCTTTGTGTGAGTTGGTTGCCTCTTTGATAGGGGAAAAAGACAGTCTCTCACATGTAGCATGTGTGTTAAGATTAGTCAATTAAGAAATCATGCCCACAAAGCTTAATCCAAGAAATTACTTTGTTCAAGATTGGGGATTAAACAATGATAATCGATACTTAAGCTCAAAAACCTAGGAGATCGCGTGGGTTGTGAATTCTGTTAAGTTAGGATTAGGGACCCTCCGATTGCCTAACAAGATCCTACCTAATGCCTCTAGTTCATTTTATGAAATGTCAGAGACAATACTTAGAGAAAAAGAAAACCATGTTATTCTTTCTATTGAATGACATCCCTTATCAAGTAAACATGTTCTTGTACTGTAAACACAAAAACATCATAAATACGCCAATCCTTTGTCAACTTCACAACATCAACTATGGAAATGGTACATTAAATTACAATCTTAAGGTAGCAATCATAATGCATATAGACTTCACTATGAACAAACAGTTTGTATGATAAAAACCACAAGAAGACCGCGTCCTTTATTGAAATTGCTATCTAGGAAAAAAACTTGTAGTTCAAACTTATTCATCGGAAACATAGCATTCAACAGGAAAAGAAGCTATTGTCATCCAATTAAACATAGTTCAAACTTGTAGTACACTCCTTTGAAGATATTGTCATCCAATTAAACATGTAGGACACTGGAATTGGGGATCTTTACCACCTAATTGAAGAAGTGTATTTCTAAAGTTAAATTCATACGATCAAATATCAAACAGCCATGAAGTTTTACAAAATGGTGGGTCCTTTTTTATATTGCCTAAACAGTTTGGTTTTTCTATAATGTCACAGAAGTCATATTCACAGAGATGCAATGCAAACTTTCACACATCCAAGGACTACATTCAATAGATCCATGTCGAAAATTGATCTATGGGTTTAGGAATTATACCTTCTTCTAGACTTGAGGGTTTTCAGTCGTTTGTTACTTGTTTTCCCTTTGGTTCTGAGCACTAGCCACTTCCGTTTATGCTCATTTTCTCTGCAACCAACAACCACAGAATATTGCAGTTCAGCATCAACCCCACACGGTACAAAACATTCACATTGTAATATCATGGTTGGGCATTGACAGGACATATGGAATTTCTTCCTGCCTATCTCCAATGCCATTCAAACAAAGTGGTCCAAGGAAGGTAAAAGGAAATCAAAAAAATGCAGAAACAAAACCAAACAGAGGATACGACTTCAAACATAACCACAAACCAGATTCTTTCATCACTTGTCACGTGAGATATAGCAAGGCTTAGTTGTAAAGCCATGGTCGCAAGGCTTAATTATAAAGCCATCATAGTTAACAAGTAGTATTTTCCTGTGAATGAACAGAGTTGTGAGTGTTTTTATTCACTTTAAAAGGAGGGGTGGGCGGGAAGTGGGTATATGAATCCAAATGCATTCAGGATGCATGACCCTCCTGCCATATAGAAAGTCCAAAGTACGAAAGGACACGAAATTTTCAGATTAGCTGCTTATAAGAACAACTATGGAAATTCATTGGGTGCACGTTATAACTCGATTTGTATGCAATTGCTCTCACTTTCATATACTTCCCAGTGGCACAAAAGTAGAGTAAATTTTATGCCAACTAAAAATGTCTAATTCATGGCCCATGCACCAGTAAAGACAATCCTTTCACTAGTCATCTCTCCTTGTTATCAGAAGAAATCTTTACGCCTCTCCCAGAGAATCAAACAAACAAATAAAATGAGACCAAAGACGAAAATTCTTGCAAAAATTTATCTAAAAGCTTAATGAAGATATTCAGAGTTTCCACTGTAATCCAAACTCCATAAGCCCTATAAAATAGGTCAGGATTTTAATGTCAAACATGTCTGGTAATACAGATCTCCTTATATATGCCTTCAGACTAACACCTAATTTTCTCAGAATCTCATATAAAGAGTGTGAAACAAAATTTCTTCAGCTCACATAAATTCTCATCCAAACAATTCACAAACATCCAACCCTACATGAAATTTAATAAAATAAAAAAGAGAGACTAGTAAAGATTCGTGAACCAAGAACATAAAAACGAAAAACCACACAGATTTATGCTAACATAACAGAGATGGAAGTATGTGTTCCTTCTGCAAAAGAAACTTGTCGATTTTATGGCCAAACATGGTTTCTGAGTTCGGATTTGAAAGAAAAGTTGAAATATGAAAACCCCAAATTCTAATCTCAATTTGACCCAAACATCAAAACCCTAATTTGTTCAAGTGCAAAGGTCTATGATTGAAAATTTCTCAAACCCAAAACAACAAAATCAAATAAAGCTCAGTAATATCACGATCTGCAAAACAAATCGAAGAAATAAATCGAAGTTTCAAAGTTTACCTGACAACTCCGAGCATATAAGGGCGAGCAGATGCGGATGAGGGAAGACGCAGAGATGAGGGTGAGGACGACGACGATGAGGGAGCAAGCAAGGATGACAATGAGGGAAGACGCAGACGCATATAAGACCAACGACTCTCTCACGGTTCTCTCTATCAGAACGGCGAAGGGCTTACGAGTCCGCCTGAAATTGGGGATCCCCGTTAAGAACGCGTAAGAAGGTATTTAATCTGAGTGAGTCCGACCTAAGCTCATTAAACCTAATCCTGGAGTAAACCAAACAACGGACTACAGTCTAGTCCTGTCCAATCCTGCCTAATCTCGTCAAACAAACGGGCCCATAAGGATCACTCCCCTAGGCGATGTGGGATCTTACAACTGGCATGTGGGAAACACGGGCGCGTTCCCGACAGCTCATAGAGGTGGGGCCTGCGCTGTAGGCACACTAATTGGGAAGCCGGAGTTTAAGGCCATGTGGCGCAGCGATGGCCGTTGGATTTCCAACGGCTAGTTTTTTGGACCGTTGGATTTTCAACGGATTTGAAATCTAACGGCTAGTGACGTGGCAAAATATGGACCATTCAATTTCTAGATCAACGGTCCAAGTTTTTCGACCAAAAAAAATTAAAAAAGAAAGAAAAGAAAATGTCAAAAATCTTACCATTGGCCACGTGTCCAATTTTGGGCTATTGGATTTTAATCTTTTTGAAATTTAACAGTCCAGATTAATTAACTTAATAAAAATCGTTTAAAAATTTAGAAAAAATAAAACGAAAATGTATTAAATTGGGTACTTTATAAATTGGTTAAAATTCTACTTAAAAATCTATCCACAAAAAATGTACTTTTGGATAATGACACGTGGTGTGACAAGATTGATTAAAAATCATATCCGAAATTAAAAATAAAATTATTATTTATTATTTTATAAAAAAAATTAATAATATTTTAATACAAATTGACTAGACTCTTGCCAACTCATTTTTTAGGGATGGAGATATACTTGGTCAATTACTATTTATTTAGGTGGATTAAATGAACTTTGGACAACTCATTTTTTGGGAAATTTGGAAAAATAACCAAAATTTGGACCTCAAATAGAATTATAGCCACACTTCTAAGTTTATGATAATTATAACCAAAAGTTGATGTGAAATTACTAATCTATCCTTACTAGCTAGAAACTTCTCTTTTGCTCTTAACTGTGAAAAAACTCGTCGGCAAAGCCAACTCGCAAGTCATTGAACACAGACTGTGGCTGCTCCCATGACTACAACGTCTAGCCCAGTCTCTGTCTACCTAAATCTCGTGGTTCTTCTCCCTAATACCTTACCGACGTTAAGCTTCCTCCCTGCTATGACCACCATGTAGGTTCCATTCTGCAAGCTCGACCTCGCTGTCTTCGACACTCATTGCAGCACCGCCCCACCCCACCTTCCTTTATTTTTTCTCCAACACTCCAACACACAATATAGCTTTGTCCCCCCACCCCCACCATATGGGTTCCAGATGGCCACATGCCCCATAAAACCATCCCAAAAAAGTGGCCACAAACACCTTTTTTCTTGAATTATTTTCCACCCAGCTGGAAAAATTGATTAGAATTTTTCACCCAAAATTATAAATTAAAAAAAAATGGAAAAAAGTTTGTAGAGAAGAATAAGAAGAAGAAGATGATGATGATGATGATGATGATGATGATGAATCAAGTCCAGCAGTTATCCAATACTAGATATGATAATCAAAGATAAAACTCAAATGGAAAATTGTGAAAATTTAGAAGAAAACCCGATACAACTCAACAATCATTTAATTTAGATACGAGTTATGTGGAGCCAAAAATAATCAAGAAGAATATGGAGGCGACATGTGGATTTTTGGGTTAAAAAGACAAGATTAGCCTTGAGGCACACCGGGATTTCTACTCGCAAGTAATGGGCAATCATCCCTCAATCAAGTCAAAAGTGCCCAAAATAGGTATTTATTCAAAACCTATTTCATCCATCCTCATCAAATCTTCTTCACAAGGTAACCCCCAAATCATTCCTTTATAATTATATTAATCAGCTAACAAATCATGAATCTTACCCAAAAAACCATCCAAGTGGCCGGCCCCTATCCTCCCAAATGGGCTGGCCATACCCCTATAAATACCATCTCATTTTCTCCAAAACTCAATTCCAACTCTCTTGCAAAATTCTCTAAATTCTCCAAACACTTTTCCCTCGAAATTCTAACTTTGGCATCGGAGGTTCTTCAGCCAAAGCCCCCACCCCCCATTCATTGTGGGCGAGTGAGGCTCTTGGCCTTGACCTAAGGTATTCTTTGTTTTGTAGGTGCAATTTTTTCCAAGAAGAAGAAGATGAAAATTTGCATCCAAAAATTGGTGCTCTCGTTGAGAGTTGAGTCACACACTCGTAGAAGACTCTCGTATCCAAGGTTTTTTGTTTTCTTGTTCATTTGTAGATTTTTCGTACGTTTTTATTCCTGGAATTTTTATTTCTAAAAATTCTTCAATAAAACATAAAAGAAAAGTACAATGGCAAGAGATTCGGAAACCTCGACGAATGGAAATTCCAACGTTCAAGAATTAGGACTGCGGTGATCCACAAGGCTCAACACAACGATGAGTGAAGCGGCACCACAGTGGCCATGACCCATGGCGCCATGGCCACGACCCAACCTGTGCCACTTCAACCTTCGAGGGCCCAAGCCCAACGCGAGCCCAACATGTTGCTAAGCCGAGCCCTAGCCTCGCACCCACGTGCGCCACACGCCGAGCAGCCCATTCCCGTGGCCCAGCCTGCTCCTGTGACTTTCCAAGCAGGCCAAATCGGTCCAAGATTAGTTCAATTGTCCCTGCTTCAAATTTTAGGGCCTACGATTGAACCAGGGGCATTTTCACCACATTAATCCGCAGATTTGACATTTCCCAACTCAAAATCTCACGCCCGAAGTCTACCACACTTCCACTGCTTAAACAGATACATTTCTTCCAAGCCCTTCCAACCCAAATGGAGAATAACACTTGTCTCGACAAGTCATAGAGTTAACTAGCGTGCTCGCACAGTAGATAACCTTGGTGAACCAGCTCTTGCAGTGCACTGAGATGCAATGTACCCCAGGTGAGGTGTCCCAAAGGTGGACAAGGGAATACGAAGAACCTCTCCAGCAGTGTCCATGCAAGCAGCGGTTTGGCCAACCACGAACCTATTGTTCGAGCAGTGTACATTCCCGACTAAGCCTTCGAGATAACGTATACTCACATCTTAGCGTGTGGAGGAGCGTGCAATCTCGACTAGGCCCATACTCCGATAGTCAACATGAGTAACCTTCCAGGCAAAGTGTTCATTCGTGGCTATGCTTGTAAGGAGCATCATCCACCTCACATCAGAGTAGGCAACACGAAGGACGGACAGAAGCAGTCACTCAGTCCGGCTCAAGTTCAAACAGCAGCTTGCGAAGAATTCCCTTGCTTGTTAAGAACGAACCACATGCACCGCCGCTACGATATAGATGAGTTGAGCACGTAAAAGAGCAGCCTAGACCCGCAGGTCACGACTGGAGGCAGCCAAGAGCTCTGCTACCCCAACAAAGGTAAATTCATTAAGAAGTAGAGAAACTCTTGACCAAGCGATTGTGTGATTTCCAACGCAATAAGGTCACCGACGAGGCACTACGACGAGACATGGCCAAAGCAGGTTACCCTTCATGGACGAGATGGAGCAGGCAGAGCTTCCACGCGAGTTTAGCATGCCACATTTCACATATTTCAAAGGAGATGAAGATCCAGAGAGACACTTGAAGCACTACCGAAGCACAATGGTCCTTTATCGGAACAACGATGATCTCATATGCAAGATATTCACCACCACTCTACAAGACAAGGCCCAAGATTGGTTTTACACACTGCCGCCATGATCCATCCGAAGTTTCAACAAATTTTCTTTGGTTTTCACCAAAGAATATTCATCTTATCGCTCGATCAAGAAAAAGTCCTACCACTTGTTCAACGTCAGAAAGAACCCAAAGAAGTCGATTCGCGACTATATGAAGAGGTTTAAAGCAGAGAAAACAAAGATAATCGGATGCAACGACTCGATAACTAGAGCAGCCTTTCAAAAAAGACTCCCAACAGACCACCCGCTGTTCAGAGAGTTGATCATGAAAGAAGATATAACTTTGGCAAACTCTTTCGCTCTGGTAAAAAAGCATTCACTTTAGGATGAGGTTCGCCGATGCACATTCAAGGTAAATTCGAGCGATCTTGAATATGAAGTCCCCCACTACTCTGTAGGAGATTCAAGGTCTGACTGGACGAGTAACCATATCTGAAGCAGCAATAAGCTCTACCCTCGTAGGAGAAAAGTTGGGGGCCCAACTACCTGTATTCTACAGTTCAAAAACTTTCATCGATGCGGAAATCAACTACCAGAAATTCAAAAGCTAACTTTGGCGGCAGTTGTTGCAACCAGGAAACTCAAATTATACATTCAGATGCACATAGTCATCCTCATGATGTACTATTTCGCCCAATCAAGACGCGCGACGATAAAGACGCAGATACTGATGGAGCAAAGTTTTTTTACGAACGCAACAACTCAGTTCAAAAGGCACGCCAAGGGCAGACGAACACTAGAATGACACTCGGAAGTAAGTTTTGTCATCGTCGTCCCAGAAGATTTTGCATAGGAGCACCATGTACCGGTAAGTTAAGCATCATCTTCTGCTGCGCGTCACACGGCCCAGCCGACCCTTGCTCCACAATTCAGTTCTAAAGCGACCTGATACCGGCAGTTGAGCATCTCTTACTATGCATAACTTGGCCCCAGCTCCACAGCTCCTTATTGCACCTTTACGCCTAGCCTAGGCGACGCAACAGAGCGACCCAACGACGCTCTGGAGGCAGCCGAGCACGCCTAGCCACGCCCGATGATGACTTCTGGCATTTGTACCTTGACGGATCATCCAACTACAAAGGTTCAGGAATAGGCTTAGTCCTTGTCACCCCAGATAATTCAATGCCCGAGCAAGCGATCACTTTAAACTTCAAAACATCCAACAACGAATCAGAGTACGAGGCCCTACTAGCAGGCCTCCGAATGGTAGGCGGTGAAAAAGCTCGCAATTTATTCTGATTCCCAGCTAATCACTAGCCAGACTATTATTGGCTTTGTGAGTCATCAATGCGAGCATTTCGTGGGTCAATGCCATAAATATCTTGATGTTTGCTATGACGGTGCAGCACGGGCTTCTGTACCGAATTTTGTCCAAGCCTCCCTACCGGATTCTGGGAATGAAGAACCGAGAATCACAGAGGTGAAATAGGGGTTAAAACCCTTGAATTTCCAATCAAATTCAACATGCAAGGAATAGGAATTATACCTGAGGTTTAATGGAAATCAATTCAAGTTCACAGAACTTTGAATTCATCGAGCTTAAACTTGATTTTCACCGGAGCTTCTCGTCGGGAAACTGGTAAAGGAAGAACAGGGAATTACAGAGGTTGTTATCAGTGAATTCCAACTCAAATTTCTTCCATAAAGTTAGAAAACCTAGACTGGGATCGAATGGAAGAAATCCTGAGCTGAATCAATGACCGGAACATTGAGTTCCATCACTAGCTCGACGGAACTCATGGAGCTCTCCGTTCCACTCCATCCCATAACCAGATCGGACATGCAAAGCAACACTTCGAATATGCAGACTAACCAGATGAGTCGATGACGGATTTAGTGGTTAAGGGTCACGATTTGATCGAAAATGAATGTGAAGGTTATGGGTGAGGATGCACGGTGGTGTGTGTGGTTTGTAGAGAAAGAGAGGGTTGAGGGTTGAGAGAAATTGGGTTTCGATGTCAAAATAGGAAAGGAGACCGAGAGTTGGGTATCAAACCCACTTAACAATTTCTCAATGGGAATTTACCATTTTGCCCCTCTGTTAAATACATAACTTTATCCTCTAAAAGCACTTCCATCGTGTGCTCCAGCTCGAGGGACAAACGTAGAAACAGGGCCAAAGAGCCCGAGTGATGAAGCCTAGCGTGTGCTGGAAAGCGAGCCCGAGCAGACCTAAGGGAGAGGCCTGGCACGAGTCGCCGGCCCGAGAGCAATGTGACGTGGGCTGACTTCAGGATAATGTTAGCCACGTTTTTTTATATTTTTTGCGTCAAGCACGTGGGCTTCAAGTGCGCCCAGGGGGGCAGCGTGTCATCCGACAGAATTTCTGGCCTGGGGCTCGCGACGTACTCAGAAATGTTACCGTTGGGGATGCCACGTGCCTTCCCCACGTTTGTTGGATTTCAAAGGCTACAATTTCAGGACCGGTTGGTTTCCAGCGGTAAAAAAATTTTAAAAAAAACTTATTCAATATTAGCCGTTGGATCTGAGATCAACGGTCCACGTTATTCGCCTTTATAAATTAAAAAAAAAAGAAGAAAAAACGGTTTAAAAATCAGAAATATTACCGTTGTGCACAATCTTGAGTGTTGGAATTCAAATTTTTTAAAATCCAACGGTTGAGATTAATTAGGTGAATAAAAAATTAAAAAAATGTAAAAAATTAAATAAAATCCAGGAAAAAAAAAATTGATTTAATTTTTCTATAAATACATTCTCATTATCTTTTACCTTACACCACAATTTCATATTTTCTCGACTACTTTCAACCACATTCCTATCTTTCTCTCAAAATTTCAATCCAATTTTTTTCAACAAAATGACTACTGATGCATGTACCAATTGGACGCTTATTGAAGATGTTGCGTTGTGTACTAGCTGGGTTGAAGTTATTCATGATCCGATTACGGGTAATGAGATGCAGTTGCGAGAAATGTGGAGTCTTATTCATACCAATTTTCTTGAGAAAATTGGTGGAAAAAGAACCAAATAATCGATGTCCAATCCTTGGAAATTACTTAGCCACTCGTTTAGTACATGGAGAAATGCACTGGCACAAGATAATAGTAATATTCGAAGTGGGGAAAATTTAGCGGATCAGATAATAATATATTATTTATTTGTTTGTACTATACCCAAAATGCGTGCCAAATCCATGTATCAAAAGATGACACCGCCTCCAAAATGATACTTTTTGCTCATTTTCTGTCACTATAAGCTCCTTGTCATACACTTGGACAGATTTTCCAAGTCCAGTGTATACAGTCGATGCTTCCAATCATTCCAGGAAAACCTCGCATCTCACCCTTCTTCAGAAGCCTTTGCAAGTCCATGTCAGTAGGTCTCCAGAAGTACTCTGCGGTGTAGATAGATTCGATTGCTCTGCAGAACCTCATCAGGGACTCAAGAATGATTGATTTCCCCATCGTCGCTATCTCATCCACTTGGTCTGCAGATGCTCCATATGCAAGCATCCACAAGGCAGCAGTAATTTTTTGCTTAGAAATGAAAGCCATAGCACCAAAAGCATCATTCTTTTGAACAAAGCAAGAATCATGGTTGCAAACAACAATCATGATTTTGTTGAACAAATGTCGTTCCATTCTAAAACGACGTCTAAAGTACGTATCAGGGAATGTACTATTACGGACAAAATAATCGTCCAAGAGTTTCATACCTCGTCGTTGCCTGCTTTTATCAAGGTTTCCAGAACGGTTAGGCCTGCAGATCTGACCCACAACTTGGATGACTCGACAGGAATGTGAGGCTCTACCCATTCTTGCTTCATCATCTCTCCTTCTACGCTTCTTATCCTTTTCCCTCTCATTTTGGGCCACCCAGATATTGAACATTCCTTCTGATTGGTTAAACAATTCTTCCTCTTGCTGATTGATTTCCCACATCATCCTTGAAGAAGAAGACATTGTAAGAAGGAAGCAGAAACTATGAATAATGATAGAGATCTACAGAAAATTGGTGTGAGATTTATGAGGATGGATGGTGGATTATATGGAGGAATCAGAAAGGATTAGGTTGTAGATAATGTTATGTGGCATGCCGTAATACGTTAAAAATCTGATCGAAATCTATCCTAAAAGATTATTAACAAATTATGATACGTAGCGCAACGTGATTGGTTAAAAATCTTATCGAAAATCTATAAGTAACAACACGTGGCACGATGACATTGGATAAAAATCTTATCAAAATCCATCACCAATAATTGTCTTTTTGGATAATGACACATGGCGCAACGAGAACGATTAAAAATCTTATCCAAAATTACAAATTAAATTATTTTGTGTTGATGCACAAAATCAGTGAGGACTTTGATACAACAGAAAGTGTTAAGTTTGCGACCTTCGCTAAATTGCTCCGGTCACTAGTCTGGATAAGTATGTAAATGGATAGAGATAGGGTAGCAAACACAAAATATACGTGGTTCACCCAGATTGGCTACGTCCACGGAGTAGAGGAGTTCTCATTAATTGTGAAGGGTTTACTCAAGTACATAGGTTCAATCTCTCCTTTAGTGAGTACAAGTGAATGATTTAGTACAAATGACATTAGGAAATATTGTGAAAAAATGATCTCTATTTATAGAAGAGAGTTTCTAGTTTCATTCTGACATTGATACGTGTCGTGTTGTGATTGGCTTCTGATGTTAACACGTGTCACGCTATGATTGGCTTCTGATGTCGACACGTGTCGCGCTGTGATTGGCCTCCTGATTGGAGGGAAACTCTTCTGGGTCTTTGACGGTATAACGTTGACCAGTGCTCAGTAGTTTCGGGATTGGTCAAGTATGGTACAAACATTTTGTATTATTTTATAAATAAAAAAATACTAATATTTTATTGTCTATTGCCAGTAATATTTAGTGTAGGGGTGAAGATACAAAAGGCAATTATTGGTCATGGGTAGATTAAATTGTGAATAGCCTGGGCGCCTTTCCCACGGTGGAACTGCTCTAAACTCCACTCTTCTCCTCCTCGACGACATCACCACCGTCGTGACCACCAGCACCCATCACCGCCGTCGAGAATACTGCCACCAACCATCATCCTGCTAACATTTAGGTAATTCTGAATTAGTGTTTTTTTTATTTATGTGAATTTTTGGTTTAGGAATTTAGGGTTTTTGAATTAGGATTTGTAGATTCTGTTTTGGGTTCTCAATTCCTGAGTTCTGCAATACAGGGGTTGAAGATTAAGCCTTGCGGCCCTTGCCCAGTGCTCCATATTTATTCGTAATTTCTGGATTCTGTTTTGGTTACACAAATGAATGAATTTCTTTACATCTGGATTCTGTTTTGGTTACATAATTTGATTCATGGAAATATTGAATTGATACAGTATTAGTGTATTTTAATCCATAAAATGGATTCATGGTAATATTAGTGTATTTTAATTCTGTTTTAAAACTTTAACTTTGACAATATATGGATTCATGGTAATGTTTGTGATGCTAGAATTGATGCTGTAGTGTGAGATCTTTCATCATTTCAATGAATATCCTTTTTAAATGGTACTCAAATGTTATCGGGGGACACTGCCGCCAGCCTGGTGTTTAGTTCATTGCCGATGGCCTAATGTCCAGTTCTTTTTTATGTTCCCTTGGCCTGGTGGTTAGTTCATCGCTGCCGGCCTGCTGTTTAGTTCACCGTCATTACACACATAATTTAATTGATTATTTGAAGTAATTTACTGAGAAAGTTGATGTCTTTGTTTTTGAAACAGACTTTTGTGTCTTGTTTCATTGTACAGTCTAACTTGAATTACGTGTTCATATCTATAAGAGTGTATGTTTGTTGTGGAGAGGTCATGTCATTTGAGTATTGGTATGATGAAGATGAAGTTAGAAATTGAGCTCAAGAAGACTTCCAACAGTAATTGTAATTTGTAGGTAAGATAGGCATGTCTGAATTGCAGTTCCTTTGATGTGAGACGTATGTGATTTCAGATGTTAATTTTGAAGTTATTGCTGATGTTTCGTGTCACGTTTATGTTATTTTAGATGTTTATTTGGACTTTGGATATAATTTTGGATGTTATATTGATGTTCAAACTACGAAATTTGGATGTTATTTGGATGATAATCTGTGCCATTGTATTCTGTAATGTGTGCTGCTGTGCACAAAGCAACAATCCGTGCTTCACTGCCTCCAGCCCGCTGTTCTGTGCTGCCGCGCTCTGCAGTGCAGTGAGCAGTCTCTGTTTTTAAAACTAATGTGTTTTTGAAAAACCGAAAAAAAGAAAAGAAAAGATGATTGGACACCTGGTCCGTTTTAAACGGGTCAGGTTAGGTCCGGTTCTAAAACTCAAAATCCAAGAACCTAGCCTGGCCTACCATGTTACAGTTTACAACGGTTCCAGTCCGTTCCCTTCAAATTTGGGTCCGGCCCAGCACGTTTCCACCCCTAGTTAGGAGTAGGCCAATGACCCATCTCTCTATAAATATCTGACAAAGTTTCTTGAAGCATTCAATCTTCCAATAACAGTTGGTGAAAAGATATGATGTCTTTGTGATCATAGGAACGCAAGGTTGTCTGTGATGATCACGACGTCTTTGTGATGATCATACGAACACAACGTTGTCAATGGGATGATCATAGCTGATGTAAGTTCTCTCTCCCTCCCCCCCTCTCTCTCTCTCTCTCTCTCTCTCTCTCTCTCTCTGCATCGATCTGTTTTGTCTGTCAACTTTGCTTATAAATTACTCTCCTAGCTTTCCCCTTATCAGGAAAATTTTACTGATTGCAAATGATAAATGTCTCTATCTCTCTGTGCATCGATCTGTTTTGTCTGTCAACTTTGCTTATAACTTACTCTCCTAGCTTCCCCCTTGTCAGGAAAATTTTACTGATTGCAAATGATAAATGTTACGAGCATGGGAAAGACATTCAATTTTAAATCAGCTTTTTAGGTATGCGTTGATTCCAGATTCAAACCATCACTTCCGTTTAGTATGTTTATCATTTTGTGATCATAGCACCGTCAGGCGGTGTTACTAGTGTGAATGTTCTGCAAGAAAGCAAAGAAAATTCTAATGGGAGGAAACAAAGTTAAGGTGAAGATTTTGGTTTGTCCTTTAGCTTTCAATAATTTCAATGCTAATTAGGGGTTTTTCTTCATGTGTTTTCTTTCGTGTTTCAACTTCCGATTTCACTCAATTCTTTGTATTTACTAAACACCTTCTTTGTTTTACAAAATGTTTATGTATTCCCAAATAGTTGTACCAAGCAGGGGCGGATCTATTAAGGGACCTAGGTGGTCCCAGGACCACCCAAAAGCTCGGATAAGTAGTTGTGAGGACCTCCGATGACCACCCAAGTCTGGGCAGATAAGGGAGGAGAGGAGCAACTGCTGCACTCTTTTCTGGAATAAAACAAACCAGAAGGAGAAGAAGAAGAAGACTGATTATTCATTTTTAAATAACTTGGCTAGACGAAGTCGTTTTACCCAAGCCATTTGAGTGAAACGGTGCGGTTTGTTATGGGTTTGAAAACAATCTCTACGTCACGTGGGAGGATGAGTTTCATAGGGGCCTGACTTTCAAAAGAGCCCATTTTACCAAATCTTCTTATAACCCTTTAATTGCTTCCCATTAGGCCATTCCCCAATCCCCATCCCACCTAACCGAAGGCACCACCAGCCAACACCAATCACCTCCCCAGTCTTCACAGACCATGAATATCATGACATGTTTTTAGGTATGACACCTTATCAGAAACAAATTTAGTCTTTGTTGCTCGTAATGTTGTTGGTACAAAAATTATGAATGAAATGTTGTAGTTTACGGTTTAATTTTTTAATATTATATTGGGACCACCCGACCTTAAATTCCTGGATCTGCCACTGGTACCAAGTACCAACACTACTTCGATCACATTGATAATACTTGCACTTGAAAAAATAATGGTCAAACAAATCTTTTCTCAAAGTCAAATCTCAATTGTACAAAGGACTTTTTTTTATTATTATTTTAAGAAAAACTAACGAAAAGTTCTTAAAAACTTTAGTTTTCATGAAAATGACAAAATAAAGGTATAAGTGAATATTACCAGGAGTGACTTTTCAAGGTAAAAATGTCCTTAACGTTAAATGTGAACAGTACCAGGAGTATTTTGTTAAGATTTCCTTTTTTTAATGTGTTGTTAACGTTTGATCGTTTGATCTTCAAAATATTATTGCTATATCATTAACATTTGATCACTATATTGCCAATTTTAGTTCTAGGAAACTTTGTACTATTTTTTTAGTGATGTTGGGTTCTTTCAGCAATTCTTCTATCTATTTACTTCTTTTTTCTTAAATGAATCTCTATAAATTCTCAAAATTAAATAAAAAAAGTTTTAGAACCCAAGAGGTCGGCCAAAAACACGTTTGGGCCTTGAATTGGGTTGGAAAAGAACCAAATTTTGGCCCAAAAGGGTTGCAAAGTAGTGTTCTACATTCAATAATAGCCTAACCGAACGAAACGGCCTAACCTAGAATCTACTAGCAAACCAAAATCATTAGGAATTGAGGAGTCGAGATATTCTCTGAATCTTTGTGCCGGAGATCAAGGACTCAAAGACCGAGTTCATTGAAGAGAGAGAACAAAAAAGATGCAAACCATTGGTTTGTGTGAAGTTGGCCAATAAAATGAGCTAATGAGGACTGCAAAATTTAAAATGAGGACTATTACAAAGAAACAAACAACATGTAATTTCCTCCTTATGTATCATTCTTTTACAATTCTCAACTGTCAATTCTTGTACATGTTTCAAGCTGTGACAACCAACTTCCAAAATTGTTTAATTCTGAAGGGGTATTGCAAATGACCTTAAATTTGGGCCTGCTTGTGGGGAGTTCTCCTTCCAATTAGGCATCGACTTCTGCATTTCCTCAAGCCTCAAAGCACTTAAATTTGGAAAGGTGGCATCTACATGCCCACTACCTCGAAGGAAAGCTACTTGCTTTTAGAGTATGCACCATAAAACTTAATCGATTTGAGTTTGCAAAAGAGCCACACCAACTCTCTATATTGCTGGGCAACTTCAACTTTCCTAGCTTGGGAAATGAATCCTGAAACATTACAGGCCAATGTGGGGATGTTTTACAACAGGCATAGCAAAAAATATTGGGTATTCAATAACTTTTATTCATTTGAGCAAAAAGGATTGATAAATTTCAATGAAAGTACTCTTACCTTCTCAATTAAAAAAAAAGGCTGTTACATGCACCACCCTGAATGTGTTTCTAAAAACTTGAAAGTTCCGATCTAGGGCAAGAATTGATGTAAAACAAATGGCCAAGTGGATTGAATAGGAATTGGTCCGACGAAAGTCGAAGGGACGCAATATGAATTTGCAGATTTGACGTCCGGCCTTCGATTGAGCCCATGATATCTTTTTCTGAAAAAGAACGGTGGCCTGTTCCTACTCAGAAGCATGCATTCCCGAATAGAAACTCTTAACGGTGGGCATATCATCAAATTCAATATATACTACTTTTAGGAACACAAACTTGAGCATTGTTCTAGTCCCTCTTCCTTGGCAACGATTTCCTCCATTGCATAGCAATTCTGCACTTTTAGACTATATAGCTCCGGTTTTAGGACCCGTCCCTGATTTTACGGTATTTTATTTCATAAGGTAGGAATTGACCAAAATGCCCCAAGAGGTGAGGATGTTGACTTTGTTGACCATCATGTCGTTACACGTATTAGCTACTATTTTAGTGTATTCTCAAAGTAATCGACGATACGAACGTATGGGCGCAAACGAAATTGAATTCAAATCATCGAGGGTAAGTTAGTAATTTCACGTTTAGGGAGATATTTTATGTTTTGTCTTTTGTGGAGCTGTTTTGTGTGCCACTGGGTCCCACTCTACCTCGCTTCCGTCTTCCTCAACTCTACCACACTCTCAGCTTTCTCTCTTCTCCCTCTCTTTCCTTCACCGACCACACCCATAACCCACATCCTAAAATTATCATCGAATCACATTTTTGACATCACCATCATCTTTATCTTGTCGCTATGAACACAACCATAATCTTGGTATCTTGAAATTTGAACTACAAAGCCTCGTTAATGAGCTCCGATGCAGAGCTACTTAACTGACGAGTTTCTCGTTGATTCCAGTCAAGGTAAGGCCTAGAATCTCCACCAATGAGTTTTCATATATTGTATGTGTATTTTGGCTAAGAAATGAGAAAGTTATAATTGTTTGAATTTTCCCTAGTTTTCGGTGACCTTTGCAACTTTCAGACCATTTTTTGACCAAACCACAACGAATTAGCCGTCAAGAAGGGCACCAATATGTTTGTCTCGTTTTGATGTATCATTTTTGTTTTTGAATAACTCAATTTCATTGAGTATTGAGAAAGTTATGACGATTTAAAGATTGCGCACCGAAACCTGCCAAAATCCATTTCCAACGAGTTTTTCGAAACTTTGCCAAATGGCAATCAGTCGAGGCTCGAGACCACCACCATTTGACTCGCCTCGACGTAGGGAACAAAGCCTAGTCATTAAACAGGAAGTTGGTGCACGCACGGCAGTGCGGCGAGGCCACAAAGAACTCCAGCAAAAACTTTCATTTTTTTACGAGCACTATGTAAACAGCTCGGCTTGGTTGACCGATGTGGTTGACCGTTGACTGTTCCGTTGACTTATTTGGTTGAACGCTGACACCTTTTTACAGAATCGCTTCGGGAGCCCTCCTAGGGTATTTCGACACCCTAATTCCAAATTCGAACTCCGTTTTCCTAAATTTCACCTTTTTAATGTAGTTCCTTTAACACTTATACTTTGTACAAATCTGCAAGTTCACTTTAGTGCGTAATATTTACACTAGAGGTTTCATATTTAGGTGAGATGCATATCAAGGATTTTTGGAACTTGCAACACGGTTATGACCCAACTATATGACTATGAGTGAAACCGTTCTCAATTGCATGATTTTATAGAAGTAGTACTAGATTTGCATTCATGAATAGCATGATTTATTGATTCTATGTTTCATAAAATATTTATGATTTATCGAATTTAAGTTTTATGAAATGTTCTGATTTATTGAATTTATATTTATTGAAATGTTTGATTTAATGATTTCACATTTTATGAAATGGTTATGATTTATGATGATGCTTTGAGCATGAACGCTCCCATGGTTTTATGATACGATTTTAAGCTATTGAGCTCCTATATTACGATATGAAAGAATATGATCATGTTATATGTTTACTTAGTTGGTAATCATACAACACATACACACAAGACGAGTATGTACCTATCTATGGCCATATGACCCAGTTCACGCATATCAAGGTACCTTATGATATACTCTCAACTTCACTGGGGAAATCAGTGTTGGACAGCTTCACTACTCAAGGCTAGTGTCGATGTGATATGCACTATGTTTTTTTTTTACTGGCATAATCCCATGTCATACAGCTTCACCTTCAGGTGATGGGGCCCACCATATTTCTTCACTGGCGTAACCTAATGTCGTACAGATTTTCTTTTGGGTGACTATGATACCACTATTTAAGTACACTAGTATTTGATATGCGGATGTTTTATGGTATGTTAGGGTTTTCAGGAAAACCTACTACGTACCACTATATGAGTTTTCTAAAAGACGGGGTTAATATGTTAAAAGAAAAGTGATTTACTTATTACTGTTGTAAACTCTGGTCCACTACCTTTTGTTTTACGCCTCCTTAAAGACCTAGAAACGAGGCGTACGAACCCGGCATCAAGGCATTCCCATATTGGTAGCTCTGAGTCCTTCTCTCAGTATATGACTTTTTTCTTTGTAATCACACTTTTTATATTATTCCTTCCGCTTGTTATCTTGATTATTTGTATATTCTGAACATGTTCATGTATTTTCATATTTTAATACTTAAAGTAATGTACTTTATTTATATTTATTTTATTCGACGAAATTTTGTGTTATTAGCATATGCATGTTAGGATGACTTTCTTTACCCTCAGGTGTCGACCAGCATGTGGTCATCTCGATGTTTAGGACACCAAAATCAGGATGTGTAATCTAGCCACTAAGCATGGAAAAACATATTTCAAACTCCTACGTGCAATTATGCTTGTGCATTCTAAATTTTGACAACCCGACATTTTCAACTGAGTTGCAGAGATGTCATTTGTTCCCTTAACATTAATTCTTTGGAGTTCAAATACTCCTAGAGAATCACACATTTTTATCAATAAGTTCTGTAAACCATTCAATATTCCAGTAACACTGGGTGAAAAGATATTTTCTAGACTCTTGCATACTCCAACATCTCTGGTTCTGCAAAAGGAGTGAGAGACTGTTAGTGTACGAGACTTCGGTTAGGATTCTATTCGGCTAGGTTTTGTAAATCCTAGTGGAGTTAGGGTTACTTGTACTCTTAGTCAAAGGACTAGTATATATTTGTACTTTGTGTCAATACAACTACAATTTTACAATCACTCGTTTAGATATTCCCTTTCTTGAATAAACCCCAGACCTCACAATTTCCTCTTTCTCAAACATATTGTTGTGTCCCTTCTTCCCCAATTTTTCTTACCGTGACCCACCAATTAAAGTCCAATTTGATAACTATTTCAAATATGTTTTTTTTCGAAATAGAGGAAAAATGCATGGAAGAAATGAGGAATATAGAAAAGTGAATGAAGGATCATGGAGAGATGTATTAAAAAATGTACTCAAAATTATATATATACACACACTAAAATCACGTGTAAAATCACTGTAGCTTAGTAACAGTGGATTTCCTATTAAACCCCTCCTTCTTTTTTGTTTTTTTTCAACTTTGCCATTTTGCTTAGCTGTCAATTGGAGAACAAAATGTTGACGCGTGATTTTCACCGCTTCATCCCGCTCCCTCTTCGCCTCATCTGGTAGAAATTCATCTATGTTGTTCACAATTCCCAAAAAAATTGTAAACCTCAAACAAACAAATCGCATAAAACCTCAAACCCTCTAATCAACGAAGAGAATTCCCAAATAATCGAAGTTTGAAACCAACAAATCAATTTCAAGTGTTAAGCTTTTAGGGTCTGGGTCTTCGAATTCGGACGAGCTGTTTTCGTATGAACTGCGGCACACCGCACCGTACCGTGTCGTCGAACACAATCCTCTCTGCTCTATCTCCGGCGTTCAAGCCATTAAGGCAAGCAATTTCTTATTTATAAAACGAATTAGGGAGTTACAATGTCGGGCTTTTGAATTAGGGATTTACAAATTGGGGATATGGGCATTAATTTATTATTTAGGGTTTTAGTTTTGTGGTTCCAAATAAAGATGAGAACGTGTTCAAATTAAGGTAGGTGCTATATGGATTGAAGTAAGCACCAAGGTCTTGGTACAGTGAAATTAACTACTACTTAAGCAAGAGAGGTTTCAGCAAAAGTTCAAGTGAGGCAACAATTTATACAAAGACGGGAAAGGGCTCAGAAAAGCTAATTATGTTTATTTGTGTTGACGAGGCGGTGTTCAGTGGAAGCAATGAAGCTATGATTTCTGAACTCATGCCGGAAGTAATGAAGCTATGATTTCTGAGCTCATGGAAGATATGAAGCATTACGAAAATGACTAATTTGGGATTGCTTCATCACTTTCTGGGAATTGGAGTGATTCCAGAATCCAGTGGTATTTTCATACATCGGCAAAAATATGCATAGACCTTACTTGAGAAATTTGGACGGAAATGATGCAAGTTAGTTGCTACCCCATTGATTACAAATGAAAAAATGTAAAAGTGATGGAACTAAAGCTGCCGATGAGAATTTGTACAAGAAAATTGTTGGCAGTGTACTCTATTTGACAGCAACAAGACTTGATATCACGTTTGTAGCAAACCAATTATCAAGATTTATGCATAGTAGAACAAAGATTCACATGGAAACTACAAAAAGGGTCCTCAGATACATCTCATGAACCTTGGATTTTGGACTCAAGTATATAAAGTGAAAATGCAGATCTAACTGGCTTCTGTAATAGTGACTGGGTGGAAGTGAGGATGATATGAGAAGTACCTTAGGCTATGCCTTTACATTTGGATATGGGATATTTTCTTAGGCTTCAGTCAAGCAACAAAGTTTTGCACTATCCACTGCAGAAGTTGAGTATGCAAGTGTTGATGAGGCAACATTTCGAGATATATGGCTAAGATTTGTTCTAAAGGATTCTTGGGAAATGCAATTGGATGCCACACCGCTCATGTGTGACAACAACTCTTCAATAACCAGGACTAAAAACCATGTGTTCCATCAGAGGACTAAACACATTAAAAGAAAATTTCATTTCATCGTAGAGGCATTGTTGGAAAACACAATTGAGTTGTTGTACTGCAAGTCTGAAGATCGTATTGCAAATATTCTCCGCAAAACTCTGCCTAAACACAAATTTGTTTATCTGAGAGGACTGCTTGGAGTCAAAGCATAATCCATTTAGAAGGGAATGTTGGAGCTAAATGAGATTTGGTTTTGATCCTACAACTTGGAACACAAGAAATTTGTTTATGTTTGTTTGCTTGAATTTCATAACGCTAGTGTTTGTAGCTGCTAGTGTTACTTTGTTGTTAGTGAACTAGGTGTGGGCTTGGTTTCATTAGACAAGTGTATGCACCGAATTAGTTTTTTAGATTGAAGGGCTCAGAGTAATTGTTTTTGTTTGGTAGTGAAGAAGAGATAAGAATGTATGAAGGATGCTGAGCTGCTACTATTAGCTCAAGCATTTCATCTCTAAAGTTTTGTGATTTGTTCTTCATTCTTTTTAAAGATTACATCATGTATGTACACTAAACTATTGCATATTTAACATAAACACGATAAATAATTCATACACTGACTAAAAAGTACAAGCTTGCATGGCACCAGATTTAGAAGCAAACCAAATGCCATAAATGAGATCCAAGATTCCAACTCAAATCAAATATGGTTATAATTAAAGAATGTACCCTTAGCTCTGTTGGTTATGGATGAAGTGATCAGTTGCTCTTCAATATGTTCCTTGGAGCACCAATACAAATCGGTGGTTCTGCAAATTGAGAATAAGCTAAAGAAGTAAGAAGGGTGAGGACGTAATAATTTCTTTTTTTTCTTGCAAAGTCTTCTGGATAAAATTGCAATTTGCTAACTAAAAGCAAAAACAACTAAGAAATCTAAAAGCCCCAAGTTTTATATTCTTCTTCTAATTTAACAACATGTGTATCCTAAAGCTAAATGAAATGGTTATCAAACGGGCCCTAAACTGCGTGTAAAATTGTGTACTTCACTAAGGTCAACCAAAAAAAGATGCAGGTCACCAATTAGGATGAACTAGAAAGTTCTGCCCACGCATCACCGAGAGATTAAAAATTGTAAGAGATATCGTGTTACGAAGATACATAGAGTATGCCAAAACAGACAATTTTTTTTGCTTCAACGCTAAAAGCTTTTGTCTAGTATTGTTGATTGTTAAGGAAGCACCCTAGTCAAGGAAAGAAAAATATTGACACACATGAAGCAGATTTATATGACAATAGAATTATACTACAAAGAAAATAAGGATAGAGTGGTTACCTAGTTTTTATTTTTATTTTTGTTGTTGTGTGGATTGGAGTCTGGTTTTGTACCAAATGAAGAGGACGTTTTTTCAGCAATTCAGCTGGACTTCAGTACCAACATTCTTAGCTAGATAGAGAACGTTGTATGAGGCATCGTTTTTTCATTGCACATTTCTGCCTGTATACAATGAAAAAAAAATACACAAATCACAATATCAACTCACGCTCTCATATTATTTTTTTTTTGGAAACTTACTCACTCTCTCATCAGAATGTATAAGATAACCTGAATTAAAAAATTCACCCAAAAAAAGATTAAAATTCTGATATTTATAAATCTCAAAATCACAAAAAAACTCCCAAAGTTAAACAAAACAAACTCTACAAATGTGTGTTTTTGATGTTATAAACTCAAGTAGAATAGACTTACATACAGTTGTTATAAAACAACACTCGTACCAAAATTTACTCACATTCTTAGTTGTAAGTTATTGATTTGGTAAAAGTTGGTGACTCATAAATGTATTGATACATTCATAGTTTTTTTAATCAATTTTTACATACAATTAATGATATGGGTTGTATGCTTACACTCGTTCTTTCCAAAATTTGTGTTCTCATATTTTTATTTATTATTAATTCATAAGAAAACATTTTTTTTTAAAAAGAAAAAAAGGCAGAGAATACAATAAATAACATATTCACAGGTCTAGGAAAACTAAAATCAAATAAGTTACTCAAGGCATCAACAAATATAGCTGGTGAGTCTTGCTTGACTATAGCCAAGGAAAGGCTAAAATACCTAGTCTTTCTGACTCCCAAAAAGAATAGATAATCGTGATTTGCCACTAATTACCTTTTTTTTATTTAAAATAAATATCCATGAGTTCCGAAAAAACTTAAACCTGTAATAATGCTCAAAAGCATATCTGATGAAAGGAATGATAAATATAAAAAAAAAAAAGTTAGAAATATCTTCAATTTTTGTACTATTATATATTGAGTCCCAAAATAGCATAGGAAATTACAAAAAGAATAGAAAGAAGGAGAAAATGTGAAATTACCAGATTAGTGTTACACTACAATAGTAGTCCTGCTATACTGAAGTATAAAGAACTCTAGTAATCACCTTGTTTATGTCAAAAATATAGTTTAAATAATGTTTTGTTGTAAAATAGCATTAGCATGCCAGCTGTCATCGACTTGAGCACTATGGATAGAATAATTTGCTTCAGTGTTCTTGGATTTGCAAACATTTGGAGCACATTGCAAATTGTTGTTGTGTGTCACTACCAATGGAGTTGAGAATAATTGGCACAAAAAAAAAAGCAAATAATTTGTTATTAAGCATGCAGACAATATATTTCACACTTATCAAAACAATTATTTCTATCAAATACAAATTAAAGCAGATTAAATATCTATCTTATTTACTAAAACTAACGCATGGTGGAACAACGCAATGATATACTCAATATGAATTTTTTTTTACTTTTCATACATTTTTCTAATTTTAGACTATCAAATCAGATTAATTAATGTATAAAACATGGAAAATTTCTATAAAAACATGCTGAAGACACAATTTTCTAAACAACTAAATCATCAAGTGAGATGAGAATGATAAAAAAGTACGTAAAATTATATTGGTAAATTTGTATCAGAAAAGCTGAAATACCTCAGGACAAATAGATTGGTAATTATTATAGTAAAATATTAATTAATTGAAACCATTTGAGGAAAAAAACGAATTTGATAACATTTTTTTCCAATGGATTTTGCTTCGTTCTACGCATTAGATTATCTTGATTAGAGGATGATCAAATATGTAATTTAGAGATATTTAATTAAAATTTTAAGTGATTATATGAAAATTAATATGTATTTAATCAAAATTTTAAGATAATTGATTAAAATTCTTATAAATTCGGTGGTATTCAATTATGATTTTAAATAAGTTTATAATATTCTAGATGTATTCAATTAGAAATTGAGAAATTAATTTTAAAATTTTTGAAAAAAGATGACAAATTAGAGGGAATTTGAGAGAATTTTAAGTATCCACAAATCTCACTTCTTATAATTGAATCAAAATTTACATGAAATCTCTGCAAATCATTTATATTAGATCCCACATCGCTCAGGGGTGAGGATTTTGTAAGCCTTATATGTATATTTTCATCTAGCACGAGACTTTTTGGGAGCTTAATGGCTTCGGGTTCCATCGGAACTCCGAAGTTAAGCGAGTTCGCGTGAGAGCAATCTCATGATGGGTGACCCACTAGGAAGTTCTCGTGTGAGTTCCCAGAAACAAAACCGTGATGGCGTGGTTAGGGCCCAAAGTAAGCAATATCGTGCTACGACGGAGTCGAACCCGGGATGTGGTGGAGCCCGGGCCTAGATGTGATAAATTAAACTCCATAAAAATGCATAGATTTATAAAATTCATTAAAATCTCTCGAATTCCTAATTAAATACATCGTCCTAACTCGACAATTCCCTGTTAAAACATAGAACCATAAACTCTCATTAAAAATATGAACTATTATCCTTATCACCATGTATTTAATCAGATCGCAAACAATCCCATGATATCTCATAATATCATAAGGGCATAAACACATACAATTATCAAGAACAACACAGAACCATTAACCCACTTCTCCACCGCCTTGACCCATTTGATGTTTGGGTGAGTTTGGGTGGTGTTTGGAGGTGATACGGTGGTGGTTCTCGGTTTTGCAGAGAGGGAGGAGAAAAGGGAAAAAAAGAAGAGAGAGAATCCTACTCCAGATAAGAGTTGCAGAGGGGGACAGATGGTATCAGAGAGAGCGACAGTATTGGGAGATGGGAGAGTCTGAGTGTAATGAGAGAGTAAATGACGCGTGGGAAAGAGGGAGACATGAATTACTGGAGTGCAATGATGAGTTAGATGGAGAGATTTTTCAGTATTACCGGCACATGAGGTAGTACATCATATATCATTATACAAATGATGAAATCTGTGTGTTTCAGTCACTTATATAAAAACACATGATGTACCACTCGTGTTTCAATCAAGATCAAAAATTTCTCGATTGGAATGGATGATAGAAACCATAGGAAATTCTAGAGATCCAGCTGGAGGGCAGTCTGGGCACAACAACCAAGAAAAAAGGAAAAAGAAAGGGACGCGTGTAAATTGTAAAAAGGTATGAAAGCGCGCATGATTGACCAAAAGTGAAGGAAACTCTCCAAAAGTGAAGGAAAAAGCAAAGGAAAAAGGGATATGCAGAGGGAAATGAGGCCCAGCCTGATGGGTTGTCCGTCGCCCATGTGCAATCCAATTGCTTTATTTTAATCGGGCCACATTAATCCGCACTGTTAGGCCATCTCCAACCGAGGGTTGGTCAGAGGGCTTGTTTTAGCCCTCTGGTTCTTCAATAAATTAATATTTTAATGAACAGTACATGACCATATTTGCTTCCATCTCCAACTGAGGGTCATATGACTCGTTTTAGCCCTGTCACAAAAAACCGTCTCCAACCGAGAATCAAACATAATTTATTATGTAAAAACTACAACTTAAATTCAAATCCAACGGCTAAGTGACGTCAGTTAGCCGTTGGATTTGAATTTTTTTTTGCTATAAATAGGTTGGATAATGGGCTATAATTCACACAACTTTGAATTCAATCTCTTTCAATGTTGTTAAATGTTTTTTTTATGTTGTATAATTTGTATGTTCGTTAATGTTATTTAATGTTGTTTCATATTTTTAATGTTGTTTCATATTTTTAATGTTGTCATGTTACTTAATTTAATTTAATGTTGTATAATGGCTTAGGAAGTTATAGGAAAAAAATAGAATTTCAAAAAAATATGAAACAAATTTTGTAAAATAGAAGTTATAGGAAAAAAATGGAATTTAAAAAAAAATATATGAAACAAATTTTGTAAAATGGAAGTTATAGGAAGTTATAGAAAAAAAGAATTTAAAAATAGAAGTTATAGGAAAAAAAATTTGTAAATAAAAAAAATAAATAAAACTTAAAAAAATAAATTTCAAAAATAACGGTTAGCTGACGTCAGCTAGCCGTTGGATTCAAAAATTTGTTTAAGAATTGCTGTCAGATATAACCGACAGGATTAATAACAATGTTGTCGATTATATCCGAAAACATTTCTTAAATTTCTGGCCAGCCCTTGGCTGGCTGGTTGGCAGTGTTGGGCCAGCCCTTTGGCCATTTCAGATTCTATGGGGCCCACGAGCCTTCTGGCCTAACTCTCGATTGGAGACGGTTTTCGGGCTATTTTCGGCCCTCTAGACCTGTAGGAGACTAACTCTAATTTAACCTGAATGAAAACAATGAACGAATTGCGGAAACAGAACTATCTTTCTAATTCGATAATAGAGAAAATGCCAGATCATGAAGAGATAGGAGTGAGACTTCATAGGGTTGAGCTTAGACTCTATTTTAGGCTTATCCAGTCTAGGCTGCCATGCTAGCACTTAAGGTTCACATGACAATGGAAAAACGTTTACGCGCCTATTTCTTAAGGTTTACATGGGGATCATCGCTAAAGTTAACATGATTGTGAACTTGTTTTAGAATGCTTTTAAATTGATTAAAACACTCTTTCACATGGGGCGCGAGTCATGTGACAAATTAACCTATTCGGTAGGGTCCAACAATACATATGAGTTTCATCTCTATTAAAAAGATAGTACACATACGGGATAAGTAATTTGAGAACAAACATTTTTGGCTCAGCCAAGAAAAGAAGAAAACCTTAATTGTGGTATAGCGTTCCATGATGGGTGGACGCCGCCCAAGCTGAGACTGAGATTGATCCAAAACAAGAAAACATCTGGCACGTCTGACGTCCCAAAAACGTATTGCACCATGACATCCACCTGTAAGCAAAACCCACTCGCTAAAAGAAGATCATTCCATAGTCATGAAAAATAGAGCACTTAAGACCCTCTAGATGCATGAAACTTTATTCTACGTTATAAGTTAAACTTAAACCCCAAGAAACAAAGACTAAAAACACTTGGTACTTTTGTAAACAAAAACTAGAGAACCCAAAGGAAGAATATAAATCTACCAAGAGCTGAAACCTAGCTTTACGATCCTAAGAAGATCTCCAACGAAAAGGGATAAGTATAGCCCTGTCCAGAATTATAGCCGTGCAAAAAATTATTTTTAAATGATCAGTGCCAGACTATATTTACATACCATCTCTAACCGAAATGGGCTAAACATAGCCCCGTAATAATTTATTATTTTTAAGTTTGTTCTTTAACTTATAGGTACTGTTACATGTTGGTATTGTTACATATTGTTAAAATTTCATGTTGGTATTGTAACAAATTTTATTAAATATGTTAATATTACTTGCATGTTAACAACTTAGACATTAAAAGAGGTAAGAAAAGAGTGTTTGAGGTGAAAAAATGTGACAGTTTGAATAAAATACGGTAAGATAGTATGTAAGGGTAAACATGATGTAAGAAATAGTGTGGAAATGTTATAGGTATTTTAGGAAAAAATTTAAATTTTTTAATTTCGACTAAAAAAAAAATCCAACAGCTAACGTTAACTAACTGTTGCTGCTGATGTCAGCAAGCTGGAGGTGACAGATTGGGCCCCAAAAAAAGGGGTTGTAAGGGGCTGGAAGCAGCCAGCCCAATAGTAAAAAAGGCCATCATTTAGCTTAGTCAGTTCCACTTGTTTTTGGCCCAACCCTTCATTGAAATTGGGTTTTTTAACAAATCGGGCTAAAGAATGGCCTATGGCCTTTTAGCCATCTCTATGGGTAGACCAACTAAGATAAATACCATCAGTTAAGTAGTAACCTAGCTCATGCCTATTACCATTTACGTTGTACCTCCATTCCGGTGCCCATCCATTAACAACATCATCGAACAAAGGAGAAGACCAAAGAACGTTGATATCGTTGTTTGATCCAAGAGCGTCGAAGAATGCATGCCAAATCCATGTGTCGTAAGATGCCACAACCTCGAGCACAATGATTAGCTTGTTGTGACGGCCTTTGAATTGGCCAGCCCAAGTAGTAGGACAATTCTTCCATTCCCAATGCATACAATCGAGGCTTCCTATCATGCCAGGGAAGCCTCTTTTGTCTGCCTTGCGTAAAAGCCTCTTCAAATCTTCACGATTTGGCTTGCGGAGGTATGTGGCTCCTTATATGGTTTCAATTGCCTTATAGAAGCACTTGAGGTTCTCAATAGCAGTACTCTTCGCAAGTCGACAATATTCGTCAGTTTAGTCTGCAAGCACCCATTACTAGCATCCGAAATGCAAATGTGAGCTTCTGATGAGGTGATAGACTTTGTCGGCCTACGACATCTATCTTCCTTGCAAAGTAGTGGTCATGATTGATAATTGCATTCAAGATGCTTTCAAAAAGCTCTCTCCTCATCTGATACCGCCTCCGAAAATCATGAGGAAGATATCTCAGACGTTCGAAGAAATTATCTTTCATCATCCGGTCATGACACTCTTCTTTATCACACTGCAAAATGAACGCACTGTGACAGAACCATGATAGCTAGATTCGGCATGATGTTCATATTACATAAGCGAGTTTGCAAATTCGTCTTCTTCGTTGTTCATTTTTGCATCCGCATTTGCAAGGCTTACTTGGTATTGTGCCATCTACATTGCCAAGCTCCGTCTTCTTCTATCACCCATTGATGAGATATTGATGATTTTGAGGAAACAAACACTTTGAAAGTCGGAAGATTGGTGAATATGTTGTGTGATGGTTAGATATTCAGCCTGAGCTTATATAGAGGATGATTGAAGGTTTGCGTTTCATGCGTGTAAGTTGTGTTTCATGCGTCTCATGTGTTCTGTATGTATTTGTTATGTGTTTCATGTGTCTCATGTGTTTCACATGTTTGGTGTGTTATACATCTTTATCATGTGTTTCGTATGTGCTTCATATGTGTTTTGTGTGTCTTGTGTGTTTCATGTATTTTGTGTTTATACATCTCTATCATGATTTTCATTTTCTTCCAATAGTATTTCATGAGTTTCATGTATCGATTTAGTGATTTTTCAATATTTAACGGAATTTAAATATTTTTAGGTTAACATGTTCATAAAATTAATATAGTATAATCTACAGAATTTTTTTAAAAAGTTAATTTAAAAAAATTAGAAATTCATTATTTAATAATTTGGGGCTAAAACTTTAGGCTAGAAGATTGGAGTAGAAAAACTATTTATGGGCTAAAACCTAAATTTTTAGGGTTAAAAATTTTAGGTTTTAAGCCAAAGGTTGGAGATGGTCTAAAAAAAGAATGGTCAAACGGATCTTTTCTCAAAGTCAAATCTCAATTGTACAAATGATTGATTTTTTTTAATGTGTTGTTAACGTTTGGTCGTTTTATCTTCAAAATATTATGGGTAAATTACATAGTAGCCCCTCAGGTTTGGGCTCTATTGCAATCTTATACAACATCTTTAAAACATTTCACTTTCATACCTCAAGTACTATTTTATTTCAATTTCATACAACCGTTAGATTTTTCATCCATGGATATGTTAAATGCTGACGTGGCTGCCACATATATGACACGTGGCTGCCAAATGTCTGTCACGTGGCAAATAAAATAATTTTTTTTTAAAAAAAAAAATAACATATCTGCCACTTTTTTTTCTCTTTCTTCTGTTGAAATTTATATATTATAATATTCATAATTATAATATTTAATTCAATATTTGAATGAAAAATACTTTAACCATTTGTATCAAACCGTATTTGTAATTAAGTGGGTGCCATCTTATACAAAGTGGCGCCACATTGAGTATGGACCTTTTAAATGGTGCCATCTAAAAGATGTATGTATGCATCTCTTCGTCAATCAATGCCTTCGGTTTTATTTAACCTCATGAAACCATGGCATTAAGTGATATAGAAAATTAGAGTTAATTTTTACTCTTGAGAAATAGGGTTTCCCCACTTTGTTTCTCAAATGATTCGTGTGTCGAATTCCGAGTCGTGTCTTGAAAGTACAGAATATATAAAGTTCGCCAGAGTCCGAAGATTGAAGTGCTTTGACTTCGGATTATAGATTGTTGAATCCTGGGAGATGGACGCCTATCGAACTACAAGCACAAGAGTAGGGGCGAAATTCTATCTTTAGGACATTACATTTATGCAAGCCTCAATCTTCAAGTTTGTCAGTTTTTCTAACTTTATCTCTAGTTGTTTATATTAATCTCATACATAATTGATGTTGTGATTTTCTTTATGAATACTTTCATTGAAATTCTTTTATTATTTTCATATTTTCTAATATTGCTCCAACAATCTAAAGATAGAAAACTACTTATGCAATAATTAGTAAATATGAATGTGTGTGCGCAATTTATGTGACAGATTTTGGAAAAGTTGAATTACTTGACAGTTGACATGTATAAATTTGATATTGACAGTGCAATACCGCTGCCTTATACTGCACATTCTTGATGAATGATTATGCTGTCCATTCGTGTGTCTATATATATATATATATATATATATATATTTAACATGGCATTAGGTTGTTATAATTGCAATTTGTCATGTCTAATGCAAAATGTAATGTGTCTTTTGCGAACATTGATGTGATTGTTCTTATTTCTGAAAGCATGCCTGAAGCGGTGCATTCGGTTACTTTACTAAAATACTTACTGCCATGTTATTTATTTAATTATATGAATGTTTTGTTAACTGACGTTAACAGTTGCTAGACTCATATTTAGATTAACATGGACGATGCATGCCTTGATTTGGTTGTTGCATTCATGTGTGAAGAGTCCTGGATTGATTCATTGGTTGTTCTTTAAAATACATGTAGTATACATCCCGTAACATCTGACCAATTGGAAATTTCAAAAAAAGAGCAATGGTGAGACTGCGACTTCCTTGCTTGACGGTTTGATATCCAATTGAGTTAAGGATCTTGGATCATATAGAACCATGTGGAGGTTAACCTTGGATCAATTAGAGCCGTGTGGCGGTTAAGTTGCGAAAGGATGCAACTATTTGACAAATCAATGGTTTCATAATGTGGTGGAACAGACAACTGGAATCTCCCATGTGAGATTCAAAGAAAAAGCATGCCATTTGAAGTGCTACTTTTGATAGTGAAAGGGTATGACCTTTCAACTAGTCATTGACATTTTCAAATGTGTTCATGGGCTGGTATGTAAACTTCTACTCTCATAACCAGTCCATGCATAAAGTTCCTTTCGCAGAAAGGAATAACATTTGTTCTTCAATCTTAAGAATTCCTGGAAAATATGTGAGATATCTTCACTCATTGAGGAATTCAAAAACCACAAACAGTTCATGATGAATTATCTAGTGTATTCTCATACCAGTTGGTGGAAAGGTTGTTTATACTGTAAACAATGTGTTTTTTTGCAGTAAAATTAATTTTTGTGATTTTGCACTAAGAAGGATTCATGATCAGTTTTTATTGAGGAAACCTAATGATCGTAAAGAGGCAAAATGTAATCCATTTGGACATTTGGGTTGAAGAACGTAATGATATAGTTTCTCACAATTACCAAATGGTGTTTGAGGTTGTTAAAAGGATGCACCACTTTGCATGATTTGACTAAGAAGGCACTATAGAACTTGGTGCCATAGATCACAAAGATGTAACTTTGTAGTGCCAAGAATGACTATAGCCTATGCTTCTTTCAAGGCAAGTTATGTCATGGCAACTACAAACCGAGTGCCATAAGTCAAGAGTATAAATTACTTGAGAAATCCACAATTTATTTGAGATGAATTAATTAACATTGTCTTGGAAAGATGACGATTGAATTGTGGGGGACCGAGGCAAAAACGGAGATAACATTCCTGTATGGGGGTTTGAGACTCGTGACAATTTTGACAGCTTATAAGCTAAAGGATGAAGGCCAATTAGTGCTTTTTCCAAAAATGGCTAGTAAGGCATTAAGGCCCTAATTATATGAAGATATAGTCTTCATTGCCTCCTACTTCTTAAAGTATGAAAAATGATCAATTGAGTGATACCATTAAAAGCAACCACAATTATGAAAGAATTGTGGGGTTTGGTTAAAAGTAATTTGCTAATTGAACAACATTCAAGATGTCATCTCTTGTAATGAGTAATTGTTTAAGGTATGGCAAGGTTAGAGATCTTCTTACAAATACCTTAAATGTGGGGGAGTTTACCCAAGTGCTTAGTGTTAGCAAATTACGTAATGAAGTCCTAATATAATTTTGAGGACTTGACAATGTCAAACAACTACTCTTGTATGAAATATAATTTCATAAGATGAATTGTGCATTCCATTAAAAATAGTCAACCTAATAGTGGATCCAATTATTAAAGGTTAGACTAGAGAGTAAGTTGATCATCGAGGGGAATGAGGCTAAAGCCAACATAACTAATGAATCAGCTGAGCGGAAACCTAACTTAGTTGATTGGAGATCCCATGGTCTAAGTTCAATAGGCAAACTGGTTGGGCATGATTCAAAGAAGTTTACACTCTATATACCTCATTCCTATGATAGAAGAAGTGTGTTGTCTGTAAGAAGTTTTAGGTTGTATATTTATACTTAATGACATTGATATCTTATAAATAAGAGGAATAGAGCAGACTATTCTTAATCAGTGGTCACCTATGTGAGAGTAGAAGTGGGTCGCTTCTATGAGAATGAGATGGCTAACTTCTCTAAAGCTCTCATGAATCCGGGATTTGTTCAGGACCAAAATGAACACAACCGTATGAACTGGAATATATTAGGATTAGTGATGTGTGTTGCTTATTGTCTCGGTTTACTACTGCGGTGAACAATTCAAGATTTTATATTCACTGCATCACCAAGTAAATCTGATAAGTATTCACTAGGGTAGGTTCAAGTCCAAAAGACACCTCTCCCGATGCATCTCTTGTCCGCCTGTACTCTCAAATTCTTCCTAATTTTTCATTCATGTGGGGGATTGTTGGAATTTATATATTATAATATTCATAATTATAATATTTAATTCAATATTTGAATGAAAAATACTTTAACCATTTGTATCAAACCGTATTTGTCATTAAGTGGGTGCCATCTTATACAAAGTGGCGCCACATTGAGTATGGACCTTTTAAATGGTGCCATCTAAAAGATGTATGTATGCATCTCTTCGTCAATCAATGCCTTCGGTTTTATTTAACCTCATGAAACCATGGCATTAAGTGATATAGAAAATTAGAGTTAATTTTTACTCTTGAGAAATAGGGTTTCCCCACTTTGTTTCTCAAATGATTCGTGTGTCGAATTCCGAGTCGTGTCTTGAAAGTACATAATATATAAAGTTCGCCAGAGTCCGAAGATTGAAGTGCTTTGACTTCGGATTATAGATTGTTGAATCCTGGGAGATGGACGCCTATCGAACTACAAGCACAAGAGTAGGGACAAAATTCTATCTTTAGGACATTGCATTTATGCAAGCCTCAATCTTCAAGTTTGTCAGTTTTTCTAACTTTATCTCTAGTTGTTTATATTAATCTTATACATAATTGATGTTGTGATTTTCTTTATGAATACTTTCATTGAAATTCTTTTATTATTTTCATATTTTCTAATATTGATCCAACATCTTCTTCTTCTGGGTTCGGACCTTTTTTTTTTTTTCTTCTTCTTCTTCTTCTTCTCCCTCCTCCTCCTCTTTCTTCTTCTCTTCTTCTTCTTCCTCCTTCTTCTTCTGGGTTCGGTCCCCTTCTTTTTTTTTTTTCTTTTTCTTCTTCTTCTTCCTCATCCTCCTCCTCTTTCTTCTTCTCTTCTTCTTCTTCCTCCTTTTTCTGGGTTCGGTCCCCCTTTTTTTTTTTTTTCTTCTTCTTCTTCTTCCTCCTCCTCCTCCTCCTCCTCTTTCTTCTTCTTCCTCCTTCTTCTGGGTTCGGACCCCTTTCTTTTTTCTTTTCTTCTTCTTCTTCTTCTTTCTCCTCCCTCCTCTTTCTTCTTCTCTTCTTCTTCTTCTTCCTCCTTCTTCTGGGTTTGGTCTTCTTTTTTTTTTCTTCCAATTTCAGGTTTTAAAAAATAAAAAATAAATTATTTTATTTGCCACGTGGCAGACATTTGGCAGTCATGTGTCATATATGTGGCAGCCACGTCAGCATTTAACAGATCCATGGATGGAAAATCTAACGGTTGTATGAAATTGAAATAAAATAGTACTTGAGGTATGAAAGTGAAATGTTTTAAAGATGTTGTATAAGATTGCAATAGAGCTCAAACCTGAGGGGCTACTATGTAATTTACCCAAATATTATTGTTGTATCATTAACATTTGATCACTATATTGCCAATTTTAGTTCTAATCAATTCAACAGGTGAAGTTTAGTTTCTAATCATTTTTAGGTTTGACATTGAATAGATTATTTGTGCAATATTATTAAGAGACAAATATATGTGCAAAAAAGTAGAGGAAAAAAAAAATGAGTGGGCGTGGATCAAAGTGAATTAAAGATTTCAAAAGAGTGGAATCCCATACTTCGTATATCCAAAAAAAGGAATGGTTTGTGGACTGGAATTAACCTTTGATAATAGGTCATGTCGTACTAATATCAATCCATTTGATTCTATTTATTCAAAGAAAAGGATTCATTGTCCCATGACAATCACAAGAGAAAGAAATGTTGATAAAAAAAAGGTTTGATCTTTTTGGGAAAAATGATAAAAGGGGTTGAATTTAATTTTGATATATTATTGAGAATATGTGATTTCGAAAAGTTTTAGTTTTTTGTGATCTTAAGTTTATGTCTCTAAAAGCACCTTAATTTTGTGATTAATTTAATTTTTTTCATTTTGAAGCTGACATTGGCTGAGAGAATGTTGCGTCAAGATGATCTTGGAGGCCGTCAATATACATGCTACTCTTAGGCACATATATTCAAAACTTTCTACACCTTCAATAATGTTTCAAACACCACAACAACGCGTGGATATACCTACTTGTGAAAACTAAAAAGAGTGCTACTAGATCCATCTCATTGTCATAATTCTACACCCCACATTATAATCTCACCCACCATAAAAAATTAAAAAACTAAAATCCAAAACCATTACACACAAAAAATAACAAACATGTTAACAAGAGATGCAGCAAAGTTGTTAATTCTTTATATATTGGGGGCTAAATAGTCAAAATGGTCATTGAGATTTGCATAACTCATCACTTTGGTCCCTAACATTTCAAATCAATCAAAGTGGTCCCTGAGATTGTCCACCATCCATCGTTTTGGTCCTTCCGTTAAAAACTCCGTTAAGTGTTCCGGAGCTCTTGGCCGGAAGTTTGGGCAATTTTCAAAGCTTCGTAACTCAATCATTTCTTAACCAAATTCGACCCATAATATTTTAAAATGAAGATAGGAAAGTGTAGAATAAGATTATACCTATTTGGAAGCCCAATGGTTGCCAGAGATGGCCGGAAAATAGCCTCAAAGTTGACAGGTCCGAGGGAAAACTTGAAAACTCGCCGGAAACTGGGTAAACTTTAAACGTTCATAACTTCTTCAATACTCAACGAAATCAACTTCTTCAATACTCAACGAAATCAAGTGATTTAAAAACGAAAATCATATTTCTCGACGAGATGAAGAGAATGGTACCTTTTTTTATGGCTAACTCGTCATGGTTTGGCTGGAAAACGGCTCGAAAGTAGCTGTCTTGGTCTCGAGTTAGCCACTTTCGAGCCGTTTTGGGCCAAAAAAGGCGATTTATCCATATAAAAAGGTGTCATTCTATTTGTCTCGTCAAGAAGTATGATTTTCGTTTTTGAATCACTTGATTTCGTTGAGTATTGAAGAAGTTATGAACGTTTAAAGTTTACCTAGTTTCCAGCGAGTTTTCCAGTTTTCCCTTGGACCAGTCAACTTTAAGGCTATTTTCAGGCCATCTCTGGCAGCCATTGGGCTTCCAAATATATATAATCTTATTCTACACTTTCTTATCTTCATTTTGATATATTATGGGTCGAATTTGGTTAAGAAACGATTGAGTTACGAAGCTTTGAAATTGCCCAAACTTCCGGCCAAGAGCTCCAAGACACTTAACGGAGTTTTTAACGGAATGACCAAAATGATGGATCGTGAACAATCTCAGAGACCACTTTTATTGATTTGAAATGTTAGGGACCAAAGTGATGAGTTATGCAAATCTCAGGAACCATTTTGGCTATTTAGCCTTCAACAATATTTCCAACTTGCAGGTACCACTTGTGAAAACTAAAAATCATAAGCAAAAAATTATTTTATGTTGTAAAATAGTGGGTATGTTTGCCCACATGTATATAGTAACTCATTCACAAGTTTAATAGTGTCATTTGTTTGTTTCTTATGAGGTTGCTCTATAAATAGAGCACTACATTTGATCAAATTAGACTTGGAAGAGAAAAACAACTAATAGCAATAATATACATTACTTCCTCTGCAACAGCTTGTGTTGGTATAATATTTTGCAACTGCTTCGCTCCTGTCCCGAGTAAAGGTTATCTCTCTAAATTTTGCCTATTTATAACACGTTATCAACACGAATCTCTAATCATTTCTCATTTCCCTTCACCGAAAGAAAAAAAAAGTTTCTTATAAGGTTTTTACTGTTCTTCTTCTTCCTCTACCTCAATTGTTGGATATACCCTCGCGAAGAATTGTTTGCATCATGTTTACTTCTAGTTCTCAACCTAACAGTTACTTATATCTTTGACTTCTTGTTTGGTGTAACTCTTGACTACTAACCCAGTGTTTATTTATGCAATCCAAGATGGTGCGGTATCATCGCCTATCTTGAACTGCAGATCTAATTTTACTGCAAATTTTAAGTGGAGCAGTATAATCGCCCACCCTATCCTGCATATTTAAATTTACCTGCTATTTAATTTTATTGCAATTTTAGGTGGTGTGGAATAATCACCCACTCTGCTCTGTATATTTAAATTTTATCGCAATTTTAGATGGTGGGGTTTATCGCAATTTTAGGTGGTGCGGTATAATTGTCCACTCTGCTCTACATATTTAAATTTTATCGCAATTTTAGGTGGTGCGGTATAATCGTCCACCCTGCTTTACATATTTAATTTTATCGCAATTTTAGGTGGTGCGGTATAATCGTCCACCTTGTTCTACATATTTAAATTTTCTTATTGTTTAAAGTGGTGCGGAATAATCGCCCATCCTATACTTGTTTAGATGGGAATGGTGCGGTACAATTGCCCTTCTCATTAATCATGTAAATCTCGAACCTGAAATTTCGAGTACTTAACATTTTGGCCTGAAGATCAAAAATTTGTAAGAACCAGAAGTTCTAACAATATATTCCTCCAGAACACATATTATTGCAAGTTCTTACACACCTCATTTTTCTTTTAGAAAAGAAAATGGCAAACTTGGCAAAGCTTGATTTTGCTGCCATGGACATTACTGGAAAGAATTACCTTACCTGGGTACTGGATACCAAGATCCATCTGGAAGCAGCGAATCTTGGAGATACCATCAGGGAAGAGAGCAACTCATCCTCTCAAGATCAGGCAAATGCCATGATTTTTATTCGTCACCATCTTGATGAGGCACTAAAGAGCGAGTACTTAGCAGTTGAAGATCCGTTAACCCTATGGAAGGCCTTGAGAAACAGATACAATCACCAGACAACGGTGATTCTTCCAAGAGCTCGCTATGACTGGACTCACCTAAGGATCCATGATTTCAAGTCAATGGCTGAGTACAATTCGGCGTTGTTCATAATTACCTCTCAGATGAAGCTCTGTGGGGATACTATTACTGAGGAGATGTTACTGGAAAAGACTTTCAGCACATTTCATGCCTCTAACATGCTCCTGCAGCAGCAGTATAGAGCGAGAGGCTTCACTGAATACAACCAGCTGATATCTGTGCTCCTAGTAGCTGAACAGAACAATGAGCTCCTGATGAAAAACCATAATTCCCGACCTACTGGATCAGCACCGTTCCCATAAGTGAATGTTGCTTCCCTTGAAAGGAATACCATATCCTCCTGTGGCAATAATTACAAACGATGACGTGGCCACAAGCGAGGCCGGTGGAACGGGAAAGGCAAGAACCATGATGTCCAGTTTCACAACCAGGTTCCAAGGCATAATCCAGGCCCGAGCTTTAAAATTGTAAATCGTCAGAAAGGAAAAGCCCATATGAACACTCCTAGAAATCCTGAAAGAGTTTGGCATAGGTGTGGTGGCAACGGACATTGGGAGCGTACTTGTCGCACCTAGATGCTACAGACTTTATTAATGAAAGAGGGAATGAAGTTTATTGGTCCGATTGAATTATTTATGTTTAATGTACTCTTGTTATTTGTACTTGTGGTTTAATGCTCGCATTTTCAATTCAATAAAAGTAGTATTCCAGTATGAATAAACTGCTTTTTTTTTACTCAGAGAACATGGATAAAAATTATGGTTATTCTCAAAACAAGAGCAATGGCGGAGACTTTTGTCTTGCAGACAGCGCAACCACGCATTCAATACTTCGAGATCGAAAGTATTTCTCGAATTTGGTACTTGAAAAAGTAAAGGTAACAACAATATCAGGGCAATCAAATGTAATTGAAGGCTCAGGAAAAGCCCAGATTATGTTACCAAATGGAACAATATTATCCATAAAGAATGCATTATATGCTACTCGATCCATTCGAAATTTGTTGAGTTTTAAAGACATACGTCTAAATGGATACCTCATTGAAATGAAGTGTAGAAAATGTGGAATATTTATCCATTACCTCCAATGATACCTAGAAGCGTATATTGGAGAAGTTGCATGGTTTATCGAGTGGATTATATTATACATACATAAAGACAATTGAGGCATATACTGTCATAAACCAGAAGTTCATTGATTCAAAGGTTTACATGTTTTGGCATGACCGTCTAGGTTATCAAGGATCTACCATGATGCATAGAATCATTACCAACTCTAATGGACATCCATTATTGAGCAGACACATTGATGTCTCGAATGATAACCCTTGCAAGGCTTGTTCCCAAGGGATGTTGGTAATTAGACCATCACAACTAAAGGTTGATGATGAATCCCCATCATTTTTGCAAAGAATTCAAGGGGATATTTGTGGACCTATTCAACCACCTTGTGGACCATTTTGATATTTTATGGTTTTGGTTGATGCATCTACCCGATGGTCACATGTTTGCCTATTGTCTACTCGAAATGTAGCTTTTGCGAGACTTCTTGCTCAGATAATTAAGTTGCGAGCACAGTTCCCAGATCATCCCATTAAGTCCATTCGACTTGATAACGCTGGTGAATTTACGTCTCAAACCTTTAATGATTACTGCATGGCATTGGGCATTGATGTTAAACATCATGTTCCTCATGTCCATACCTAAAATGGTTTAGCAGAGGCATTTATCAAGCAGCTTCAATTAATAGCCCGCACTCTGCTCATGAAAATGAAATTGCCAGTCTCTGCATGGGGACATGCCATCTTACATGCAGCATCATTGGTTCGACTAAGACCCATAGCCAACCACCAATACTCATCAATACAACTCGTGTTTGGACATCATCCAAATATTTCACATTTACGAGTTTTTGGTTATGCTGTTTATGTGCCTATTGCACCGCCACAACGAACTAAAATGGGACCTCAGCGCAGACTGGGAATTTATGTGGATTTTGATTCACCATCTATCATTAGATATTTGGAACCTTTGACTGGTGATATGTTTACAGCTCTTTTTGCTGATTGTCATTTTGATGAGACAGTTTTTCCGTCGTTAGGGGGAGAAAAGACCGTTCCAGAAGAACGGCAAAAGCTGACATGGGTTGTTCCCACCTTATCTCATTTTGATTCACGAAGCACTCAATGTGAAAATGATCGTTCATCTTCAAGGTATTGCTAATCAAATGCCAGATGCATTTAATGATGCTTCGAAAGTGACAAAGTCACATATACCAGCTGCAAACGCACCTGCAAGAATTGATGTCCCTATTGGACAAAATAAAGTGGCAGCGAATGATTCATCTAGTGCACGCCTGAAGCATGGTAGACCCCCAAGTTCAAAAGATTCAGCCCCTCGAAAGAGAAAGATGAGGGCACAGTTGAACCCAAATGATATCATTCAAGAAAAGAAATTGAATGATAAATCCATAATTCATGATTCTGTACTTCCAGAAAAAGAAGATGTCTTTGATGAGACACCTGTCCCTGAAAAGACAGAAGTACATGAAAGCAAAGAAATATCGATAAATTATGCATGTACTAATGAATTGTGGGATCGAAATGAAATAATCATCGATGACATGTTTGCTTTTGCAATACCCACTGAAATTATATTAAGTGATGATATTGAGCCCTGCTCTATTGATGAATGTAGACAGAGACAAGATTGGCTTAAGTGGAAAGATGCAATCCAGGCAGAATTAAATTCCTTGGAAAGATGAAGTGTTTTTGGACCAGTAGTCCAAACCCCGCCTGGTGTGAACCTCGTAGGTTACAAATGGGTATTCACAAGGAAACGCAACGAGAAAAACGAGATTGCAAGATATAAAGCACGACTCGTTGCACAAGGTTTTTCACAAAGACCTGGAATTGATTATGAGGAGACATACTCTTCTGTAATAGACGCAATTACGTTCCGTTACTTAATAAGTTTGGTGATTTCAGAAAAAACTTAACATGCGACTTATGGATGCCATCACCGCGTATCTATATGGAGAATTAGATACTGACATATATATATATAAGTCCCAGAAGGACTTAAGTTGCCTGAAGCAACTAACAAACCACGAGGTATGTTCTCAATCAAATTAAGGCGATCACTGTATGGGCCGAAACAATCTGGACGAATGTGGTATAATCGTCTCAATGAGTATTTGATTAAAGAAGGATATGCCAACAATTTCATATGCCATTGTGTGTTCATTAAGAAATCAAATATTGGATTTGCTATAGTGGCAGTATATGTCGATGATATGAACCTAGTTGGAACCCTTGAAGAGCTCAACAAAACTGCTGAATATTTGAAAAGCGAATTTGAAATGAAAGACCTTGGGAAAACAAAATATTGTCTTCGCCTGCAGATCGAGCATTGTGTTAATGAAATTTTGGTCCATCAATCAGCTTACATTGAAAAAATACTGAAGCGATTTGGCATGGACAAGGCTTATCCACTTAGCACCCCAATGGTCGTTCGTTCTTTGGACATTAAGAAAGATCCATTTCATCCAAAAGAAGATGATGAACTGGTCCTTGGTCCAGAAGTACCATATTTGAGTGCAATAGGTGCTTTATTGTATTTAGCACAATGTACTAGACCAGATATAGCTTTTTCAGTTAACTTGTTAGCTAGGTACAGCTCTGCTCCAACAATTCGTCATTGGAAAGAAGTCAAATATGTTCTACGATACCTTCATGGGACAACATATATGGGTTTCTTCTACTCAGACAAGCCCACAAATGAACAGATCTTTGTTGGATACGCAGATGCTGGTTTTCTCTCCGATCCGCATAAAGCCCGCTCACAAAATGAATATGTGTTCACTTATGGAGATACTGCAATTTCATGGCGATCAATGAAGCAAACGCTAGTTGCTACATCTTCCAATCACTCGAAAATAATTGCTTTACATGAAGCAAATTGTGAATGTTCTTGGTTAAGATCAATGATCCATCACATCTGGAATTCATGTAGTCTACCTTCAAAGACAGACACTCCAACTGTCATCCATGAAGATAATGCAGCCTGTGTCGCCCAGATGAAGAAAGGATTCATCAAAGGTGATAAGACTAAACACATATCTCCGAGATTTTTCAGTGCACATGAGCTTCAGAAGGGTAAAGTTATTGAAGTCAGACAAATCCGTTCCAATGAAAATTTAGCAGACTTGTTCACCAAATATCTACCAAAGTGCACATTTCAGAAGTTGGTGCAGTGAATCGGATTACTTCGGCTTACAAATTTGAAGAATGCGGAATCAGGGGAAGATACAATTCAGGGGGAGCATACATGATACATGCATGTTGTACTCTTTTTCCTTCGATTAGGATTTTTCCCACTGGGTTTTTCCTATCAAGGTTTTAACGAGGCAACATAAGCATGCTCAACACCATCCGGGTAAAGTTGTACTTTTTTCCTTAGCTATGGTTTTTTCCCATTGGGTTTTTCCAAGCAATGTTTTAATGAGGCAACTAATGTTGATATGTGGGCATCCAAGGAAGAGTGTTGTAAAATAGTGGGTATGTTTGCCCACATGTATATAGTAACTCATTCACAAGTTTAATAGTGTCATTTGTTTGTTTCCTATGAGGTTGCTCTATAAATAAAGCACTACATTTGATCAAATTAGACTTTGAAGAGAAAAATAACTAATAGCAATAATATACATTACTTCCTCTGCAACAGCTTGTGTTTGTATAATATTTTGCAATTACTTCGCTCCTGTCCCGAGTAAAGGTTATCTCTCTAAATTTTGCCTATTTATAACATTTTAAATTATTCGAACTTTAATTTAAAATGGGCAGAAGATTGTCTTCATTAAAACGCAAAACCGTTAAACACACAAATAACAAACATGTTAACAAGGGAACTAACTATGCAGCAAAGTTGTTAATTCTTTATATACATTGAGTGCAGTTTTGTCATCACCACCACCACAGCTACCACGACCCATCAGCAACATCTACATCACCATCGCCATCACTCTCATCGTTAGAATCATCATAGCCTCCGTCATCATTAATATCATCACCGTCACCAACACTACACTAGACATCATCATTAGATTCACCAACACCATCATCTGCATCAACGGTCATCATCATTGTCATCATCATCCTCACCACCACGCAAATAGTCTTCTGTTATCTGCACTCCTTGTAGTTCAGGGGAACTCTTCCACTCAAAGCAGTTAATCTTCAACTTAGGGCATTGGTATATATCTACAGTTTTCAAGGACGGAAATTTGACACTGCAATTTCCAGAGAAGAAATCTTGCAGACGGGGTAGAACGTGAAGTTTCAAACTTTGCAAATGGCAAAAAGAAATCTCACCATCATTTCCTGCATCATCTCCATCTGGTGTCACTGCCCCTATTTCTGTCATTCTTTCACAAAACGCAACCGTCATTTTTCTTAGCCGCTTTAAAGTTTTGACTATCGTATATGTTGCTAAACATTTCAAGCTGTCACAACCAACTACTTCCAAAGTTGTTAAATTCCTGAAGGGAATAGCAGATGACACTAGATCCTTCAAAGCAAAACAATCCACCACTTGTAGAACTTCCAAGTTTGGAAAAACTGGGCCTGCCCCTGGGACATTCTTGTTGCGTAGATGCATCAACTTCTCCATATGCTTAAGCTTCAAAACACTTAAATGTGAGAAGGTCGCATCTGGATGTGCACTATTCTCAAATAAAGAAACCTTTTGGTCGGAGAACTCAAACGCCAACGATTTTAGTTTCCTAAACAACTGTGATGGGGACGGACCACACCATATCTCCATGTCTGTGTCTAAGGTCATGTTTTCCAAGTTGGGGAATGATACATCCTGAAATATTACCAACGCAAGAATGACAAACGGCAACAAAAAAATTACACGAGGATATTTTTTCTATGAAGTAGCTTGAAAAGCTAACTTTCGTTTAAGAAAGTTGTGTAATGTATTTTTACCTTGTCAATTAAGAACAGAGAGTGTTTAATTGGAGTGTAAAGACTGCCAAACTCATGCTTCTGGAAACTTGAAATTTCCAAGGCAAAAATATCCAATTTACCACATTTCCTCACCGTCACTTGTTCGAGTCGCGGCCATTCTGAAGCATGCATTCCTGGGTAGAAACTCTTAAGTTGGTCTAGATTTGAAAATTCAATATTTGTTGCTTTTGGAAACACAAACTTAGGCATCATTTCGAGTCCCTCTTCCTTGGAAACGATTTCCTCCATTCCATCACAACCATGCACTCTCAGGACTCGTAGTTGCTGAAGACCTCTAGCCACTAAGCATGGAAAAATATATTTCAATTTCTCACACCTATGTATGCTTACGAAATCTAGATTTTCACAACCAGACATTTTCAACTGAGTCGTGTCAGGTGTTTCTTTGATCTCAAAAACCACCTCTAAACGACTGCACCAACTTATCGACAAACTTCCTAAAGCATTCATTCTTCCTGAAATACTCGGTGTAAAGATGCTTATTAGACATTGGCATTCTTTAATTTCAACACGTCTAAGTTTGTAGAAAGAGTCTGGATCAAGTTGGTTGTGCCATATTGTAGTCAAAATAGATAGCTGACAGATGGACAATATCTCCAACTTCGGAAACCCTACCTGTATTCGAATTATGAAATTGTTAAATTCTTTTTTTGTTGAACTGAATATATTAGACATCAGAATAATGATCAGTAAAAGAGATACAATGGTATAATAGTTTTACCTTGTCGTCAAAAAGAAAGTATAGTTCTTCAGTCTCAAGTTTAGGATCAAAGAAAAATCCCTTCAGTTCTCCACACTCCCAAAGTTTCAAACTCTCCAAAGACAGAAACTGGACATTACAGCTTGCTGAGCAGAATCTAGAGAGTTTTGGAAGATTTCTTAGCTCCAGATGTTGTAGCTTACAAAACATGATATTTGTTTGTTCTTCACCATATTCTTTTGTTGACACTATCTCTTCTATTGATTCACATTGGATTATCTCAAGTTTTTTAAGTTGTACAAGATTTCTAGCCATGGAAGACGATAACACAAAAGTTAAATGATCACAACAATGCACCACCAAGCTTGTTAAGCTGGGCAACACAACCTGCAGTATTTGTACATTCCAATTTTAGGAGAAGATAATTCACATTAATTGTTATTATCTAGTCAAATGGCATCTTTAGATAAAAAAAAAAATGGGATACTTTGGATGCGATCCCTAACTACTAATGTTTTTTGCCTGAAACCTTGATGATTTTAGTTTTTGATCGAAGTCCTTGACATTAATGTAATAGTGTATTTCTATGTAGGTTATTATATTTTTAAATTAAAAATAAAATTTGTAATTATTTATATTAATGAGATTTTAAATAAAACCCATAATTTATGGGATTAAAAATATTAAAGAGGAATTATACTCTCCAATATATTGTATGTATATATATATATATATGTGGGTACGTTCATCAAAATTAACAAAAAAATTATTGTACCAAAGCATGGGTATATTTTTCAAAAGCACAAAAAAAAGATATTAGGCTTAATAACATTATTAAATTTTTTTCTATTAAACTTGACATGGATACATTCTCAAATCAATGAAATAGAATGTACCCATATAAGTTTAAAAAATGGATTAGAGAAAAGATTTAATGAAATTTTATATAAAAAAAATGAGTACATTTTAAATTAAAAAAGGGTACATTTTTAACAAATTGGTATATTTAAGAATGGATACATGTAAGATTAAAAATTGATGGTTACAAACTTATTTTAATTTTATTTTTTATATTTGGAAAATGCTTGAATTGAAAATTAATTAGGAGTTTAATAAGGGTGTGAATATTAAAACTCTAAATCAATTACTAATTTTTTTTATAAAAATTATGTAACTTACATGTAATTCATTAATATATTAATGCTATAAACTTTGATCAAAATCTAAAAACTGATAAAGTCTTAGTCAATGAATATTAAAAACTAAGGACTGGACATTAATTTTTCGTAAAAAAATTGTACCAATAGATATTTCTTAATACGCACTAGATAACACTGAACCACTTCAAATAATCAAATATATGTAAATTTAGCCGCACAAAATCTAGGAGTTCTATGGTGGTTGTTTCATATTTCTTTGTAAATCAAATCCCTCAAATAAAATAAAAAATTTAAAAAAAAAGTCCTATAATGGCATAAATGGGAAAAAATGACACCAGTGGCATACCTCTTCAGTAATGATATGTGTCAATTGGGCATTGTTTCTGACATGGAGATGCTTGAGTTGTTGAAAATCTTCATTACCTGAGTGGTGCACAACATTATGAGTTCCCTCCGAGCCATCCAAGTATAAATCTTCACATGATCGCTTCAATAACATTTCTAGACCGTGGTCCAATTCACAGTCAGTTGGGAGCTTGAGCTTCAATGTGTTGAGGGTTTCATCCACATCGTTCCATTTCCACGAAGAAGTGCCGATTAATATTTGGTATTTTTTTAACTTGTCAGTGAACAAGTCCGTCGGAATACTGCTAGCATCTGGAACATGTATGCTTAATGCAGCTAAACGAGGCAAGTCCTTCAGTTCTGAAAGGCTAGCATTACTTCTTTCTCCGGTGACTCCTTTGGGCACCCATCGGTTGAAGCTCTGTTTCATTCTCAAGTCTTCTAGACTTTTCAAACTTGATATAACATTAGGTGAAATCACTCTGAGTTCAGAGCACCAGCTTAAATCCAGCAGTCGAAGACGAGTCAATTTCCCTATTTCTTCAGGCAACTCGTTAAACTGGGAATATATAAAGCTGAGAATTTTTAGCTGCGATAGCTGTCCGACTAGAGTTATGTCTCCCAACACGCATCGCTCCAAACACAATGTCTGAAGATTTTCTAGGAGATAAAGGGATTGAGGCAGTGACGAAAAGTGTGCATTGTTTAAATCCATAACTTTAAGCTTTTTCATCTCCACAAAAAAGTTACCTGGTATTTCAAGCAAGTCACCTTTACCTCGCAAAAGAAACAACTCCAGTTGTTGGCATTTCAAAACTTCAGGAAGCCTAGGGATGTTTTTGCAAGACAAAGATATCATTATGCAATTTTCAGAAAACTCCTCATTGTTTGGCCATTCCTTCAAGTCATCTCCTTCTGCTCTTAGTAAGGCACGGTGGCCTTTGGATGCAATCGAGATGGCAACATCACGTAACAAATCATGCATTGTGATTGATGTATTGTTCTTGGAGTCGAGTAACAGACAAGAATCTTTAAGCTCTTCAATCCGTGCATGCACTGCATGTTGTGCGTCCTCCACTGAATCGATGTTCTTAAACAAACCCAAACCAAATGTATATTTCAACAAGTCTGTCAGAGAAGCCTTTCCAAAATGATTTACTAAAACTCCACAGATCAAGAGTAGTGGCTTCAGCTTTTGATCATCCAATTGATTGAAACTCCACTCTAAAGCCGAGTATGCTTCTTGTTCGGCTGAGTCTTCGTTGTCAAACACTTTTAGGCATCTCTTGGCATTCTTCCATACTGGTAAAGTACTTCTATTTCTTAAAGAGCTTGCGACTGTGACAACCAAAAGTGGCAAACCTCCGCATTTTTTTGCTACATCGGTTGCCTCAGTTCGTATGTCGGGATTTTTAACAACATCACCTGCCTTCGTCTCAAATAAACGCCAAGCTTCGTCCTCGTTTAAAACTTGAAGTGCAAAGTCTTTTTGTGACCGCTTCTCTGATGATAGCAGTTTTCGAGTTCTGGATGTCAAAAGTATTCTACAATTCGGCAGACAAGGAAGTCCTACACTCAGCAAGTCAATGCTTTCCCAAATGTTGTCTAAAATTACAAGAACTTTCTTGTCTTTTATCCTGTCACATAGACGAAGTGCTCGTACTGACATAGTTTCGCTTTCTTGAACTTCCATACCCAACTTTATGGCAATTTCTTTTTGAATTCCTTCAAGGTCCGAATTTTGCACACTTCTTACCATAACTGCATCAGCAAATAACTTTTCTTTTACAGCTTGCCTAAGGACTTCTTCAACCAGTGTGGTCTTCCCCACGCCTCCAATACCATACACCAAAATCAGGTCGGTATTAGGAATTCTCAGTTCATCCATTATCTTATTGACAGTTAAAGTCCTAGAATCAAATGCCTCATAATGTCTGTCAGATACCATGGATACCTCTTGTGGGCGAACTTTGAACGAAATGCTAGCGAAATCTCTTTTTGTGCAGAGGTTAACAACCGCCTGCTGCAACTTTGTTGATCTCCTGCCTAGCTTGTGACGGAGCACAGGGTTTGGACAAACCCCACGGAGACAACTCATATTTGCTTGCGTATCAGGCTTACATAATTCGTTCGCCTTCTCGGTGATCTCAACAACTTCATCCAGCCAGTTCTGGACGTCAGTGTGGATTGTTTCACCTTTTTCTTTAGCTTCAACAACCTTGAGCTCTAGCCGCTCTCTAGCGGCACTTAATTCGTTCACTTGAATCTGTAGATTCTCAAGGTTTCTTTTGCAGTGAGCTAGGTAACCCACTTGGCGTATAGCTGGTTCAATTGCGTACTCGGCAACTTTTCCGACAATTTGAATGACAATGCCCATGCTTATGAGTTATGAGCTAGGTAACCCACTTGGCGTATAGCTGATGAATACAAATTAAATTAGAAAAAAAGGAGCTCAAGAAATACTTTGCTTTTCTAATTGACTTCTGAGTTATGATCTTTCAACAACTTATAAATAAACACTGTACATTTCAAAGTGTATTATGAAAAACAGAAAACTCTATTTCACTTCTTGAAAAAGATTACTTTTGGAATAAAACTTTGTCTAAGATTAGAAACTAACTCAGTTTTTTGGCATTTAATTGTAATTTTTGAATATTAATTACGTTTTAATAAAGTGGGGCCCACTAACACATTTGGTTTTCATCTCTATTAAGTAAATGATATAAATAATGATAAAATTATGTGATATAAATAATGATAAAATTATGTGGTAAGAGTAGCATTTTTGTTTTCAAAAAGTTCAAAGCAATGGTTGAACTACAACATGGACTAAAAAGAAAAAAGCTTAGAAGTGGTAGAGGTAGGGAATATACCTCAATCGAGTTAAAGGAGTTATGTGAGGATACATAGGATGACAGAAACAACTATTGCTTAAGCATCACATCATAATGGTTTTACAAAAAGGTAAAATAAGACCGGATTGAAATGGCAAAATCCATGTTGCTTGAAAAGAGGAAAAAGAGGATGCCACATTTAAAACTGTAGTCTATCTTCAAAACAGATGTCCAATAAAGACACTTGATAAAATGAGTCCTTTTGAAGTATCAATTGGCAGGAAACTTGGTGTGAAGCCACCAAGGGTGTTTTATTTGTGATGCACAGATGCCGCCAACACAATTGAGACAAACTTGAAGACAACACCCACCAAATGCATCCATCTGGGCTATAGGAGTTAACAGAAAGGGTATAGATTTTTCAGTCTTGAAACTTACAAGGTGATTATTTTGAGGGATGTCATATTTGAAGATATCATCTTAGTACTATGACTTGACGAAGTGGAATGTGAAACACAAACTGAGAATGAAATTGTGTTTGAAATTTAGTCTCCCCGACGTTTAAGTTCAACACCAGAGGACCTGGAAGTGCAACTTCATTAAGAATGAGGAGGATGAGTAACGAGGAGGTTGAGTGAGATTTATGCAACCTGCAACTTCATTAAGAATGAGGAGGATGAGTAACGTGGAGGTTGAGTGAGATTTATGCAACCTGCAACTATCGTACAGTGGAACCTGAAAGCTTTGAAGAAGCTGAGAATGACCAATCTTGGCAGAAGGTAATGAGTGATGGAATTGTATGATTGAGAAAAAACTCAACTCGGGGACTTGTGAATAGACCAACGGACAAACTAGTGACAGGTGTAAAATGCGTCAATAAGACCAAACTGAATCTAGATGGCTTGTACAAAAGAACAAGCTAGGACCAGTTGCATAGTGGAACAACTCAATTATATATATATATATTTTAAAGTACAATAATGTATTTTACATATATATATATATGTATATAAATTTTTTTTTTAAAGTACAATAATGTATTTTACATTAAAGACAGGGTGACTACACTACATAATTGGTAATCTAATTTGATATCTAATAACAATATTTAAACTTAAGATCTCTCATTCACAAGATTCAAACCTAATTATAACATACTTAAAACAATTAACAAACATGTGTCATATCCACTCTTTTCACTCTCACACGACTTTTTAATTTTTAGTTGTCAAAGCAGATGAATTAAAGTATAAAACCTGATAAAAAATCTATAAAAACATGGTGAAAACACAATTTTCTAAACAACTTAATCATCAAGTGAGTTGAGAATGATAAAGTTGGTAAAATTATAGTGGTAAATATGTATAAGAAAATATGAAATACCTCAGGACAAATAGATTGGTATTAGAGGACGATCAAAAATGTAATTTAAGAGTATTTAATTAAAATTTTAAGCGATTATATGAAATTCAATATTCAATCAAGATTTTTAAAATAATTTATTAAAATCATTAAAAATCAAGTTATCTTCAATTAGAATTTATAAAAAAAAATTATAACATGTGTATTCAATTAGAAATTGAGAAATTGATTTTAAAGAATTTGAAAAAGTTAGAAATTCGAAGTAATTTGAGAAAATTTTAAGTATCTATAAATCTTACCTCATCCTATAATATTTTGTGGAAATTGCATCAAAATTTATATGAAATTTTTACAAATCAATTAAATTCTGTAAAAATCTATGAATTTATAAAATTCATTAAAATCTTTGAAATTCCCAATGGAATACATCCTCCTAACACTTTGTAAAAACAAAGAACCATTAACCCTCATTAAAAATATGAACTATTATCCCTACTACAGTGTATTTAATCAGGTCACAAACAATCCCATGATATTCTCATAATAAACACATACAATTATCAAAAAGGACACAAAACCATTAACCCACTTCTCCACCGCCTTGACTCCTTTAACTTTTGGGTGAGTTTGGGTGGTGTTTGGAGGTGATACGGGGGTGGTTCTTGGTTTTGCCGAGAGGGAGAACGAGAGTTGCAGAGGGGGTCAGATGATATGAGAGAGAGAGAGAGAGAGTGACAGATGGGGGAGCCTGGGTGTAATGAGAGAGTAAATAAGGCGTGGGAGGGAGGGAGGGAGGGAGGGAGGAATTAATGGAGTGCAATGATGAGTCCGATGGATTGGATGGGTGATAGAAACCACATGAATATTTCGGAGATCCAGCTGGAGGGCAGTCTACGCACAACAACCAAGAAAAAGAAAAAAGATGGACGCGTCTAAAATGTAAAAAAGGTTGGGAACGTGCATGATTGACGCGCATGGTCGACGAAAAGTTGAAGGAAAGAGTACAGGAAAAAGGAAAAGGACGTAACAAGGAACCGAGAAATGTAAAAGCATGAAGTTTTATCTTCTTCTTCTAATTTAACATTTGAACCCTACAGAGAAGATAAACGAAACAAATTTATATGACAACAGAAATATACTACAAAGAAAATAAGGATAGAGTGTGGTTACCTAGTGTTTTTTTTTTTGGATTGGAGTTTGGTTCAAACCAATTGGAGAGGACTTTTTTTCAGCAATTCAGCAGGACTTCACCACTAGCAACATCCTTACCTAGCAACATCCTTACCTAGATAGAGAAGGATGTATGAGTGCATCGTTATTATCTACAAACATGGAATTGGAAAAGATAGAACTGTTAATTCAACCTTGAACCAACTTCTGCCTATATACAATGACAAAAACAAATCACAATTTCAACTCTCTCTCATCAGAATGTATAAAACAATCTGAATTAAAAAATTCACAGATTAAAATTATGATATTTATAAATCTCAAAATCACAAAACTTTGAAATTTAAACAAAACAAACTCCACTGATATGCTTTTCATGTTATAATCTCGAGCAGAATAGACTTACGTAAAATTTACTCACATTCGTAGTTGTAAGTTATTGATTTGGAAAAAGTTGGTGACTCATACAATGTAATGATACATTCATAGTTTTTTTAATCAATTTTTACATACAATTAATAATATCGGTTCTATACATACACTCCTTCTTTCCAAAATTTGTGTTCTCAGATTTTTATTTATTATGAATTCATAAGAAAACAATTTTTTTTTTTCAAAACTAAAGATAAAAAAGGCAGAGAAAGCAATAAATAATATATTCACGGAGCTAAGAAAGCTAAAAAGTTACTCATTGTATCAACAAATATAGCTATTGAGTCCACTTGACTATGCTACTTAACTGTGGCTAGAAAGAAACTGAAATATTCTGTGGCTAGAAAGAAACTGAAATATTTCTATACATCTTTCCGACCTCCAGACTAGATCCTTTAAAAAAAATAAAAAAAAGTATCCATGAGTTCCAAAAAAACTGAAATCTGTAATAATACTGAAAAGAATATCTTATGAAAGGAATGATGAGTGAAAAAATAAAATCATAGAAGGAGAAAATGTGAAATACCCAAATTAGTGTTACACTACAACTCTAGAAATCACCTTATTTATGTTAAAAAAAAATAGTTTAAATAATGTTTTGTTGGAAAATAGCATTAGCATGCCAGCTGTCATCGACTTGAGCACTCTGGAGAGAATAATTTGCTTCAGTGTTGTTGAATTTGCAAACATTTGGAGCACATCGCAAATTGTTGTTGTGTGTCACTACCAATGGAGATGTTGTATTCAATTAGAATTTTAATAAAGTTTAAACTTTTTAATTGTATTCAATTACAAATTGAGAAATTGATTTTAAAGAAGGAGTGTGATATCTACACATCTTATTTTACTTCTTACATAATTTTTTAATTTTCGACTGTCAGATCAGATAAATTAAAGAAAATCAACAAATATAAATTAACAAAAAGCATGAGAAGTAAAATAAAATATATAAATAGTACATCTTGTAGAATTGAAAAACTTAGGGAATTAAATAAAATTTAAAAGAATTTTAAATATTCATAAATCTTATAAGATTTTTTAAAAATTAAATCAAAATTTATAAAAAATCTTTACGAATTAATTAAACTACATAAAAATTCATGGATTTATAAAATCCACTAAAATCTTTTAAATTCTGAATTGAATACGTGCACATAACACTCGACAATTCACCGTATAAAAATAGAACCATTATCCCTCATAAAAAACATGAACTATTATCCTTATTGCGATGTATTTAATGGGATCACACACAACCCCATGATATCTCATAATATCATGAGGGCATAAACACATACAATTATCAAGAAGAACACGGAACCATTAATCCACTTCTCCACCGCCTTGACCCCTTTGATTTTTGGGTGAGTTTGGGTGATGTTTGCAGGTGATACAGTGGGTTTTGCCGAGAGGGAGAAGGAGAGTTGCAGAGGGGGACAGATGGGAGGAGAGGCAGAGAGTTGTGAGGGATGAGAGAGAGTGACAGTATTGGACGATGACAGTATTGGACGATGGCGGAGTCTGAGTGTAATGAGAGATTAAGTGAGGACTGAGGCGTGGGGGAGAGGAATTAGTGGGAGGGGTGCAATGATAAGAGAGTAATTATCAAGAAGAACACAGAACCATTAACCCAATTCCGTAGATCCAGTTGGAGGGCAGTTTCGGCACAACAACGAAGAAAAAGGAAATAGATGACGGATGCGTGGAAATTGTAAAAATTATGGAAAATCGCATGATGGCATGCATTATTGACCCACTGAAAGGCATCAGGATTCTCTCCTGAGTAAAGGATAAGAATCATCCTAATTAAATTTATCGGACCGTTGAAATTTTATTCAATTGTTTAAATAATGGATCCCTCTAAAAAGTATAATAATTGTAACTATTGGATAAAATTCAACGGTCCGATGGCTTAATCAGAGGATCTCATATTTTGCTCAGAAAGATTCTGAGCAAAAGTTGCCGATCCTACTGATCAAGCACATCGGGCTATTGAAATTTTATCTAACTGTTACAAATAATGAGCCCTTTTAAAAATTATAATAATAGTAGCTATAAGATAAATTTTCAATGATTCGATGAGAGGAAACTCGCCAGAAGTGAAGGAAAAGGGCCATGATGAGGGAAGTGGGGCCTTGCCTGATGGGTTGTCGGCCACCATGTGCAATCCCAATTGCATTATTTTGATCGGACGACATTGATCAAGACGGTCCTGATTCAAAATTATTAATTTTAAAATTTAAATTTATAAAAATATTAAATCTAACATATGAGGTATAAATTTAACTGTAAAAGAAAAGAGATTTAACAGTCTACAATTAAATCAACATGCAATGCTTTGTTTCGAGAAAATAATCAGTTTAGTGTTTTTTCATTATATATTGGGGTCTAATTATTTTTCAGTTAAAATGTTTTAAGAAATTAAATTAGAATAATCTATATAATTTTTATTTTATAAAATGTTACTTAATGGACATAATTTAGATTAAATATATTTCTTAATAATCTTTGGTTAAAAATTTAATCTATAACAGCTAGAACAGAAAAATTATTTTTGAGTTAAAAATTAAATTTTTTGTCCCAATGTTTGGAGATTGTCTTATTATAGGTATAATATAAGACTTTTTTTTCAGATAACTAAATCTTGCTTTGGTAGATATATGAGATCTGGATCCTGTTTTCACTAAGTTCATTCACTAAGAGCAACTCCAGCGTTGCTGGTTGCTCGGAGGACAGGCAAGGAGAAAGGGCCCGACGGCCGGGGGTTGGGGATCCAGCGTTGCTGGTTGCTCGGGGGACAGGCGAGGAGAAAGGGCCCGAGCGATAGGCCCGGCGAGGATTGCCAGCCCGAGAGCCTGAGGGCTGTGTGACGTATGGCTGATGTGCGGCATCAGTGCATGCGCTTGGTGTTCTCTACGTCCTCCTTCCTCCTCGCCCTCCTTCCCCTCCTCGCCCTCCTTCCTCAGTGTTCCATGGCTGCTGAGAGAGAGAGAGAGAGAGAGAGAGAGAGAGAGAGAGAGGACCGGTCCTCCTTCCTCCTTCCTCCTCGTCCTCCTTCCGCTCCTCCATGGTTGTTGCTGGTTGTTGCTGTGAGAGAGAGAGAGATAGTACGGTCAAAATTAGGAAAAAATATTAATATTCTATGGATTGGGTGAGAAAAATAATAATATTTTATGGATTGGGTGAAAAAAAAAATATTAATATTTTATTACTAATTGCCAGGGGAGGGTTTCTGGGTGGAGATGGAAATGGTAATTACTATTTATTAATGGCAGTTACTGTTCACTAGGTGGATTGAATAGTGGATTGCCAGGGGAGGGTTCCAAGGGTGGAGTTGCTCTAAGAATTGCGGAACTATTCAAACGGAACAAAAAACAAAGCAAATGAAGTCAAACAATCCGGACTATTGAAATTTGATCTAATAGTTTCAAATAGGAAGTTCTTCTAAAAGTTATAATAATTATAACTGTTAGGTTAAATTTCAATGATCTTGATCATTTGAACTTTGGGCTTGGTTCCTTCAGGTCTGGAGGGGATCCAGCTCCCTTTACTACAACAATATTCTACTTTAAAGAGGGAATTTGGGCTAAATTAGATAATATATCATACATAATTTGGCATTAAACTCATCATTTATGTTAGTGGAATATGAACTTTTATTTACTAATGTAGAGAAATATTAATGAAATATAATGTTATTACGTATTCAAAGACCATTAGAACCTTTTACTGTTGTGTCATTTTTAACTTGGATTTGCAACTGGAATCATATAGCACTTACCCACGAAAATAAATGAAGAGCAAAATAAAATGTCATAAAGTTTCTGGAACAATAATTCAGTTGATTAAAAATATTTACTTTGTATTCAAAATCTCAAGTATAATTTTTTTCTTCCTCAATATCGCTTGTACAAGATAGAAGAATAAAATTTGTGAGGTTGTTAGTCTCATCTTGTACTCCCCCATCTTATCATTAAATTACACCACACTGATAGTGCCATGGTGGGCTACAAGCAAGGCACACTTCACATATTAAAGATTATTCAAAAGGTGTTTAGCCCCAAAAAGTGTAAATAATTAATGCTTAATATATACTATTATTAAGAGAAGAGGCTTATCAACATTTTCTCAAAATAACAATCATATTCTCATTTTGTTTATTTTATTTTAACTTTTGATATACAATATTTACATAAAAATAACAAAATAATAACTATGTTTTTTGAGAAAATGACAATCATATCCTTATTTTTCTTATTTTACTATCACTTTTAATGCACAATGTTTACATAAAGCCAAAATAGTAATTATCTAGTCTTTCACAAAATAACAATCATATTCTTATTTTTCTTATTTTACGCTATATTAAGAAAAAATATGCTATTATTAAGAAAAATTGTGTGTGTAAACAATTTTAGTTTATTTTATATTTTTAATTAAGGATCAGGATCCTCTCCTGACTAGGCCTATCGGGCCGTTCAAATTTTATCCAACGGTTATAATTATTATATTTTTAAAAAAAAATCCTTCATTTATAACAATTGGATAAAATTTAAATTGTTCGATGAGCCTGGTCAGGAGGAGGATCCTCTTCATTTACTCAGAGATCCTGATCCTTTAATTAAAGAGTGTATTTAGTTTTTGAAATTTAAAAAAAAAAGAGTATGGACAATGACTAATGGAAGTGCAATTATGAGTCAGATTCATTGGATGGATGATAGAAACTAGAGGAAAATTCCAGATCCAGCTGGAGGGTAGCTTCGGCACAACAACCCATAAAAAGGAAAAAGATGATGGACGCGTGGAAACTGTAAAAAAAAATTTGGAGACGCGCATGATTGACCAAATGTAAAGGGTCAAGGATTGTCTGCCCTTCTAGCTGTGGTGCCTTTCCAAGCTTTTCTATTTTATGTAATCACGGTTAAGTCACGTTAACATTTTATATTAATTTGTTAATGAGATAATAAGACAAAAAATAATAAAAATATAAAATATTAACATGGCTTAACCATAGCCGCACAAAATAGAAGGGCATGGAAGGGCACCACAACTAGAAGGGTAGACAATCCTTGTCCAATGTAAAAGAAACTCGCGAAAGTTGAAGGAAAAAGTAAGGGAAAAAGAGCCAGGCTGAGGAAAGTGGGGCCCAGCCTGATGGGTTGTCGGCAGCTTATGCGTAATGACCGAGGGCATTTCAGCTAAAAATGTTACGGGTGTTCGACTATAAGGAGAAAATTAATATAGGGGAAAATTAATATTTTAGACAAAGACATGAAATGGTGGGAGGGAGTGGGACTCCCGAAAGAAAGCTGCAAGTGGGGGTAGAACTGGGAATGGGTAGACTCTCAGGCTCTCAGATCAAAGTTTCAGAAACCATTTGCAGAAAAGTTACAAAACGACATCAAAACCGGATCAGGATCCTCGCCGGATCCATTCTCTATGGATCTCGCAATTTTATCTATTCATCGTATATCGTACGATCAGAAATTATTTAAAATTTAAATGTAAATATTAACTAACAAAAACTGACCGTATAATATACGATAAATGAATTGATAGAATTGCGGGATCCCTAAGGAAAGGATCCGGCAACAATCCTGGTGCATCAAAACCATCACTGCGCCCTGCTCCCACTCCCCTTCCCAAGGTTCTAATCACACTACCAGAGATTCTGGCACGTCACATAAGAGCAAGTTATGAGAGTTTTAACGACTGTTTATTTTAACGAAAAATAACATTTTTATATTAAAAAATCAATTTTGGTATTATTCACTTTACCTTTTATTTTGTCCTCATCGTTAAAACTTAAAGTTTTCAAGTCATTTTCATTTGTTTTCCTTAAAAAATACGTTAGAATTCAGTAAACATTAATAGATCTTAATAAACATTAAATAAGCCAAATACATATTCACCCATAATAAAAAATAATCTAGTTAATTTTATTAAAATATTATTATTTTTTATTATAAAAGAATATGTTGTGGTCTATTTTTATCTGACAAAGGGAGAGGGGCCGACGGCACAGGAGAGAGGGAATAGAGATGTGTGTTGTTAGAATTGGAGGGGAATGTGTATTGTTATCTCTCCTACATTGTGCATTTATTTATAGTAGTAAAAGGAGATAAGATATTCCTTCTTCTCCAAGTAATGCAAGTTGTAATAGGAAATGATAAGTAGAATCAAATATAATATAGGATTTACACAATCATACTATAAATGTTCACAACACTCCTCCTTGAGTGTGTAAATACTCAAGGTAGATTTAGCATCATGCAGAAGTTGAGGAAGTCGACTCGTTGGCACTGATTCCAAGGAACAACGCTTATTCTCAATAAGGTAGGAACTTGCATAAGTAGTAAGTCTCACCAAAAAACCCCTAAGGCCATGGCAAAAACCCAAATAGGGACAAAATCCATAGTCTAAGGAAAAATGTATGAGAAATGCAAGGTCAAAAGAAACGTCTACAGGACATCATCAGGGATATGATCAGCCCAAGGTGAGTGTCTCGTTAAAACCTAGTTAGGTAGCAAAAACCCATTGGGAAAAATGCTCATAATCATAGGAAAAAAAGAGTACATTAAGATCAAGCAAGTATCTACAGGATATTCCCCCTGAGTTTGACATAATTCCAAAGAGAAATAACAAAGTTACAACTCAGAAAATTTACGCATACTAATTCCATGAACAAGCTTCTGAAACATCGCATTCGGCAATGATTTGGTGAAGAGGTCGACCAGATTGTCTTGTGAACAGATTTGCGTGACTTCAATCTTCTGATGCTCTTATTGTTGATGTGTAAAGTAAAACTTCGGCGCAATGTGCTTGGTGTTGTCTCCTTTGATGTAACCCTTCTTGAGTTGTTCGATGCAAGTTGCGTTGTCCTTAAAAATCGTCGTCAGGGCATTAATGGCGGGATGAAGATCGCAGGAGCTTCGAATATGACCCACTACTGCTCTCAACCAAAAGCATTCCCTAGTTGCTTCATGTAATACGAGAATTTCAGCATGGTTAGATGAATTGGCAACTAAGGTCAGTTTAGTTGACCTCCAAGAGATTGCGGTGCCTCCAACGGTAAAGACATAACCTGTTTGAGAACACGTCTTGTGCGGATCTGATAAGTATCCAGCGTCGACATAACCAACAAGGCGAGAATCAACCCGATGAGCATAGGGTGCGACATCATTCGAGGATTCGTAGGGATAGAACAAGCCCAAATCCATAGTACCTTTAAGGTAACAGAAGATGTCTTTCACGCCAATCCAGTGTATGCGTGTTGGTGCATTGCTGTATCTTGCCAAAAGATTTATAGCGAAGGAGATGTCGGGTCTAGTGCATTAAGCTAAGCACAATAAAGTGCCTATCGCACTTAGATAAGAAACTTCAGGCTCCAAAATCTCTTCATCATCCTCATTCGGACGGAAGGGATCTCGTTTTGCATCTAGCGTATAAACGACCATAGGAGTACTCGAAGACTTTGCTTTATCCTCATTAAAACAGCGCAACACCTTCTAGGTGTAGTTCGATTGATGTACTAGGATTCCATCCGAACAATGCTCTATCTCGAGACCGAGACAATATCGAGTCTTACCTAGATCTTTCATCTCAAATTCCGACTTCAGGTGCGAAGCAGTTCTTGCGAGCTCTTCAGGAGTTCCGATGAGATGATACGATGTTTAGAAGTGATACGGTGGGTTTTGCCGAGATGGGGAATGAGAGTTGCAGAGGGGGACAGATGGGGGGAGAGGCAGATAGTTGTGAGGGATGAGAGAGTGACAGTATTGGAAGATGGAGGAGTCTAAGTGTAATGAAAGATCAAGTGAGTACTGAGGCGTGGGAGAGAGGAATTAGTAGGAGGGGTGCAATGATGAGAGAGAATTATCAAGAAGAACACAAAACCATGTAACATCCCATGTCGTCCAAGGGAATGTATCCTATATTACTTATATGTATATTCTTATCTCTACCTAGCACGAGGCCTATTGGAAGCTCACTGGCTTCCACATCCTGGTCCGGCCCCCACCACATCTCAGGCTTGACTCCACCATAGCACGATATTGTCAGCTTTATGTCCGACCACGCCCTCACGATTTTGTTTATGGGAACACAAACAAGAACTTTCTAGTAGATCACCCATCCTGGGAATGCTCTCGCTGCGATCTCGTTTAACTTCAGAATTCTGATAGAACCCGAAACCAATGAGCTCCCAAAAGGCATCGTACTAGGTAGAGATGAGAATATATATATATATATATATATATATATATATATATATATATATATATATATAAGTAATAAAGGATCAACTCCCCTGGACGATGTGAGATGTTACAATTAACCCAATTCCGGAGAATGAGGATTCTCTCTGTGAGGATCTGGAAATCTCTAAGTTGTGTCCGTTCATCGTAAATCGGATGTTTAGAAATCATTTTAAATATTTTTATTTTATATTAAATATAAATAATATATGACAAAAACTGATCGTACGATATACGATAAACGGACATGATTTGAGGATCTTTAGATCCAGATCAGGAAAGAATCCTTCTGGAATTCCGGAGATCCAGCTGAAGGCAGTTTCGGCAAGAAAAAGGAAATTGATAACGAACAACATGATTGACGTGCATTATTGACCCACTGAAAGGAAGGAAACTCGGCAGAAGTGAAGGAAAAGGGGACAGGATGAGGGAAGTGGGGCCCTGCCTAATGGATTGTCAGCCACCCATGTGCCTCCCAATTGCATTATTTTGAACGGACGACAATGATCTGGAAGGTCCTGATTCAAAAGTATTAATTTTAAAATTTAAATTTATAAATATTTTAAGTTTATCAGGTGAGGTCGAATATGATAAATTTAACTGTAAAAAAAAGAAATCTAAGTGTCTAAAATTAAATCAACATGCAATGCTTTGTTTCGAGAAAATAATCAGTTTAATGTTTTTTCATTATATATTGAAATCTAATTAAAATGTTTATGAAATTAAATTAGGATAATCTACATAATTTATTATTTTTTAAAAGTTACTTAATAGACATAATTCAGCTTAAGTTCATTTCTTAATAATCTTTGGTTAAAAATTTAGCCCATAACAGTTGAAACAGAAAAATTATTTTTAAGTTAAAATCTAAATTTTTTGTCTCAATGTTTGGAGATGATCTTTTTATAGGTATAATATGAGACTTTTATTTTTGATAACTAAATTTAAGAATTGAGGAACAATTAAAACAGAACAAAAAAGAAAGCAAATAAAGTCAAATAAGAAGATTAAATGAGGGTTGTGGTGGTCTTTCTTTGAAGTAAACAAACAGAAAGAAAAAAAAAAGGTTGCTGCAATGAAGAAACTGCAATCATATGCCTAGACCTAAAACTTTGGTCAACTTCTCTGGGATCTAAATGGGTGTAAAAGAATAGGAACGACCGCTTCCAATGTAGCCTAAGAAACTCAAACTTCTGTTTCATATTTATATGTATATGTCAGCTTTTCAGAATCTTTCTTGCAGTTTACTCATATGTGCACTCTGGCGTGCTAAATTTTAAGCTAAACCCACAGAAATATTGAAAGAACCAAATTTAATTGGGTTTGGAAGAACCGATAAATATACAGCGACATAACGTTTTAAGGATTTTGATCACATATATAACTTTTTCACTTAGAGCAACTCCAGCGGATGCTGGTTGCTCGGGCGACAGGGGAGGAGAAAGGGCCTGAGGGCCGGTGGGAGCAGCTCCAGCGGGGAAGGGTCCGAGTGAGGGTGGGAAGTCGACGGGCCTGTGGCCCGAGGGCTTTGTAATTTTTTATTTTTTTTGTGTCAGAGAGAGAGAGAGAGGGAGTTTTTTATTATTTAAACAAACAAAAAAAACTATTATTTTAATTGCTTATTGCCAGGGGGAGAGTTTCAAGAGTGGAGATGTAAATGACAATTACTGTTCATTAATGATAGTTACTATTCATTTAAGGCAGTTACTGTTTAATAGGGTGGATTGAATAGTGGATTGCTAGAGGGAAGGGCTCTATGGGTGAAATTGCTCTTAAGGGGCAATGATGTGTTCGTGGGAGGGGTGCAATGATGAGTCAGATGGATTTGATGGGTGATAGGAATCAGAGGGCTTTTTTAATTCTTGTGATGTTTTGAGGGCTTTTTTCTACAGTGATATTCTACTTTGAAAAAGAAATTTAGGCTATACGAGATAATATGTTATATATAATTAGATATTAAATCCGTTATTCATGTCAATTGAACATGATATTTTTTATGTACTAATGTAAAAGAATATCATTGGAATATAATGTTATTACATAGGCAAAGATCATTAGAACCTTTTACTGTTGTGTCATTTTTAGCTCCAATCATGGAGCACTTACCCACAAAACAAAATGAAGAGCAAAACAAAATGTCATGGAGTTTCAAAATCTCTAAGTATAATTTTTCTCCCTCAATATTGCTCGTACAAGATAGAAAAATAACATTTGTGGGGTTGTTAGAGTTTCATCTTGTACTCTCCCATCTTACCATTAAAAATTAGCAGGTTTTAATGAAAAGTCTGCAGTACTGTTCACTTTAACACTAAAAAATCAATCCTGTTATTATTTATTTTACTCTTTATTTTATCCTTATAGTTAAATTCTAAATTTTCAAACTTTTTTCATTAATTTTTCTTAAATATTATTTAAAAGGTGTATAACCCCAAAAAGTGTAAGTAATTAATGCTTAATCTATACTATTATTAAAAGAAGAAGCCTTGCCAACCTTTTCTCAAAATGACAATCATATCGTCGTTTTGATTATTTTATTCTTATTTTTAATACACAATATTTACATAAAAAAGATAAAACAATAATTTTATTTCTTTTGAGAACATGACAATTATATTCCTATCTTTCTTATTTGATCCTCACTTTTGATACACAATGTTTACATAAAGAAGACAAAACAGTAATTATCACATTTTAATAAAATGACAATTATATCTTGGGAACTTTAATTAAAAGATCTCGGTACTGTTCATTTTAACGAAAAATCATATTTTTATACTAAAAAGTAAAACCTGGTACTATTTACTTTACCTTTTATTTTGTTCTTATCATTAAAACTCAAAGTTTTCAAACCATTTTCATTAGTTTTCCTTTATATCTTTATTTTTCGTATTTTGCTCTATATTAAGAAAAAAAATACCCTTATTAAGAAAAATTGTGTGTGAACAATTTTAATTTATTTTTATTTTTAATTAAATAGTATGATTAGTTTTTAAATTTTTTTTAAAAAAAGTATGGACAATGACTAATGGGAGTGCACTGATGAGTCAAATTGATTGGATGGGTGAATCGGAGGAAAATTCAGAGATCCAGTTGGAGGGTAGTCTCGGCACAACAACCAAGAAAAAGGAAAAAGATGACGGACGCTTGTAAACTGTAAAAAAAGTATGAAAACGTGCATGATTGACCAAAAGTGAAGGAAACTCGCCGAAAGTTGAAGGAAGAAGTAAATAGAAAAGTTGATATGAACATGAGGGGTGTTTTTATATAGGTGATGAAAATTTTTATTTTCTAAATTATTAATATTTTTAACATATATATTTTATTATTTGTATATTAATATGTGGCATATCATGTCATACTGAAAAATCTCTTCGAAAGTAGAGCCCAGCGTGATGAGTTGTCGGCAGCCCATATGCAATTCCAATTGCATTATTTTGTTCGGACGACATTGATTTGGACCGTTGGTTATTTAATTTTAAATTTATAAATACATTAAATTTAACGAGTGAGATCGAATATAAATTTAACAGTAAAAAAAAAAATTAATGGTCTAAAATTAAATCAACAGCTAATGCAATGCTTTGTTTCGAGATAATAGTTGGTTTAGCGATTTTTCATTATATATCTGAATCTAATTTTTTTTTAAGTTAAAATGTTCATAAAAATAAAATAGAATAATCTACATAATTTTTATTTTTTAAAAGGTTACTTAATGGACATAATTCAGCTTAAAATCATTTCTTAATAATTTTTGGTTAAAAATTTAACCCATAACGATTGGGACAGAAAAATTATTTTTAGGTTAAAACCTAAATTTTTTGTCCTAATGTTTGGAGATGGTAAGAAACATTTTTTCTTTTAGATAACTAAATTTTGCTTTGGTGTAAGATATATGAGATCTGGATCCTGCTTTCACTAAGTTCATTCACTAAGAATTTAGGAACAATTAAAACAGAACAAAAAACAAAGCAAATGAAGTCAGATAAGAGAATTAAATGAAGGTTGTGATGCTCTTTCTTTGAAGTAAACAAACAGAAAGAAGAAAAAAAAGGAGGTTGCTGCAATGAAGAAACTTCAATTATATGCCTAGACCTAAAACTTTAGTCAACTTCTCAGAATTCTAAATGGGTATACAAGAATAGGAACGATCGCTTCCAAAGTAGCCTAAGAAACTCAAATTTTTGTTTCATATTTATATATACGATGACTTTATGTGGCCATACTATTTGGCGGCGATAATTTGCAATCACCTATACAAATTTGTTATATATCGTTTCTGTGAAAAGTTTGTATGGATGTTGTGGAAAGCTCTAGTATATGTGGTAGCTGTTTAGAGATTTACTATTATTATCTTATTTGCGCAAATTCACTTTCAAATCATTATCTTGGTTACTGGAAAACTGTACCCAATTAATACATATGTATTGTTCTCAGTTAATTAATAAAATATTAAATATCGTTGCTTGTCAAAAAATATGTCTTTCTTGCAGTTTACTCATATGTGCACTCTGGCATGCTAAGTTTTAGCTGAACGCACATAAATCATGAAAGAACCAAATTTAGTTGGATTTGGAAGAATACATAAATATACATGGACATAACGTTTTACGGATTTAAATATATAACTTTTTCACTAAAGGGACAATGATGAGTTAGTGGGAGGGGTGCAATGATGAGTCAGATGGATTGGATGGGTATTAGAAACCAGAGGACTGAATCATGAGTTACTGAGAAGGCAAGATTTTGAAGAAAAAATCAAACAATTGAGTGTCGCATTTGGTTGTCGGAAGACATAGCTCATGTCTTTCCACAGTGAGTTTTAAGTCTAAGATTGAGAGTTTGAGAGCCAAAAATTCAATTCTAGTACCCAAATTTGTTGGATGTTGAGATTATCAAGTGGCCTTATTAGTAGTATTTATGTTGGCTGTAATGTTTGTTTATTTTCTATTCAGAATTATTCCTTCTAACTCTTGTGATTATGTATCAATGTGGATTTTTGATATAATCCTTTTTAATTCTTGTGATGTTTTGAGGGGATTTTTTATATCACGATATTCTACTTTAAAAGGGAATTTGGGCTAAACGAGATAATATGCCATGTATAATTAGGTATTAAACTAATCATTTATGTTAGTCGACACATGAGATTTCTCATTTACTAATATAAAGGAATATCATTGGACTATAGTATTACTACGTATACAAAGATCGTTAGAACCTTTCAAATGTAAAAGATTGTTCTTATGTTTTCGCATCCTTCATTCAACTTTAATTTTGTGTCATTTTTAGCCTGGATTTGCAACTTGAATCATAGAGCACTTACCCACGAAACAAAATCAAGAGCAAAACAAAATGTCATGGAGTTTCTGCAACGGAACAATAGTTCAATTAGTTAAAAGTATTTACTCTGTATCCAAAGTCTCAAGTTTAATTTTATCTCCCTCAATATCACTCGTACAAAATAGAAAGAAAAAAAAGGGAGAAATTGGGTTCTCATCATTCTTTTTGCTACTCTATTGATTAAAATAATATTATTCATTTTCAATTTTTGATGAAGGTTTTGGGTGTTAATAATATCATTAATTATTTCAATAATAAAATATTTTTTATTTCTAAATATATTCATTTAATGTTAAAAATGTTACAATTAGTATATTTATATTTATGACTAAAATTTTTATCATATATTTTTAGTTTTAGTTTGTACCCATTTTTAATTTGCAACCCTTTTTTAATTTGTACCAATTTTCTTGTCAATTTTAATTTGTACCCATATATTAATTTCTTTTTGTATCCATATTTTTTAAAGTTTTCTTTGTATTTGTACCATATTTTTAAAAAAAAATTATTTGTACCCATTTTTTATTTTGCCAAATGTACCCATTCATGCAATTTTTTCAAATTTTTAATCTTAAAATGTACTCATTCTTAAATATATCAATTTGTTATATGTAAACTGTACCATTTTTTTATATTAAATCAATTCAATTTTTTCTAATCTATTTTTAAACTTATAAGGGTACATTCTTTTTTCTTTGATTTTAAAATGTATCTATATCAAGTTTAATCGAAGAAATTTACTAATGTTATTAAGCCTACTATCTTTTTTTTTTTTGGTGGTGATTTTGAAGAATGTAACCATGTTTTGAAACAATAATTTTTTGGTTAATTTTGATGAATGTACCCATGTTTACACACACACACAATAGTATAGTTGATTTCAAAGAATTTGAAAAAATTATTGTGTGTGTATACAAACAAATATACACACACAATAATTTTTTGGTTAATTATAACAGTCTAGATGTATTCAATTAGAAATTGAGAAATTGATTTTAAAGAATTTGAAAAAGTTAGGAATTCGAGGGAATTTGAAAATATTTTAAGCATCCATAAATTTCAACTCATCCTATGATATTTTGAAGGAATTGCATCAAAATTTATATGAAATCTTTACAGATCAATTAAATTCCGTAAAAATCCATGAATTTATAAAATTCATTAAAACCTTTGAAATTCCCAATTGAATACATCCTCTTTAACACTCAACAATTCATTGTAAAAACAAAGAACCATTAACCCTCATTAAAAATATATGAACTATTATCCTTATTACTGGGTATTTAATCAGGTCACAAACAATCCCATGATATTCTCATAATATCATGAGGGCATAAACACATACAATTATCAAGAAGAACGCATAACCATTAACCCATTTCTCCACCGCCTTAACTCCTTTGACTTTTGGGTGAGTTTGGGTGGTGTTTGGAGGTGATAAGAGCAACTCCACTCTTGGAGCCCTCCATCTGGCAATCCACTATTCAATCCACCTAGTGAACAGTAATTGCCCTTAATAAATAGTAATTGTCATTTGCATCTACCTTCCCCTGGCAATTAGTAATAAGATATTAATATTTTTTTTCTCACCCAATTCATAAAATATTATTATTTTTCTCACCCAATTCATAAAATATTATTATTTTTTCCTAATTTTGATCGGTACTCTCTCTCTTTCTCTCACATCAACAACCATGGAACACCGAGGAGGAAGGAGGACGAGGAGCGGAAGGAGGACGATGAGGAAAGAGGAAGGAGGAAGGAGGACCGGTCCTCTCTCTCTCTCTCTCTCTCTCTCTCTCTCTCTCTCAGTAGCAGCCATGGAACACCGAGGAGGAAGGAGGGCGAGGAGGGGAAGGAGGACGCAGAGAACACCGAGTGCATGCACCGATGCCGCACATCAGCCATACGTCACACAACCCTTAGGCTCTTGGGCTGGCAATCCCCGCCGGGCCTGTCGCTCGGGCCCTTTCTCCTCGCCTGTCCCCCGAGCAACCAGCAACGCTGGAATTGCTCTAAGGTGGTGGTTCTTGGTTTTGCCGATAGGGAGAATGAGAGTTGCAGAGGGGGACAGATGGTATGAGAGAGAGAGAGAGTGTGACAGTATTGGGAAATGGGGGAGTCTGAGTGTAATGAGAGAGTAAATGAGGCGTGGGAGGGAGGGAGAGAGGAATTAATGGAGTGCAATGATGAGTCAGATGGATTGGATGGGTGATAGAAACTAGATGAAAATTTCGGAGATCCAGCTGGAGGGCAGTCTAGGCACAACAACCAAGAAAAAGAAAAAAAGATGACGGACGCGTATAAACTATAAAAAAGGTTGGAAACGTGCATGATTGATGCACATGGTTGACCAAAAGTTGAAGGAAAAAGTACAGGAAAAAGGAAGAGGATGTAACAATTTATTGTTTTTGGCTTGCACAAATCTCGGCTTTAACAAAATCATCATTGAATCTGACGCAAAGTTGATCATCAAGATGCTCGGGAAGGAATTGCGGTTCGATTTTAGTCTGGATTGTATTCTTGAGGATATTGAGGTTCTAGCATGTAGGTTGACGTCGGCGGTTTCGTTCGCCCTTGTGTCTAGGGAGAGCAATTCTGCTGCTCACTCAGTTGCTAAGTATGTTTTCAAACAAGGTCAAAAGTTTATTTGGGATTGTATTGGTCCTGATTTTTTGTTTAACACTCTTACTAAGGATGTAAACATTTCTATTCGTATTTAATGTACCTCTATCTTGGGGAAAAAAAAAATTTCTTGTTTTTTCTTGCAAAGTTCTGCTGGATACAATTGCAATTTACTATCTAAAAGCATGAAGTTTTATCATGTTCTTCTAATTTAACATGTGTACCCTAAAGCTAAACGAAACAAATTTATATGACAACAGAATTATACTATAAGGAAAATAAGGATAGAGTGTGGTTACCTAGTGTTTCTTTTTTTTTTTTTGGATTGGAGTTTGGTTCAAACCAATTGGAGAGGACCTTTTTTCAACAATTCAGCAGGACGTCACCACTAGCAACATTCTTAACTAGATAGAGAACGTTGTATGAGTGCATCGTTATTATCTACAAACATAGAATTGGAAAAGATATAACTGTTAATTCAACCTTGAACCAACTTCTGCCTATATACAATGACAAAAACAAATCACAATTTCAACTCACTCACTCATCAGAATGTATAAATAATCTGAATTAAAAAATTCACAGATTAAAATTATGATATTTATAAATCTCAAAATCACAAAACTCCGAAATTTAAACAAAACAAACTCCACTGATATGTTTTTCTTGTTATAATCTTGAGCAGAATAGATTTGCGTACAATTTTTATAAAACAACACTTGTATAACACTTATACCAAAATTTACTCACATTCTTAGTTGTAAGTTATTGATTTGGTAAAATTTGGTGACTCATATAATGTATTGATACATTCATAGGTTTTTTTTAATCAATTTTTACATACAATTAATAATATCGGTTGTATACTTACACTCGTTCTTTCCAAAATTTGTGTTCTCAGATTTTTATTTATTATTAATTCAGAAGAAAATAATTTTTATAAAAAAAAAAAGAGAAAAGAAAAAAAAAAGACAGAGAATGTAGTAAATAACATATTCACCGAGCTAAGAAAACTAAAAAGTTACTCATTGCATCAACAAATATAACTAGTGAGTCTGCTTGACTGTGCTGCTTAACTGTGGTTGGAGAGAAACTGAAATGTCTCTATGAATATTTCCAACCTTCAGAATAGATCATTTAAAAAAAAAATTATCCATGAGCTCCAAAAAAACTGAAACCTGTAATAATGCTGAAAAGCATATCTGATGAAAGGAATGACGAATGAAAAAATAAAACCAAAGAAGGAGAAAATGTGAAATTCCCACATTAGTGTTGCACCACAACACTAGCAATCACCTTGTTTATGTTAAAAAAATAGTTTAAATAATGTTTTGTTGGAAAATAGCATCAGCATGCCAGCTGTTATCGGCTGGAGCACTATGGAGATAATAATTTTGCTTCAGTGTTCTTGAATTTGCAAATATTTGGAGCACATCGTAAATTGTTGTGTACCACTAGATTCACTACCAACGAAGGAGAATAGCTGGCACCAAAAAAAGAAAATAATTTGTTATTAAGCATGCAGACAATATATTCACATTTATCAAAACAATTATTTCTATTAAATACAAATTAAATATCTATCTTATTTACTAAAACTAATCATGGTGGAACAAAACAATCATATACTTAACATGAATATTTTTTTACTTTTCAAATATTTTTATAATTTTCAATTGTTAGATTAAATGAATTAAAATATAATTTTTTATATATAAAAACATGGTGAAAACACTTCTAAACAACTTAATCATCGAGTTAAGAATTATCAAAAAGTTGATAAAATTATATTGGTAAATCTGTATCAGAAATGTTGAAATATCTCAGGACAAATAGATTGGTAACTATTAACGTAAAATATTAATTAATTGAAACCATTGACGGAAAAATCGAATTTGAGAACATTTTTTTCAACGGATTTTGCTTCGTTCTTCACATTATACATTATCTTGATTAGAGGACCATCAAATATGTAATTTAAGGGTATTCAATTAAAATTTAAAGTAATTATATAAAATTCAACATATTCAATCATGATTTTATGATAGGTTATTAAAATTCTTCATTAAATATGAAGCCCTTTTGGTTAAATAATAGTATAGGATGTTTTTTTATTAAATTAAATTTAGCTCAAGCCCTTTTCATTAAAGCTTCCTATTTCTAATTGTCAACTTAACTAGTCGTCAAAAACCAAAGAAATTCAAGAAAACGAAGAATGCAGCAGTGGAAAGGTCTTGTTTCTTCTCAAAATAGATCCCTCTTAAGAAATGAGCTTATGTGCACTAAATTTGAATACTCCTAAACCCACAAGTTCCTAATCAATCAAGTTACCAAGGTCCTAAATCCTAAATTGCAGAGAAAGTCTTATGTTCGTTTTAAAAGTGTCTTACTAATAACATGATCAATCAGAGTATCCATGTCCCAATAAATAAGTTAGAAAATCAGAGGCGTCATAGAGTCATGGAGAAACGAACATTATGATTTCGATTCAGCCGGATATGACTTTGGTTTGTACTGAGTCCCAAATTAACATCCTTATCAGAAATTTGAAGCCCCAAAGATTTTCAGCTGCCTGATATTTCTACATTCAAATTAACATCTTTGTGCATAACCCCATACCCACCAGCTTCAAGTGATTACCATAAATGCATATTTAATTTTATCATATTAAAAATATGATCATTGTATTAAAAATACAAATATTCATATTAAAAATATCAGAAATTTTATCATGTTTTGTTGCCTCATTTTTATTTTTTGGCGTTGTATTTTGATCATTGTATTCTTAACCCAAAATTTAACATTTCAAAGTTTTGGAATCTTATCTCCGCAACGTTCTATAAACTCTCCTAAAACAACAGATACTCTTAACTATATGTGCTGTTAATGAAGATGATGATGCATGCCAACTACTACTACTAATTATTATTTTTGGTTAGCAAACCAACTACTAAATTTGCTAGTAAACAATGATTGAAGGCATTTCAACTAAAATATTATGGGGATTAGACTATAAAGAGAATATTAATATTTTGATAAAGTTCTGAGAAGGTGGATAGCAAACCAACTCCCAAATTCGCTAATAAACAATGACTAAAGGCATTTCAGCTTAAAATATTACGGGAATTGGACTATATAGAGAATATTAATATTTTGACAAAGTCCTGAGAAGGTGGTTAGCAAACCAAGTACTAAGTTTGCCAGTAAACAATGACTCAAGGCATTTCAGCTAAAATAAAATTTGCTAGTAAACAATGACTGAATGCATTTTAGCTAAAATATTACGGGGAATAGACTTATAGAGAGAATATTATTATTTTGACAAAGACCTGAGAAGGTGGTTTGCAAACCAACAATTAAATTTGCTAGTAAACAATGACTGAAGACATTTTAGCTAAAATAAAATTTTCTAGTAAACAATGACTGAACGCATTTCAGCTAAAAATATTACGGGGACTAGACTTATAGAGAGAATATTAATATTCTGACAAAGACCTGAGAAGGAGGTTTGCAAACCAACAATTAAATTTGCTAGTAAACAATGATTGAAGACATTTCAGCTAAAATATTACGGGGGTTAGACTTACAGAGAGAATATTAATATTTTGACAAAGCCCTGAGAAGGTGGTTAGCAAACCAACAATTAAATTTGCTAGTAAACAATGACTTGAAGAAATTTCAGCTAAAATAAATTTTCAGAATCCATTTGCAGAAAAGTTACAAAACGACATCAAAACCATCATTGTGCCCTGCTCCCACTCCTCTTCCCAAGGTTCTAATCATACTACCAGAGATTCTGGTACGTGACATAACATAAGAGAGAAAAAAAGAAGACACAAAAAGTAGGTTGCTTTTTTTTTTTTAATTTATAAAAATAATAAATGTGATTTTGCAGTACTGAAATGTTTCACAATGTCACCATTTTTAATTTGTTTGTATCTGGCTTTAACGGATCAGTTAGAGCAACGCCAGCGTTGCTGGTTGCTCGGGCCTCAAGCGAGGAGAAAGGGCCCTCGGGCCGGTGGGTGCAGCTCCAGCGGGAAAGGACCCGAGTGAGGGTGGGAGCCCGAGTGGGAGGCCCGTTGAAAATTGACAGGCCTGGCCCCCGAGCTCTTGTGACGTCAGGCTGACGCAAGGGCTGGGTCCGGTTTTTTATTTTTATTTTTTTGTGTCAGGCGCGTGCCCCTCACTCGCGAGTGGGGGCGCATCGCCCGACATGATTTCAGGGGGATGGTCCGCGCGTCAGTTACCATTGGGAAGCCACATGGCTTCCTATGGGCCGTTAGATCCCAACGGTTTTTTAATAAGAACCGTCCGATTTACAACGGTAAAAAAAAAAAGTTGATTTTATATCAACCGTTCGATCTGAGATCAACGGTTGATATTAATCTGCTTTATAAATTTAAAAAAAAAAAGAAAAATAGTTTTAAAATTAAGAAAAGTTACCGTTGTGACACGTGGCACAATCTGGAATGTTGGAATTCAAAAATTTTAAATCCAACGGCAGAGATTAATTATTTGAATAAAAATTTAAAAAAAATTGTAAAAAATCCGAAAAAAATGTAAAAAATCTGAAAAAAAATTTGTAAAAATTTGTTTTTACTTTTCTATAAATACTACTTCTTCTCCATCTACATTACACCACAATTTCATATTTTCTCAACTACTTTCAATCAAATTCCTATCTTTCTCTCAAAGTTTCAATCCAATTTTTTTTCACAAAATGGCTACTGATGCAGGTTCGAATTGGTCGCTTCTTGAAGATGTTGCGTTGTGCACTAGCTGGGTTGAAGTTACTCATAATTCCCTTATGGGTAATGAGATGCAGTTGCGAGAAATGTGGAGTGTAATTCATACCAAATTTGTTGAGCAAATGAGTGGGAAAAGAACCAAATAATCGATATCCAGTCGTTGGAAAATACTTAGCCATTCCTTTAGTACGTGGAGAGATGCCTTGACACAAGCTAGTAATAATGTTCGAAGTGGGGCAAATTATGCAGATGAGGTAAGAATATATTATAATTATTTGTTTGTATTATTATTTTGTTACCTAATTTGATTATAATTATTTGTTTGTTTCATTTATTTGTTACCTAATTTCATTATTATTATTTGTTTGCAATATTTATTTGTGACCTAATAATTTCATTATTATTATTTGTTTGTATTATTTATTTGTGACCTAAGTTCGGATAATGACACGTGGCGCAATTTTGAACGAGTTAAAATCTGATCAAAATCTATCGTCAAAGATTCTCAAAAGATAACGACACGTGGCACGATGACATTGGATAAAAATCTTATCGAAATTGATCTCCAATAATTATCTTTTCGGATAATGACACGTGGCGCAATTTTGAACGAGTTAAAATCTGATCAAAATCCATCGTCAAAGATTTTCAAAAAATAACGACACGTGGCACGATGACATTGGATAAAAATCTTATCGAAATCAATCGCTAAATAATTGTTTTTATAAAATGACACGTGGTGCAACGAGAACGATTTAAAAAATCTTATCCGAAATTACAAACAATTTTATTTTGTATTATTTAAACAAACCAAAAAACTAATATTTTATTGCCTATTGCTTGGGGGGAGGGCTCCAAGGGTGGAGATGCAAATGGCAGTTACTGTTCATTAATGGCAGTTACTATTCATTTAAGGCAGTTACTGTTCAAAATGGTGGATTCAATAGTGGATTGCCAGGGGGAAATGCTCCATGGGTGGAGTTGCTCTTAATGCTATAAGTGTTTTAATTATTAGATTTAATTTTCATAATTATTAGATTTTTTATTTTGAAACCACAATCCAGGACAGCCATGAATCGTTTTGACATAATGGAACCAACTTCTCCCTCCAACTTCCCAAATTCCAGAAATTTCCAAACATAGTAAATCCATTAGCAATTTGTTGATGTTTCTTTGTTTTATTTAGTCTAAAGATTGAAATATATAAGGATGTGCATATATATGGAGTAAAAAGAAGTGGTGCAACCATTAGCAATGGAGTAAAGATAGTGTATTGAGTGTGATTTATATGAGAATTTTAATTCAATTTCTGAGCTGTCATTGTTTTTAATGGTAATTGAGGTGGTAGTTAAGTTATTTGAATCTATGGAAATATCGAGACAAACTGAAATGGAAAACAACAAAAAAAAAACATGGAATTGAGTGCTCCCAGAGAATCAGCTTGCGTATAAGGCCAGAAAGTATGAATAAGAGTGTTAGGCGTCCCCAATAGACTACTAAGACACTTGGGTGGCTGCATGCCAAAGGCACGAGCATCTAACAGCTTGGACGGCAAATTATTCTATCTACATCCTAACGACACAGCCAATAATGCGAGACAAACGACACAGCCAATAGTGTGTGACAAACGACACAGCGTGCAGAGTCTGCAAACTTGTCTTAAAAATTGGTAAACAAATCAAATACACAAAAAATCTAGGCAAAGTAAGGCATTTGATTTAAAATCACCATAAACAGAACCTCATTTACATCACTACAAACACAAACAAAAGGAAATGAAATATTCCCCATTTAGACGAAGTAAGGTAATTAAGTTATTTCAATCAAGTTGATGCATATTTCAATCAAGCCTCGTTAAAAACAGAAACTTGGAAAAAAAAATGCTTACATTTTTAATCACATCCAACAGTAAAAGTCAGCCCTGCCAATATTGGAATTTTTTTCCAGTTGCAACAACATAGATTACCACATAAAAACTATGTTTGATTAAAAGATTTATAAATGCAAGAACTATGTTCGGTTAAACATTTTCAAACACAATGCATGACAATCAATTAGAAAAGTAACTGTACAAAAGAAGATGCATATAGAGATTTAGATGATGAAATAGAAAATGTTTGCATTTTCTTTAACAAAAGAAGACACACATAGATATTCAGTTGATGAAATCAGATAGAGATTTAGGTTCGAGAAAAAACTACGTACCCCGCTGCAAAGTGGGAATCTTTACTACCCTCTATTTGTGATACAACACCAACCAAAGGTTCCAACTCAGCAGCCCCAACATGAAGGAAAACCAAATCATACTGGCTTGACTCCGCTGCCTTCCCTTCTTGAAAACCAAGCAAGCTTAAGTAACTCATATGCCCCAAAATCAACTGGTTGTTCGGCTCTGGCTGGACTGTTTTGTGAACACGCTGAAACTCCATCTCGGCTTGTCCCCTGAACGAAGCAAAGTAAAATCATCAAGCCGTCCCACGCCAAATTCCCCACTACAAAGATCATGCAGCAGTTAGAGCCAAAATAGTATATTATCCCAAAATCCATGAAAAATCTAACAAATTTAACTAACACCCCAAGCTAAAGGCCTCAAATTTCCCAACTGGGTTCTCATTGAACATGACTATAATCTCAAATTAAACATAATTAGTATGATATTAAGCAACTAATGATAATTAAATTTTCCAAAACTTGAACTACATGTTATTACAGCAACAATCGTATTATCCTCCAAACCACCTTCTCTCATGTGATATTTCAGAGAGAGAGAGAGAGAGAGAGAGAGAGAGAGAGAGAGGACCTGAAGAGAAATGTAATGGAGATGTCATAGATGGAGGAAGAGAGAAGTGACAGAGAGGGGGAGATACAATCCCTCAACCCCACCTTCTCCCTGCTGTCTGCAGCCAACACACCCACAACCCTGTGCCACCCCAACCCCCACGCCTCTAAGTGTAAAATGACCAAACCACCCCTAATCCCTAACCGTTCGATTTGGATTGAATCAAGCAAAATTGACATTTTACCTACCCAAGGGACAGCCCACTTCGGGCCCAAAAACAACAGCCCAACCCATGGGACAATTGTAATTCAGTCAAAATCGAGGGCCCATTCCATAAGAAACATAAATAGTACAATTTGAATCTCTACAGTAATGTTGAGAGTACTATCACGTATAACATAATGCGAGTGACACAAACATAAATGATATATCATAAATTTAAAGTATAATATATTAATATCACACGTCTTGCCAGTAGTACTTGCCATCACCAAATTAGTTAGCAAAGATAATCAAATCAACGGTGTTGCTCACCGCCTAGCTTGACATGCTCTCCGCATGAATATTTCTTTTTGGACTTGGTTTGAAGAATCTCTTATTTTATTTGTTTACTTTCAGATTGTAAGGCCATCTCCAACCGAGGGCTGGCCAGAGGGCTCGTTTGAGCCCTCTAGCCATCCAAGATTCCCCAAGATATTAATATTTTAATGAACAGTACATGACCATATTTGCCTCCGTCTCCAACCGAGGGCCAGAGGGCCAAAGGGCTCGTTTTAGCCCTGTTACAAAAAACCGTCTCCAACCGAGGGCCAAAGGGCCAAACATAATTTATTATTTAAAAACTACAATTTAAATTCAAATCTAACGGCTAGGTGACGTCAACATGATGTCAGCTAGCCGTTGGTAGCTGACATCATGCTGACGTCACCTAGCCGTTGGATTTGAATTTTTTTTGCTATAAATAGGGTGGATATTGGGCTATAATTCACACAACTTTAAATTCAATCTATTTCAATTCAATCTCTTGCAATTCAATCTCTTTCAATTCAAGTTTGCAATGAATTCCAACTTTGGATCTTCATCCAATTCCAATTGGGGGTCCTCATCCAATTCCAAATTGGAAGCAAAATGGGCGCAAATGAGACGAGAAGATGAGGAGTCTGATGAAGAAGCTCAAGTAAGGCGCAACACACAAAATATGGCAGCAGCCATGGCTGCGGCCATGGTGTGTCAGCCAACTGAGGAACAACCTCAATGAGATGGCTCTGTTGCTGGTCGCTCTTACAAACCACGAAACAGAGCGATGGCGCATGCCAATCTGATGAACAACTACTTCAACCTTAACTCGGTGTATACAGAAGAGGATTTCAGACGTCGCTTCCGGATGAGGCGTCATGTCTTCGAGCGTTTACTTCGTGATGTCCAGCAGGTCAATCCATAGTTTCGACAGAAGCGAGACAGAGCAGGCCGCCCTGGTTTCTCACCTCATCAGAAGGTTACTGTTGCACTCCGAATGATGGCATATGGCTCCTCAACTGATTCGATGGATGAAACCCATGGTATGTTTGAGTCTACATGCCTTGATACTCTTGAAGAATTTTGTAATACAATTGTTCAGGTTTACAAAGACGAGTACCTCCGAGAGCCAAATCAAGAAGATCTGAATCGGCTCATTCACAAAGCTGAAGACCGTGGGTTTCCGGGCATGATAGGGTCATTAGACTGCATGCATTGGGATTGGAAGAACTGTCCCACTGGATGGCAAGGAAGCTTTAGCGGAAGGTCGAGAAAGCCAACTGTTGTGTTAGAGGCAGTTGCCTCATATGACACATGGATCTGACATGCTTTCTTTGGAGTCCCTGGATCCCAAAATGACATTACAGTTCTTGGGCGTTCACCCCTCTTCAATAACTTGACGGAAGGTAAAGCACCTCAACTTGACCACTACATCAACGGCCGTGAATACAATATGGGGTATTACTTGGCAGATGGCATCTACCCAAAGTGGGTGACACTTGTCCAATCAATTCCAAACCCTAGGAATGATGCAGAAAAGTTGTTTACCTTACATCAAAAGGCATACCGGAAAGATGTTGAGAGAGCTTTTGGTATTCTACAAGCACGGTGGAAGATTATCAGCGAACCGGCAAGAGGGTGGAGTCGAGAAAATTTGAACTCCATCATGATGTCTTGCATCATATTACACAATAAGATAGTGGAGGATGAGCGAGATGGGTATATTGATGGAGAGTCCGATGATGACCAAGAAGATCCAAATAGGTCAAGAAGGGCTCTAGCAAAAATATATGATGGGCCTAATTTGCCTTTCAATCCAAGAACTGGTAGTATCTCTATAAATGAGTATATGAGGCGCTATAGAATGATACGTTCTCGTGCCACAAATACGTACCTACAACAGGATCTTGTTGCACATCTTTGGGCCAAAAGAAGCATGGAGTAGGCTTTTAAGTTTTATGTTGTTAAATGTTTTTAAAAATGTTGTTTAAGTTTCATGTTGTTAAATGTTTTTTTATGTTGTATAATTTTTATGTTGGTTAATGTTATTTAATGTTATTTCATATTGTTTAATGTTGTTTCATGTTACTCAATTTAATTTAATGTTGTATAAATGGCCTAGGAAAAAAATAGAATTGAAAAAAATTATGAAACAAATTTTGTGAAATAGAAGTTATAGGAAAAAAAATATGAATCAAATTTTGTAAAATAGAAGTTATAGGAAAAAAATAGAATTTAAAAAAAAATTGAAACAAATTTTGTAAAATAGAATTGAAAAAAAAATATGAAACAAAATTTGATTCATATGAAAAGGAAAAAAAAAAGGAAAAAAAAAAGTTTAAATTCATTAAAAAAAAAAAACCTAATAATACAACGGCTACTAGCCGTTATATTAAAAAACATTCAAACTATTAGTGTCGGACACTAATAGTAGAACTATTAAAAAAAAAACTATTTAATGCTGTCGGTTTTAACCGACAGCAATAGAAAACATTAAAAAAAAATAGCCAGCCCTCTCCGATCCCGTGGGGCCCTCCCAGATTCTAGAGCCCTATGGTCTAGCCCTCGATTGGAGACGGTTTTAAGGCTATTTTCGGTCATCTGGCCCTCTGGACCCTTCGGTTGGAGATGGCCTAATGTTGATGGTAGTATTCTGCGTCCCTGATTTGTAATATGTTTTCTCGTATCAATGAAATTCTACCGTTGCTATTAAAAAAAATAAAAAAATAATCCTATACTCAATTCATGAAAGCTATGAAAAACGCATCAATTAAGAGAAAATAATTGCAATGTGCATAAGGGCTGTTATTTTCAAGATTTTTTCCATCAATAGGCACTTCATATCATTGTCTATGATAGAAACGTAGAGAAACAATGGAATCAACTTCCATTTTCCAACGACGAACTCCACTTTTGTTGATGGATTCCATTTTTTTAAGCCTAATTAGTTGTTGGAGTTGTGGTATTTCCTACATCTATGAATTCTAAATAAATGAAATCATGCATGCTTTCATACAATGGTTGAAATGTTGAATTGATGAGGACTTAATTTTATTTATCAAATTGGAAACATCATAACAATGCTCTAACTAAAGGATTATATAGATTGCAATTTGTGTGTTGAATATCAGGATAGAAAAAAAGAATATCTCTAAGTTTCTCTGAGTTAATCATTCTGCAGGATGAGGATTTATACTTCACCTTTTTAACATTTGATATCATAAAAGGATGCAATAACCATTTTCCGTCCGCTGACCAGAGATCTAAAAAAACTACTCTTCAAATTTAATTTGACTTGGAACTGGCTTGAGCATGATTGAATTGATTGGTTTGAGTATGAAAGATTTTGAAAACTTGGATTCATTTGGAATTTAAGGTTTAGAGCTTAAATTGAGTGAATAAAATGCATGCTAATTTGTGGTCAGGCGGATGCTGAAATGCCTTTGTGAGTCTTTCCAACCTTCAAAAAGAATGAATAACCGTGACTTACTACCGGTTGTCCTTCTTTTTTTTAGAAATAAAAAATAAAAAATAAAACGCATGTTAATCCGGTCCTAATAAAAAAACATAAGTCCTCGTCAAATGTTGCTTTCTTGCTCAACCTCGGCCAGAGCGTAGAGGTTACAAGTTGCACATAATTGCTATTGTCAATTTGAAACCAAATGATTGAATTGGAAGTGAGCCAATAGATTTCTAAATGGTTCATTGGAACTATTTGCAATAATATGAGACCTCATTCGTCTGACTCCGAACACCAATCCCACTGGCAATATTAGTGGAGGATTCAGTAACTGGTGCATAAATATGGAACTGGATCCCCTCCTAAGCTCAGGAGGCTGACCAAATCACACAGATCGTTGAAATTTAATCCAATGGCTACAATTATTATAACTTTTAAAGGGATCTCTTGTTTGTAACCGTTGGATCAAATTTCAACGGTCCGGATCTTTTGCTCAGAAGGCTTAGCCTCCTAAGCTCAGGAGGGGATCAGGTTCCCATAAATATATATGTGTAAAGTCCACACGTCACACACACACACACACACACACATCCTTTTCAACATACTTTAATCCTTCAAAGAAATTAACTCTCTACATGGATATCATCTTCCTATTCCTATTCATGTTTAGATTTCAAATCACCAAAAGCACTTCAGCCTTCTGTGTTAGACAGAAAAAAAAAATTAGAAGTACTTTTGGGGGTCAAAAAAACATTTGAAATACTTTCTGAAAGAAACACCAACAACAACAACAACAACAACAACAAAGCCTTTTCCCACTAAGTGAGGTCGGCTATATGAATCCTAGAACGCCATTGCGCTCGGTTTTGTGTCATGTCCTCCGTTAGATTCAAGTACTCTAAGTCTTTTCTTAGAGTCTCTTCCAAAGTTTTCCTAGGTCTTCCTCTACCCCTTCGGCCCTGAACCTCTGTCCCGTAGTCACATCTTCGAATCGGAGCGTCAGTAGGCCTTCTTTGCACATATCCAAATCACCGGAACTGATTTTCTCTCATCTTTCCTTCAATTTCGGCTACTCCTACTTTACCTCGGATATCCTCATTCCCAATCTTATCCTTTCTCGTGTGCCCACACATCCCACGAAGCATCCTCATCTCCGCTACACCCATTTTGTGTACGTGTTGATGCTTCACCGCCCAACATTCTGTGCCATACAACATCGCTGGCCTTATTGCCGTCCTATAAAATTTTCCCTTGAGCTTCAGTGGCCTACGACGGTCACACAACACTCCGGATGCACTCTTACACTTCATCCATCCAGCTTGTATTCTATGGTTGAGATCTCCATCTAATTCTCCGTTCTCTTGCAAGATAGATCCTAGGTAGCGAAAACGGTCGCTTTTTGTAATCTTCGCTAGATTGCTCCGGTCATTAGTGTGGATAAGTATATAAATGGATAGAGATAGGAAAGCAAACACAAGATGTACGTGATTCACCCAGATTGGCTACGTTCACGGAATAGAGGAGTTCTCATTAATTGTGAAGGGTTTACACAAGTACATAGGTTCAAGCTCTCCTTTAGTGAGTACAAGTGAATGATCTAGTACAAATGACATTAGGAAATATTGTGGGAGAATGATCTCGTAATCACGAAACTTCTAAGTATCGGAGTGTGGTATAATCTTGACTTGCCTTATCTGTCTCATAGGTAGATGTGACATCTTCTCTGGAAGTACTCTTCCTCCATCCAGGGGTGGTATCTTTAACTGGTGGAGATGCACAAGGTAATGTATCAATTTCACTTGAAGCTTACTTGTAGTTTCAGGCTTGGTCAAGCGCGATACAAACCATGTAGTAGGAGTCCCCAAGTCGCCGAGCTAGGGGATCTGCTGAAAGAGGTGACAGACAAGGTAAGCAATCAGAGCTCCGGCTGATTGTTCACATTCTCCTTATCTTGCAGGCAGCATGAAGGATAAAGAGAAGAAAAATGAGAAGAGATGATATGGGATACTTTTGCTTTTGAAGAAGTAACTTTCCACAGGCTTATTCTTGAACTGAGCTGGAGGGTTTTCTGGTTTCCTCCAGAGTATAAGGCCGACTGAAGAATTTGAGGGTCAAAACAAGTCCATCAAATCTAGAGTATGTTCGACCCTGCTGATATGGGATACTTTTGCTTTTGACAGAGTAATGGATGTATCGGCACGTGTGCTGTTACGTTTGTCTCCACATGCTTCCTTGTATCATTCTCACTTGCCTTATCTGTTCCTCAGGCAGATGCGGTATCTTCCCTGGGAGCATAAGATGTTGAAGATGAGTACTCGAGAGCAATGCCAGGTAAGTAATCAGGTAAGGGGTTCCAGGCAGTCAGTTCCTGGCTAGAAGCTTGATTCCAAGTGCTGACTGATTGCTCTCTTTCTCCTTGTCTTGCAGGTAAGAACAAGGCCAAAGGAAAAGACAGGGAAAAAGCATGATATGGGATACTCTTGCTTTTAACCCTGATGATAAGGGATATTCTTGCTCTAGTATAGCGTGTTTGCAGAGGTATTATCGGGGGGGGGAAGAAAGTTGAATATTTCGAAAGGCTTCGTTGGGAGTGCCCTCTCAGATATGAGGAAGGGTTGAGCATTTTAGCAGGTCTGCCTGTCCGTTGGGGATGGAGGTCGACATATATAGGAGTGTCCCTAACAACAAGTAGTAATGATATTCCTTTACCCTGCTTGGTCATAGCACGGTAGTGGGAGCTGCCAGCTTCACATGTTTTAACTCTGTCAGAGCACTTTGAAAAAGTGGTCTGTGGTATCTAGAAAGCTGATGTTGCGTGTGAGGATTACAGACAAGCTTTATCCAAGGAGATCCAGCTCTTGAAGTTGGGAAAGTGGTGCCTCTTCGGTTTTCGAACAAGCAATCCTATCGAGGATCTGGCTTTCGAGATTCGGAGAATGATGCCTCTTCGATTTTTGAGAAAACAATCATGCTGGGGGTCTGGCTCTCGAGATTCGGAGAGCGGTGTCTCTTCGATTTTTGAGAAAGTAATCATGTTGGGAGTCTGGCTCTCGAGATTCGGAGGGCGGTGCCTCTTCGATTTTGGAGCAAGCAATCTTGTTGGGAGTGTTTTCTCGAATGTGAGTAAAGGTTGGGCATGTTTGCTAGTCTACCTTGCCACAAAGCACAGAGGTTGACACACAGGGACTTTCCAATTATCCAGCAATGGTACTGTTCCTTTACCCTCTTCGATTTTTGAGAAAGTAGTCATGTTGGGAGTCTGGCCCTCGAGATTCGGAGGACGGTGGATTTTGGAGCAAGCGATCTTGTTGGGAGTGTTTTCTCGAATGTGAGTAAAGGTTGGGCATGTTTGCTAGTCTACCTTGCCACGAAGCACAGAGGTTGACACACAAGGACTTTCCAATTATCCAGCAGTGGTACTGTTCCTTTACCCTTGTGGGTAATAATATGGTAGCTAGACCTTCAAAGTTTATGTGTCTAAACTTTGTTAGTGCTGTTTCTTTGCTATTCTTTTACCTTTCTTGGTCAGAGCGATGTAGTGGGAGCTGCAAGCTTCACGTGCTCAACTTTGGCAGAGAACTTTGGCAAAGTTATCTGTGGTACCCATGAGCTATTGTTGCGTGTGGGAAGTGGGTGATTGAACAGTAAGATTCATGTGCTTTCTACTTCACCAGAAGTCTTCGACAGAATGCCCATAATTTCCGCAAAGCTGAGTGTGCGTGTGACAGGTGCTGACAAGGCTGGAAAAGTAGGTGCCTCTTCGATTTCTGAGATCGGCCCTCGTGGTCTCTGAGCAGCCCAGCTTTTGAGAAAGTGAACGCCTCTTCGATTGATTCGGGGAACGATGCCTCTTCGATTTTTGAGAAAGCAATCATGCTGGGGGTCTGGCTCTCGAGATTCGGAGAGCGGTCTCTTCGATTTTTGAGAAAGTAATCATGTTGGGAGTCTGGCTCTCGAGATTCAGAGGGCGGTGCCTCTTCGATTTTGGAGCAAGCAATCTTGTTGGGAGTGTTTTCTCGAATGTGAGTAAAGGTTGGGCATGTTTGCTAGTCTACCTTGCCACGAAGCACAGAGGTTGACACACAGGGACTTTCCAATTATCCAGCAATGGTACTGTTCCTTTACCCTCTCTTCGATTTTTTAGAAAGTAGTCATGTTGGGAGTCTGACTCTCGAGATTCAGAGGACAGTGCCTCTTCGATTTTGGAGCAAGCAATCTTGTTGGGAGTTTTCTCGAATGTGAGTAAAGGTTGGGCATGTTTGCTAGTCTACCTTGCCACGAAGCACAGAGGTTGACACACAGGGACTTTCCAATTATCCAGCAGTGGTACTGTTCCTTTACCCTTGTGGGTAATAATATGGTAGCTAGACCTTCAAAATTTATGTGTCTAAACTTTGTTAGTGCTGTTTCTTTGCTATTCTTTTACCCTTCTTGGTTAGAGCGATGTAGTAGGAGCTGCAAGCTTCACGTGCTCAACTTTGGCAGAGAACTTTGGCAAAGTTATCTGTGGTACCCATGAGCTATTGTTGCGTGTAGGAAGTGGGTGATTGAGCAGTAAGATTCATGTGCTTTCTACTTCACCAGAAGTCTTTGACATAATGCCCATAATTTCCGTAAAGCTGAGTGTGCGTGTGATAGGTGTTGACAAGGCTGGAAAAGTAGGTGCCTCTTCGATTTCTGAGATCGGCCCTCGTGGTCTCTGAGCAGCCCAACTTTTGAGAAAACGAACGCCTCTTCGATTTCTGAGATTTGCCTTCGTGGTCTTTGAGCAGCCCAGCTTTTGAGAAAGCAAACGCCTCTTCGATTTCTGAGATCAACCCTCGTTGTCTCTGAGCAGCCCAGCTTTTGAGAAAGCAAACGCCTCTTCGATTTCTGAAGCTCCGTCGAGTGCAGATTTTTATAGGGGCTGGCATTAAGTTCTAAAGCACACTTGAAATCCACCAGTAGAAGCTCCATTCTTGCACTTCTAAGATCTTGATTTGTCCGACCTTTTCTCTCTTCAACACCTTTGAAAATGTCTGGCCCCTCCGACCGTCGTTTTGACTTGAACCTTGTTGAAGAGACAGCCCCGCATTCTCCAGACAACATATGGCGCCCATCCTTCGTCTCCCCTACTGGTCCTCTTACCGTTGGGGATTCCGTAATGAAGAATGGTATGACCGCTGCGGTGGTGGCCAGGAACGTTCTCACTCCCAAAGATAACAGACTACTTTCCAAACGGTCTGATGAGTTAGCTGTTAAGGATTCGCTGGCTCTCAGTGTTCAGTGTGCAGGTTCTGTGTCTAATATGGCCCAACGCCTATTTGCTCGAATCCGCCCAGTTGAATCATTGGCGGCTGAAGTGATGAGTCTCAAACAGGAGATTAGAGGGCTCAAGCATGAGAATAAACAGTTGCACCGGCTCGCTCATGACTATGCTACAAACATGAAGAGGAAGCTTGACCAGATGAAGGAGTCTGATGGTCAGGTTTTACTTGATCATCAGAGATTTGTGGGTTTGTTCCAAAGGCATTTATTGCCTTCATCTTCTGGGGTTGTACCGCGTAATGAAGCTCCAAATGATCAACCTCTGATGCCTCCTCCTTCTAGGGTTCTGTTCAGTACTGAGGCTCCGAATGATTCCCCTCCGGTGCCTTCTCTTTCTGGGGCTCTACCGACTGCTGAGACTTCTCCTAAGCAACCTTTGTGAAGGCTCCCTCTTGTTTGTTTATTTTGACTTATGTATATGTACATATTTGTAGCTTATCGGGAATATCAATAAATAAGCTTTCCTTCATTTCATCGTTTGTGTTAAATACACCAAAACATTCTTCGCTAAGTTCTTTGAATTTTCTTTTGTTGAAGCTTGTATGTTGAAGCTTTGTGAGTGGAGCATGTAGGTTGAGGTAGTGTTCCCTTAATTTCCCGAGTGAGGAAAACTTCTCGATTGGAGACTTGGAAAATCCAAGTCACTGAGTGGGATCGGCTATATGAATCTTAGAACGCCATTGTGCTCGGTCCTGTGTCATGTCCTTCGTTAGATTCAAGTACTCTAAGTCTTTTCTTAGAGTCTCTTCCAAAGTTTTCCTAGGTCTTCCTCTACCCCTTCGGTCCTGAACCTCTGTCCCATAGTCGCATCTTCTAATCGGAGCGTCAGTAGGCCTTCTTTGCACATGTCCAAACCACCGTAACCGATTTTCTCTCATCTTTCCTTCAATTTCGGCTACTCCTACTTTACCCCGGATATCCTCATTCCTAATCTTATCCTTTCTCGTGTGCCCACACATCCAACGAAGCATCCTCATCTCCGCTACACCCATTTTGTGTACGTGTTGATGCTTCACCGCCCAACATTTTGTGCCATACAGCATCGCCGGCCTTATTGTCGTCCTATAAAATTTTCCCTTGAGCTTCAGTGGCATACGACAGTCACACAACACGCCGGATGCACTCTTCCACTTCATCCATCCAGCTTGTATTTTATGGTTGAGATCTCCATCTAATTCTCCGTTCTTTTGCAAGATAGATCCTAGGTAACGAAAACGGTCGCTCTTTGGTATTTCTTGATCTCCGATCCTCACCCCTAACTCGTTTTGGCCTCCATTTGCACTGAACTTGCACTCCATATATTCTGTCTTTGATCGGCTTAGACGAAGACCTTTAGATTCCAACACTTCTCTCCAAAGGTTAAGCTTTGCATTTACCCCTTCCTGAGTTTCATCTATCAACACTATATCGTCTGAAAGAAACACCATGTGTGTAAATTTTTTAAGAAGCACCTTAAGTGCTTTTCCAAGAAACACTTAATGTGCTTCTAAAAAAGTGCTTTTAATGGGGTCAAAAAAGCACTTCAAGTGCTTTTTGAAAGGAACACCATTTGTGTGATTTTTACAAGAAGTATTTCAAATGCCTTTTCAGAAAGCACCTCAATGTGCTTCTAATGCCTTTTCAGTCTAAACTTACGTATTAGACTGAGGCCTTCTCCTCCATCTGATTCTGATATGGAGGACTTGACAGAAAACTACAGCAAGCTCAATTTGGCTCTGAGTGTGATGCACGAGTGTTTCGAGCCTTCTCAGGATCCTTACACGAAAAGAGACATTGTCGAGGACATTATTTTCAACAGAGAATCAGACCTGAGCCGCTTGAACTTCAGAAGGTTTTACACAATGCTTTTGGAGAGAGATGAGGAAGTGATCACCGTCGGTAGCCTAAGGATCTACAGTGAGTTGGCGGAAGTACCTCTGGTGGCAACTAGGTTCCATTATCGTAGACAAGGAATGTGTCGTGTTATGATGGATGAGCTTGAAAACCAGCTCGTCAATTTGGGAGTTGAGAGACTGATTTTGCCTTCTGCTTCTAGTACGCTGGATACATGGACTAGCACTTCATTACACCTAATGAGAGGATGCAGTTTCTGAATTATACTTTCCTGGATATCCAGGGCACTATCTTCTGCCATAAAGTATTGAAACAGGCCAACTCTACGACACAAGCAGCCATACCGTTCGGGGAAAGTATCAAATTTGATGGATCGCCCGTTGCCACCTCTACAGTAACTCAGGCAGAAGACAATCAGCCGGAGAATGGAGCTTCAGACCAAGAATTGGGGAACGTTGCCTCCGGTGACAAGTTTTTGATTGATGTTGACTGCAGGCTGTTGGACAACAACGAACCTAGTTTCTCAGCGTGGTACAACCAACAGAATTTTAGGTTGATTCCAGGATTTCGTTAGGGTGTAACTATATAGGATAACTGAACAAATTATCGAGGGAAATATTTGACAGATACATTTGGTAATTATGTACAATTTTTTAATGTGTTATTAAACTAAATATCACTCATCAAATTTATTTTTCGTTCAGAACATACTCAGTTTTTCTTCTTTTAATTCATCAATGCACAAGTTTTTCCATGAATTTTTCCCTGGATTCTACGTTAAGAATGAGTTTAAATGTACATATATATATATACATGCCGCAAGAAAATATAAACTTACTAATCATTGTGCCTATCAAATACAGCCTCTTAGATCTAAAAGCAAAACAGGAAACTCCGAGAAAGACAAAGGTGCTCTACCTAGCGGAAATGAGGATCACAAGCACATCGGATGCTAGTCACTCCAATTATCCTCGTCCTTGTATTAAATGCCATTTTAGTTTATAAAGCATTGATTGGAAAAGACCTATAGAAAAATCGTAAATTGTTTGAAGAGTACCTGATCCTGTGAACCAAACCAGCAACAGTTTACATGTTCATAGTGACCACGACATTTCAGGGATGTTTCACCTGACCACATATCGAATGCCTGAGAAACAAAATCTGGATGTCAAACGTTGAAGTTTGTAGAGATGCTTGTATTTTAATCCACATGTACAATTCAAAAGACTCAAACCTACCAAAAGAATGCATTACCTTCACAGCTGTCATGCATGGAACAAAAACAAGCTCCGAATTCGGACTTGTAGCTAACTGTATGGGCTTGCTGCTTTGCATACGCACAGTTTCAAAGTTCACCAAAGTATTGCAGCCAGATTCTATATCCCACAACCTCAGTCTTGAATCGGAACCTGAAATGCAAAAGCTCGATCAATGACATCGGCAGTGAGGAATGAATGAAAAACCAATTGGACTAACTTATACACGAAAGGAATGAATCAAACATTAGGAAACTAAGGTGTGAGATCCCATATGCATGCTTTTCTCTTTTTATTTTTATTTTCTGTTGGAGGTCGTATTCTGAAGTGTGATCTGTACTGTATGACACCAGCGAATTGGGTTAAACTGCAATAATTCTGTGATAAAGTGTAAACTATTCACTGATGGATATAATTAAAAAAGTAAACAGTGAACCTGAAACACTAGGATTAGTATAAACATTAACTCGGTTAAAGGGACTCAAACATAGGATAGACAATTTAAATGGATTTGCTTCTCAAGCATAACAAACCTCCAAAATTAAATCACTCAAACTGCACTTAAGAGGTACATGCCATCTTCAGTGACTTTTAATCCAGTAACAGCACCGTAATGAGCAGTGGCACGATCCTGACTAGATAGCATCCCTGGATGTAATATTTGCTTCATAGATCCCTTTACTAGACCTTTACCAATAGGTGAGTGCTTTGCACCACTCCCATTCGTAAGTTTCCTTTGTGCTGCCCGAGCTTTTGCAGATGTGCTTTGACTTGGGGACGAGGACTTAACTGTTGAACCCTGAGCCATACATAAAATCAAATATTATCAGTAAAAGGAAAAGTTCAACATACCATTTTCTCCAGTTAAAACTAGATTCTCCTACTGACTACAAGCTTCAATAACAAACATTGCTAATAATGCAACGAAGTTATAATTGAAATTTGAAAAAGAGGGAACTCAGGACTTATACAAGCAAATAGACATCGCATATAATGGGTTGTGCATTCACACTGTATCTTCAGTGTGGATCATCGTATTGGTTGAGATCTCATCACGTTTCAACTTTGTGTTGAATAAAACGGAGAAGAATAACATGACAGGAGTGAAAGAAAGCATAAAACCTTTTTCCAGTACCAATGATTTAATAGGTTAACAAAGAGGAAACAACATTTCCCAAAAACATATATAAAACCATTTCAGAAATGCTGGTGAAATAGGCTAACTAACAGCGAAGCAAATAATATTAAAATAAAAACAGAGCAAAATAAGTACACTATAAGTAATTTGAAAACAAACTTTTTTGGCTCAGTCAAGAAAAGAAGAAAACCTTAACTATGGCAGAGCGTTTCAGGATGGGTGGACGTCTCCCTAGCTGAGACTGAGATTGATCCAAAACAAGAAAAAATCCGGCACGTCTAATGTCCCAAAAACGTATTGCACCATCACATCCACCTGTAAGCAAAGCCCACTCGCTAGAAGTAGACCATTCCACAGCCATCACACCATCTGCCATCAAGAAAATACAGCACTTAGGACCCTCTAGATACACGAAACTTTATTCTTCGTTATATGTTAAAACTTAAACCCAAGAAACAAAACTAAAAACACTTGTACTTTTGTAAACAAAAACTAGAGAACCCAAAGGAAGAATATGAATCTATCAAGAGCAGAAACCTAGCTTTACGATACTAAGGTTCTAAGCATGAATCCCGCCAACACGGTGTATTGTAAATTTCCTGCTGTCCACAATTATAGGGTTCAACCAGAAAATCCAAATGCTACAAATTACAAAATGCTAAGAAAACCGACTAGGCCGGATTGTTTAAAGAAGTGAATTTTCGCAACATTCGTGACTGTCCACCCTAAATTTCAAGAACAATCCCTTCTTATATCCTCAATATTGTCATCCAAAATGTTTCATGTGTTCACATAACCATGATAAGAAGTTTAAATTTTGTAACTTTCTATGTATCAAGCGGAATTCTATGAATTTTGGGACATAACGCGGTGGCCAGACAAGGTGTGAGCAAAAGCCCCAGAGGCAATATCACAGAGGTGGACTTGAACATCTTCGGTTCTGGCAGCAATGAGCATGTGAGAAGTTGCCAACGGCGACATTGCAGTTCGGTACATCTTCCCCGACATCTTGAAGTCCATAACTACCTGAGTCGTATTCGTGTCCCAAACATTGATGTGATGATCGTACGACCCCGTCACAAACAGTCCGGTGTTGACGGGATACCACATGGCGGAGGACACCGCGTACTTATGCCCGTGCTCGTGCTGCTTATCCATCGCAAGCAGGCGCTTATGCCTCGTGATAGCTCCGCTGCCCACGTTATCCGTCCCGCGCTGGACATCGAACACGGCGGCGGAAGCATCGGAGGCGCCGGATAACATGTACCGGCCCTCCGTCAAATCGAACTGGGGAGAGTTGACGGAGCCTCGATGAGGAGAGATGATGTCTTTGTGATTGGAGAGTTGGAGTGTTTGGATAACAGGTACCGGCCCTCCGTCAAATCTACATGCCCAATACCTCGAAGGAAAGCTACTTGCTTTTTAGAGTATGCACCATAAAACTTAATCGATTTGAGTTTGCAAAAGAGCCACACCAACTCTCTATATTGCTGGGCAACTTCAACTTTCCTAGCTTGGGAAATAATCCTGAAACATTACAGGCCAATGTGGGGATGTTTTACAACAGGCATGGCAAAAAATATTGGGTCTTCAATGACTTTGATTCATTTGAGCAGAAAGAAATGTTCTATTTTGCTTGATAAATTTCAATAGAAGTACACTGACTACGGTGTAAATATGTGGATACTTCAATGGTAGAAGAACATCACTTGGGTATTTACCTAGATCAGGTTCTTGTAGATAGGGGTAGATATCAAAGACTGTGGGGAGGTGAATTTATTTATCTCATACTCGTCCTGATATTGCATATGCTGTGAGTGTTGTAAGTTAGTTTATGCACTCGCCTAGTGAAGATCACATGGTTGTGGTAATGTGAATTTTGGCATATCTGAAGTCTGCACCCGGTAAAGGAAAACTTTATGGAAAAACATGGGCATCTAAAAGTTGAGGGGTTTACAGATGCAGATTAGACTAGTAATGTTACTAACAGACGGTCTACATCTAGGTATTTTACTTTTGTTGGAGGTAATTTGGTTACGTGGCATAGTAAGAAGCTGAAAGTGGTGTCAAGGTCGTTTGCGGAAGCTGAGTATAGAGGTATGGCAGACAGAATATGTGAACTTCTTTACTTACGTAAACTTTTGAGATGTTTTGGTTTTGAACTAAAGGAGACTATGAGCTCGTTTAGATGTGCTTTTAAAATGACTAAAAACGTTTTTAGATAAAATGTTTTTTTGGTTCCAAAAACACTTAAAGTGCTTTTTGCAAGAAGCACCAGTTATGTACTTCTTCCAGGAAGGACTTTAAGTGATTTTCCAGAATTTACTTGTATTTTTACTAAGAATTGGTTCCAAAAATATTTTCACCAAAAGCGCTTTCAGTCATTTTAAAAGCATATCCAAACAAACTCTATGTAGTTATATTGTGACAATAAATCTGCAAGGGTGATAGTTGACAATAAATATGCATGTGGAGATTGATCGACACTTTGTCAAGGAAAATCTTGAAAAAAAAAGTGTCTCTATACCATTTGTGAGTTCATGAAAGCTTCTTACTCATGTAGTATCTAGTAAGGTTTTTCAAGACTTAATCATCAAGTTGGGCATAAATGATATTTATGCATCAACTTGAAGGAGAGTGTTGATTTGAGTCTTAATTGTAAATGTTATTGGAGTCATGTTTTAAGCCCTGATTTGATACTGAGGTGATTCTGAAAAAAATGGCTATAAAAAAAAAACTCTTTTTTTTATTTTTGGTAAACATTTAGTTTCAGTTTTTTTTCACAGTTTTGGGTGAAAAAAGCCAAAAACACAAAGCTGCAAAACCCAGCTTTGAAAAATCAATTTTTTTCACATCTGTTTTACATAAAAGTTTATCAAACACTATAATACTTTTTTTTTTCAAAAGCACTTTTACAAAAAAGTTTACCAAACACTCTGCTGCTTTATTTCATAGCACAGCAGAAATAGTTTTTTTTTAAAGCACAACAATACCAAACCAGCCATAAGTAGAATGAGAATATGTAATCTTTAGGATTTAGTGTCCTTGTATTTTACAATTACTTTCGTTATAGAATAAGGTGTATGTGCCTATATATTGTAAAATCCTAAAGGATCCCTCCAACCTCATCTTTCCAAATTCACTCATTTTTCTCTAATTTTAGTACGTACACCATCATTCTCCTTTTATGTTTCCTTCGTGTTGATCCAAGTTCCAACTACTCTATTCTTCCATCGCACTCATCTTTTATTTATTTTTTATTTCAACCCACCACTGATCTTCTCGTACTATTTCCCCCAAAGAACCTTCTCTACCATCTTTCTTAACTGTACCAGGTGCAAACTGTAGCCTCCTGATATATTGACCAAAAAAAAAAAAAACTGTAGCCTCCTGGTCACGGTTAAGAAATAGTAATATAAAATGTTGACGTGATTTAATCGTGACCACAGAAGGGCACGGAAGTGGGAGGGCAGAGAATCTGCCTCATTTTAAACCTTCCATTCTCGTTATTTCTACAACCGGTCCCCTCTTCATCACTCTTTCTTCTTCTCTTCCTTTCTTTCTTTCTTTCTTTTTTATCTTTTTTTCTTTTGAGTTCTTCCTTTTTCACTAACCTTTCACAAAAAAATAGGTGAAATTCATCTCTGTCGCTCACAATTCGCAAAAAAAATCTAGACCTCAAACAAACAAATCGCACACAATCGAAGTTTGAAACCAACAAATCAATTTCAAGTGTTAAGCTGCTAGGGTCTGGGTCTTCGAATTCCGACGAGCTGTTTCCATACGAACCGCGGCGCACCGTATCGTGCCGTGCCGTCGAACACAATCCTCTCTGCTCTATCTCCGGCGTTCAAGCCATTAAGGTAAACAATTTCTTATTTATAAAACGAATTAGGGAGTTACATCGGGCTTTTGAATTAGGGATTTACAAATTGGGGATATGGGCATTAATTTTTTATTTAGGGTTTTAATTTTGGAGAAATTAGTAGGCGATGCAGGGGATTAATTTGATTGCGTCAGAATTTGAGTTTTGGGATTGTTGATCTGTGTTTGTTTTGTTTAGATCAGGCATTTTCAGTTCTGTCGGTTCGTTTTCGGTTTTCAAAACTTCTTTGTATGTATGTACGCATAGTTAAATCCAAACAGCCTAACACCAGTTGATCTATTCAATCTGATTTCATCTATCATCTCGCACTCGATTTCTCTATCTTTATTTATCCATTACCTCTAATTTATAACTTTAAAATGTTTGACTGTTTTCCCGCTTTGATCAGTATGAACAAAATACTTGAGCGGAACCATCAAAGTTGCTATTCCTCACAAGACAATGTTGCTGAGAACGAAACACAGGAGATATTTCATAATTACCGAGCCTCATCAAAATTCTATTTGCATTTTTGTGTTTGTATGTGCCGGTGGTGGTATGAGCGTCTACTGACTGTTATAATTGATGGTATATATCCTCTAAGCATGCATGTTGGTTGGAGTCAAATGCAAAACCATAGAATCAGAATTTAAGGTAATCTATATGCATTTCATTTGAAGTTTCGTTTCATAGAATTTGCTTCACCGGTGCAGATGATGTTATAACTGTTTTAATGGTCTGAATGGATGATTTAGAACTGCTTCTTTGTATGCAGATTACCATATGTATTTGAGAGCACAGCTGATGTAAGTTCTCTCTCTCTTTGTCTCTGTCGCTCTGTGCATCTAACTGTTTTGTCTGTCAACTTTGCTTATAACTTACTCTCCTTGCTTTCCCCTTATCAGGAAAATTTTACTGATTGCAAATGATAAATGTTACGAGCATGGGAAAAGCATAACCAATTTTAAATCAGCTTTTCAGGTATGCATTGATTCCAGATTCAAACCATCACTTCAGTTTAGTATGTTGTTTATCATTTGTGATCATAGCACTGTCAGGCGGTGTTACTATTGTGAATGTTATGCAAGAAAGCAAAGAAAATTCTAATGGGAGAAAGCAAAGTTAAGGTGAAGATTTTGGTTTGTGCTTTAGCTTTCAATCATTTCAATGCTAATTAGGGGTTTTTCTTCATATGTTTTCTTTCGTGTTTCAACTTCCGATTTCACTCAATTTTATGTATTTGCTGAACGCCTTCTTTGTTTTACAAAATGTTTCTATATTCCCAAATAGTTGTACCAACTACCAAGAACCTACACTACTTAGATCACACGGATAGTACTTGGACCTAAAAAAAGAATGGTCAAACGGATCTTTTCTCAAAGCAAATCTCAATTGTACAAATGACTGATTTTTTTAATGTGTTGTTAACGTTTGATCGTTTTATCTTCAAAATATTATTGCTGTATCATTAACATTTGATTGCCATATTGCCAATTTTAGTTCTAATCAATTCAGCACGTGAAGTTTAGTTTCTGATCATTTTTAGGTTTGACATTGAATAGATTATTTGTACAATATTATTAAGAGACAAATATCTGTGCAAAAAGTAGAGGAAAAAAAAGGAATGAGTGGGCGTGGATCAAAGTCAATTAAAGATTTCAAAATAGTCAATTTACTGGAATCCCATACTTCGTATATCCAAAAACTGGAATTAACCTCTGATAATAGGTCATGTCATACTAATATCAATCCATTTGATTCTATTTATTCAAAGAAAAGGATTCATTGTCCCATGACAATCAAAAGAGAGAGAGATGTTGATAAAAAAAAGGTTTGATCTTTTGGGAAAAATGATGAAAACGGTTTAATTTAATTTTGATATATGATTAAGAATACGTGCTTTCGAAAGGTTTCAGTTTTTTGTGTTCTTAAGTTTATGTCTCTAAAAGCACCTTAATTTTGTGATTAATTTAATTATTTTCATTTTGAAGATGAAATTGGCAGAGAGAATGTTGCGTCAAGATGATCTTGGAGGCAGTCAATGTACACAGTACTCTTAGGCACATGTATATTCAGAACTTTCTACACCTTCAACAATATTTCAAACACCGCAATAATGCCAGGTACAGCAACTTATGAAAACTAAAAATCAAGCAAAAAATTATTTTAAATTATTCAAAATTTAATTTAAAATGGGCAGAAGATTGTCTTCGTTAAAACCCAAAACCATTACACACAGAAATAACAAACATGTTAACAAGGGAACTAACTATGCAGCAAAGTTGTTAATTCTTTATATATATTGAGTGTAGTTTTGCCACGACCACCACAATCCATCAGCAACATCTGCATCACCTTCGCTCTCTTTGTTAGAATCATCATAGCTTCCGTCATCATTAACATCGTCACCCTCACCAACACCATCATCTGCATCAGCAGTCATCATCACCAACACCATCATCTGCATCAGCGGTCATCATCACCAACATCATCCTCATCATCACCACAAATCATCTTCTGTTATCTGCACTCCTTGTAGTTCTTATGAAGAGATAAGGCATGACCTTCTAATTTGGTTTTTTCTCCCTCATTTTTCAAATTCCTTCAAAATCTTGCAATTTGCCTTTCTAAATTAGCTTAAGAAATAATTCGTTAATTTGATCATTGAGATTGGTTCTGAAATTCCAATTTGTTTGAGCAATGACAAATTGGGATTGGTTTTTAAATTCCCCATTGAAAAATACATAGCAATTTCAGCTATTGTTTGTTAAGCAAATACATAGCTAATAATTAATGTCTGTTTACTCTCAAAAAACCTTTCCCAAATCCTCAAATACATAGCTAATTCAATTAAACGCACATTTGATTGCTGCAATCAATGTCAACTATTCCTTGGGAGTAAGCATTGTTCAATTTTAATTGCAAATGGCAGTTGAAATTATCTTATTTATTACCACGATTGATTTGAATATGTAATACACAATGTTTAGATCATTTGATCGGTACTTACTTAAGTTTAATACTGGCAGTTTGGCTGTGATCGAATTGATCCAATCTCGAATAGTGTGGCATGTGAGATGATAACATACTAACAGAGGAAAAGGAGTTGATGCATCTGTGTTTGATTTACAAATTTTGGCAAATCCTTGCCATTTTTTTGGTTTCCTAGTGATATATATCTATCTTCATAACCAAATAGCGATAACTTCGAGTTTCTAGATGTTTTAATGTGTATTGAGTCCTGCATTTTTGTAACGTCCGTGCACGTTGTCACTAAGATCTTTTAGTTTTTGGCTACTTTAGCTTTTCAACATTGTATTGTAGTTTTTAATTTATCTTTGTTGGGTAGAGGGCATGTGCTCTGGGTTTTGGTGTTTAGCGAACATTCTGAGCTTCATTACTATTTTAATGTTTTCTGTCTGCCCTACAATGAAATGAACATTATAATCAATGACTAAAATATTGATAATATCGGCGATATATCGTCGATATTATCGTTTTTCAGAGACACCGATATTTTCCCACGTATCCGTCTCATTATCGTCAAAATATCGCAATATTATTGATAATATCGCGATATATTCGATATTATCCAAAAGTCGTCGTGGCTCTGTCGTCGGAAAGGCAGCCGAGGCTGCGTCGTCCCAGCTGCCCAGATCTCTCTCTGCAATCCAGGCTCAGACCCAATATATGCGCCTCAACGACGCCGATTGCCCCGCCGTTGTCGAAGTCGCGACGAAAGAGCTCGCGGAACGGATCGCAGTTGTAGATCCAGAACCCGTGGTCTGTCCCCACGGCGAAGCAGGCGTGGTCTTGGTTGAAGCAGACGTGGAACAGAGATGGAGGCGAGCGCGGCGCCGGCGGGGCAGGCTCTGGGGGGAGGAGGAGAATTGGTGGTTGTTGTGGAGGTTGAGGTTGGGGTTTGGGGGCGATTAGGGGTCGTGGTGGTCGTCGCTGGAGTCAACGACAGAGATGGGGTTGTCGTCGGTGGGATCGGTGAGGAAGGCGGGTGCAAGGCGGAACCAAAAACTCTGCAAACCCAAAAACAAAAAAGCTTTGTGGAAACCCAGAAGCTGTGCGCAAACCCAGAAGCTTTCATCTCAGACTTGAAACCTAGAAACTCTGTCCATCCTACAAACCCAAAAGCTTCGTACTCCCCATTCATCGACCACCAGATCAAAAGAGACACCCAAAAATTTATGAAGCCAAAACATAGAGAGACAGATAAAAGGATTCAAAACACAACAATCAAAAACTCAGATAACGATAGTTTCGAACCCAAATTTACAAATTTACAAAGAAGAAAAGGGGAATTTTAGGAATTTTCCTGAGAAAATATTTTTTTTTCTTCTCAAAACCCAGATCTCAGAACTCGATAATTACGAAGAGAACTAATGCACTGCAAGTCTGCAACTTTTTGTGGGTTCTAGACTAAAAGTAGCAGCATAGAAAGGTCAAAGAGGCAGTTTTTTTTTTCTTTCTATTTTTTATATTTTGTTTAGTATATAGAAGCAAATATGGGATGATATTTGGGCTTTAAGCCGATGGGCCATATTAGAGCTCATATTTTATGTACCATTATGCTTTGCAAGCAATCCATGTGTCTCTTTTTCCTCCAATAAACTCAATAGGGTCTCTATACTTCATTTAATTTTTTTCAAATTCTCAATATATTACAACTAGAAGTATATAGTTTTTTTTTAAGTGTAAATACACTTATTTATATAATATTTTATAAATTACTTAAATCCGTCTAACCCGCCTAGGCGCTAAGCCCCAGTCCACCGCCCGACTAGTGCCTAATGTCATTTAGAACCTTGCTTTTATCTAGTTAGGGTTCATCGACTTGTACCCAGTTCCTAAATTTGAAAAGGAAAGGAAAAAGAAAAGGAACTGAGAAGCTTTGACAAAAAAAAAAAAAAGGAACAAGAAGCATCTGGAAAGGATAAGAAAGAGGGGGGAGAGATAAAGAAATGACAAAAAAATATTTAGATCCCAAAAATAATTTAGTCCATGATTTAGTCAAACAATGTACCAAACATTCAATTATTCTTATACTAGTTAGTCTATGCCAAGCCAATTCAATTTAGTTCCTGAACTTAATTTAGTCCAAGATAGTCCGATGAAACAAATGCACCCTAAGTTTATGACTAACCATGCACATGGGTAAACTATCATTTAACCCCTAAACTATTGCTGATAACTAATTCATTATATATAAATGATTATGGTGTGTTTAAACTTCTTTCATTAATTGCTACATATTTTCTACACTTACAATGTTTGTCAGCTCGCTTTATAATCAACTTAAATCAGTTAAATCCATCATGCAATGCATTTCCTTCCAATTTTTTTTAATAAACTAATAGATAATTGACTAAATAAACATCCTGCAAAGTTTCAATAAAAATTTCCAAGTTTTTCTTACAATTTCTGTGGTTTCCATATTATTTTTATCAATATCGATAATATCCCGATATTTCCGTGTTTTTGGATTACCGATATTTTCGATATCATCGATATTTTATACCTTGATTACAATAACCAATATAACAATAAAATTAGTCACATATTCCAAGCATAATGCATCAAAAGTGCGCTGAAACATAATTCTAACTAAAACGCAGTTAAGCAAGAATAGGGTAGATAAGCATATTGCTAGATGACCGATTCCAGAATGCATTTTAACAGCTTTATCCAGATGGTAATTGAGAACATTATCAAGCATAAATGACTGGTCATCAGCTGGCAGTGCATCCCCATCATTGTACCTGGATAGAATAATTTAAAACCCCATAGTGGGTTAGAGCATTGCCAAGCACCAAGCAAAGATGTCTCAATATGATTCGTTAGTTAGTTTTCATGACACAATTTCAATTTCTTTGCCTTCTTTGGAAATTTGTGTGCTTATCTTTGTTTTTTTTTTTGGTTTGCTAATTTTCATGTGCTTTGTATTCATGATTGTTTATTTTGTAAAGGAAACGTGGGATATAATAGAGATGCAAGCAAATTTCTAATCTTTGTCTATCCGGTTTTCACTTTGTTTAATTTGATCTGATTTTACCTCCTTTTCGTTGCTTTTGAGGAAACCAAATTAAATATGCCTTTCGATCTTTGTATGTCATGCTTATGTTCTCCTTTATCGAGAGACTGATTTACTGTTTAAAATTGGTTACAATCTCTTATAGTTGCCCTTTTTGTTGGTTCTGTAGAAACAAAGTGACATGTGGATTTTTGTCTTTCTATATCATGCTTATGTTGAAATGTTATACCTGCCAAAACCATATGTTAAAATGTTGAATTGGTAAACGTTTTTTGTTGTTATGTTTTTAGGACTTCATTAACCGTTTAGAAGCGCAGCCAACGATGCGAGAGCAGAAAGGGAGCAAGCATGTGAGGTAATTTTTTATGTTGAATCAAGTGGTTATGAATTTAGTCGAACATTTGTGTGCAAGTTTGGTTTCTATATGTATTGCGATTCATGTTTGCAGTGATATTATTGTAACATCAATCCTAAAATGTATTGTGTCAAGAAGCAATAAAAGGAATGTAATGTGTAAGTGTGTTTGATTATTCAAATGCAAAATTTGTAATTTTTGGAACGAGAATTGCAATTAAACTTAACGGACTGCTGAGCAGAAGTTTCATTAATTCAGTTTTGATAAATGATTGAAGGTTGCTCTATGATTCTATTGCTGTTTTGATAATTATAAGTTTAGAAAACAAAAGGGATGTAACGAAAATGAAAGCTTCGAATTTGGTGAATGATATGTTGGTATGTGTGTGTTCTCTTCAGGAGAATCGGTTGATGTTTTTAATTGTGTAATATATTTTCCTTGGTCTGAATGCACGTCCGATTGCTTGCCTTCCCATAGATGGGTTAAGTTGGACATCCAGAAGAATTTGTTTGCATAGGAACTTTTTCTTTTCTTTTCTCTGTGATCTGTTTTGTTAAAGGTGGTGATAAAGATTTATCAATATTGTTTGTTCAGAGTTAGGTGGAAATTGGGAGGGAGTAAATTGTGATTCTAAACAGGATCATCTTGAGATATTCTTTTAAACTATAATTTATATTCTTTGCTATAGTACGGAAGACTTAGCTGCTTGAACAAGAACGATTGCTGCAGGGCGTTCTACATGATTTTGGCTTTCAACATTTTTGCTTCAAGACTTAGCTGGTTGAACAAGAACGAAACACCATCTAAACTGCAAGGCAAAATATGTGTGGACTGCATGTTACTTCTGTTTCTTACGGAAACAGGCATCCTGCATGTTTTTGGCTTTGCACGTTTATGCTTGAAAACTTAGATGCTAGAATAAGAACGAAGCAGTTTTTATGTTTTTTGTCAACTGCTCAAACATGTGCCTAACCTACAGGATATATATTTTGCCACATTGGGCAAGATTTGTGTGAACTGTATGTTAAGCATCCTGCATGTTTTTTGCTTTGCACGTTTATGCTTGAAAACTTAGATGCTAGAATAAGAACGAATCAGTTTTTATGTTTTTTGTCAACTGCTCAAACATGTGTCTAACCTACAGGATATATATTTTGCCACATTGACTACAGGGGCAAGATTTGTGTGAACTGTATGTTACTTCTGTTTCTTCTGTATATTAGGGAACCAAAATGTTCAGTTTCGTCATGTTCATTGTACAATGTTTTTTCATGTCAGTTCAATTGAATGTATATAAAAACGAAGCTGCACATCTTATTGACCTCATTCACCCATCTATCCCTTTCTTCATTTATGATTGTGTTGAATTCATTTAGGTAAAATGTATCTTATTCATGCAGTTCAAGATGATGCATTCAAATCCCGCAGCAACGCGCGGACACATTTTCTAGTATATTATATTCAGAGCTTTCTACACCTTCAACAATGTTTCCATTACCGCTTGTGAAAACTAAAAATCATAAGCAAAAAATTATTTGAAATTTAATTTAAAATGGACAGAAGATTGTCTTCATTCAAACCCAAAACCATTATACACAAATAACAAATATGTTAACAAGAGAACTAACCATGCAGCAAAGTTGTAGATTCTTTATATATGTTGAGTGTAGTTTTGTCATCACCACCACCACAACTACTACGACCCATCAGCAACATCTGCATCACCATTACCGTCACTCTCGTCATTAGAATCATCATAGCATCCGTCATCATTAATATCATCACCGTCACCAACACTACAGTAGACATCATCATTAGATTCATTACCCTCACCAATACCATCATCTGCATCAACGGTCATCATCGTCGTCATCAAGCACACTCCGTCTAATCGCCGTCTCTGTTATCTGCACTCCTTGTAGTTCTGGGGAACTCTTCCACTCAAAGCAGTTAATCTTCAACCAAGGGCAATCGTATATATTTACAGTTTTCAAGGATGGAAATTTGACAATGCAATTTCCAGAGAAGAAATCTTGCAGACGTGGTAGATGGTGAAGTTTCAAACTTTGCAACTGGCTAAAAGAAATCTCACCATCATTTCCTGCATCATCTCCATCTGATGTCGTTGCCCCTATTTCTTTCATGTTTTCACAAAACTCAACCGTCATTTCTCTTAGCCGCTTTAAAGTTTTGGCCACGGAAGACGATAACACAAAAGTTAAACTATTACAATGACGCACCACCAAGCTTGTTAAGTTGGGCAACACAACCTGCAGTATTTGTACATTCCATTTTTAGAGAGAAGAGAATTCACATTAATTGTTATTATCTAGTCAAATTGTATCTTTAGATAAAAAAAAATTGTACCAATAGATATCTCTTGATAAGTACTTAGATAAAACTGAACCACTTCAAATGCTCAAATAATAGTTTTACCTTGTCGTAAAAAAGAAGGCATACTACTTTAGTATGAAGTACAGGATGAAAGACAAATCCGGGACCACAATGGTCTAGCTTCAAACTCTCCAAAGACAGAAACTGGACATTACATCTTACTGAGCATAATCTAGAGAGGCTTGGAAGATATTCCAGATGCAGATACTGTAGCTTACAAAATATGCCATCTGTTTTTTCTTCACAATATTTTTTTGTCGAAACTATCTCTCTCATTGATTTACATTTGAATATCTCAAGTTTTTGAAGTTGTACAAGATTTCTAGCCATGGAAGACGATAACACAAAAGTTAAACTATTACAATGACGCACCACCAAGCTTGTTAAGTTGGGCAACACAACCTGCAGTATTTGTACATTCCATTTTTAGAGAGAAGAGAATTCACATTAATTGTTATTATCTAGTCAAATTGTATCTTTAGATAAAAAAAATTATACCAACAGATATTTCTTGATGCGCACTAGATAAAACAAATCACTTCAAATGATCAAATATATGTAAATTTAGCCACACAAAACTAGGAGTTCTATTGTGGTTGTTTCTTTTTTCTTTGTAAATTATATCGCTTAAATAAAAAAAATATAAAAAAAAGTACTAATGGCATAAATGGGAAAGAATGACACCAGCGCATACCTCCTCAGTAATGATATGTGTAAATTGGGCATTGTGTTCCACATGGAGACGCTTGAGTTGTTGAAAATCTTCACTACCTGAGTGGTACAGAACATTATTAGCTCCCCACCCATTCAAATGCAAATCTTCACATGATCTCTTCAACAACATTTCTAGACCATGGTCCAATTCACAGCCGGTTGGGAGCTTGAGCTTCAATGTGTTGAGGGTTTCATCCACATCGTACCATACCCACCAAGGACCGATTAATATTTGGTATCTTTTTAACTTGTCAGTGAACAAGTCCGTCGGAATACTGCCAGCATCTGGAACATGTATGCTTAATGCAGCTAAATGAGGCAAGTCCTTCAGTTCTGAAAGGCTTGCATTACTTCTTTGTCCGGTTACGCCTTCGGGCACCCATCCGTTGAAGCTCTTTTTCATTCTCAAGTCTTCTAGACTTGTCATACGTGATATAACATTAGGTGAAATCACTTTGAGGTCAGAGCAGCCGCTTAAATCCAGCAGTCGAAGACGAGTCAATTTCCCTATTTCTTCAGGCAACTCTTTAAACCTGGAATACATAAAACTGAGAATTTCTAGTTGCGATAGCTGTCCGACTAGAGTTATGTCTGCCAACACGCATCGCTCCAAACACAATGTCCGAAGATTTTCTAGGAGATGAAGAGATTGAGGCAGTGACGAAAAGCGTGCATTGTTTAAATCCATAACTTTAAGCTTTTTCATCTCCACAAAAAAGTTACCTGGTATTTCAAGCAAGTCACCATCATGTTCCAAATGAAACAACTCCAGTTGTTGGTATTTCAAAACTTCAGGAAGCCTAGGGATGTTTTTGCAAGACAAAGAGATCATTGTGCAATTTTCGGAAAAATCCTTATTGTTTGGCCATTCCTTCAAGTCATCTCCTTTTGCTTTTAGTAAGGCATGTTGGTCTTTGGATGCAATCGAGATGGCAACATCACGTAACAAATCATGCATTCTGATTGATGTATTGTCCTCGGAGTCAAGTAACAGACAAAAATCTTTAAGCTCTTCAATCTGCGCATGCAACGCATTTTGTGCATGCTCCACTGAATCAATGTTCTTCTTAAACAAACCCAAACCAAATGTATAATTCAACAAGCTTGTCAGAGAAGTGTAGCTTCCCCCGAGATGGACCAAAATTCCACAGATCAAGAATAGTGGCTTAAGCTTTTGATCATCCAATTGATTGTAACTCCACTCTAAAGCCGAGTGTGCTTCTTGTTCGGCTGAGTTTTCATTGTCAAACACTTCTAGGTTTCTCAAGGCATTCTCCCATACTGGTAAAGTACTTCTATTTCTTAAAGAGCTTGCGACTGTGACAACCAAAAGTGGCCAACCTCGGCATTTTTTGGCTACTTGGGGTGCCACAGTTCGTATTGCGGGATTTTTAACAACACCACCTGCCTTCACCTCGAACAAATGCCAAGCTTCTTCCTCGTTTAAAAATTGAAGCTCAAATTCTTTTTGCAACCGCTTCTCTGAGGATAGCAATTTTCGAGTTCTGGATGTCAACAGGATTCTACAAGTCGGCAGACAAGGAAGTCCTACACTCTGCAAGTCAATCTCTTCCAAAATGTTGTCTAAAATTACAAGAACTTTCTTGTTTTTTACCCTCTCATGTAGACGACGTGCTCTTACTGCCATAATATCGCTTTCCTTAACTTCCATACCCAAGTTTATGGCAATTTCTTTTTGAATTCCTTCAGGGTCTGGATTATTTTGCAGACTTCTTACCATAACCGCCTCAGCAAATAACTTTTCTTTTTCAGCTTGCCTAAGGACTTCTTCAACCAGTGTGGTCTTCCCCACGCCGCCAATACCATACACCAAAATCAGGCGGGTATCAGGAGTTCTCAGTTCATCCATGATATTCTTTACAGTTGAAGTCCTCGAATCAAATGCCTCATAATGTTTGTCAGAAACCATGGCTACCTCTTGTGGGCGGACATTGTCCGAAATTATAGCGAAATCTTTTTTTGCGTAGAGTTCAACAACCGCCTGCTTCAACTTTGTTGATCTCCGGCCTAGCTTGTAACGGAAAACCGGGTTTGGACAAACCCCACGGAGACAGCTCATCTTTGCTTGCGTATCAGGATTCCGTAATTCGTTTGCCTTCTCGGTGATCTCAACCACGTTGTTCAGCCAGTTCTGGACGTCAGTGTGGATTAGTTCACCTTTTTCTTCAGCTTCAACAACCTTGTGCTCTAGCCGCTCTCTAGCGGCACTTAATTCGTCCACTTGAGTCCGTAGATTCTCAAGGTTCCTTTTGCAGTGAGCTAGGTAACCCACTTGGCGTATAGCTGGTCCAACTGCATACTCGGCAACTTTTCCGACAAGTAGACTTACAATATCCATGCCTGCTGATGAATACAAATTAAATTAGAAAAAAAGAGGAGCTGAAGAAATACTTTACTTTTCTAATTGACTTATGAGTTATGATCTTTCAACAACTTACAAATAAACACGGTACATTTCAAAGTGTAACATGAAAAACGGAAAATTCTATCCCACTTCTTGAAATAGATTACTTTTTGAATAAAACCTTGTCTAAGATTAGAAACTAACTCTAGTTTCTTGGAATTTAATTGTAATTTTTCAATATTAATTACGTTTAAATAAAATGAGGCCCACTAACACTTTTGGTTCTCATCTCTATTAGATAGATGATATAAATGATGGTTAAATTATGTGGTAAGAGTAGCGTTTTGTCAAAAGGTTATTTCCAACAACCTAGAATGAATTTCAATGAAACCTTTGCTCTAATGGCAAGGTTGGACACTATTAGGACTTTAATTGCTTTGGCCACACATAAATTCAGCTTTTCTCAATAGCATACTTGAATAAGGTTTTGTGGTTCCAAATAAAGATGAGAAGATGTTCAAAGTAAGGCAGGCACTGTATGGACTGAAGTAAGCACCAAGGTCTTGGTACGGTGAAATTGACTACTACTTCAGCAAGAGAGGTTTCAAAAAAAGTTCAAGTGAGGCAACAATTTATACAAAGACGGGAAAAGGCTCAGAAAAGCTAATTGTGTTTATCTATGTTGATGATGCGGTGTTCACTGTAAGCAATGAAGTTATGATTTCTGAACTCATGCTAGAAGCAATGAAGCTATGATTTCTGAACTCATGGAGGATATGATGAAGCATTACGAAATGACTAATTTGGGATTTCTTCATCACCTTCTGGGAATTGGAGTGATTCCAGAATCCAATGGTATTTTCATACATCAGCAAGAATATGCACAGACCTTACTTGAGAAATTTGGACGGAAATGATGCAAGTCAATTGCTACCCTATTGATTACAAATGAAAAATTGTAAAAATGATGGAACTGAAGCTACCGATGAGACTCCAGTGGTATTTTCTTGGGCTTCAGTCAAGCAACAAAGTTTTGCACAGTCCACCGCAGAAGCTAAGTATGCGAGTGTTGCTGAAGCAACATTTCGAGCTATATGGCTAAGATTTGTTCTGAAGGATTTTCGAGAAATACTATTGGATGCCACACCGTTCATGTGTGACAACAATTCTACAATAACCAATACTAAAAACCATGTGTTCCATCAGAAGACTAACACATTAAAAGAAAATTTCATTTCATCGTAGAGGCACTGCTGGAAAACACAATTGAGTTGTTGTACTGCAAGTTTGAAGATCAGACTGCAGATATTTTTAGCAAAACTCTGCCTAAACACAGATTTGTCTATCTGAGAGGACGGCTTAGAGTCAAAGCATAATCCATTTAGAAGGGAATGTTGGAGCTAAATGAGATTTGGTTTTGATCCTACAACTTGGAACACAAGAAATTTGTTTGTGTTTGTTTGCTTGAATTCCATAAGGCTAGTGTTATGTAGCTGCTAGTGTTACTTTGTTGTTAGTGAACTAGGTGTGGACTTGGTTTCATTAGACAAGTGTATGCACCAAATCAGTTTTTTAGATTGAAGGGCTCAAGGTTATTATCTTTTTGGTAGTGAAGCAGAAACGATAAGGATGTATGAAAGGTGCTGAGCTGCTACTATTAGCTCAAGCATTTCATCTCTAAAATTCTCTGATTAGTTCTTCTTTCTTTTTCAAGATTACATCACGTATATACACTAAACTATTACATATGTAACATAAACGTACGATAAAGAATCAATACACTAACTAAAAACTACAAGCTTGCATGGCACCAGATTTAGAAGCAAACCAAATGCCCCACTTTTTGCCCAAAAACTCACAATTGTAGTTAAAAAAAATAAAAATAAAGCATAGGGTTAATTGTTATGACCTAGGGTTAAGCGATTACGGGTTTAGGACTCCGCCTAGAGGCCGAGTCCTAAATCTTAAATTATAAGCTCCACCTGCCCGCATCCCGATTCCGACACCCTTATCCATTCACTTGTCATACTCCAATTGATTCGTATATGTAAAATTGCTTTAGTGTTATAAAGTAAATTGATTCTACAAACTAATGAATTTGGAGCAGTTTTCTCTTTTTATGAAGGGCCTAATTACATGTGAAAAGCCCCTAAATCAAATCAAATATGACGACAACCACCAAATTACCATAAATGAGATCCAAGATTCTAACTCAAATCAAATATGGTTATAATTAAAGAACGTACCCTTAGCTCTGTTGGTTATGAATGAAGTGAGTTGCTCTTCAATATATACATTCCTTGGAGCACCAATACAAATCTGTCGTTCTGTAAATTGAGAATAAGCTAATGAAGTAAGAAGGGAGAGTAAGTAATAATTTCTTTTTTTCTTGCAAAGTTCTTCTGGATACAATTGCAATTTGCTAACTAAAAGCAAAAAGAACTAAGAAAGCTCAAAGCACTAAGTTTTATCTTCTTCTTCTTCTAATTTACCAACATGTGTACCCTAAAACTAAATGAAATGGTTATCAAACGGACCCTAAACCGCATGTAAAATTATGTACTTCACTAAGGTCGACTAAGAAAAGAAGTAGGTCACCAATTAGGATGGACTAGAAAGTTCTGCCCGCGCATTGCCGGGAGATTAAAAATTGTAAGAGAGTTTGTGTTTCGAAGATACAAAGAGTATGCCAAAACAAGCAAATTATTTTTGCGTTAGCGCTAAAAGCTTTTGTCCAATATTTGTTGATTGTTAAGGAAGCATCCTAGGCAAGGAAAGAAAAATATTGAAACACATGAAGCAAATTTATATGACAATAGAATTATACCACAAATAAAATAAAGGATAGAGTATGGTTACCTAGTTGTTTTTTTTTTTTGTAGTTGTTGTTGTTGTGTGGATTGGAGTCTGCTTTTGTACTAATTGGAGAGGACGTTTTTTCAGCAATTCAGCAGGACTTCACCACTACCAACATTCTTAGCTAGATAGTGAACGTTGTATGAGGCATCGTTCTTATCTACAAACATGAAATTTGAAAAGATGTAACTGTTAATTCTTGAACCAACTTCTGCCTATATACAATGAAAAAAAAAAAACAAATCACAATTTCAACTCACTCTTATCAAAATGTATAAGATAATTTGAATTAGAAAAATTCACCCAAAAAAGATTAAAATTATCATATTTATAAATCTCAAAATCACAAAACTCCCAAATTTAAACAAAACAAACTCCACATATGTGTTTTTCATGTTATAATCTCAAGTAGAATGGACTTACATACAATTGTTATAAAACACTTATACCAAAATTTAGTCACATTCTTAGTCGTAAGTTATTGATTTGGTAAAAGTTGGTGAATCATAGTGTATTGATACATTCATAGTTTTTTAATCAATTTTTGCATACAATTAATAATATCCGTTGTATGTTTACATTAGTTCTTTCCTAAATTTATGTTCTCAGTTCTTTATTTATTATTAATTCATAAGAAATTAATTTTTTTTTTTTTTAAGAAAAAAGGCGGGGAATGTAGTAAATAACACATTCACTGGGCTAGGAAAACGAAAATCAAATAAGTTACTCGTGAGTTTGGTTGACTGTGGCTAGAGAAAGACTAAAACGCCTCTGTATAAAAAATAAAAAAAACTAAAGCTTGTAATAGTGCTGAAAAGCATATCTGATGAAAGGAATAATAAATGATAAACAAAAATTAGAAATATCTTCAATTTTTATACCATTAGAATGCCAATTGTCATATCTACTTGAGCACTATGAAGAGAATAATTTGCTTCAGTGTTCTCGGATTTGCAAACATTTGGAGCACATTGCAAATTGTTGTTGTGTCACTACCAATGGAGTAGAATAGCTGGCACCGAAAAAAGCAAATAATTTGTTATTAAGCATGCAGACAATATATTTCACACTTATCAAAACAATTATTTCTATTAAATACAAATTAAATATCTATCTTATTTATAAAAAATAATGCATGGTGGAACAACTCAATTATATATATATATATATATATATATATATATATATATATATATATTTTTTTTTTTTTAGTACAACGATATATTTTACATTAAAAGGAGGATGACTCCGCCACATATTTGGTATCCAATTCGCCGTTCACAATATTTAAACTTAAACCTCTCATTCACATGTGTGATATCCACTCTTTTTAATTTTCGGTTGTCAAAACAGATGAATTAAAGTATAAAACCTGAAAAAATTCTATAAAAACATGGTGAAAATACAATTTCTAAACAACTTAATCATCAAGTGAGTTTAGAAAGATAAAAAAGTTGGTAAAATTATAGTGGTAAATCTGTATAAGAAAATATGAAATACCTCAGGACAAATAGATTGGCATTAGAGGACGATCAAATATGTAATTTCAGAGTATTTAATTAAAATTTTAAATGATTATATGAAATTCAATATTCAATTAGAATTTTTAAAATAATTTATTAAAATCCTTAAAAATTCATTTGTCTTCAATTATAATTTAAAAAAAAGAAAAATTATAACAGTTGAATTCAATTAGAAATTGAGAAATTGATTTTAAAGAATTTGAAAAAGTTAGGAATTCGAGGGAATTTGAAAGAATTTTAAGCATCTATAAATTTCATCTCATCCTATAATATTTTGAGGGAATTGCATCAAAATTTATATGAAATCTTTACAGATCAATTTAATTCCGTAAAAATCCATGAATTTATAAAATTGATTAAAATTTTTGAAATTTGACTCCTTTGACTTTTGGGTTAGTTTGGGTGGTGTTTGGAGGTGATACGGTGGTGGTTCTTGGTTTTGCCGAGAGGGAGAAGGAGAGTTGCAGAGGGGGACAGATGGAATGAGAGAGAGAGAGAGAGAGAGAGTGACAGTATTGGGAGATGGGGGAGTCTGAGTGTAATGAGGGAGTAAATGAGGCGTGGGAGGGAGGGGGAGAGGAATTAATGGAGTGCAATGAAGAGTCAGATGGATTGGATGGGTGAGAAACCAGATGAAAATTTAGGAGATCCAGCTGGAGGGCAGTCTAGGCACAACAACCAAGAAAAAGAAAAAAGATGACGGACGCGTCTAAAATGTAAAAAAGGTTCGAAACGTGCATGATTGACGCGCATGGTTGACCAAAAGTTGAAGGAAAAAGTACAGGAAAAAGGGGGAGGACGTAATAATTTCTTTTTTTTTCTTGCAAAGTTCTGCTGGATACAATTGCAATTTTCTATCTAAAAGCAAAAGGAACTGAGAAATCTAAAAGCATGAAGTTTTATTTCTTCTTCTAATTTAACATGTGTAGCCTAAAGTTATTCGAAACAAATTTATATGACAACAGAATTATCCTACAAAGAAAATAAGGATTGAGTGTGGTTACCTAATGGTTTTTTTTTTTTTTTTTGGATTGGAGTTTGGTTCAAACCAATTGAAGAGGACCTTTTTTCAGCAATTCAGCAGGACTTCACCACTAGCAACATTCTTAACTAGATAAAGAACGTTGTATGAGTGCATCGTTATTATCTACAAACATGGAATTGGAAAAGATGTAACTGTTAATTCAACCTTAAACCAACTTCTGCCTATATAGAATGACAAAAACAAATCACAATTTCAACTCACTCTCTCATCAAAATGTATAAAATAATTTGAATTAAAAAATTCACAGATTAAAATTATGATATTTATAAATCTCAAAATCACAAAACTCCCAAATTTAAACAAAACAAACTCCACATGTGTTTTTCATGTTATAATCTCGAGCAGAATAAACTTGCGTACAATTTTTATAAAACAACACTTGTATAACACTTATACCAAAATACTCACATTCTTAGTTGTAAGTTATTGATTTGGTAAAAGTTGGTGACTCATATAATGTATTGATACATTCATAGTTTTTTTAATCAATTTTTACATACAATTAATAATATCGGTTGTATACTTACACTCGTTCTTTCCAAAATTTGTGTTCTCAAATTTTTATTTATTATTAATTCAGAAGAAAATAATTTAAAAAAAAAAAGAGAAGAAAAAAAAAGGGCAGAGAATGTAGTAAATAACATATTCACTGAGCTAAGAAAACTAAAAAGTTACTCATTGCATCAACAAATATAGTTAATGAATCTGCTTGACTGTGCTGCTTAACTGTAGTTAGAAAGAAACTGAAATATCTTTATGAATATTTCTAACCTTCAGAATAGATCATTTAAAATAAAAATATATATCCATGAGTTCCAAAAAATCTGAATCCTGTCATAATGCTGAAAAGCATATCTGATGAAAGGAATGATGAATGAAAAAATAAAACCAAAGAAGGAGAAAATGTGAAATTCCCAAATTAGTGTTACACTACAACACTAGCAATCACCTTGTTTATGTTAAAAAAATAGTTTAAATAATGTTTTGTTGGAAAATATAGCATGCCAGCTGTCATCGGCTTGAGCACTATGGAGAGAATAATTTTGCTTCAGTGTTCTTGAATTTGCAAATATTTGGAGCACATCGTAAATTGTTGTGTATCACTAGACTACCAACGAAGGAAAATAGCCGGCACTAAAAAAAGCAAATAATTTGTTATTAAGCATGCAGACAATATATTCACATTTATCAAAACAATTATTTCTATTAAATACAAATTAAAGCAGATTAAATATCTATCTTATTTACTAAAACTAATCATGGTGGAACAAAACATGAATATACTTAACATGAATATTTTTTTACTTTTCAAATATTTTTATAATTTTCAATCGTTAGATAAATGAATTAAAATATAATTTTTTTTTTTTATAAAAACATGGTGAAAACACTTCTAAACAACTTAATCATCAAGTGAGTTAAGAATTATCAAAAAGTTGATAAAATTATATTGGTAAATCTGTATCAGAAAAGTTGAAATATCTCAGGACAAATAGATTGGTAACTATTAACGTAAAATATTATATAATTGAAACCATTGACGAAAAAATTGAATTTGAGAACATTTTTTTCAATGGATTTTGCTTCGTTGTTCACATTATAGATTATCTTGATTAGAGGACGGATCAAATATGTAGACGATCAAATATGTAATTTAAAGGTATTCAATTAAAATTTAAAGTAATTATATAAAATTCAACATATTCAATTATGATTTTATGATAGGTTGTTAAAATTCTTAAAATTCGATTGTATCTAATTAGGATTTTAATGAAATTTATACTTTCTAAGTGCATTCAATTACAAATTGAGAAATTGATTTTAAAAAATTAAAATATTTGAGAAATTATAGAAAATTTGAGTGAATTTCAAGCATTCATAAATCTCACATCTTTCATAAAAACTTTTAAAAAAAATACTTAATCAAAATTTATAAGAAATTTTTACAAATTAATGAAAGTACATAAAAATTCATGAATTTATAAAATTCATTAAAATCTTTTAAATTCTGAATTGAATACGTGCACCTAACACTCGACAATTCACCGTAAAAAAATAGAACCATTATCCCTCATAAAAAAATATGAACTATTATCCTTATTGCGATGTATTTAATCGGATCACAAACAATCCCATGATATTCTCATAATATCATGAGGGCATAAACACATACAATTATCAAGAAGAACACAGAACCATTAACCCACTTCTCCACCGCCTTGACCGCTTTGATTTTTGGGTGAGTTTGGATGGTGTTTGGAGGTGATACGGTGGGTTTTGCCGAGAGGGAGAAGGAGAGTTGCAGAGGGCGACAGATGGGAGGAGTTTGTGAGGGATGAGAGAGAGTGACAGTATTGGAAGATGGAGGAGTCTGAGTGTAATGAGAGATCAAGTGAGAGGCGTGGGAGAGACGAATTAGTGGGAGGGGTGCAATGATGAGAGAGGAATTATATAGAAGAACACAGAACCATTAACCCAATTCCGGAGAATGAGGATTCTCTATGTGAGGATTCCGAGAATTTTCAGGTTGTGTTTGTTCATCGTAAATCGGACGAATCAGAAATTATTTTAAATATTTTTATTTTATATTAAATATAAATAGTATTTGATCAAAACTAATCTATAATATACGATGAACGGACATGATTTAAAGATTTTCAGGATCAAGACCCGAAAAGGATCCTTCTGGAATTCCGGAGATCCAAGTGGAGGGCAGTTTCGGCACATCAACGAAGAAAAAGAAAATAGATGGCTGGCTGACGCGTGGAAACTGTACAAAAAAAGTATGGAAACGCATATGATTGACGTGCATTATTGACTCACTAAAAGGAAGGAAATAGATGGGTTGTCAGCCACCCATGTGCAATCCCAATTGCATTATTTTTATTTTGATCGGACGACATTGATCTGGACGGTCCTGATTCAAAATTATTAATTTTAAAATTTAAATTTATAAAAATACATTAAATCTAACGGATGAGGTCGAATATGATATATTTAACTGTAAAAAAAAAAGATCTAACGGTCTAAAATTAAATCAACATACAATGCTTTGTTTCGAGAAAATAATCAGTTTAGTGTTTTTTCATTATATATCAGAGTCTAATTATTTTTCAGTCAAAATGTTTATGAAATTAAATTAGGATAATCTATATAATTTTTATTTTTTAAAAGGTTACTTAATGAACATAATTCAGCTTAATTTCATTTCTTAATAATCTTCGTTAAAAATTTAACCTATAATAGTTGGAACAGAAAAACTATTTTTGAGTTAAAATCTAAATTTTTTGTCTTAATATTTGGAGATGGTCTTATTATAGGTATAATATGAGACTTTTTTAGATAACTAACTGTATAAGATATATGAGATCTGGATCCTGTTTTCACTAAGTTTATTCACTAAGAATTGAGGAACAATTAAACAGAACAAAAAAACAAAGCAAATGAAGTCAAATAAGAAGATTAAATGAAGGTTGTGATGCTCTTTCTTTGAAGTAAACAAACAGAAAGAAAAAAAAAAAGGGTTGCTGCAACGAAGAAACTGCAATTATATGCCTAGACCTAAAACTTTGGTCAACTTCTCAGGGTTCTAAATGGGTATACAAGAATAGGAACCATCGGTTCCAATGTAGCCAAAGAAACTCAATTTTTTTTGTGACATTTTAGGAAGCCATCTATGCATAGGAGTGATTCAAGCTGCTATAATCACTTATTATGTTTCATATTTATATGTATATGTCTGCTTTTCAGAGTCTTTCTTGCAATTTACTTATACATGCACTCTGGCATGCTAAGTTTTAGTTGGATCCACAAAAATCATGAAAGAACCAAATTTAGTTCGGTTTGGGAGAACAGATAAATATACAATGGACATAAATTTTTACAGGTTTTGACCAAATATATAACTTTTTCACTAAAGGGTCAGTGATGAGTTAGGGTTTAGGGTTTAAATTAGGCTGTAATGCTTGTTTCTTTTCTATTCAGAACGATTCTTTCTAACTCTTGTAATTATGTATCAATGTGAATTTCTGGTATAACCTTTTTTAATTCTTGTGATGTTTTGAGGGCTTTTTTTCTATAACGATATTCTACTTAGAGGAGAGAATTTGGGCTAAATGAGATAATATGTCAGTTAAATATGAGACTTCTCATTTACTAATATAGATGAATATCACTGTATTATAGTGTTACTATATATACAAAGATCGTTAGAACCTTTCAAATGTAAAAGATTGTTCTTATGTTTTCACATCTTTCGTTCCAACTTCAATTTTGTGTCATTTTTAGCTTGGATTTGCAACTTGAATCATATAGCACTTACCCATGAAACAAAATCAAGAGCAAAACAAAATGTCATGGAGTTTCTGCAAGGGAACAATAGTCCAGTTGGTTAAAAGTATTTATTCTGTATCCAAAGTCTCAAGTCTAATTTTCTCTCCCTCAATATCGCTCATATAAAATAGAAAAAATAAAATTTGTGTGGTTGTTAAGAGTTTCATGATTTCATCTTGTACTCCCCTGTCTTCCCATTGCATTACACAACTCTGATAGTGCCATAGTGGGCTACAAGTCAAGGCACACTTTACATACTAAAGATTATTCAAAAGGTGTTTAGCCCCAAAAAAATCTAAGTAACCAATGCTTGATTAGAGTTGGAGATAAGATTGTGATGGAAATTGAGGCCCATAAACCATCTCATCATGGAAAATGTAAGTAACCAATGCTTGATTAGAGTTGGAGATAAGATTGTGATGGAAATTGAGGCTCATAAACCATCCCATCATGATGGAGGAATCCATGAAAAGTCTCCCCACAAGAACATCAAAAAGTGATAACGGATAAATCCCATCATGTTAGCATTGTCTTATATTACGTGTTATTAAACCAGAAAAAAAAAATGCTGCTGCAATGAAGAAACTACAAGTCTATAGGAGACTAAATCTAATTTAGCCAGAATGAAAATAATGAAAGAATCCTAGAAACGGAACTATCTTTCTAGGCTTAATTCGATCATAGAGAAAATGCTAAATCATGAAGAGATAGGAGTGGGACTTCATAGGATTGAGCTTAGACTCTGTTCTAGGCTTATCCAGTCTAGGCTGCCATACGAGCCATTAAGGTTCACATGACAATGGAATAACGTTTGCGCGACTATTACTTAAGGTTCAAGTGGTGATGATTGCTAAAGTTAACATGATTGTGAACTTGTTTTAGAGTATTTAATTCTCAAACTGAAACCAGTTTTGTTGTTACTGAATTCGTTATGTTCTTCCGGGATTTGCTTTGATTTTTCTCCTGATCGACTCGGACGAATTCAGACAAATGATTGAGCGGGTTTAGGGTATCCTAGTTGACAAATGATGTGTCAGCAAAACGATAGCGTAAGTCCATCCAAAATTGACTAGTGCGGTTGTGAATAAGAGGTGTCTAAGTCATAGTTTCCAATGATAGATAGACACATGTTTTCAGTTTCAATTATTTGAATACGTGTCTATATGTGATTGGAGTTCTGTAGCAGCTTTCGATAGCGAAGTAGTGTTCTACATTCAATGATAGCTTAACCTAATGAAATTGCCTAACCTAGAATCCACTAGGCAAACTAAAATCATTGGGAATTAAGGAGTCGAGATCCTCTCCAGGTCTATGTGTCTAGAGCCTTAGGACTCTAAGATTCGAGTCGATAAAGAGAGAAAAAAAAGAGATCCAAACCATTAGTTTGTGTGAAGTGAGCTAATAAAATAAGCTAATGAGGACCGCATGATTTAAAATGAGGACCATTATAAAGAAACAAACTTGTCATTTCCTCCTGTATCCTCTCATTCTGATGTTTCCACTGTGTATCGTTCTTTTATAATTCCTAAATATCAATTCTCTTAGTCGCATTGAAACTTTAGCCGTCGATTAAGTAGTTAATATTTTAAGCTGTGACAACCAACCACTTCCAAAGGGTATTGCAAACGACCTTAGATTTGGGCCTGCTTGTGGGGAACTCTCTTTCCACTGATACATCGAATTTTGCACCTCCTCAAGCCTCAAAGCACTTCAAAGTATTGGGCATGTATGTTACCTTCCCAAATTTAAGGAAAGCTACTTGCATTTTTTGAGTATGCACCATAAAACTTGATCGATTTGAGTTTGCAAAAGAACTCGGCTGGGGCCGAGCAACACGAACTCTCCATAGTGCTGGGCAACTTCAACTTTCCTAGCTTGGGAAATAAATCCTAAAACATTCCAAGCCAATGTGGGGATGTTTTACAACAGGCATAGCAAAAAATATTAGGTTTTCAAGAACTTCAGAAACGGATGTTCTATTTCGCTTGATAAATTTCAATAAAAGTACTTTTACCTTCTAAATTAAAAAGAGAGGTTATTTTGTTGAAGTACACACACCACCCTGAACATGTTTCTGAAAACTTGAAAGTTCCAATTTAGGGCAAGAATTGATATAGAACAAATGGCCATGTGATTGAATAAGAATTGGACCGATGGAAGTGGAAGGGACGCAATAGGAATTTGCGGAATTGACATCAGGCCTCAAATTAAGCCCATGATATCTTTTATCTATATCTATATATATATAAAGGGAGAAGATCAGTTTGGTGAAACATTCAAAATGCGAAGAAAGCCCCTTTGTTTTCTTCACAATCAAACCTTTAAAAGTTAAAAAAACACTAGGACAAATTGGTAAAAAAAACCATAACCGAACAAAAAAACTGTATTGGAAAAGAATAAATAAAAAAAAAAGCATTATAATTATCCTCTAAAATTTAGCAGTATTGCGGTTTAGACAGTAAAACAAAGAAAAAAGTGCGTCCAGTTCCTCATTTTCTGACCCTAAAATACAACATTTTAATTAAAAACAAAAATCAACACTTTCATAAAAACAAATCAATTAAAAAATAAAGTCGAGAACATCATTTTAGGAGAGAAATATTAAAAAAAAAAGTAAAAAAAAAGCCACATGGTGAATAATTGCTCTCCATTTTAGGAGAGAGATATTAAACAGAAAAATTAAAAATTGTTATATTAGAAAAAAAAAACAAAAAAAAAACAACAAGAACGGAATAACTTCTCCTCCATTTTAGGAGAAAATATTAATATCTATATTACAAAAATATCTAATAAATTATACTAATATCTGCATATGGTCCAACTAATTTAGACGGATTAGGATGTCTCCAACAAATTTCCATCCATTTTAGGAGGAGATACTAATATCTTATAAAATTATATATAGATTAAATAAATAAATAAACGAAACCAACGTGGGAGAAAGAAAGGGGTAGAGGTTGCCGTGGGTTTTCTAAAAACCGTGAAGCTCGCCCACTACAAACGCTGACTTCCCAGTTCGTATAATCCCATTTTTTCCGTTCCTACTCATTTTCCCCTCAGTTATAATTTCCCCTCAGTTATGCAACTGCTATCAATAGTTGTTGCTTGGTTTTACAAACTCTCACACTCCAACGTGGGATAAAACAGGTATTAAGCAACGCCCGAGTCATCATTCTTCTTTATTTCAATTTTTTTGCTTTTTTGCTTTGCCATTCTTCTCCCACTCCCTATCCCCAGGCGTAAAAAGGAAATTAATCTAGGTGTAAGCTTCTTTTTTTCACTTCTTTTTCCTACATGGTTGTACTCATTTTACACATTTTCATGTAAGCATAATATGTAATTGTATGAATTCCCAGGTTTAGCTTCATATGGGTTCTTTTAACTTCTTCCTTTGAAATCTTCATTGTGCATTTTTTTTTAAATTTTGGTCAGATTATGAGTTTCAATTTTGATTATCTTAATGTGCTATACGTGTGCTATGATAATTTTAAAAATTATTTGTTTTCATTCTCAGGATATTTACAAGAATACCCACAAAAAATGAAGAAGGAACTACCTATTGATAAGATCACAAACAAGCGTGTCTCTATTTTTACACATGGTTGGGAGATACCTGTCAGAGTAAAAACTACTGATCTAAGCCAACTGATTCTCAAAGAGTGGAAAAAGAAGAAGCATGAGCAGTATGTATCTTAAATTCTATATTAAATTTGTTACAAGAAATCTAACATTATATATACCTTCAATATATAGGTGGCGCATGAAAAAGGTTGTAGAAGAATTAAAACTTTCAACAACTCCTCATATCATACGTATTTGGAATGAAGTCCAACAAATTAGGTACAACACCATTTCTTACTTATTTATTTTTAATGGCATTCTCTATATCATTCTACAAATTAATTATCTCAAATTATAAAATAAAAAAAAATATTCTACAAATTAATTATCTCAAATTATAAAAGGAAAAAATATTCTACAAATTAATTATCTCAAATTATAAAAAAAAACAATTTATGGGTGCAGGAAAAAGATTAATAGTGGCCAAATAACTTTTATAAATACGGTAAGTCTTCTCTTATTTTCATACGAAAGTATACTATAAATTCAAATTGCATTCAATTTTCAAATAGAAATAAAATTGCATTTTTTGTTAGTTTTACAAGCATCACACCCGTCTCAAAGTACAAAGGTTGAAGTACAAGATTAAGGTAATATTTCTTACTATTTAATTTTGTAAATATGATTACAGTTTGTTACCTCAAACTTGACAAATTATTAGTAACTGGAGTTAAAGTATTGCCATGAGAAAATTATCAAATTTAAAGGTATTTAGGTTAAGTTGCTTACAATCTTTATAGTTGGGATTGTGCATTATAGTTAGACTTCTTATTTTATCATCATTGCTTGCAGATTAACCATGAGAATCGAAAGCATCAAGTGCAAGCAAATGGGTGGCAAGCATGGCTTTAATTTCACACGTAGACGCTATGTTTACATATGTACATGTTGTCCATATTTTGCTTTGCTTCATATAATAGGAGTTCATCCGTAGCTAGCCTATAACTTTGATTGAAAACTTATGAATCTGAAACATTTTGATTTAAGGACATTAAGTGTTGTCAGTATGTATTTAGAAATGAAATTACATGTCATATTTTCAGATTTTTTTTAAATAGTATATGTTTTCCCATTTTATCTTCGTTGTTGTTTTAAAGGGAAAATAGTAAAAATTGTATGAGAGATTACCCACATATGTGCAAATTGGATGGAATATATGTTGATCAATTTATAAAATAATCACTTAAGAAATATCAGAATATCTAAAATAACACATCTTTGGGGCGCATAGCGCCCGTGATGCAAAAAAGCCTCACGCACGCTAGTGCGTGCAGAGAGGCTAGTGGAAAAAAAAGGGAGGCCCGGTACCAACTCAAAAGCTTGCATTCCCAGATGGAAACTCGTAACGCAGGGCATATCACCAAATTCAATATATACTACTTTTAGGAACACAAACTTAAGCATTGTTAGTCCCTCTTCCATGGCAACGATTTCCTCCATTGCATAGCATTCTATACTTTTAGACTATATAGTTGCTGAATGCCTCCTGGTGTGAGGACCTGTCCTTGATTTTATAGTATTTTATTATTTAAGGTATGAATGGACCAAAATGCCCCCAAAGGTGAGGATGTTGACCATCTTGTCATAACACGTATGAGCTACTATTTTAGTGTATTCTCGAAGTACTCCACGATACAGACGTGGAGGCGTAAATGAAATTGAATTCGGAACAATAACGAAGTTTTACAGAATTCAAAACGTTGAGGGGTAATTTAGTAATATCACATTTGTGGGAGATATTTTTATATTTTATATTTTGTGGAATTGTTTTGTGTGCCACTGGGTCCCACTCCACCTCTCTCCCGTGTTCCTCAGCTCTACTACGCGAGAAATTTTTCCTTGTGCCCATAAGACAAGTGGTACACCACGTATTATTATATAAGATGTGGGAATTTTTTTTTTTTTATGTTATTAATTTTGTAACACAAGAATCTCTCCACACACTCGGCTTTCTCTCTTCTCCCTCTCTTTCCTTCACCAAGCCACACCCATAACCCACATCCCAAAATCATCATCGAATCACATTTTCAACATCACCATCGTCTTTATCGCGTCACTACGAACACAACCATAGTCTTGGTATCTTGAAATTTGAACTACGAAGCCCTGTTCACAAGCTCCGACGCGGAGCTACTTACCTAACGAGTTTCTCGTTGATTCTAGTCAAGGTAAAGCCTAGAATCTCCACCAATGTGTTCCTTATGTTGTGCATATGAGTTTTCATATATTGTATGCGTATTTTGGCTAAGAATGAGAAAGTTTTAATCATTTGAATTTTTCCTAGTTTCCTACGACCTCTGCGACTTTGAGACCATTTTTCAACCAAACCACATCAAATTAACCATTGAGAAGGGTACCAATATGTTTGTGTCATTCCGAGGTATTATTTTTGAATTGTGCAGCAAAACTGACCAAAACTCATTTCCGGTGAGTTTTTCGAAACTTTGGCGAACTTTTCCGACCAAAAGGCAAACCTCGAGACCACCACAATTGGACTACCCTCAAGGTAAGCAACAAAGCCCAGTCATAAAAAGGACGTTGATGCACGCACGGCGGCCCGACGAAGCCACGAAGAACTTCGGTGAAAACCTTTATTTTTTGGTGAGCTCTTTGTAAACAGTTTGGCTCGGCTCTGTTGGCTGACTGTTGACTTTTTTGGTTGACCATTGATTTTTTTGTTGACTTTTGACACCTTTTTACGGAATCACTTCGGGCCATTCTTGGGGTATTTCGACGTCCTGATTCCATTTTCTCAAATTCAACCCTTTTAATGTAGTTCCTTTAATACCTATACTTTGTACAAATTTGTAAGTTCACTTTAGTTCGTAGTATTTACACTAGAGGTTTCATATTTAGGTGAGATGCATATCAAGGACTTTCATAACTTGCAAGATGGCTATGACCCGACTACATGACTGCAAGTGAACCACTTCTCAATTTCATGATTTTGTAGAAATAGTACTAGACTTGTTGCATTCATGAAAAGCATGATTTATTGATTTTACGTTTCATGAAATATTTATGATTTATCGAATTTATGTTTTATGAAATGTTATATTTGGCACACCCCGACCGGAGTAGAGGCGTGCTGGTCATCACCCGAAGGTGACGTAACCAAAAGTGTAAGTGATGAAGAAAATGTGGAAAAATTAAAATCGAACTATTACTTAATTAAACTAGTAAAGTGAGTGCAGTTGAAACTAAATAAGTGTTTAGCACACAACCAGAAACAATTTCTACTTTTAATTGGAGTATGTCAGAATCACCAGTTATTCCCTGAACGCCACCAAGAAATTCAGCTATCCAGGACTTGGAGGGGCGAAAAACTGAAGGGTGAGTGGGCATAAAAATAAAGGTTTATAAAATTCATTTGTTTTCTAAACATACTAACCCCTCGTTGTAAAATAAGTATAGTTTCCCGAAAATCATACTACATATAGGTATGAAATAAAATGCATGCCAACAATAGATCCAGAATATGTCATAGCAGAATATCTCAACAGCAATATGAACATAATCATGTGCCCAACAATCTATACTAGCACGCCAGTCGGAGTCACCTAATGTGACATGTACGACTGCACCTATTGCTTATCAATCTATGCTAGCACACGAGTTGGAGTCACCTAATATGACATGTACAACAGGTTAGGTGTAATAATATACGCTCTAGTGCTACGATCACGTGAAGCTAGAGCTATGCGTTGTCACCTATGAGTCGGAGTGCCTAACGCGACCTGTATGACAAGCTAGCACCTACTTGGATCCAAGGCAAATGTGCGGTGCGGGAGGTGAACATACACGTGGAGGACTAGCCTGGCCCTGGTAAGCACTAACACCTGGGTGTAGCAATGATGAGCCACTATATGAATATGAGCATGTCATACAATTCAATCATTCCAAACAACACAATAAACTCACCTGAACTTACCTGAGCGTCCTGTAGAATTACTTTAGCATTTCACAATAGTATAATATTTATGAGCTGATAAATTGCATAGGAATATGCCATGATCAATTATAAATCTCAACCACCACAACATTATTTTAAAATTAAGTAAAACGTGGCACAACATGCATAAACCAATTTAAAAGCATTTGCAGAAAATATATATATATATATATATATATATATATATATATATATATATATATATATATATATATGAAAACAAAAATGCCCACTCACTGCTATGTCGTAGGATCGTAGCCCCTTGGCCTTGCTTGTCCTCGTAAGTCCTCGGGGTAAGTTTCCTCTATAAGCGAAACAACTAATGACAATTAACTAAATAACACATATACGGAAAAGCTATGAAAAACTCCCCATATTTTGCTCAAATGGAAGGTTCGAATATACAAAAATGTTTTACTTGAAGTCACGGACCCACATGTATCAACCACTCATTGGTCGGAGGTCGGACGCACCCTCACACGTCGTCTAACCCACGACCACACGCACGGCCATACGCAAGCATGTGCACAGCAGAACCCTAACGAAATCCAGGAATATTCCGTCAGACATGACATAATATTCCGTTAAACAGTTAACATACGTTAATGGCATTACTTAACGCCGTTAGAATATTCCATCAACTTTGACGGAATATTCTTCGTCTTCTATGGTGAACCTCGTCGTCCGCCTCCATCTGGTTCGTCGGAAATTGGAAATTTTTAGCCGGTTTCTGGAAAAATTTCAAACCTTTATAACTGTTTCATTTTTCAACCATTTTTAAGAAACTTTATATGGAAATGAAGCTCGTGACGAGGAGAACAAATCTATACCTTTTGGAAGTACAAAAACGGATGGGAAATGGCCTGAAAAAGCCTCGCAAGTCTCGGTCTAAAACTCACATTCTCGAACTTGCTTGTTTCGATGTTGTTTCCACTTCCTAACTAGACTGGGGACTTCAGGGAGTTGAGTAGAAGCTTCCCCACGTCCTAAAACCTTGTAATTCGATCGGGATCATGATGATACCAACTCGACCAAGTTGGAGCTTCCGAGTTGTTCTGTGTTGACCACTCAAAACTCAACCATTCAAGAATCGGTTGGTATGGCTGTGTTTATGAGTTCGAGATGAACACAATGGTGCTAATTGGAGGTTCGATCTATGAGTTTTGGTACGTGTTCTTGGTGGTCACAGAGAAGAGAGAGTTACGGTGAGGGAGAGAGAATGAGATGAGAGAGAGAGTGACAACTTTTCTAATTGGTGGAAAAGTGAGGGAAATTGTCTGGTTGGGTGAGAGAATTGAGGAGAGTGTTTGATTTGTTGTGAGGGATTTGAGGGCACACGTGACATATTTTTAAAGAAGAAAATGGATAGGATTTGTACAAACGTAATCAGACGAAATCTATCCAAAACAATGTTACCAACATTGTAAAATTAATGTACCTGTGAATAAAACTACCCGATTTTAATGCACTTAACGTATCATAACTTTTCGTTATGAATCTAATTTCGGGTCCTCGCGCTCACGCGTTTGTAACAACGAGTACTATTTAATTACGATAGCGAGAAAAATAATTTAAAGCTACATAATCACATCCACATCACTTTGCCAACCAAGGCATAAATGTCAATTTACACACTTGGGGAGAAATTACATAGAAAATTAGGGACGGGCCGTCGCAATATTTATTAAATTTACGTTTATTGAAATGTTTATGATTTCACGTTTCATGAAATGGGTATGATTTATGATGATGCTTTGAACTAGAACACTCCCATGGTTTTATGATACGACGTTTAAGACATTGAGCTCATATAATACGATATGAAAGAATATGTTCATGTTTTTTGTGCTTACATGGTAATCATACAACACATAACTCAAGACGGGTATGTACCAGGGCCGGCCCAGGCCCAGTGCAAGCATGTCGACCGTCCAGGGTCCAAAAAAATTAGGGCCACCAAAATTATTAGGGTGATATATTTATATATGTTTTTGTAAGAGTATAAATTTATAAAATTTGGTTCAAAGACATAGAAATTTAACTAGAAGTGGTGGTTTGTCATTTGAAAATAATGAGGAGGTCTTGGGTTCAAAACACCATGTGTGCTTATTTACTTTCCATTTTTTAAAAATTTCTTTTTATAAGAGTATAAATTTATAAAATTTGGTTAAAGGATCAAGAAGTTTAATTAGAAACAATGATTTTTGTTGTTTAAAATTAACAAGAGGTCCTAAGTTCGAAATGCTATGTGCATGTTTATTTTTTTCAATTTTTACAATTTTTTGTTTGGTTGTTAATTTATTTTTAGTTACTATTTAGTAGCTATGTGAGTTGTTATTTTTAAATATTCGTTTTAATTCAAGTCTAACCTTCAACAAAGAATAATACGTAGACCAAATTTGCAAATTATATGACATGTCATCAAAATGTTTAATTTAGTGCCCATTCATTAATAATACATATCAATTAAAGACTAAAAAACATCATTATTTTTTAGTCCCATATTGACAAGGTTAGCAAATAAGAAAAAAAACATCTCACAATTTATTTAAAAACACATTCAAAGCTCAGATGTAAAACAAAACTCATCATCTATCTAATTGTAAGCCCAAAGTTTTTTTGTTTCCCTCTCTCAATACAAAATATATTAGTCTTTCTGTGTTTCTAAATTATTGAGTTTGAAGTGTTTTTCTAAGTATAATTTTTTCGATGTCTTATGCGTGAAAATAAATAATTTTCTTACATGAAGTTAGAGCATTTTTTTTGACGTCGCCCTGGGCCTCAAAAATCTCTGGACCGGCCCTGGTATGTACCTGTCTATAGCCATATGACCTAGTTCACATATATCAAGGTACTTTATGATAAACTCTCAGCTTCACTGACGAAACCAGTGTCGGACAACTTCACTAGTCAAGACTAGTGTCGATGTGATATGTACTATGTTTTTTTCACTGGCGCAATCCAATGTCGTATAACTTCACCTTCAAGTGATGGGGCCCACCATATTTCTTCAATAACGTAACCCAATGTCGTATGGATTTTCCTTTGGGCAACTATGATACCACTATTTAAGTACACTAGTATTTGATATACGAATGTTTATTGCATGTTAGGGTTTTCAGAAAAACCTACTACGTACCATTATTTGATTTTTTTTAATCAAGGGGTTAGTATGTTTAAAGAAAGGTGAATTACTTATTACTAATGTAAACTCTGGTTCACTATCCTTTGTTTTGCACCGCCTTCTTTCCTATATTGTTAGCTGTGAGTCCTCTTCTGTGTAGGACCTTTTTCTTTGTAATCGCACTTTTTATAGTATTCTCCCTGCTTGTAATCTTGATTATCGGTTTTTATATATGGTTAATTATATGTTGCATTATCTAGAGTGACATCAAAAGACGGTCTCAAAATTTAAATAGCAGACGGAGAAAACAATGTAAAAAATTATACTATAAATATAGTGTTTAAAGATGTTTTCCAAAATTTACAATCAGATTCTTAATTCAATTGACCCATATATATATATTGCAATTCAAGTAACTATATAACAATGTTTAATGTTTACCTTTAGTTTGAAAATTATTGTTAACCGTTATACTTGTCTGTGTTTTGTATAGGCAGGGTGCGCAGTGTAACATCTTACAATGTTCAGTATCCACATACAATTGCTGGTTAAATTTTCTTCCATTTTCTTTTTACATCGATTAATTTGTTGCGTTAGTTTCTTTGATATCGTTATCTCTTCTCTCTGCAACTCGGCTCCTCCGTCTTCCTCTCTCTCTCTCTCGATCCTGATGAGAGATTGAATTGGATTTGGGGGTTTTGATTTGTTGAGAGAGTCAAGGAGTATACAGGGAGAGATGAAGTGTGTCGTTTGCAGAAATGGAGATTAGAGGGAGAGAGAAACGGGAGAGCAGGGGTGGAAGAGAAAATTGGGCTGGGCCTTTTTGCACTAAGTTTCCTTTTTAAAAATTTTTATCTGAGGTTTTGTTTGAAGAAGGGAGGAACCTTTGAGAAAGAGAGCTGGGTTCGGCTTTTGCATCCTCCTTCCCTATAGGCGATGATCAACATGTGCACAACATCTTTTGTGCCAATTTCTTCCCCATTTCTGCAATTTTGTGCATTGGGCTTTCTGAGATTTATGATTTGATTTTATTGGTTGGCTGTTTTTTTTTTTTTTAATGGAATTTGTTGTTTGGTCATTGCTCTAATTGGCTTTGATGATTTTGGTTTCCAAAATAGCTGCTTGAATTGCCCGTAATTTGTTTTCACCGCATAATCCCCTCATTTCGTCCATTTCATGGATTGTGGCAGGTATTTATCGGGGAGGTGTGTGGGGTATAAGAGTTGAGCTACCAGATGCTTATCCCAATAAATCTCCCTCAATAGGCTTTGCCAATACGATCTACCATCCAAATGTTGATGAGATGTGAGTGCTCACTATCATAAACTCCTACCATTCTAAATTGTGTAGCGCTGTTAATTTCAGGTCAGGCTCAGTTTGTTTAGATGTTATCAGTCAGACATGGAGCCCCATGTCTGGTAAACGCATTTAACTAGCCTTATTTTTTAGACGAAATCCAAGTTGTATTGGTCTTACATCTGCCCGTGTTTTCAGATCTGGCAAACGTATTTGAAGTGTTCTTGCCACAATTTCTGATGTATCTCAGTCCCTCTGATCCTTTAAATGGAGAAGCTGCAGCTTTAATGATGCGTTACCGAGCTGCTTATTAACAAAGAGTTAAAGATATTGATTGTTTTTTAGGTTCGTGTCTCCCTGTCATCATGCATCTGTTTTCCGTAGTTTTTCACTTAAGTTTCGACTTTAGTGTATTTGTGTCAGGATTAGTGCTAATTAGAACATGGATTCTTCAAATGCAATCTTTTTAGTAGTGTTAAGCTTTTTGTTTGCGGAGTATCAACCTTAGACTGTTGACATAGTGCTACTCTTACTCCTGCAGATGTTGACTTAAGTGTGTTTGAGTTGAGAACCTTGCATTCTGTTACGTTTGAGAAGTAAACTTCAGTTGACAAAAACAGAGTGGTTATCAAACGGGACCTTAATTTCTGCATAAATGAGTCATAATGTGCATTACCGAATACTAAGTTGTGTATTTTCTTTAATTGTTTCCTCAAGAGCATTCCAATGCATCACCAAACATGACTTTATGCAAGCAAAGATTGTGTTGTATTTAACTGATGTTACTAAACTCAAGCAGCAATTGTCATTGGACATGCGTTCGAGCCTCAAGTTTTCCCAAAATTAGATCGTTTCTAATTCTGATTTGTGTTCTTCAATCATGTTGTGTTCGTCTGTTTTTAATTGTTGGTGCAGGCTTGAAGGAGATTGTGAAAAGTTGCACTAACTCCTCCAACAAAGCAGTCAATCGCCTCCTTGCCCAAGCTGCTCCTCTTTCTCTCGCTGTCATCACTTTGTCTCTAAAATCTTTATCCTTTTCAAAAATATTTGTCTAATATTCGAATTTAAAGTTTTGGGTTTTTTGTTTTCTATTTTAGGCCAAATAAAAAAAAAAAAAGGTTTTGGACTGAGGCATAGTTGTATTAATGGATCCCTAATTCTAATAAATTCCAGATTATGAACCCTGATATGATTTTGGTGGTTGTAAATTTTTCTACTTATTAATGCTTCAAAAAATAAATAATGGTTTGATATGTTGAATTATTCATTATGTAGATTTGAGATTTTGGAAGTAATACTAACTGGAATTAAACAGGTTGTTTAAATGGTGGAGGACAGATTAAGCCACTGTGAGGAAGTGAGGTGCCATATGTTATAGGTGCTAATTTTGTTTTCTGCATTTGCATCTCTGATTTTTCCTTATGCCGAGTCCTGCAACACTAACTCTGTTATCGAAGTTACATTTACAATTACCTTGGGCAGTTCTACTCTAAACAGGAGGGAAAGATACATGTGAAGGAGATGGAGAAGAATAATTTGCAAGCCAAGTATGAGGTGGTATTCAATCAATCGTGGTCAACCGAAACCTGTGTGTGAATTATGTTCTTATTATGAATGTTGTCTGTTCTTTTACAGGAAACTCTAGAAGCTGAGATTAGGATGTTCAGGAAGAAACTGACTTTTAAAACAACTCCAATGCCAATCTTCTATCAGGGGCCTCCACCTCCTAAAGCGGACCTGAAGAAGGTATATCTTTTTTCTTTCAAAATCACAATTGGCATGATGTATATTATTTTGTTCGTGTGCAATTTCCAGTTCTCTGGTGATCTGATTTCACGCTTTAGTTTGGAAAACTCTTATTTTTGCCATATATAGAAAAGTGGTGGGGTGTGCAAGTACATTATTGATGGACTTCTAAATGGTGGTTGGTTTACTTTATAAATTTGTAATGCATGTGCTCTCTAACCTTGAGCATTTCTCCATCATGACCACAGAAGGCCATGATCCTGTTGGACACATGCTGGTTGCATGTTTTCTTATATTACAGTTGTCGTGTAGGATGCCTTTGGTAGATGTTCCCCTTATATTTCTTAGTTTAGTAGGATGTGCAACTTTTAACAATTGCTTACTTGGTATACTGGTCCTAAGTTATTTTCCCCTTCTTCAGTATTGTACAGGTAATTTTCCTTCAGGTCCAACAGGAAGAGAGTGCATCTGTTATCACTTATACTTCTGAGTTCATGCACCTTTTTCATTCTTTGCAAATTGAACATCTTAATCAAGCCAATCTTTAAGTTATCAATCACTTAATCATACTGTCACGATCCTACCCAATTCAGTCTGTTGGTTGGAATGGTGGTAGTTTCTGAGTTCTTTTTGACAAGTTACTACAGCTACCATGCTCCATTTGATTGGAAAGGAGGCACCACATGCGTATTTTGATGCTGCCAACAACTGTTTTACCAAAAATTGCACTGTGTATTACAGTTCTTACTTTGTTAGTCTACTGAAAGCCTACCAAATGTTGTGGGGTCAGGCGGGTGGCCTAGTGAGTAGTCGGGTCAAAGACCCGGAGACACTAGATTCAAAAATAAAAATACAACAACAACAACAACAAAGCCTTTTCCCACAAAGTGGGGTCGGCTATATGAATCCTAGAACGCCATTGCGCTCGGTTTTGTGTCATATCCTCCGTTACTCTAAGCCTTTTCTTAGAGTCTCTTCCAAAGTTTTCCTAAGTCTTCCTCTACCCCTTCGGTCCTGAACCTCTGTCCCGTAGTCACATCTTCGAACCGGAGCGTCAGTCGGCCTTCTTTGCACATGTCCAAATCACCAGAACCGATTTTTTTCTCATCTTTCCTTCAATTTCGGCTACTCCTACTTTACCTCGGATATCCTCATTCTCAATCTTATCCTTTCTCGTGTGCCCACACATCCCACGAAGCATCCTCATCTCCGCTACACCCATTTTGTGTACGTGTTGATGTTTCACCGCCCAACATTCTGTGCCATACAACATCGCTGGCCTTATTGTCGTCCTATAAAATTTTCCCTTGAGCTTCAGTGGCCTACGACGGTCACACAACACGCTGGATGCACTCTTACACTTCATCCATCCAGCTCGTATTCTATGGTTGAGATCTCCATCTAATTCTCCGTTCTCTTGCGAGATAGATCCTAGGTAGCGAAAACAGTCGCTTTTTGTGATCTTCACTAGATTGCTCCGATCATTAGTGTGGATAAGTATATAAATGGATAGAGATAGGAAAGCAAACACAAGATGTATGTGGTTCACCCAGATTGGCTACGTCCACGGAATAGAAGAGTTCTCATTAATTGTGAAGGGTTTACACAAGTACATATGTTCAAGCTCTCCTTTAGTGAGTACAAGTGAATGATTTAGTACAAATGACATTAGAGTACAAATGACATTAGGAAATATTGTGGGAGAATGATCTCGTAATCACGAAACTTCTAAGTATCGGAGTGTGGTATCATCTTGACTTGCCTTATCTGTCGCATAGGTAGATGTGGCAGCTTCTCTGGAAGTACTCTTCCTCCATCCAGGGGTAGTATCTTTAACTGGTGGAGATGCACAAGGTAATGTATCAATTTCACTTGAAGCTTACTTGTAGTTTCAGGCTTGGTCAAGCGCGATACAAACCATGTAGTAGGAGTCCCCCAAGTCGCTGAGCTAGGGGATCTGCTGAAAGAGGTGACAGACAAGGTAAGCAATCAGAGCTCCGGCTGATTGTTCACCTTCTCCCCATCTTGCAGCAGCATGAAGGATAAAGAGAAGAAAAATGAGAAGAGATGATATGGAATACTTTTGCTTTTGAAGAAGTAACTTTCCACAGGCTAATTCTTGAACTGAGCTGGAGGGTTTTCTGGTTTCCTCCAGAGTATAAGACCGACTGAAGAATTTGAGGGTCAAAACAAGTCCATCAAATCTAGAGTACGTTCGACCCTGCTGATATGGGATACTTTTGCTTTTGACAGAGTAATGGATGTATCGGCATGTGTGCTGTTACGCTTGTCTCCACATGCTTCCTTGTATCCTTCGCACTTGCCCTATCTGTCCCTCGAGCAGATGCGGTATCTTCCCTGGACACATAAGATGTTGAAGATGAGTACTCGAGAGCAATGCCAGGTAAGTAATCAGGTAAGGGGTTCCAGGCAGTCAGTTCCTGGCTGGTAACTTGATTTCAAGTGCTGACTGATTGCTCTCTTTCTCCTTGTCTTGCAGGTAAAAACAAGGCCAAAGGAAAAGACAGGGAAAAAGCATGATATGGGATACTCTTGCTTTTAACCCTGATGATATGAGATATTCTTGCTCTAGTATAGCTTGTTTGCAGAGGTATTATCGGGGGGAAAGAAAGCTGAATATTTCGAAAGGCTTCGTTGGGAGTGCCCTCTCAGATATGAGGAAGGGTTGAGCATTTTTGCAGGTCTGCCTGTCCGTTGGGGATGGAGGTCGACATATATAGGAGTCTCCCTAACAAAAAGTAGTAATGCTATTCCTTTACCCTGCTTGGTCATAGCACGGTAGTGGGAGCTGCCAGCTTCACATGTTTTAACTCTGTCAGAGCACTTTGAAAAAGTGGTATGTGGTATCTGGCTCTCGAGATTCGGAGAACGATGCTTCTTCGATTTTTGAGAAAGCAATCATGCTGGGGGTCTGGCTCTCGAGATTCGGGGAGCAGTGTCTCTTCGATTTTTGAGAAAGTAATCATGTTGGGAGTCTGGCTCTCGAGATTCGGAGGGCGGTGCCTCTTCGATTTTGGAGTAAGCAATCTTGTTGGGAGTGTTTTCTCGGATGTAAAGGTTGGGCATGTTTGCTAGTCTATCTTGCCACGAAGCACGGAGGTTGACACACAGGGACTTCAATTATCCAACAGTGGTACTGTTCCTTTACCCTTGTGGGTAATAATATGTTAGCTAGACCTTCAAAATTTATGTGTCTAAACTTTGTTAGTGCTGTTTTTTTGCTATTCTTTTACCTTTCTTGGTCAGAGCGATGTAGTGGGAGCTGCAAGCTTCACGTGCTCAACTTTGGCAGAGACTTTGGCAAAGTTATCTGTGGTACCCATGAGCTATTGTTGCGTGTGGGAAGTGGGTGATTGAACAGTAAGATTCATATGTTTTCTACTTCACCAGAAGTCTTTGACAGAATGCCCATAATTTCCGCTAAGCTGAGTGTGCGTGTGACAGGTGCTGACAAGGCTAGAAAAGTAGGTGCCTCTTCAATTTCTGAGATCGGCCCTCGTGGTCTCTGAGCAGCCCAGCTTTTGAGAAAGCGAGCGCCTCTTCGATTGATTCGGAGAACGATGCCTCTTCGATTTTTGAGAAAGCATCATGCTGGGGGTCTGGCTCTCGAGATTCGGGGAGCAGTGTCTCTTCGATTTTTGAGAAAGTAATCATGTTGGGAGTCTGGCTCTCGAGATTCGGAGGGCGATGCCTCTTCGATTTTGGAGCAATCAGTCTTGTTGGGGGTGTTTTCTCGAATGTGAGTAAAGGTTGGGCATGTTTGCTAGTCTACCTTGCCACGAAGCACAGAGGTTGACACACAGGGACTTTCCAATTATCCAACAATGGTACTGTTCCTTTACCCTCTCTTCGATTTTTGAGAAAGTAGTCATGTTGGGAGTCTGGCTCTCGAGATTCGGAGGACGGTGCCTCTTCGATTTTGGAGCAAGCAATTTTATTGGGAGTGTTTTCTCGAATGTGAGTAAAGGTTGGGCATGTTTGCTAGTCTACCTTGCCACGAGGCACAGAGGTTGACACACAGGGACTTTCCAATTATCCAGCAGTGGTACTGTTCCTTTACCCTTGTGGGTAATAATATAGTAGCTAGACCTTCAAAATTTATGGGTCTAAATTTTGTTAGTGCTGTTTCTTTGCTATTCTTTTACCCTTCTTGGTCAGAGCGATGTAGTGGGAGCTGCAAGCTTCACGTGCTCAACTTTGGCAGAGGACTTTGGCAAAGTTATCTGTGGTACCCATGAGCTATTGTGGCGTGTGGGAAGTGGGTGATTGGGCAGTAAGATTCATGTGTTTTCTACTTCCCCAGAAGTCTTCGACAGAATACCCATAATTTCCGCAAAGCTGAGTGTGCATGTGACAGGTGCTGACAAGGCTGGAAAAGTAGGTGCCTCTTCGATTTCTGAGATCGGCCCTCGTGGTCTCTGAGGAGCCCAGCTTTTGAGAAAGCGAACGCCTTTTCGATTTCTGAGATCGGCTTTCGTGGTCTTTGAGCAGCCCAACTTTTAAGAAAGCAAACACCTCTTCGATTTATGAGATCAACCCTCGTGGTCTCTAAGCAGCCCAGCTTTTGAGAAAGCAAACGCCTCTTCGATTTCTGAGCAGGCGCCTCTTCGATGTCTGAAGCTCCGTCGAGTGCAGCTTTTTATAGGGCTGGCATTAAGTTCCAAAACACACTTGAATCTCCACCAGTAGAAGCTCCATTCTTGCACTTCTAAGATCTTGATTTGTCCGACCTCTTCTCTCTTCAACACCTTTGAAAATGTCTGGCCCCTCCGACCGTCGTTTTGACTTAAACCTTGTTGAAGAGGCAGCCCCGCCTTCTCCAGACAACATATGGCGCCCATCCTTCGTCTCCCCTACTGGTCCTCTTACCGTTGGGGATTCCGTTATGAAGAATGATATGACCGCTGCGGTGGTGGCCAGGAACCTTCTCACTCCCAAAGATAACAGACTACTTTCCAAACGGTCTGATGAGTTAGCTGTTAAGGATTCGCTGGCTCTCAGTGTTCAGTGTGCAGGTTCTGTGTCTAATATGGCCCAACGCCTATTTGCTCGAACCCGCCAAGTTGAATCATTGGCGGCCGAAGTGATGAGTCTCAAACAGGAGATTAGAGGGCTCAAGCATGAGAATAAACAGTTGCACCGTCTCGCACATGACTATGCTACAAACATGAAGAGGAAGCTGGACCAGCTGAAGGAAACTGATGGTCAGGTTTTACTTGATCATCAGAGATTTGTGGGTTTGTTCCAAAGGCATTTATTGCCTTCGTCTTCTGGGGCTGTACCGCGTAATGAAGCTCCAAATGATCAACCTCTGATGCCTCCTCCTTCTAGGGTTCTGTCCAGTACGGAGGCTCCGAATGATCCCTCTCCGGTGCCTTCTCTTTCTGGGGCTCTACCGACTGCTGAGACTTCTCCTAAGCAACCTTTGTGAAGGCTCCCTTTTGTTTGTTTATTTTGACTCATGTATATGTACATATTTGTAGCTTATCGGGGATATCAATAAATAAGCTTTCCTTCATTTCAACGTATTGAGTTAAATACACCAAAGCCTTCTTCGCTAAGTTCTTTGAATTTTCTTTTGTTGGAGCTTTGTGAGTGGAGCATGTAGGTTGAGGTAGTGTTCCCTTAATTTCCTGAGTGAGGAAAACTTCTCGGTTGGAGACTTGGAAAATCCAAGTCACTGAGTGGGATCGGCTATATGAATCTTAGAACGCCATTGTGCTCGGTCCTGTGTCATGTCCTTCGTTAGATCCAAGTACTCTAAGTCTTTTCTTAGAGTCTCTTCCAAAGTTTTCCTAGGTCTTCCTCTACCCCTTCGGCCCTGAACCTCTGTCCCATAGTCGCATCTTCTAATCGGAGCGTCAGTAGGCCTTCTTTGCACATGTCCAAACCACCGTAACCGATTTTCTCTCATCTTTCCTTCAATTTCGGCTACTCCTACTTTACCCCGAATATCCTCATTCCTAATCTTATCCTTTCTCGTGTGCCCACACATCCAACGAAGCATCCTCATCTCTGCTACACCCATTTTGTGTACATGTTGATGCTTCACTGCCCAACATTCTGTGCCATACAGCATCGCCGGCCTTATTGCCGTCCTATAAAATTTACCCTTGAGCTTCAGTGGCATACGGCGGTCACACAACACGCCAGATGCACTCTTCCACTTCATCCATCCAGCTTGTATTCTACCGCAAGAGATTCAAAAAAAAAAAAAAAAAAAAAAAAAAAAAAAAAAAAAAATAATAATAATAATAATAATAATAAAAAAAAAAATAAAAAATCGATGTCAGGTATCTTGACTATTATGTAGTCTAAACACGCATTTCTACTACGATTAATTAAGCTGGCACTGCATTGTGATAATCCTGCTTCACTGTACTTGGCTGTTATTTGACAGCATTGCACTGCTTTATTTTGGCCTAGACGACTTTAGTGCAATTGATGCAGATACCAACAACAAGAGCCTGTTTCCTAAGCTCGGACTTAGGAAGAGCTTACCTCCTGCAGTTTCTGAAACAAACGGTAATGCCAATGGTCGATCTAGCAGGTTTAGTTTGGATGAGAAAGTACCTCAGAACAATGATAGAGGGCCTTCTCCTGTGTATCCAAAGAAGCCACAGCGGAAGTCTCTTCCTAGACTCCCGAACTTTTGTTGCGGAGAATTGTTGGTACTGCTTGAGCAATGCTTAGTTTGTACTGTTTTGTACTCTTTGGCAGTCAGGTGAGATATATATGCCTTAGAAATATCAATCAATTTTCCCGTTTTCCGGTTTTATTTTTTTCTTTGTTGCATCCATATTTGTATGTTGAATTTGGTGGTTAAGTTGAATTGAGTAATGAATCTATAATATCTCCTTTTGATTTAATGATTGTGAAGATATGATAATGTGGTGATGATTTGATGGACTTGCATGTTTAAAATCCCCAACATAGCGCGGGCAATCTTTGCTGGTGACGGTCAAAGTGAAAGAAATGTTGATAAAAAAGGTTTGATATTTTGGGAAAAATGAAAAAAAGGGTTGAATTTAATTTTGATATATGATTGAGAATATGTGCTTACGAAGGGTTTCAGTTTTTTGTGTTCTTAAGTTTGTCTCTAAAAACACCTTAATTTTGATGAATTTATTTATTTATTTATTTTTGTTTTGAAGCTGAAATTGGCGTCTGGGAGGGAATGTTGCATCAAGATGATCTTGGAGGCCGTCCAGGGAGAGCATTTGTCAGGTCATTACATATATATTCAGAACTTTCTACACCTTAAACAATGTTTCCACCGCATGTGAAAACTAAAAATCATAAGCAAAAAATTATTTTAAATTATTCGAAATTAAGCCTCTCCATAAAATGGGGGTAAGGCTAGCCGACATTCACCTCTCCCAGACCCTGCGTACAGCGGGAGCCTTGTGCACTGGGTATGACGATTCGAAATTTAATTTAAAATGGGCAGAAGATTGTCTTCATAAAAACCCAAAACCATTACACACAAATAACAAACATGTTAACAAGAGAACTAACTATGCAGCAAAGTTGTTAATTCTTTATATATATTTTTGGAGCGTAGTTTTGTCATCACCACCACCACAACTACGACGACCCATCAGCAACATTTGCATCACCATCACCGTCACTCTCGTCATTAGAATCATCATAGCTTCCGTCATCATTAATATCATCACCATCACCAACACTTAAGTAAACATCATCATTAGATTCATTGCCATCACCAAACACCATCATCTGCATCAACAGTCATCGTCATCGTCATCATCATCATCCTTGAGATACCAATGATCACGTACTACCTCCTCTGTTATCTGCTTTCCTTTTAGTTCTGGGGAACTCTTCCACTCAAAGCAGTTAATCTTCAACTCAGGGCAGTTGTATATATGTGCAGTTTTCAAGGATGGGAATTTGACAATGCAATTTCCAGAGAAGAAATATTGCAGACTTGGTAGAGAGTAAAGTTTCAAACTTTGCAACTGGCAAAAAGAAATCTCACCATCATTTCCTGCATCATCTCCATCTGATGTCGTTGCCCCTATTTCTGTCATTCTTTCACAACTCCCAACCGTCATTTTTCGTAGCCGCTTTAAAGTTTTGGCTATCGTATACGTCGCTAAATATTTCAAGCTGCGACAACCAACTACTTCCAAAGTTGTTAAATTCTTGAAGGTCATGTTTTCCAAGTTGGGGAATGATACATCCTGAAATATTACCAACGCAAGAATGATAAACGGCAACAAAAATATTGACACAGGGAGATTTTTTTCTATGAAGTAGCTGGAAAATCTAACTTTCGTTCAAGAAAATTGTGTAATGTATTCTTACCTTGTCAATTAAGAAGAGAGAGTGTTTAATTCGAGTGTAAAGACCGCAAAATTCATGCCTCTGGAAACTTGAAATTTCAGTGGCTAAAATATCCAATTTACCACATTCTTTCACCTCCACTTGTTCGAGTAGCGGCCATTCTGAAGCATGCATTCCTGGATAGAAGCTCTGAAGTTGGGGTAGACGCCAAAATACAATATTTGTTGCTTTTGGAAACACAAACTTAGGCATCATTTCCAGTCCCTCTTCCTTGGAAACGATTTCCTTCATTCCTTTACAACTAGCCACTGTCAGGTGTCGTAGTTGCTGAAGACCTCTAGCCACTGAGCATGGAAAAATATATTTCAATTTCTCACACCCATATATGGATACCAAATCTAGATTTTCACAACCAGACATTTTCAACTGAGTCGTAGATGTGTCAGGTGTTTCTTTGATCTCAAAAACCACCTCTAAATGATTGCACAAACTTATTGATAAACGTCCTAAAGCATTCAATCTTCCTGAAATACTAGGTGTAAAGATGCTTATTAGACTATTGCAGCTCCAAACTTCAACATCGCTAAGTTTGTAGAAAGAGTCAGGATCAAGTTGGTTGTGCCATATTGTAGTCAAAATAGGTAGCCCATTGATAGACAATATCTCCAACTTTGGAAAGCCTACCTGTATTTGAATTATGAAATTGTTAAATTCTTTTTTCGTCGAAGTGAATATATTAGACAAAAATAATGATCAATAAAAGAGAAACAATAGTATAACAATTTTACCTTGTCGTCAAAAAGAAAGTATACTTCTTCCTCCTCAAGTTTAGGATCAAAGACAAATCCCTTCAGTTCTTTACAATCCATTAGTTCCAAACTCTCCAAGGACGGAAACTGGACATTACAGCTTACTGAGCAGAATCTAGAGAGTTTTGGAAGATATTGCAGCTTTAGATGTTGTAGCTTACAAAACATGACATCTGTTTTTTCTTCACCATGTTCTTTTGTTGACACTATCTCTTCCATTGATTCACATTCGGTTATCTCAAGTTTTTGAAGTTGCACAAGATTTCTAGCCATGGAAGACGATAACCCAAAAGTCAAACCAGTACAATCATCCACCACCAAGCTTGTTAAGTTGGGCAACACAACCTGCAGTATTTGTACATTCCATTTTTAAGATAAGAGAATTCACATTAATTGTTATTATCTAGTCAAATTGTATCTTTAGATTAAAAAATTATACCAACAGATATTTCCTGATACGCACTAGATAAAACTGAACCACTTCAAATGATCAAATATATGTAAATTTGGCCACACAAAATCTTGGAGGTCTATGGTGGTTGTTTCATTTTTCTTTGTAAATTATATCGCTCAAATAAAATAAAAAAACAAGTACTAATGGCATAAATGGGAAAGAATGACACTAGTGGCATACCTCGTCAGTAATGATATGTGTATATTGGGCATTGTTTTTGATATGGAGATGCTTGAGTTGTTGAAAATCTTCACTACATGAGTGGTACACAACATTATCAGCTCCCTTCGACCCATCCAAGTACAAATCTTCACATGATCTCTTCAACAACATTTTTAGACCATGGTCCAATTCACAGCCAGTTGGGAGCTTAAGCTTCAATGTGTTGAGGGTTTCATCCACACCGTTCCATTCCCACGAAGAAGTGCCGATTAATATTTGGTATCTTTTTAACTTGTCAGTGAACAAGTCCTTCGGAACACTGCTAGCATCTGGAACATGTATGTGTAATGCAGCTAAACGAGGCAAGTCCTTCAGTTCCGAAAGGCTTGCATTACCTCTTTCTCCATTGACTCCTTCAGGCACCCATCCGTTGAAGCTCCGTTTCATTCTCAATTCTTCTAGACTTGTCAAACGTGATATAACATTAGGTGAAATCACTTTGAGTTCAGAGCAGCCGCTTAAATCCAGCAGTCGAAGACGAGTCAATTTCCCTATTTCTTCAGGCAACTCTTTAAACTTGGAACATATAAAGCTGAGAATTTGTAGTTGCGATAGCTGTCCGACTAGAGTTATGTCTCCCAACACGCAACGATCCAAACACAACGTCTGAAGATTTTGTAGGAGATGAAGAGAAGGAGGCAGCGATGAAATACGCGCATTGGTTAAATCCATAACTTTAAGCTCTTTCACCTCCTCAAAAAAGTTACTTGGGATTTCAAGCAAGTCACCATAAACGTACAAATAAAAAAACTCCAGTTGTCGGCATTTCAAAACTTGAGGAAGCCTAGGGATGTTTTTGCAAGACAAAGAGATCATTGTGCAATTTTCAGAAAACTCCTTATTGTTTGGCCATTCCTTCAAGTAATCTCCTTCTGCTCTTAGTAAGGCACGGTGGCCTTTGGATGCAATCGAGATGGCAAAATCACGTAACAAATCATGCATTGTGATTGATGTATTGTCCTTGGAGTCGAGCAACAGACAAGAATCTTTAAGCTCTTCAATCCGCGCGTGCAATGCATATTGGGCGTCCTCCACTGAATCAATGTTCTTAAACAAACCCAAACCAATTGTATATTTCAACAAGTCTGTCAGACGAGCGTATCCCGAATGATTTACCAAAATTCCACAGATCAAGAATAGTGGCTTAAGCTTTTGATCATCCAATTGATTGTAACTCCACTCTAAAGCCGAGTATGCTTCTTGTTCGGCTGAGTCTTCGTTGCCAAACACTTTTAGGCATCTCAAGGCATCCTTCCATACTGGTGAAGTACCTCTATTTCTTAAAGAGCTTGCTACCGTGACAACCAAAAGTGGCAAACCTCCGCATTTTTTGGCTACTTCGGTTGCCACAGCTCGTATGTTGGGATTTTTAACAACATCACCTGCCTTCGTCTCAAATAAACGCCAAGCATCTTCCTCGTTTAAAACTCGAAGCTCAAAGTCTTTTTGCAACCGCTTCTCTGAGGATAGCAGTTTTCGAATTCTGGATGTTAACAGTATTCTACAAGTCGGCAGACAAGGAAGTCCTACACTCTGCAAGTCAATGCTTTCCAAAATGTTGTCTAAAATTACAAGAACTTTCTTGTCTTTTATCCTGTCACATAGACGAAGTGCTCTTACTGACATAGTTTCGCCTTCTTTAGCTTCCATACCCAACTTTAGGGCAATTTCTTTTTGAATTCCTTCAAGGTCCGGATTTTGCACACTTCTAACCATAACCGCATCAGCAAATAACTTTTCTTTTACAGCTTGCCTAAGGACTTCTTCAACCAGCGTGGTCTTCCCCACGCCTCCAATACCATACACCAAAATCAGGTCGGTATTAGGAGTTCTTAGTTCATCCATGATTTCCTTTACAGTTGAAGTCCTCGAATCAAATGCCTCATACTGTTTGTGAGAAACCATGGATACCTCTTGTGGGTGGACATTGTACGAAATGATAGCGAAATCTCTTTTTACGTAGAGATCAACAACCGCCTGCTCCAACTTTGATGATCTCCTGCCTAACTTGTAACGGAGCACCGGGTTTGGACAAACCCCACAGAGACAGCTCATCTTTGCTTGCGTATCAGGCTTCCATAATTCGTTCGCCTTCTCGGTGATCTCAACCACGCTTTTCAGCCAGTTCTGGACGTCAGTGTGGATTTTTTCACCTTTTTCTTCAGCTCCAACGACCTCGCGCTCTAGCCGCTCTCTAGCAGCACTTAAGTCGTTCACTTGAGTCTGTAGATTCTCAAGGTTTCTTTTGCAGTGAGCTAGGTAACCCACTTGGCGTATAGCTGGTTCAACTGCATACTCGGCAACTTTTCCGACAATTTGAATAACAATCTCCATGCCTGCCGATGAATACAAATTAAATTAGAAAAAAAGTAGCTCAAGAAATACTTTATATTTCTAATAAACTATGAGTTATGATCCCTCTGGTACAAAATTAACGACACAAACGAGGAGTTTGTGTCTCTATGAAAACCAATATGATGGAACAAGAAAATCGCATCAATCCCCCACTTTGCCGCTAAATGGGTACGGGTGGATGTTTTCTGTATGTTTACAGGTTGTAGTTAAGAAGTAAGATACCTCTCGCCACTCTCTCCTTCAGATTTCTTTTATTCTATTTCTGAATATGTAGTTTACTTCTGGGTCATTGATTCTTTGGGTACAGTGCAGGTTGATTCTAAGAAGAGGAGGTTTGATTTGTTGAGTGCAGGTCTCCGATTGCTACACTTCCTCAATGTAAGTAAATCTATGCATCTTTATTTCATCAATTATGTTTAATTTTGTTATGTTGAGTTCCCAAATCATAAATCTTGCATGGACTTTTCGAGACTATACTGAATCCGAAACATGCCGAACATTAGATTTTGGGTTTTAAGGTTTTAATTCTTGAATATGTCCTACATTTTTAATTTTGCAAAAAATCCACACTTACACCTTGTTTGGTGGGCAAGACGTGATGGGTTATTTCTAATTAAATTGGACTTGTAACCCATCCAATGTTTGCTAAGAAAAATAGTAACACAAACTGAATTTGCTACAAATCTGAAAGTAGGGAAAATATGATGGGTTATGTAACCCAACTGCACACATGGGTTATGTAACCCATTCATTCCTAAGACCCAATCTCATCCAGTCCACCAAACAGACCCTAATGGTTTGGGGTTTAATAATATTGGGTTAGGACCAATTTGAAACTGTGGTGCTTTTAAAAAAGAAAAAAAAAACAGCTTATAAAAAATCTAAAACATTAAATGTGTATGTGTTTGGTAAAACAAAAAAAAAAAGATTTTTTTTTTAAACTATTGTCAATGACAGTAGAAAAGCAAAAACAAGGTCTACCATGCTTTTAAAAAGTGTTTTTTTGCCACTCAATAATACGGTATGATGGTATTCCTCTTCACTTGAAAGTGAGAGACCTTAGATTCAAATCTCTTGTGGATTAGCCAAACTCCCCCTTCCCTTAGTGTAAAAATATTGATGTACTAAAAAAAATGTTTTTCTTTTTCTTCAAAGCATAGTAATTAGTGCCTATTTAATGAAAAAATTTAATGACAAATATACCCCCACATGTTTTACAAAATTACAAACTTTGCCCTTACATATTGTTTTTTACAATTATTATATCACATTAAGTACCATATCTTTTTAGTCATTTAGCATATTCAAAGCAATTTATATAAAAATTTATTAAACACTCAGACATTGTTTTTTTATTAAAAAAACTTTTACAAAAAAAAAAAAAGGTTTATCAAACACTCAACAACTCTATTTTACAGTTGTTTATTCTCATAACACAACATAAATAGTTTTTAAAAAGCACATCAATACCAAACTAGAACTTAGTCCTTGAATCATTGTATTTTGATCATATAGAATATAGTTATGTATACTGAGGAACAAAATAAGGAAGTATTTATAATTCCAAGCTTATTGAGGTATCAGAAAGTTTGACTTTACGACCTGGAGTTTTTTTTTTTTTTTTTTTTTTTTTTTTTTTTTCAAAAGGGGGACAACTGGTGCCAAGCAACGGTTATTCATCCCTTCCAGAGACCAGGAAGACTCACAGAGTGAGTTTTTTATTACGAAAATTTACTTGGATGATTACACAATCTTTTAGCTCTCATGTATATCGAGTCTAAATTTCTTCTTGATATTTTTACCTTCTTCAAATATGATTACACAATCTCTTTATCCATACTCATTTAGTCAATCTTGGCCTCAGCTCTACTTTTCGGAATTTTTGGTATGAATAGTTTTCACCATGACCAACATTTGGTAATTCGGCTAAAGTGTTGCCTAAGAAATGATGTGAAATCGAAGCTAGCTTGCTGTTATTTTATGCAAATATACCACACTTTTGTTCTTAGAAGTTTTGGCTTAGATTGGGTCTTAGGCATGCTAGGAGTTTATTCTTGATAAATATCTAGAAGTCTATTGATAGATAGTCTAGATAAACTCAAACGCTCCGATCCCGGTATCATCTGGATACCAGAATGGGCACGTGTTGGCCGACAACCGAATGTGACGAAAGTCATCCTAACATGCATATGCTAAAAACATGTAAAACATACATGCAATTTAATTTATGCCACATTAAATAAACATAAGTAAAATACGTAACTTTAAAGTATTAAAAATATGAGAATGCATGAAGATGTTCAAAGCATATCACTAATCGCGGAGCTACCGATACGAGAATGCCTCAATGTTGTGATCGTACGCCTTATTTCTAAATCCTGAAGTGGGTGCAAAACAAAGCGTGAGTGGACTAAAGTTATAATATAAATAAGCAAAACCGATTTTTCTTTTGAACATACTAACCTCTCGTTTGAGAAAATCATATAATAATACATAGTAGATTTTTCTAAAAATTCTAGTATGCCTTAAAAACGTTCATAAATAATATAACCATGTACATAAATAGTTGTATCGTAATTGCCCAAAGGAAAGTCCGTGAAACGTACGTAAATCATATAACAACGTACTTAAATAGGGGTATAATAGTCACCCGAAGGCAAATCCATCATCTGATGGTGAAGCTGTACAACACTGGATTACGCCAATGAAGAAATATGGTAGGCCCCATCACCCAAAGGTGAAGCGTACAACACTGGGTTGCGCCAATGAAGAAATACATATCACACTGACACTAGCTGTGACTAGTGAAGCTGTCCGGCACTGGTTTCAACAGTGAAGCTAGGAGTATGTCATAAAATATCTCAATCCATCACCCCGAAGACGAAGTTGTACGTTGGATGGGCAAAATACTTACAAGTATTGGTAACCGCGGTTACCTCTCTATTTAAAACTCACGGTTACGGTTATGAGTAATCGTTACCCGTGAAATTTAAATGAGTGATTATGGTATTACCACGGTTATAAATGGATACCCATTTAACCAGTTATTTTAATATCTATAAATAAAAATAAAAATACTAAAACCACCCCCATCGCTCATCTCCCTCTCCTTGCTGCCCTCTCTCTCATATACTTTTTTTTTTTTTTACTTTTTACTGTTTTGTTTCCCCTTTCTTCTGTTAATGTTTCTTGGGTTTTCTTCATTTGATTCCATGGTTTTTATCTTCGTGCATGCTTTTACTTTTTTGATCTGATACTCTATATGATCAAATTTCAAATTTAATCTGTTGTTAATCTAGTTTTAAGGGGATTGGTTGTTTGTTTTTGTGGATTATAAATATATGACTAGCATCTTGAATCTTTTTGAAAGTTGAATTCACCAGAAATGATAAATCGGTGATTTAAAATCCCCCTGATGACAAAAATGATGTTAAAGCATTCAACTTGATGGGAAACTAAACTGAGATCATGCAAGTTATTTAGAAAAGAGAGATGATCAAGTAAAATTCTGTTTTGTTTTTTGACAAAGCGGCAGGAAGATTTGAAATTGATTTATTCAGATGCAATCATACATTGGGTATCGGTATTTGATTGTCAAAAAAAAAAAAAACAATTATGACAAAATTTTTATTTATTTTTTAATTTTCAAGTTGTTAAAAAACGTGTAGATAGGTAAAAAAAAAGGGGATTAAAAAAGAGGTATGCGGTTACGTTAAATGTGTATTGTTAACTGTTTATAATGGTTATGGGTATGCGTTGAACCGTTTATGCAATTACCCAAAAGATAAACGGTTATGTGAATAAGGGCTTAAACGGTTACGAGAAATAACCGCAGTTATTCACTCGCCATAACCATTGCCCATTCTTAGTTGTATGACATTGAGTTATGCCAGTGAAGAAATATTGTAGGCTCCATCATCCGAAGATGAAGCTGTACAACACTGGGTTGCTTCGGTGATGAAACAAATATCATAAAGTACCTCAGTACACGTAAACGGAGTCATATGGCCATAGACAGGAACATACTCATCTATGTGTGTACGTGTTGCATGATTACCCATTAAGTAAGCACATAAAACATAAACCAGATCTTCAATTTCACATCATCAGAGCTCAAAAGTTCAAAGCATCATAAATCTATAAACGTGAAATCATTAAATCATAGATCTTATTCATAAACATTATTTATAATTATTTCAATAAAACGTAAATTCAATAATTCATAATATTTCATTAAGCGTAAATTCAATAATTTATAAACGTTTCGTAAAATGTAAATTTAGTAAATCTATAATCGTTAAATCATTAAATCATAAATCATAGATTTTATCCATAAATGTTATTCATAATTATTTCAATAAAACGTAAATTCAATAATTCATAATATTTGATAACGCGTAAATTCAATAATTCATAAACTTTTCATAAAATGTAAATTCAATCAATCGTAAATAATTAATGAAACATAACATCATGAAATCATGCTTTTAATGAATGCAAGCTTAATATTTTTATAAAATCATCAAATTTGAGAAGAAGTCCGCTCACAGATACTCGTCATCGAAGAGTCACTCAAATTAGGGAGAACGAGTGTAAGATCCCACATCATACAGGGGAGTGATCCTTATATGTCTATTTTCATCCCTACCTAGCATGAGGCTTTTTTAGAGCTCACTGGTTTCGGGTTCCATCGGAACTCTGAAGTTAAGCGAGTAACGTGCGAGAGCAATCCCATGATGGGTGACCCACTAGGAAGTTCTCGTGTGAGTTCTTAGAAACAAAACCATGAAGGCGTAGTCGGGACCCAAAACAAATAATATCGTGTTACGGTTGTGGAGCGGGCCCGAGATGTGGTGGATCCCGGGCCGGAATATGACAACGAGGTCACCACTAACCAACGCCCCTAACCACATAAAAAGACCATTTAGTAAAACCTAGTAAAATGATTGAATTTAGGAATCAAGAGAATATTCTATTTTCTAAATGGAATTTTAACGAAAAACTTTCGGTATTATTCATTTTAACAAAATTTTCAAGTCATTTTTATTAGTTTTCTTTTTTCTAAAACGGGTGGGTCAACGGTTGCCGGTACAGGGTCTGGGTCGGATCTGGGTTTTCGGTCACGGGTTGGGTCGAGCTCAAATCTCAACCGTTTTCAGCATATGATATATGGAATTGAAGCTCAACATGAGGAGAAAAGAATCATACCAACGTGGAGCCGATTCGTGGTCGGTGTTGGCCGGAAAAACGGCCTGAATGTGGCTGGTCAGTCACCGAAAAACTGGGAAGAAAATCCTCCGATGTATTTTCTGCGTTATAACGTCACCAATCTCTCAGGAATGCCATAAACGCACACCAAAACACGATCCAAGAGGATTTAAGTCAGTCTCGAGGCTTACTTTGTTGGAAACGACGAGAGCTCTCTGTGAGTTCGTTGGGAGAAAAGTGAATAGTAGCCTCTGCCACTGTCGGTGTTGTAAGGCCTTAGCCTGGGTTCGGGTTCACCCTTGTTTTTCTGGGTTCAAGACGAGGAGAATCAAGTGGTGGTTTGGGTTGTGGTGGCAGTGCTCGCCAGAGTTGAGAGTGGTGGTGATGGTCTGCGTTCACGGAGAGGGAGGGAGAGTTTTGGAGAGAGAGAGAGAGGGAGGGAGAGAGAGGGAGAGAGTGTCACGGGAGAGTCTAGAGAGAACCAGAGATGAGGGAGAGGGCTGGAGAGAGTGCCGAGAGGTTGCGGTATAAAATGACACGGGGAAGGAGGGGAAGTGGTTTGTGGCCCCCACGGGTGAGGAATACTTTAATGCTTTCACTGTTAGCGTTTTGTTTTGGAAAGTGGAGTTGGAATATAACAATCTTTGTTGAATCATATTCCCTTTTTACTGTCATTTATTATTATTATTTTTTTCTTAACAAACGATATTATCTACGTTAATAAAAAAAGTAATCCTTTATTTTCTTTGCTTTTGTAAATTGTTTGATTTTTCTTTATCTTTGAATTTAATATTTAATTCATGACTTCATTATTTCGTTTCTGGAGCTGCAAAGATTTTATGAGGTGGAAGTTTTGCTGGGAAAAATGCATTTGTCCAAAAATGTTTGCTTTCAAGTTTTTATTGTTTTTAATTTTTTTATTAGAAATAAAATGTGTGCAACATTACAATATATGTTTATGAGATTGGAAATGTGTTGTAGGTTTATTTCATTTTGATGAAAATTTCCATTTCCATTTCCTCAATTTCAGTTTCAATTTTCAAATTTTGATTTTTTTAGTATTTAATTCATGTTGCCACGATTACAATATGAGGTTGTTTGTTATCGTTTACTAAAGTTCACTGGACGAGACTGGATTAAAGGTTAGTCTAGTCCCGTGTTTGTTCCCCATAAGGCCTAGATTTAAAAAAAAAAAATTTAAAAAAACTTCTCTCCTCACTTCCACGTTCTCCCTCTCTCTCCTTTTCTCTTCTTCAATTTAAAAAACAAAAATAAAATATTTTACATATAATTTGTGTGTAAACATATACTAGTGCAATATAAGTAGAACTGGACCTAGCAACTAGTTAGACCACTTATCAAGAATAATAAATTGGTTACTAACTTGAATTTCGTTTACCACAATTCAAATTGGATTGGAGTATAAGCAATATGGGCGGTGGAGATTTGAACGTGGCTCTCATGTACAAGGTGAATGCTCTTTTACCAGGAATTGGATCCTCTCCGAGGCAATGCTTCGGGATCCTCCTGATCCATTAACACAAGTTGCTGGATTTTGATCTAATAGCTACAATTATTATAACGTTTAGAGATATCATCTGTTTGATCTAACAATCTGTGTTATTGGATTAGGAGGATCCCGAGGCTTTACCTCGAAGAGGATCCAATTCCCTTTTACCAGACCAAGTTTCGTGCCCTTTACCACATCTTTTGACAAAGAAAAGTAGTACAAATGACACGTGGAAGAGGGGGAAGTGGGGTGTGGGCCCACGGGTGAGGAATACTTTTAAAGAAAATTAATGATAAAGATTTGAAAATTTTAAATGTTAATAAAAATTCATATATTAACTTTATTTAATGGGTAGGACAAAGTCCAATATTAAATTAGTCCAATTATAATGATCCAAACAATAAGTTTCCAGTTTTGCCCCTCATAGCAACTCACACACGCATGCATAGTTACAAAGAGCAAAAAGCCGTCAAACCCTAAGGTCGCAGCCATGCATCGCAATTCGCAGATGAAGAGTTCCAGCATATTCTGCGTGTCTTGAATACCAACGTGGATGGAAAGCAGAAGATCATGTTTCACCCTTACCTCCATCAAGGGTATCGGTAGACGTTTCGCCAACATCGTCTGCAAGAAGGCCGATGTCTACATGAACAAAAGGGCTGGTGAACTATTTGCTACCGAGCTTGACAATCTGATGACTATTGTGGCAAACCCCCGCCAATTCAAGATACAAGGATGGTAAATATTCCCAAGTGGTCTTCAAAGATAGAGATTATGGAGTTTCGGTGTTCATCATTTGCAACTTACTCTCTTCATTCTCATTCTTGGTTGCAATCACTCTTATTATCTGGTGAAATTTAGACCGGAGTTTTCGCATTATATGTATAGAGAGCCTCATGATGGTTGTAGCTTCTCTGGTTCCTAATTTCCTAATGGGTATTATAACAGAGCTGGAATCATGGTAATGAGATACACTCAAATGCTTGATAAACTTCCTCTTCTCTTTCCCATCATGTATATCCTTCCTGGTGTATCCTCAATTAAATGGTTGTGCATGCAGAGCATCCTGATGATGACCCCGGGTTTCTTCTGCTGCTACCAGATCTTCCTATGCCTTTTGGGATACCAATAGACCACTCCAAGTGGTGGGACTTGGCTGCTATTCCCATGTGATCTTCGACATTACCGTGGTCTTCGACATTATCGGGGCCTTCGTGTGCGTGGACAAAGATTTGTGGCCTTTTGCGGAGGAGGAAAAAGAAGGGAATGACACACGTTACTTCAAATTACCAATTTGATTTCAAGTTCTTGAACTGTGTTCCTTTTGTCCCCTCCCCTTTGGAAATCTGTCCACTCACACTCAGTCCAAAATTCAAGTTTTAATTTTTTAATTGGCATTTGACAACACTAATCTTGTTCCCTGTGTCAAATTTTTATAGTAATTTGGCCCTTTGGTTAATGTGTAAGGTCTAGTTCCCCAATTTTTATAACATTGTTGCAAGCTGGTTGTCTTAACATTACATAAATTAAAGGGCCAATTACACAGTAGCCCTTCATGTTTGAGGTCTATTACAATCTCATACAACATCTTTAAAACAGTTCATTTTCATACCTCACGTAATATTTTATTATAAAATAATATATTTGTTACATTTTCCATCCATTAATTCGTTAAGTGCTAACGTGGCTGCCAAATGTATGCCACGTGGCAAAAAAATTTTAATTTTTTTTAAAAACCTGAATCTTCTAATTAAAAAAGAAACAAAAACAAAAGTTGAACCCGCAACCCCCCCTAACCCAACCTGCAACCCAGAAGAAGAAGAAGATGAGGGGGAAAAAAAACACCCATCTTCCAACCCACCCCTTTTTCCCCCTTCCCGTCTTCCCCAAACCCACTGTGCACCCATCATCCACCTCCTCCTCCGCACCCACTATCTGCAACCCAGAAAAAAAAAGAAAAAAAACCCATCTCCCTTTCCCTACAACCCAGATCCCGTATTCCTCAATGAGTGGATTTAAGGCGGAGGGTGGGTGTGCTGGTTTTTTCTTTTTTTCCCCTTCTTTCTGGGTTGTAGGTTGGGCTTGGGTTGGGGGAGCGGAAGATGAGAAGATAGGTGCACGGAGGAGGTGGAGATGAGTGCAGAGGAGGAGGTGGATGATGGGTGCGCACGACGGGTGGAAGATGATTTAGACAGGGGTTGCTGAGATCTGGACTTCACCCCCGGGGGGTTATGGGATATGGGTTTCGCAGGGAGGCCCGGGGGGGGGGGGGAGAGTAATGGGATCTGGGTTGGGTTCCGGGGTGGGGGGGATCATGATCCTCTCCTAAGCAAATGGTGAGGATCCTCATGAGCAGCCACATCGGGCCGTTCAAATTTTATCCAACAGCTACAAATAGGAGGTCCCTCTAAAAGTTATAATAATTGTAACTGTTGGATAAAATTTGAACGGCCCGATGGGCCTGCTCATGAGGATCCTCACCATTTGCTCAGGATAGGATCCTGATCCGGGGGGGGCGCATATGGGATATGGGTTTCTAAACGAAGAAATAGAAACCCCACAGACACGACGTGGCGTTTTTGATTGGTGCGCCTTCTTCCTTGAGAGCGGAAGCAGCCTTTCACCTCCGCCCTGCAACTCAAGTTAGCAGCTAGATTTTGGTTACAGAAAGTGTTGGCTTTTCACATCAATCCTCCAGGTAAGTCTTTCCAGGCATTGCAAATTTGCAATTGTGTTTTTAATCCAATTTTTTTTATTCGTTTGTACGAATTTCCGTTAATTTGCAAGGAATTTTGAAGGGAAAAAAAAAATTAAAGACAACGGAATTGAAATTTGGAACATTAATCAGTCCATTTGAGTTTTTGAATTTTGAATTTATGGGGAAGGGGGGAATGAGATCGGGGTTCCAAGTTTTCTGGGTTCTTCTTCTTCTTCTTTTCAAGGTTCAAGTATGGGGGTTGGGGGTGGGGTGATGAGATTTGGATTTTCTAACTTTTTTTTTTTTAATTTAGAAGATTAAGGTTTTTTAAAAAATAATTTTTTTTGTCACGTGACACACATTTGGTAGCCACGTGGCATAAATGTGGCAGCCACGTTAGCACTTAACGAATTAATGAATGGAAAATATAACGGAGGTATTATTTTGAAATAAAATAGTACGTGAGGTATGAAAGTGAAATGTTTTAAAGATGTTGTATAGGGTTGTAATAGATCTCAAACCTGAATAATTACTATGTAATTTACCTTAAATTAAAGAACTGAAAAAAATATGGGTTTGGATGTTTAGTGGGATCTACTTATTAGTGAACATGCCAAATCAACAAACAAAAAGAAACAAAGAATTCAAAGTCCCGCAAAAAATTGTATCCCAATTTGCCATGATCATAATTAAAGGAAATTTTAGTTACATATATGAGTGTTCTTGTTCTAGGTTTGAGTTGGAGCATGAGATTAGAGAAGAAGAGGAAGAAAAGTAAATAGTCGGTGTTCAACTTTAAAAAATAGTCAGTGTTCAGTTTAATAAATAGTAATATTTCAAGTGTTTAGTTTAAAAAATAGTAATAACACCCACGTTCAGTTCTAGAAATAGTTCATATTCAATTTAAGAAATAGTGGTAGTATCACTGTTCAATTTAAGAAATAGTCAATATTCAGTTTACGAAATAGTCAATGTTCAGTTTACAAAATAGTCAATATTCAATTTATGAAATAGTGATAGTACCAGTGTTCAATTTAAGAAATAATGTTGATGGATGTTCTGTTTAAAAAATAGTTGGTGTTCAATTTAAGAAATAGTCAACTCAATGTAAAAAATAATCAGTTCAGTTTATGAAATAGTCAATGTTCAATTTACAAAATAGTTAGTATTCAGTTTAAGAAATAATGATAGTACCCGTGTTCATTTTAAGAAATAGTGATAATACCTTCAGTTCTAGAAATAGTCAGTGTTCAGTTTTAAGAAATAATAAGTGTTTATTTTAAGAAATAGTGATACTACTAGTGTTCAGTTTAATAAATAGTTATAGTACTCGTGTTCAGTTCTATAAATGGTTAGTGTTCATTTATAAATAATGATAGTACCAGTGTTCTATTTAAAAATAGTTAGTGTTCAGTGCTAGCACATCCATATATTATTAATAATATTAATAATGATGGGATTGGTTTGTGTTTGTTTGAAGTTACTTGGGACTTTGGGAGTTAGTGAGAGAAGGTATATTTTTCTGAAATCTTAACCAATTGAGCTTAAGATTGCTGATATAATCTAAACTATTTCTAGAACTACAGCATAAGAATCCACACTATTTCTAGAACTACAACATAATAACCTAACCTATTTCTAAAAGTGATCCAAAATAACTCACACTAGTTATGAAAATTAACAAAATAAACAATATTTTTTGAACTAGAACAAAATAACTCATACTGATTCTAGATTTGAACAAAAAATAAAGCACACTATTGCTGGAACAATTGCAAAATCACACATTATTTATGAAACTGAAGAAAACACACTATTTCTCATGGCTGTAATAAACATTAGGCACTAGTCGGGTGACGGATTAGGCCTAACGCCTAGGCGGGGGCCTAAGTGGATGTAAGTAAATTTATTATTTATCTTTATTACTTTGGTTAATTTGATAGAATGAGATGAAAGTTTAAATAATTGGAACTCCGTAGTACTTTATGAAATATCTTTAAAAAATCATAAGAATTTGTTGTTAATTTAAAAAAAAATGTGTAAAACATGTAAGTAAAAAGCATATGAACAACAATTTATAAAAAAAAATTAAATAAAAAAGAGAGGAAGCACAAGGATGGGAGAAAATTTTCTAGGAGCTAGGTACACGTTTCACCTGGTGTTCCCAGCCTATTAACATATGACACCTTGAATATCACCTTTTTAAATGACACAATCCTTAAATCTTATTCTCCAAAATATAAATAAAACTAAATTAACAAAAGATCAATAAAATTAAAAAGACAAACAACCCAAATTCTGGAAACTTTCGCCCAACCCACCCTCATTCATCCCTCCCCTCACCTCTCTGTGACCCCCCTCCCCTCTCTCTCTCTCTCTCTCTCTCATCCTCTCACGCTGGAAAAGAACACGGGAAGGCCAACCACTTCACCATCAATTAGATTGGGATCAGCCACACCAAATTCCAGGTTGAGCACTTGGATGCTAGCTGTACCAATTTCATTGGAAAGTAATTTAATAGAAAATTACATATGAAAGGGTGAGACTACGTGGGGTGGGAATGAAGAGAGAGAAACTCTTCTTCTTCATCTCTATTGTTGTGCGATTTTGTTCGCCAGAGTTCATCAACAGCTAAACGAACGGTGGATTGAACACATGTAATATGACTCTCTTAACGGAACCTGAAACGCTTAACCACCAGCAGCCTCGCAACGTGGTCCCTCATCGTTGATCCAGTCTTGTTATGTCATGGATGAACAATTGGTTCTGGAAATTTCTCTTTTCTTGAAGTTGAATTTGAACTTTTTTTTTGTAAATTTTTGGAGTTTGAAAGAACCCGTGTTTTGCGAAACAGGACATCGAAATGGAAGTTATGGCTTGAATTAGTGGTTTTGCATTTATGGCAGCTGGTCAGAACGTGGGGCAGGATTGTAGATATGTTGAAGTTTTTAACGGGCTAAGTTTTGTTCCGTTAGGGGAAATTATGGAAAGTTATATTTGGGCATGTTGGCCTTTGGAATCCAACCCATGTATAATTTAGGGTCTTTGTCCTTATGATTAAATTTGAGGAGCTTTTGATTAAATAATATTTTAAACTGATTTTTGGTTAAAATAATCTTGATTCAAATCCTTTTCATTAAAACTCCCATACTTTTATACTTTCATTAGTAATGTTCTGGAGAATAGAGTTGTGATATAACAATTCTCTTTAAACAAGTGGTGGAAAAGCCCCCGAATCAGAGAAATTTTTAGTTGTGATGAGAACACGAATGGTATATCACGTGTTTTTATACAAGTAGTGGAAAAATTTAATTTTTAAGTTATTAACCTTTTAACACACATAACCCGCCATTTATATAGAGACACATGGTGTACCATCTCATGTGACGATCACATTGAAAAATCTCTCCCCGAATCATATTCATTTCTTACTGTCTTTTATCGCTTCATTTTGGTTACTCTTGTAAATTATGTGGTTTTAAGTGCCAACATGGCTTGGAAATGTTCTTTGACAAAGTTGTCAGAAACGAGGCATAAATGGACCACTATTTGTGCTTGCCTCTTTGAGCATAAAACACCTTATTGTGCTCTTTCAGCAAATGACACACTTATAAAGGGTAATTTAGTTGCTACACTGTTGCTATTGTTATATAAACACATATATTGGTTTCCTTAAACCTTATAAGGCACAAATAACTTTTTGTACTTATTTGAACGGTTACGATTAAGGCACGTCAACATCTCACATTGAATTTTTTTTTATAGAAACAAGAGACAAAAAAACAAAATGTAGGATGAGGGGAGGAAAGGGATGAGAATAGGAGGGGAAATAATCCAACTCCATACTTACCATCTAGTTGTATCATCAATTGTATTGTCTCTCTAATAAATATAGGGCTCATCGATGCATAAAATAAGTACGTGATAAGTAATTTGAAAACAACTGCTTTTGGCTCAGCCAAGGAAAAAAGAAAATCTTAACTAGGGGTGGTATTGGTACGATTACCGTACCAATACTCATGTACCAATTAGCATACCAAACTTTTGGTATGACAAAATCTATTACCATTACCGTGCCAAACTTTCGGTGACACACCTCGACCCTGAATGTCCACTAGGACTCCGAATCGAACTGTGCTAGCCGACACCTGGAATGTGACGAAGTCATAAAGTATAGTGATGTGGAAAATGTAAATAAATTTAAACCTAAAAATGCCTAAAGACAAGAGTGCTTTGTGAGCAGGAATGAACCCATTTCACATGCGACGTCAGAGCATAAGTAAAGTACAGTAGTGTGGGTAAGGATCATACCCTTAGAGGTAGCCACCTTTACTGAGATTCGTAAAAAATCCTCGTCGATATGAACTTTCAGCAGCTAAAACTTGGAAGAGCGAAAAACAATGGTAAGTAGGCCTTAAAATAAAGTTTTAATAAAAACCTTTTGAAAACGTTATAACCCCTCGCTGTAAAACCTATATACTTTCCAGAAATTAATTCTACGTATATACATACGAAAACCAATGCATAAGGCCAGTAAAGTCCGAAGTATGCCATGTCATAATATCTCAGCAATAATAAGTGTAAGCCAGGTGTGAAACCAATAATAAATAATATGTCAGTCGGAGTCATCTAACGTGACCTGTACGACTGGATCTATAACTCATCAATCTAGGCTAGCACACGAGTCGGAGTCACCTAATGTGACCTGTACGACATGCTGGGTATAAATATGTACGGTTAAGTGCTACGATCACGTGAAGGCTGTGCGATGAATCGCGGGTCACCTACGAGTCAAAACCACCTAATGTGGTCTGTATGACAGGCTGACACCAAACTTGGATCCAAGGTGAGCATGCGATGCGGGAGATGAACGATCATGTGAAGGCTGTGCCTTGGCCTCGGGCGAGACACTAACACCGGGGTGCAGCCATAATGAGCTTTAAATAAATGTATGCATGCCAATGCAATACAACCAATTCAATCACATGATAACTTACCTGAACTTACCTGCCTCCGTAGCATCTTTAGCATAACACACATCATAATAATGCAACATTTAAAATATCACACATTTTAGACATGGCATGAAGTGCATGAATCAATTCAAAAGCATTTGTGGAAACTATCATTCACACACACACACACACACACACACACACACACACACACACACACTATATTATACTATAAAAAGGAAAAGACCCACTCACCTGGAGTCTGCGCTACAACTCTCTAGTACAAACATTGAGGCGTCACGAACAATCAGCGCCTAGAATAATTATCAAACCACATCTCGGAATACTTATCAATAGAACACGTAACTTACATAAAACACATCCCCAAGGACGCTCTAGAATGATTTGTGACCCATTGACCAAAAGTCAACTGTCAGTCAAAGATTGACGGTAGGGTCTACAACCCTACATAACTCTATCTGGAAGATCCATACCTTGGATTTCCGATCTTTAACTTCCAAATATCCACATTATGCTTCTAAAACATCATACTAAAGTTTCATTGCGATCCAACGGTTGGATCTTCGCCAGTTGTAAATTCAAGTGGCGGTCAACGTTTTATTTTACGAACTTACAATTCCAATTCGGGAAGATCCATATATTAGATTCTCAATCTGCAAGTTCCTAAGGTCCTCAAATATTACGTACTATAATATATTAAATTTTGGTGTTTCTCAACCAAATTTGACCCATAATATACCAAATCGAAGCTAGAGAAGTGTATAACAAAATTAAACCAGCTTGGAGTCCAAATGGTGGCCTGAGGTGGCCTGAAAATGGCCTGAAAGACGGCTGTCTACGGGAAAACTGGTTACTCGCCGGAATTTATGGGCAACCTTTCAACGTCTATAACTTTGTCAATACTCAACGAAATCAGGTGATTCGAAAACGGAAATCATAGTTTTCGGCGAGAGGAAGAGATTGGTACCTTGCACAATGGCTATCTCGCCCTTTTTTGGCTGGAAACGCCTCAAAAGTGGCGGAGGTCTCCAAAAACTGGCAAACTTTAAATCGTTATAACTTTCTCATTTTTCAACCAAATCACACGATTCAAGCATGAAAATTTATCTAATCGACGAGAAGAATCGATCTATACCTGTTTAGAGTTCAAAATATGGATGGAAATTATCTGAAACTGAAGGGAAACCCACGACTCCAAAAAGTGAGTTCTAACTTGCCTTTGGCCACAAAATTTCTCAAAACCAACTACGGATTCACAATTCCAGGGATGTTAGGGACATGATTATGATGTTTTCAGGTCTAATTCGTTGGAAAAATGATTGGTGCTAGTTTGGTTTCCACGGAAGAAAGGAAGCCGAGAGAGAGTAAAAGAATGAGAGCTATGGGAGAGAGAAGAGAGTCACAGGAGAGAAAGAAGAGAATGAGAGTTTCAGAAGATTAAGGACCAATATGTGGGTCCCACGTGGCTCACTACTCCAGATACAACATGTGTTTCACGTGGCACACGTCCGTAGCGACGAGTACTACGAGGATAGTCAAGAAAACGAACCTTACTTGACAAGATAAGACGGTCAACAAAAGTCAACGTCTTCGCCTTGAAGGGCATTTCCATAAATTCACATTTAAAAAATTATAAAAACTATAATTTTTTGGGATGGGTCGTTACATTCGGTATACTGAATTTCGGTATGCCAAATAATTCGGTTGGCATGCTATGGTAATGGTTGTTTCTGGCCACTCTTTTGGGCCAAAATTCAGTTTTTTTCCAACCAAATTCAAGGCCTAAACGTGTTTTGGCCACTCTCTTTGGGTTTTAAAAACTTTTTTAATTAATTATGAAAATTTTATAAAGATTCATTTAAGAAAAAGAAGTACATAGATGGAAGAATTGCTGCAAGAACTTAGCATCCCTAAAAAAATAGTACAAAGATTCTTAAATTCCATCTCTACATTCATTAAAATTGTACAAAAATTAACTTGATATACGAAGCCAGGGAGAAAGACAACCCAATTTGATGAAGGAGAAGATAAGATGGACTGCAAAGAGAGAGAGTCGCCGGAACGGGAGAAACAGAGATGAAGTCCATGGCAAGATGAGTGAAAATATGAAGTCGCAACATGAGAAGGCTTAGGTTTTTTTTTATTGGGAAAGTAGAGGTTAGAGGGTGAGATGATGGTTTTGGATAAATGATTAGGAAAAAAAAAATATAAGTGCATATATAATGATAATAATACATAATTACATATATAAATGAATAAATAAATGATATAATATTAATAGGAGTGGTACGGTACGGTATACCACTGGTAATGGTTTTGAATACCATTATCGTACCGAAAATTTATGGTACGATACAAATATCGTACCATTACCAATGGTACAAATTTTTGGCACAACTTTGGTATGTTACGGTTGGTAATTTGGTAAAAAATTTCACCCCTAATCTTAACTGTGGTAGATAGGCTTGGCAATTTCTAACACGACCTAATAACCTGACACGACACGACATGAAATTAACATGTGTTCGGGTTGACATGATAACGAATCGGGTCGTTATCGGGTAACTCGATAAGCATCTGTTAAGATAACGGGTTGGTTCAGGTATGTATGTGGATAACACGATACACGATAAGCAAAATATTAATTTTATAATTTTATAACCCTAAAAAAAATACTATAATAATTATATATATATTAATTTAACAATTTTATACTGTGAATGCAAATTTCTTCCTCCTTGATCTTGGACAAAATTGCACTTACAAAACAACTAACACCTTTGGTTAAGGCCAAAAGCCTCACGCGCTCACGATGAATGGGGGGGCTTTGGCCGAAGAACCTCCGATGCCAAAGTTAGAATTTAGAGAGAAAAGTGTTTAGAGAGCTTTTTGGGAGTTTTGCAAGAGTGTTGGAACTAACTTTTTAGAGAAAATGGAGTCCTATTTATAGAGCATGACCGGCCCTCTTTTGAAGAAAGAGGGGCCGGCCCTAGGGTATTTTTGGGGGTGTAATGGATGATTTAATTGGTGATTAATGGATTAATTAATCCATTAATTAGCCAATTAACCTCCGCTTAAATGGACTGTTATGTAGGTTATAAAATAATTACCTAAGATGAGGATGGATGAGAATATCTTTGAATTTGTTACCTATTTTGGACACGTTTGACTTGATTGACGGATGATTGTCCGTTGCTCGCGCGTAGGAATCCCGGTATGCCTCAAGGGTATTTTTGTCCTCTTTTACCCAAAAATCCACTTGTCGCATTGTGATTATTTTTGGCTCCACAAATGCCCCCACACCTGTTGGGCTGCTCACAGGAAAGGGCAGCAGATGTAGAGATCTTCTTGCTTTATGAAACATAGGACTGCTTCCTTTTTTATGTAGATTCCTTCTTTAATAGGAAATTAGATCCTTCTAGAAAAGGGAAATAAATTTCTTTCAAAGTCTATTTAAGTTCACCTTAAGTGGGTTATTAAATCAACTTTGGAGAGCGATTTACTCTACCATACAAGAGAGATAGAGTTTAGAAGATATTTGTTCCCCATCCACTAGCAATCTTCTACATCTTGCCCTTGCAAAGGACCGTCTTTCGTTGATTTCTTCCTCTTCTCCGTGTCGTATCGATGTAAGAAAAATTTAATTTTTCTTGTCTTCTTCTTGGATAGTGCTGTCGCGGGGCAGCCGTCGGGGTGGTGCAGCACGTCAGTTGGCAGTGGCCAGGAGTCAGCTCGGTAAAGGTCGATGAGGTGTTGTGGCAGGGACCACTGCTTGGGCAGCTCGGCTTGGCTAGAGCCAAGGGCAGCTTCTGCGGCTGGGGCTGCGGATTGTGGTGCTAAGGCGCAGTGCTAGGCGAGCCGTATGGCTCATGTCCTTTGGGCTCTTGGACCTGATTCGAGCCAGGCTAGCGACTGAGAAAAATGAGGAGGTCACGGGAGCTCATGGATTGCTGGAATGATGGGCATGCAGGCCTCTTGCCTGCTAGAATGCTGGGTTGAGCTCCTCTACTGAGTATCGTGAAAGTTGTTGGCTACTTAGTCATCTTTGACGGGAGAAAGGTAGGCTGCCCCCGAAAGATGAGGTAAAGAGGATTAAGGCGGATGCATTAGCTCATCTGATCGCTGTCATAGAACTTACTATGAATGAAGGTGGAAAGAAGAGATCTTCCCCGCTTGCTCAAGAGATGCTGGTTAAAAGAAAACTGAAGACTTCTTCCACTGCTCGTGAGGGTATGCCTGTTGTCGAGAGGTCTGTGATTGGCATGACTTCTTCCGATGGGAAGAAAAATGAAGCTGCTAGATATGAGCATGTGGCGCCTACCATCGAGAATAACTAGTACAATTGTTGATATGATTGCTCAACGTAGAGGTCCTGTCGTGCCCCCAATGCCGAAGTCTGTACCAAGACGTCCGTTGGGAGGTAAGTCTGGTTCACCTTTGGAGGGGCTTGCTATTATAAAGAGCGATAATGTGGACTCTACTGCTAAAGTGGCACTAAGGCTCACTCATTATGCTGCAGAGACTGACTCGCATGCTGGGAAAAAGGAAACTGCTCACGTGGGCAGCTATGAGAAATCCACTAAGCCTGCTTCTGGGGAGGTTGTTGAGATCCATGTGCTTTTAAGACTAGATCTGCTTGAAGACATAGACGTTTGTGCCAAGTTTGTTGATTGCGATAGAAATGTTGTTTGCCCAAGTTCCTTTGCGAAGTATACAACCCAATATAAAAGGACCGCTTTACTTGCTATGATGCATATATAGCAATACTGCTAAGGAGGTGGTGAAGATTATGGCAGCTGAAGCTTATTCCTCAACCGAGAAGATCAAGAGGTTGGATTCTGAGCTTGTTGATTTGAAGGGGTCTAATATTTTTTTAAAGGGTCTGATATTTCTGCCCCCACTTATTTGAAGCTTGAGACCGCTCGCCACGAGATCGTTGACTTGAAGATTAGGCTTGACACGATCCAAGTTAGTATGAAAGTGTAAAGAATGAGATTGGATGTTACATAACTCAGATTCAAGATCTTGAATTTGCAGTTTCTGAGCTTCGTTTCTCTGCTTATGCAAAGGATGAAGAGTTGATTGCTGCTTATAATCAAGTGATCCATTTTAAAAGAATTGTCGATAGGATTGAACCCTAAGTGTTGGAACTTCAAGGTGTACTGAAGATCAACGAAAGTTTGAAGAAAGAAGTGGATGAGCTGCAGCACGTCTATGTTGGTCTGCTTAAGAAGAATGAGCAGATGAAGGGTGATAATGATGTGTTTGAGGTTTCGAGACCTTATTTATTTCTTCGGAAGACTTGTTTGCTTTTACTTTTGAGGCTTCCATTGGTGAAGTAGTTAGAAAAGTTGGTGCCTAGGCTGGGGCAGCCGGGGGTGAAGCGCTGGATGATGCCGCTGCTAAGAGCGTCACGGCTGCAAAAGGTGTGGCGACTGAATAGTTGTGGGATGTCCAGGTTGCTAAAGTGTAGTCCTCTAGGTAGCCTTTAAGATTTTCTTTGTTTTTCCTTGTAGCTCTTATTTTGCTTGATCTTCTTCGGCCTTTGCTAATTGTTTATAAACATGTTTCCTTCGATTTCTTCATCTTCACTTCTTTTGTTCATGCCCTAACCTTTAAACTTTATAGTCCAGTGGCAGGTGTGCTACTTTTTTATAAGCAGACAGACCCGCATAGCCTATTCAGATGTAGGTGTTGGTGTAGAGCTTCGCAAAGTTGTTAGCCATAGGGTTGGCAGCCGGATGCCTTACTTACAGAAGTAAACAAGTTCGCGTAACCACTAGGCTGTTAACCTTGGCTTTATCCAATTCTGTAGGTTGCGTAGCAAGTATCACAACACTTTAGGACTTGGTGTAGGTTGTTCCGCGCTTGGCAGATGTGAAGTTTATCGACCACGTAGCATGTCGGCAGTGGATAAAACTTCGTATATGCATGCTAGCTTGTTTAACCTTTCACAAGAATGTGCGGCTGTATAAGTCTAGTGTGGTTTTACTGCTCGAAGGGCAAGCCGTAGGCTACCTTAGTGCACTCAGTAGCAGTTTTAGGGTTCTAGGGCAGCCGTCTGTAAGGCGTACTGCGTAATGTGCCCCCTCCGTCTTTAGGGCCCGGTTCCCCTTGGATTAGGCCAAGAGACCCAAAATCCTTCAGTTAACTAAGCCTTGAAAAAGACCATTGTGGCTACTTCTAAGAATCCCAGTGCAAACCATTATGCATCTAGTTATACGAGGGCAACCAGGCTTATCCACGTCTGGATATTCGGAGTGTAAAGTTTATCCTCCCGTCTTGGAGAGCTGACCCATGTGGGTGTCGGGGAATTGGTTTACCCTCTCACACTAGAGAGCAATTAGTTTACCTTTCGCACTGGAGATTATGGTTGGTCCCTCGGGGGGCGCAATTCCTGCGATGAGTCCCTAAGAAAGGGCGCAGTCTTCTTTTGAAGTGCATGAGTGATCAGTTGTTGTAAGCATGCAGTCGAGCCAAGTTATGATTACTTTTGAATTCCTCATTGAAAAACGAGTGAAATGAACGAGAACTTAGCTGTAAGATAGGAACTGCATAACAACTGGATAGTCCTCGACTTGTGAGGTAGTGCCCATCAAGCTGTTTGAGTCTTCGGGCTTTGATGTAGCGAGAGGTCACACATGGTACGTCCTCAGATTGTAGGCGTTCCACTGCTTTTTTTATCTTTTTGTCGTTTCATGGTGGTGAGGGTGTAATTACTCTTGCTGCCTACTCTGTTAATCTTGTACGGACATTCACAGATGGGATACATCTTTTTAGAGCCTTCTCCTCGGGCAGTGACGAAGGCTTTTCTTAGGACTAGATCTCCGGGCTAGAACTGCCGGATCTTAGCCCTTTTGTTGTAGTTGGAAAAGTGCTGCTGCTGGTAAGCTACAATGCGGGTGCTAGTTTGCTCACGCTTCTCCTCTGCCAGATCTAATATTGTGACCATCTTCTTACGGGTGCTCGTCTTTTGGTGGTGCGATATGCCCATAGACATTCGGGGATTTCATTTGGCCATTTTCCCTTCTTGTTGGTGAGGGATTTCTTGAGGCAGTCGATGATCATCTTGTTGGATTCTTCAGCCCGCCACTGCCTTGAGGATATCTTGGCATGGACATGTGTTGTTTGATGCTATACTTTTGGAAGAACTTCGCCACATCTTGGCCCACGAATTGCGGGCTGTTGTCGGTCACGATGGACTGAGGGATGCCAAATCGACAAATGATGTTTCTCCATATAAAGTGCTCTATGTTCGTCTGAGTCGTGGTCGTCTTGGGCTCTGCTTTTACCTATTTGGTGAAGTAGTCGGTTGCCACGATCATCATGCCTCTGCCCCCAGTAGTAGGTGTCATAGGTTCTACCAGATTGATTACCCACTACATGAACGGTTAAGGACTCGTCTGCGGGTGTAGCTCGCTGGCTAGCAGTGTTGGTACCGGCTTGTAGCGTTGGCAATGGTCATACTTTTGTACTAACTCCTTAGCGTTTTGGTGCATGATAGGCCAGTAGTAGCCTGCGTTAAGAGCCTAATGTGCTAAGGATCAACCTCCGGAGTGATTTCCACAAACGCATTGGTGGATTGAGCTTAGAACCTTCAAGTCATCGGGAGACGCTAGGCAGCAGAGATATGTTCTGTTGTAGGATTTTCGGATGAGAATGTCGTTCTACATGTAATAACGTGTTACCTTGATTTAAAGCTTTATAGGCTTCAATCTTTTTGTAGGGAATGTGTCATTGACCAGGTAGTCTACGATGGAATCTTGTCAGTTTGGAGTTGTACTAACCTGTGACACCTCGGCTGCTGGCTTCGCCTCTATGCTTGGCTCGTATAGATACTCCGTCGGAATAGAGCATTTGAGTTGGTGGTCAAGGGCAGAGCCTAGGCCGGCTAGTGCGTCCACGTGAGTGTTGTCTGCCCGGGGAACTTGAGTGAGGGTGTAAGTCTGAAACGCCTCAAGTAGTCTTGTTAGTAATTAGTTAGGAATCAGAATGAATTGCGAGCTTTTTCACTGCCAAGTTTTTTGTCATTCTGAAGCCTGCTAGTAGGGTCTCGTATTTTGCTTCATTGTTGGATACTTTGAAACCTAGGCATCGAACCGTCTGGATGACAATGACTACACATGCTCTTTAACCTTTATAGTTGGATGTGCCGTGGATATGCGAATGCCATAAGTCTCCATTAGGTGGAGTAGATGTCCGCGCTCGGCTACCTCTGAGGCGTCGTTAGGCCTCTCTGTTGCGTCATGAATGCGTGGTAGGGAGCCGTGGAGCTGGGTCCATGTTACACGCAGCAGAAGATGCTTAAATGTTGGTATTGACCACTCTAAAGTTGAATTATAAAGCAAGGGTCGGCTAGGACCGTGCGACATGTAGTAGGAAGTGGTGCTGAACTGCCTTTATAAGTTGCTCTATGTAGAATCTTTTGGGGTGACAAGGACAAAACTTGCTTTTGAGTGTGTCATTCATGTGTTCGTCTGCCCTTAGTGCGTTTTTTGGGCCGAGTTGTTGCATTCGTCAGAAAACTTTGCATTCGCCAGGGTCTTACGCCTTTATCGTCGCGTGTCTGGATTGGGTGAAATAGTGCGTCATGAGAATGACTGCATGCGTTTGAAGGTAAAACTTGAGTTTCTGGGTTACAACAACTATCGTCAAAGTTAGTTTTTGAATTTCTAATAGCATCGATGAGAGCTTTTGAACTGTAGAATACAGGTAGTCGGGCTCCCAACTCTTCTCACATGATGATAGAGCTTATTGCTGCTTTAGATACCGTCAAACATGTGAATAAGTCATCTGCTGCTTTAGATAGTAGGGAGGTGATGTCCGGTACTTCTTCAAGTCATTAAATGTGCATTGGCGAGCCTCGTCCCAAAATGCATGCTTCTCTGCCAGAGCAAAAGAGTCTGTCAGAGTTAGATCTTATTTCATGATCAATTTTCTGAATAGCAGGTGGTCTGCTGGAAGTCTTTTTTGGAAGGCTGCTCTAGCTATCGAGTTGTTGCATCCGATTATCCTTTCCTTCTCTGCTTTGAACCTCCTCACATAGTCACGAAGCGACTCCTTTGGGTTCTTCTTGACGTCGAACAAATGGTCAGACTTCTTTTTTATCGAGCGATAGGATGAATATTCTATGGTGAAAACCAAAGAAAGTTCGTCGAAACTCCAGATGGATTGTGGCGGCAATGTGTAGAACCAATCTTGCGTCTTTCCTTGTAGAGTGGTGGCGAATATCTTGCACATGAGATCATCATTGTTTCGATAAAGGATCATTGCGCTTCGGTAGTGCTTTAAATGTCTCTCCGGGTCTTTATCCCCTTTGAAAGATGTGAAATGTGGCATGTTGAACTCGCATGGAGGCTCTGCCTGCTCGATCTCGTTTGTGAAGGGTGACCTGCTTATGTTGGTCATATTCCGTCGTAGTGCCTCGTTGGCGACCTCGTTGCGTTAGAAATTGCACAATCGCTTGGTATCTTTAACCAATGGAGATGCACAAGGTAATGTATCAATTTCATTTGAAGCTTATTTGTAGTTTTGGACTTGGTCAAGAGCGATACCAACCCTATAGTATGAGTCCCCCAAATTTCTGAGCGAGGAGATCTGCCGAAAGAGGTGACAGACAATGTAAGCAATCAGTCCTAGATCAGAAGTTTGATTTCGAGCTCCGACTAATTGTTCTCATTCTCCCTATCTTGTAAGCAGCAAGAAGGATAAAGAGAAGAAAAATGAGAAGATATGATATGAGATACTTTTGACTTGCCACAGGCTTATTCTTGAACTGGGCTGGATGGTTTTTGGTTTCTTCCAGAGTATAAGGCTGACTCAAGAATTTGAGGGTCAAAACAAGTCCATCAAATCAAGAGTTCGTTCGACCTTGATGATATGGGATACTTTTGCTGTTGACAACGTAGTAGATGTGGTATGGCGAGGTTTTGCTTTTTGGCGACGTTGCCAGCGAAAGGTTGTTGAAGTTTCTTGAGCTCTTCGGATAGGGCAGTGATGCCGAGCTTGGATTTGACTTAGACTCATCCGTTTGGATTATGCGGTTCTACAGGGATTGCGTCATGCTATAGTGATCAGTTCTAGCTCATCGTTGAACTTTCTGCTTCAATCTTTTGCATCGCAGAAGTGGTGCACAACCTTTGCATTTAAATGGTCCTTCAGAGCATTATCCTTCATATTGTTCTGAGGTATTTGTCGAATGACTTCGTGACCTTGACAACAGTTGAGGATAAGTACTCGAGAGCAATGTTAGGCAAACAACCATGCAAAGGTTCTGGGCAATCAATTCCAGATCGGAAGTTTGATTTCAGGTTCTAACTGATTGCTTCTTTCTCCTTGTCTTGCAGGTAAGAGTAAGGGCAAAGGAAAAGACATGGAAAAAGCATGATATGGGATACTCTTACTTTTAACCCTGATGATATGAGATACTCTTACTCTGGTGTGGCTTGATTGCAGAGGTATTATAGGGGTGGGGGGGGGAAAGAAGCTGAGTATTTCAAGAGGCTTCATTGGGAGTGCCCTCTCAGGTATGATGAAGGGTTGAGCATTTTTGCAGGTCTGTCTGTCCATGGAGGATGGAGGTCACCATATATAAGAGTTTCCCCAACAACAAGTAGTAATGATATTCCTTTACCATTCTTGGTCATAACAATGTAGTGGGAGCTGCAAGTTTCACGTGTTTTAACTTTGTCAGAGCACTTTGAAAAAGAGGTATGTGGTATCTGGAAAGCTGATGTTGCGTGTGAAGATTGCAGACAAATTTTATCCAAGGAAATCTGGCTCTCGAAGTTTGGAGAGCGATGTCTCTTCGGTTTTCGAACAAGCAATCCTGTTGGGATCTGACTCTCAAGATTTAGAGAGCGATGCCTCTTCGATTTTTGAGAAAGCAATCTTGTTGTGAGTCTGGCTTTCAAGATTCAAATAGCGGTGCCTCTTCAATTTTTGAGAAAGCAATCCAAGTGGGAGTTTGGCTTTCGAGATTCGGATAACGGTGCCTCTTCGATTTTTGAGAAAGCAAGCAATCCTGGTGGGAGTCTGGCTTTCGAGATTCGGATAGTGGTGCCTCTTCGATTTTTGAGAAAGCAATCCTGGTGGGAGTCTTTTCTCGATGTGAGTAAAGGTTGGGCATGTTTGCCAGTCTGCCTTGCCACGGAGCACAGAGGTTGACACACATAGGAACTTTCCAGTTATCAAGCAGTGGTACTGTTCCTTTACCCTTCTGAGTAATGGTAGGGTAGCTGGACCTTCAAAATTTATGTGTCTAAACTTTGTAAGAGATCGTTGGCAAAGTTATCTGTGATACCCAAAGAGCTAATGTTGCATGTGGGGATTGTCGACATATTTTACTCAGGAAAATCTGCTTCTCGAAATCTGAAGAGTTGTGCCTCTTCGGTTTTTGAACAAACGATCTTGTTGCCCTTTTTTTTATAGGGGCACCAATTGTGTGCAAGAAGTACGTTTAGAGAATTATTGCTTGTAGGAATTTTCCCCTTATTTTTGTACTTCAGAGATTTATTGGACTCATTTTTCCTTCATCATTTCTAAAAATGTCTGGCCCATCTGACTGTCATTTTGACTTGAACTTTGGTGAAGAGGCAGCCATGTCTCCTTAAGACAACATATGGTGCCCATCCTTCTTATCCCTTATTGGTCCTCTTACCATTGGGGACTCTGTGATGAAGAATGATATGACCGCTGCGGTGGTGGCTAGGAACATTCTCACTCCCAAAGATAACATACTATTTTCCAAACGATCTGATGAGTTGGCTGTTAAGGATTTTCTGGCTCTCAGTGTTCAATGTACAAGTTCTGTGTCTAATATGGCTCAACGCCTATTTGCTCGAACCTGCCAAGTTGAATCATTGGCGGTTGAAGTGATAAGTCTCAAACAGGAGATTAGAGGGCTCAAGCATGAGAATAAACAGTTGCACAGGCTCACACATGACTATGCTACAAACATGAAGATGAAGCTTGACTAGATGCAGGAATCTGATGGTCAGATTTTACTTGATCATCAGAGGTTTGTGGGTTTGTTCCAAAGGCATTTATTGCCTTCCTCCCCAGATTCAGAGGAAGATGAAGAAGAAGAAGACGGAGAAGGAAGAAGAAGGAAGAAGGAGAAGAAGGGGAAGGAAGAATGAGGAACGAAGAAGGAGAAGAAGGAGAAGAAGTGGAAGGAAGAAGCAGAAAGGAAAAAGGAGAAGAAGGAGGAAGAAAAAAAAAGGTTGCAGTCAGAGGAAGAAGAAGAATAAGAAGAAGGAAGAAGAAGGAGGAAGAAGAAGAAAAAAGAAAAAAAAAAACTTCCCCAGATTCAGAGGAAGAAGAAGAAGAAGAAGAGGAAGGAAGAAGGAGGAAGGAGAAGGAAGAAGGAGGAAGAAGAAAAAAAAAACTTCCCCAAATTCGGAGGAAGAAGAAGAAGAAAAAGAAGAAGAAGGAGAAGGAGGAAGGAGAAGAAGAAGAAAAAAAAAAACTTCCCCAGATTCGGATGAAGAAGAAGAAGAAGGAGAAGAAGAAGGAAGGAAAGGGAAGGAAGAAGGAGGAGGAAGAAAAAAAAAGTTGCAATTGGAGGAAGAAGAAGAAGAAAGAAGGAAAAAAAAATGTGGATGACATGTGGCGCCCAGTCATTGTCCACATGGGAGCCACGTCACAATTAATGGCAGATTTAACAGTTTGACTAACTGATGTATGAGACTGTCCCAAAATTTACACTTTAGGTATGAATCTGAGACGAAAAAAACTTGATGTATTAAATGTTGAAAACCAGGAAACATAAGGGTAGTAAACAATCATTTACCCAAAGTAATAATAATATGAGATCTTTTTTTTTTTAGATAACTAAGGGCCAGTTTAGTATCATATTTGAAAATTTTAATCATTTCTCAAAACATTTTTTAAGAACATTTCTTGAAAACAATTTTCTTTAAAACTCAAAAACTTGATTAGTTTGAGATTTAAAATTTTTAAATCTTATAACTTAAACTAGACAAAAAGATCTAAAAAGATGGAGAGAGGGAAAGAGGAGAGAGGAGGAAAGAGAAAGAAAAGAGATGATCAGATGAGATAGACAGGACGATGAGTGAGAGAAAGAACAAAGAAAATGAAGATAGCGGATTAGAGGAGAGACGAAAAAGGTAAAAAAAAAAGAGAATAGAGAAAGAAGAAAGGAGAAAGATAGATTTGGAGTAGGAGGGGAAGAGTGAGAGAAAAGAAATGAGTGACTTTAAGTTTAAAAACTCTAAAAACTCAGTTTTTATGTTTTTAGATAATATATTATATTTTTTAGTTAGTCTTGAGTTCAGTTTTTGAAAATAGTCATATCAAACAAGTTTTTAAGGCCTAAAACTTGAAAAAAAAAATTTGAGTTTAAAAAGTTGAATTCAAGTAGAGTACCAAATAGACTCTAAAATTTCGCGGATGTTTTACCTAACCACATATCGAATGCCTGAAAAACAAAATCTGGACGTCAAACGTTGAAGTTTGTAGAGATGCTTGTATTTTAATCCACATGTACAATTCAAAAGACTCAAACCTACCAAAAGAATGCATTACCTTCACAGCTGTCATGCATGGAACAAAAACAAGCTCTGAATTATGACTTGTAGCTAACTGTATGGGCTTGCTGCTTTGCATACGCACAGTTTCAAAGTTCACCAAATTATTGCAGCCAGATTCTATATCCCACAACCTCAGTCTTGAATCGGAACTTGAAATGCAAAAGCTCGATCAATGACATCAGCAGTGAGGAATGCGTGAAAAACCAATTAGGCTGACTCATGCACGAAAGGAATGCGTGAAAAACCAATTTATTTATCTCATACTCGTCCTGATATTGCATATGTTGTGAGTGTTGTAAGTTAGTTTATGCACTCGCCAGTGAAAATCACATAGATGTGGTAATGTGAATTTTGACATATCTTAAGTCTGCACCCGGTAAAGGAATACTTTATGGAAAAACATGGACATCTAAAAGTTGAGGGACTTACAGATGCAGATTGGGCTAGCAATGTTACTAACAGACGATCTATATCTAGGTATTTTACGTTTGTCAGAAGTAATTTGGTTACATGGCGTAGTAAGAAGCAGAAAGTGGTGGCAAGGTCGACTGCGGAAGCTAAGTATAGAGGTATGGCACATGGAATATATGAACTTCTTAGTTACATAAACTTTTGAGATGTCTTAGTTTTGAACTATAGGAGACTATGAAGTTACATTGTGATAATAAATCTGTAAGGGAGCTAGTTGACAATAAATTTGCATGTGAAAGTTGATCGACATTTTGTTAAGGAAAATATTGAAAAGAAAATTGTGTCTACACCGTTTGTGAGTTCAAGAAAGCTTCTTACTCATGCAGTATCTAGTAATGTTTTCCAAGACTTAATTATCAAGTTGGACATATATAATATTTATGCATCAACTTGAGGGGGAGTGTTGATTTGAGTCTTAATTGTATTTGTAAATGTTATTGGAGTCCTATTTTAAGTAGGATGAGAATATGTAACATTTAGGATTTAGTGTCCTTATTTTTTGTAATTACTTTTCTTATAGAATAAAGTGTATGTGCCTATATAATGTAAAACCTAAATGATCCCTCCAACCTCATCTTTCCAAATTCACTCATTTTTCTCTAAATTTAGTACGTACACCATCAGACTCCTTTTATGTTTTCTTCGTGTTGATCCAACCACTCTATTCTTCCATCACACTCATTTTTATTTCAACCCACCACTGATCTTCTAATACAATTTTCCCCAAAGAACCATCTCTTGTTATGATCCTGATTAAGTGACATATGAGTAGATTAATTAATAAGAATTAGTGAGTGATTAGTTATTGCCAGCTGATAATATGTTGAGTGGAAGCTTATATATAAGGAAAACTAATGAAAAGTGTTTGAAAACTTTGAGTTTTAACGATAAAGACAAAATAAAGGGTACAATGAATAGTACAATGATTGATTTTTTTAGTGTAAAATGTGATTTTTCGTTAAAATGAATCGTATATAGAGCTTTTTGTTAAAGTTCCCATATATAAGCTCCTTCCCTCTTCTTCCATAGCTTTCTTGTGCTACGTACAGGTTGATTAAGGGAATTGAGAAATTTGGGTCGTATCATCTCTACCATCTTTCTTTTAAAGAAAAATTAATGAAAAGAGTTTGAAAACTTTGAGTTTTAACGATAAAAACAAAATAAAAGGTAAAATGAATAGTACCAGAAGTGATTTTTTAATGTAAAAATATGATTTTTCGTTAAAATGAATGGTACCGGAAGCTTTCCGTTAAAGTTATTTCTTTTAAACCTCCCATTCTCATTATTTTTTACAACCGGCCCCCTTTTCATCACTCTTTCCTGTTCTCTTTCTCTCTCTCTCTCTCTTTTTTTTTTCCTTTTAATTCTTTTCCTTTTTCACTCACCTTTCACAAAAAAAACTAGGTGAAATTCATCTATGTCGCTCACAATTCGCAAAAGAAAATTGTAAACCTCAAACAAACAAATCGCATAAAACCTCAAACCCTCTAATCAACGAAGAGAATTCCCACACAATCGAAGTTTGAAACCAACAAATCAATTTCAAGTGTTAAGCTGCTAGGGTCTGGGTCTTCGAATTCCGACGAGCTGTTTCCGTACGAACCGCGGTGCACCGTATCTCCGGCGTTCAAGCCATTACGGTAAGCAATTTCTTATTTATAAAACGAATTAGGTGTTAGAACCCAAATCTCAAACCCTAACTCAAACCTTAACTATTGCACATAGAAGAGAAGGAAGGAGGAAGATAGAAGGAGCAGAGCTCCAATATTTTTGTATTGATTTGTTTTGTAAAATTCTATTCTCCTTTCAAACCAAAGAGCAGGTGCTCTTATATATGAAGTGTGACTGCCAGCTGGCATTTCTATCAAATTCCCCTAATAACTAGTAAAAACCCTCAATTACAACTAATTTGACTCTTTACTTTAAGCATAAACCTCAATTACAAATTGGGTTCATAACAATATTTCCCCCTTGAAAATTAGCCTTGTCCTCAAGGCTTAAAAAAGAAACTGTGGAAACTTGTTTGAACGCAGCAGCACTTTCCTTCAGTTCCAGAAATGTCCATTGCAATCCCAATATCAGCAAGTTTCAAAGTAGGTGCATCATTCACTCCATCAACAGTCATAGCAACAACCTCACCATCCTCTTTGAGCAACCTCACAATCTTTTGTTTGTGCTTTGGTTCGGCCCTTGAAAACAGAAGGCCATCACCTTGTCTCAGATGGGATTTTGGAGCACGTAGAGTACTCATAGACTCTTTTCCTGTAAGGCTTCCTGAATGTATGTCTTCATCAGCACCAAACACGCCTATTTCACGGCATATTGCTTCTGCAATGTTCTGGTTATCTCCCGTGATTACCATAACAAGAATTCCAGTTGCTTGGCAGTCTTCCCTTACCTTAAACATCCTTGAAATCTTCTGGTCAATGATCAGAACTCCAACATTCTCGAATTCAACAAACAATTTCTCAGGGTTTGTAGCAAATTGAGGGAAGAAATATCCTTTGTCAATCTCCAATCCTTCCACCGCGATGATAGTCTCAAATGAGAAGGGTGACTCAATGGACAGGACACCAACAAGGACCACGACAAACACATACCCAGGCACATTATTTTTAATTGCTGCAATATGGACTGATTCCAAAACTTTTTCAGCTCCTGAGCCATCAATGCCAATGTCTCTTAAATTCAACCACACTAAATGGTTCTCTGTTCCACCAGAAACAATATCATAGCCCTCCTCAAACAAGCTCTCTACAAGTTTTGGGAAATTACTAGGTGACTTGTGGCCTGTGGTTTTAACCATATCTGCATACTCAGAAGGAGATGGAATAACACTAGCAGTAACCAATACACTGATGTGTGCCATATCGCCCAGCAAAATTGCTTATTTACCAATCATATGAGAGAAAATATGATGACTTACAAACTGCTGCTTAGTTTCAGTCACATATGGTTTTGTCCCAGATTTCCCACACTCCTTGAAATACATTTCACGAAATAAGAACAGTAAGATTGAAGCAGGTGTTGTTCCATCCCCTTGCAAAAGAAGCGTGACCTCAATCTCTAGATTTAGAGAACTTGTTAGATTGTTGGCAACCACAGAAATGACTTCCTGGAAGTAAGAGGTTTGTGCAATCAATGACTTCCTTGGATTAAGTGGTGGGGCATCAGATAAATTGGCATCATCTAGAAAATATTGTTTCATCTCTGCCAAATATACCATCTCCTTGACCAGGAAACAATTATCTTCAAACAAAATGGCCTAACGTTTCTTACCACAACTGTACATAGAAAGATCATGACCTTGCTTTGGATTTTCTGCTTGGGGTTGCCTCACACAACTTGAAAGTACTGAGGAGGTCTCAATTGTAGAATAGATAGATGTTTCCAAATTGAGGAAATTGAATAAGCTGCAAGTATAAGCAAAGCCAAAATTGATCCAAAGCTGTATTGTTATCTTTATGGCAGTATAAGATATCCCAGTAATGATATTGGCTTCACTCTTTGCATAAAGATCCAGCTGTGCATTCGTAACCTGCAAATTCCCCGTTAATCCCACCTTGAACAGATACTCATGGATCTTCTTACCCGCAGTCAGCCAACAAGTAACACTCATGACAAGAAGCTCCATAAATTTTTCATTTGCAGGAGGACATGTGGGTTGCACAAGATATACATCACACCCTCTTACACTCTCATGCAACTGAACATATATCTCGTCATCAGCAAAGCCTTTAATCATAATCCATCCAAGTGCCAGACCCATGTAGCAAGCAATTTCTTGAGAGAGCACTGGGTTTGAAGGGCGGAAAAATTCCTTGAGCCTGACAACATTTTTGCTAATTGCATTCATCAAATATGCTTTGGTAGCCAAATAAATTGGCACTAGATAGTCAAGACGTCTCACAATAATTTCTTCAAACAAGAGAATTAAGATTGAAGCAGTTGGTGGTGAAATCCATCTGACACCCACATTCTCAATTCCCTTCGCAGCCTGATCGAACTCCATATTTTTAAATTGGAAAAGCTCATACCCAATTTGTGGTTCACTTGTAGCATAGTGGTGAAAAGTAGCAGAGATTCCTTGCAATTTAACAATAATTGTGCAACCAGAGGGATTCCAGATATAATTAGTGAACACGAAACTGTAGAGGTCTCTCCTGTGAGATATTTCCATTTTGTCTTCATTACTTTTCTCAGACATTTTCTCAAACAGTTCCAATGCATAAACATCTTTCTTCACAAATTTTCCCACAAGATACCAATGAACCCATCCAAATTTATCTTTCAGGTATGCACCATAGTTATTAGTCAAAAGAGAAGGGAATTTAACCTCTGAAGTTGCTGAAATGATACTCAAATTAAAAACTACCTCAGGTCTATTTTTCGTAGTATCGGAGAACGAGTGCTCATGGAGTAGCCTCGGAGCAGAGGTCATCGTTGAAGCATGAATCCCTGCCTTCGATTCCGGAAGCAAAACTGTAGCTGCAGCGGAGTCCATCGAGTGTGGCTTGACGGCCGAAGTTGCAAGTGCTTGCAACAACGGTGAAGATGAAAGCAGCGGTGGAGCTTGGACTGACGACGGACTAAGTTGCGACTGGACTCCTTCAGCACAGATTGGGCTCCGAGTTAGCTGGATTGAATCAATTACAGGAGAACCATGATGATCGCTCGCAAAAAGGGCAGAGATACCTTCCCCGGCACCTCGAAAGAACATGTCGCGACGAAATTGTGTAAGAGAGTCGGCGAAGGCCTGGTCGATCGCAGCGGTGATGAGGGAAGGTAAAGCAGCGACGCAAGCCTCCAAGGAAGCAAGACGGGATTCCAAGGCAGCGTCGCAAGTAGCAGCGGATTGGCGGGTGTGCACATAAGAGAATCCAGGAATCGATATGGGTGATACCATTGTTAGAACCCAAATCTCAAACCCTAACTCAAACCTTAACTATTGCACATAGAAGAGAAGGAAGGAGGAAGATAGAAGGAGCAGAGCTCCAATATTTTTGTATTGATTTGTTTTGTAAAATTTTGTTCTCCTTTCAAACCAAAGAGCAGGTGCTCTTATACATGAAGTGTGACTGCCAGCTGGCATTTCTATCAAATTCCCCTAATAACCAGTAAAAACCCTCAATTACAACTAATTTGACTCTTTACTTTAAGCATAAACCTCAATTACAAATTGGGTTCATAACATTAGGGAGTTACAATGTCGGGCTTTTGAATTAGGGTTCGGATTAGGGATTTACAAATTGGGGATATGGGGATTAATTTTTTCATTTAGGGTTTTAATTTTGGAGAAATTAGTAGGCTAGGCAGGGGATTAATTTGATTGCGTTAGAATTTGGGTTTTGGGATTGTTGATCTGTGTTTGTTTTGTTATTGTGTTATTGGGTTGGTTTCGCAGTGACTAGTGGATTCTTGTGATATTTGAAATTGATTAGATCAGGCATTCGTTTTCGGTTTTCAAAACTTCTCTGTATGTAGGTATGTAGGTATGTAGGTATAGTAAAATACAAACAGCCTAACTATAGTTGTTTAAAACTAACTCAATTTTTTGGTTGCGAGAATCTATTGCTAACTGAAATAATCAGCAAAAGTAATGAAAATGTTACGTGTGAGCAATCAAAGCAACCAACATATGATATAAACTAATAGCCTATCAGAATTGTAGCTACATATCTCCATGATACAAACATGTGAGTGTCATTGAAATTTATGGTTGATAGCTGGTGGGGAATAGTAGAGGGACATGCTCCTCGGGGAGTATAATTGGAATGGATGCAAGAGGCTCTTTCAGATGGTGCGCGAGCTTAAGCTAAAGCTACAGGCCCATGTTTTAACAATATCTTTTTCATATAATTTCCTCAGTTTCTCTATTGACTGCTTGAGTTTCTTAGCGTGCCGTGCACACACCAGTTGATCTAATCAATCTGATTTCATCTATCATCTCGCACTCAGATTTCTCTCTTTATTTATCTATTACCTCTAATTTATAACTTTAAAATGTTTGACTGTTTTCCTGCTTTGATTAGTATGAACAAAATTCTTGAGCGGAACCATAGAAGTTGCTATTGCTCACAAAACAATGTTGCTGAGAACGAAACACAGGTGAGATTTCATAATTACCGAGCTTTATCAAAATTCTATTTGCATTTTTGTGTTTGTATGTGCTGGTGGTGGTATGTGTTGTGCTAGGATAGCACCAAAACTTTTGGAACCAACTCAAGCTAACCCACAGGAAATTTATCAAATGAAAATGCAAGAACAAAATATAAAAGACACAAAGATTTTAACGAGGTTCCTCCACAGTCAGTGTAACTGGAGTACGTCCTCGGAGCAGTAGGAGCTCACCCAATAATCCACTATCAACCAAATGAGAGTTTACAAAGTGTTGGCAATCTCACAACCCAAATAACCCAAATACACCCAATAGCTCTCACACACCAAGGAAACAAATAGAGAAAGAAATATAGTGATTAATTTCTTCTCTATACAAAGCTCAAAGCTATTACAATAATAATACTTTGATGGAGTGAGAACTAACCAAGAAAGAAAATCACATTTCTTTCTTATATGGAAGCTGCGTACTTCTCTTCTTCTTTCTGCTGCTCCCTTCTTCTCTCTGTTATCCGACTGTCTTTCTTCTCTTACAACCAAAGCAGCAATTGCTGCTCAAATTCATTAAGTCACCCCGTGACTTCTCACATGGACCAAAGAACAAAAAACCTTTAGACAAGATCCATGTTTTCCTCCCCAAAACAAGGAAATATGTTGTCCACTTTTGGTTTGTTTATTCTAAAGTATATGGCCACTTGGCCACATAATTCAACAGTATGAGCGTCTACTGACTGTTATTAATGGTATATATCCTCTAAGCATGCATGTTGGTTGGAGTCAAATGCAAAATCATAGAATCAGAAATTAAGGTAATCTATATGCATTTCATTTGAACTTTCATTTCATAGATTTGCTTCACCAGTGCAGATAATGTTATACCTGTTTTGATGGATGATTTAGAACTGCTTCTTCGTATGCAGATTACCATGTCTATCAAGCACAGCTGATGTAAGTTCTCTCTCTCTCTCTCTCTCTCTCTCTCTCTCTCTCTCTCTCTCTCTCTATCTGTGCATCGATCTGTTTTGTCTGTCAACTTTGCTTATAACTTACTCTCCTAGCTTTCCCCTTATCAGGAAACTTTTACTGATTGCAAATGATAAATGTTACGAGCATGGGAAAGGCATAACCAATTTTAAATCAGCTTTTCAGGTATGCATTGATTCCAGATTCAAACCATCACTTCCATTTAGTATGTTGTTTATCATTTTGTGATCATAACACCATCAGGCAAAGAAAATTCTAATAGGAGAAAGCAAAGTTAAGGTGATGATTTTGGTTTGTCCGTTAGCTTTCAATAATTTCAATGCTAATTAGGGGTTTTTCTTCATATGTTTTCTTTCGTGTTTCAACTTCCGATGTCACTCAATTTTATGTATTTGCTGAATGCCTTCTTTGTTTTACAAAATGTTTCTATATTCCCAAATAGTTGTACCAAGAGCCAACACTACTTAGATCACACGGCAGTACTTGGACCTAAAAAAAGAATGGTCAAACGGATCTTTTCTCAAAGTCATCTCAATTGTACAAATGACTGATTTTTTTAATGTGTTGTTAACGTTTGATCGTTTTATCTTCAAATTTTAGTTCTAATCAATTCAGCACGTGAAGTTTAGTTTCTAATCATTTTTAGGTTTGACATTGAATAGATTATTTGTTCAATATTATTAAGAGACAAATATCTCTGCAAAAAGTAGAGGAAAAAAAAAGAAAGGAAAACTAATGAAAATGGCTTGAAAACTTTGAGTTTTAACGATAAAGACAAAATAAAGGGTAAAGTGAATAGTACCATGATTGACTTTTTAATGTAAAAATATAATTTTTCGTTAAAGTGAACAGTACCAGGAGCTTTTCGTTAAAGTTCCCAAAAAAGAATGAGTGGGGCGTGGATCAAAGTGAATTAAAGATTTCAAAAGAGTCAACTTACTGGAATCCCATTCTTCGTATATCCAAAAAAGGAATGATTTGTGAACTGGAATTAACCTCTTGTAATAGGTCATGTTGTACTAATATCAATCAATTTGATTCTATTTATTCAAAGAAAAGGATTCATTGTCCCATGACAATCAAAAGAGAAAGAAATGTTGATACAAAAGGTTTGATCTTTTGGGAAAAATGATAAAACGGGTTGAATTTAATTTTGATATATGATTGAGAATATATGTGCTTTCGAAAGGTTTCGGTTTGTTGTGTTCTTAAGTTTATGTCTCTAAAAGCACCTTAATTTTGTGATTAATTTAATTTATTTTCATTTTGAAAATGAAATTGGTGGAGAGAATGTTGCTTCAAGATGATCTGGGAGGCCCTCAATATACACGCTACTCTTAGGCACATATATATTTAGAACTTTCTACACCTTCAACAATGTTTCAAACACCGCAACAAAGTGCGGGTGCACCAGCTTATGAAAACTAAAAATCATAAGCAAAAACTTATTTTAAATTATTCAAAATTTAATTTAAAATGGGCAGAAAATTGTCTTCATTAAAACCCAAAACCATTACACACAGAAATAACCATGCAGCAAAGTTGTTAATTCTTTTATATATATATATATATATATTGTGTAGTTTTTCCATCACTACCACGGCAACCACCGCCGCCCCTAATATCGTGCTCGCTTCTCTGTTAACTGCGCTCCTTGTAGTTCTGGGGAACTCTTCCACTCAGAGCTGTTAATCTTCAACTCAGGGCATTTGAATATATTTACAGTTTTCAAGGATGGGAGTTTGACAATGCAATTTCCAGAGAGAAGAAATCTTGCAGACTTGGTAGACGGTAAAGTTCCAAACTTTGCAACTGGCAAAAAGAAATCTCACCATCATTTCCTGCATCATCTCCATCTGATGTCGTTGCCCCTATTTCTCTCATTCTTGCACAATCCCCAACCACCATTTCTCCTAGCCGCTTTAAAGTTTTGGCTATCGTATATGTTGCTAAATATTTCAAGCTGTGACAACCATATACTACCAAAGTTGTTAAATTCTTGAAGGGAATAGTAGATGACCCTAGATCCTTCAATTTTGGAAAAACCGGGCCTGCCCCTGGGAAATTCTCGTTGCGTAGATGCGTCAACTTCTGCATTTTGTAAAGCTTCAAAACACTTATATGCGGGAAGGCCGCATCTGGATTTACATTATTCTCAAATAAAGAAACTTTCTGGCCCCCCTTAAACGTCAACGATTTTAGTTTCCTAAACAACTGTAATGTGGATGGACCGCACCATATCTCCATGTCTCTGTCTAAGGCCATCTTTTCCAAGTTGGGGAATGATACATGCTGAAATATTACCAACGCAAGAATGATAAACGGCAACAAAAATAATAACACAAGAAGATTTTTTTTTTCTATGAAGTAGATTGAAAGGCTAACTTTCGTTTAAGAAAATTGTGTAATGTATTTTTACCTTGTCAATTAAGAAGAGAGTGTTTAATTGGAGTGTAAAGACCGTCCAACTCATGCTTCTGGAAACTTGAAATTTTGGAGACAAAAATATCCAATTTACCACATTTCCTCACCTTCACTCGTTCGAGTAGCGGCCATTTTGAAGCATCGATTCCTGGGTAGAAAGCTATTAAGGGGTGGTTTGGGAGTGATGTGCTTAAAAAAAAAGCACCCATGAAAAAAAGCTATGAGGGTTTTAGGTGTTTGGTAAACTAAAAAAAAATGGCTTATTTTGGAAGCTGTTGTAAGAATAAGTTGAAATCCAAAGGAAAAGCTGAAGCAGCTATTTGCAACTTTGGAAAACTAGTTTTTTTTTTCAAAGCACACAAAGCTACAGCGCTCCTTTAATGAAAAGACCCTCTATCAAACTGTTTTTTTTTTTTTCCAAAAGCACTTTTACAAAAAAGTTTACCAAACACTCTGCTGATTTATTTCACAGCCGCTTATTCTCTAGTCCCTCTTCCTTGGAAACGATTTCCTCCATTCCATCACAACCATCCACTGTCAGGACTCGTAGTTGCTGAAGACCTCTAGCCACTGAGCATGGAAAAATATATTTCAATTTCTCACACTGACCTATTGATACCGAATCGAGATTTTCATAACCAGACATTTTCAACTGAGTCGTAGATGTGTCTGGTGTTTCTTTGATCTCAAAAACCACCTCTAAACGATCGCACCCACTTATCGAAAAACTTCTTAAAGCATTCAATCTCCCTACAATACTAGGTGTAATGATGCTTATTAGTCTACCGCAGCTATGAACGTCAACATCTCTAAGTTTGTAGAAAGAGTCTGGATCAAGTTTGTTGTGCCATACTGTAGTCGAAATAGATTGCTCACGGATGGACAATTTCTCCAACTTTGGAAAGCCTACCTGTATTCGAATTATGAAATTGTTAAATTCTTTTTTTGTCGAACTGAGCATATTAGACATCAGAACAATAGTATAATAATTTTACCTTGTCGTAAAAAAGAAAGTATACTTCTTTAGTCTCAAGTTTAGAATCAAGGACAAACCCCTTCAGTTCTGTACAAAACTCCAGTTTCAAAATCTCCAAAGACAGAAATTGGACATTACAGTTTACTGAGCAGAATCTATAGAGTTTTGGAAGATATTTCAGCTCTAGATGTTGTAGCTTACAAAACATGCCATCTGTTTTTTCTTCACCATATTCTTTTGTCGAAACTATCTCTTCTATTGATGCACAGTTGGTTATCTCAAGTTTTTGAAGTTGTACAAGATTTCTAGCCATGGAAGACGATAACACAAAAGTTAAACGATCACAATGACGCACCACCAAGCTTGTTAAGTTGTGCAGCACAACCTGCAGTATTTGTACATTCCATTTTTAAGAGAAGAGAATTCACATTAATTGTTATTATCTAGTCAAATAGTATCTTTAGATAAAAAAAATTATACCAATGGATATTTCTTGTTACGTACTAGATAAAACTGAACCACTTCAAATGATCAAATTTATGTGTAAAGGGGAAAGAATGACACCAGTGGCATACCTCTTCAGTAATGATATGTGTAAATTGGGCATTGTTTATGACCTGGAGATGCTTGAGTTGTTGAAAATCTTCACTACCTGAGTGGTACACAACATTATCAGCTCCGTTCGACCCATCCAAATACAAATCTTCACATGATCTCTTCAACAACATTTCTAGACCACGGTCCAATTCACAGCCAGTTGGGAGCTGGAGCTTCAATGTGTTGAGGGTTTCATCCACATCATCCCATATCCACAAAGTGCCGATTAATATTTGGTATCTTTTTAACTTGTCAGTGAACAAGTCCATCGGAATACTGCCAGCATCTGGAACATGTATGCTTAATGCAGCTAAATGAGGCAGGTCCTTCGGTTCTGAAGGGCTAGCATTACTTCTTTCTCCTGTTACTCCTTTGGGCACCCATCCGTTGAAGCTGTTTTTCATTCTCAAGTCTTCTAGACTTGTCAAACGTGATATAACATTAGGTGAAATCACTTCGGTTCAGAGTGTTGTGCTAGGACAGCACCAAACCCGTTGGAACCAACTCAAGCTAACCCACAGATAATATATCAAATGAAAATGCAAGAACAAAATATAAAAGACACCAAGATTTTAACGAGGTTCCTCAACAGTCAGTGTAACTGGAGTACGTCCTCGGAGCAGTAGGAGCTCACCCAATAATCCACTATCAACCAAATGGGAGTTTACAAAGTGTTGGCAATCTCACAACCCATAAGCCCAATACACCCAATAGCTCTCACACACCAAAGAAACAAATAGAGAAAGAAATATAATGAATAATTTGTTTTCTATACATATAGCTCAAAGCTATTACAACAACAATTACTTTGGTGGATGATTACTAACCAATTGAAGCAGCAACTTGTTCTTCTTTTTGGACTCTCTGCAAGACTGCAACTCTCTAAATTTTTCTCTCTATTTTTCTCCTCTAAAACAAAAGGGCAGCAGCTCTCTTCTCTCTCTCTCTCTCTCTCTCTCTCTCTCTCTCTCTCTACCACACAACCGAATGGAAGAAAGCAACCAAACCCTCCATTATTAAGGAGCCAAAACTCACGGGTGGTAAACAAAACAAAAAAAAACAACCCATATTTTCTTCCCCAAAACAAGGAAATATGTTGTCCACTTTTGGTTTGTTTATTCTAAAGTATATGGCCACTTGGCCACATAATCCAACAATCTCCATCTTGGCCAAGTTCCGAAAACGCCATGATAAGCCAACCAACATCTAACCTTCTCAAGCAAGGTTCGATTCAATCTTTCTGCAACTCCATTTTGTTGTGGAGTTCCCCGAACACTGAAATATCTCACAATTCCTTCCTTTTTGCAAACTTTAGAGAAAGGATCGGATGTGTATTCACCACCATTATCCGATCTCAAAATCTTAATCTTTCTCCCAGTCTGGTTCTCAACCATTTTCTTCCAACCCAAGAAAATGCTTAACACCTCACTCTTGTGCTTCATAGTGTAGACCCAAGACCTTCTTGAATAATCATCAACAAAGGTCACGAACCAATGTCTACCACTCAAAGAGAGAGTCGTTGTAGGACCCCAAACATCCGAATGCACATAATCAAGAATGCCCTTCGTCTGATGTACAGCAGTACCAAACTTCACTCTAGTTTGCTTCCCCAAGACACAATGCTCGCAGAAATCAAGCTTACAAGTCGTGGCACCTTTTAGAAGACCTTGTTTCACAAGCCCTTGTAGAGCTTTCTCACCGGCATGGCCTAATCTCATATGCCACAGTCTGGTAGTATCTGAATCAGATGTGCCCATATTTTCAGAAACTACAGATGCTTCACCTGTCACAGTGCTTCCCTGCAATAAATACAAATGACCACATCGATGAGCTTTCATCACAACAAGTGCACCATAAGTAACTTTCAATGTCTGTCCATCTGAATGAAACCTGTAGCCCTTGGATTCCAAAGTACCCAAAGAAATAAGATTTTTCTTCAAATTCGGTACATACCGAACACCTGTCAACTCTTTAACCATGCCATCATGCAACTTCAAACGAACTATACCAATCCCTTTTGTTGTGCAAGGATTGTCATCTCCCATGAACACAACGCCACCATCAAACTCTTTCAAGCTTGAAAACCAATCCTTGTGAGGAGTTATATGATGAGTACAACCCGTATCCAACACCCACTTAGTAGCACAATCAAATGATGAGGAAGTGGTTAAAGCAAAATCAGAAAAATTTGTTTCAACCTCAGCAACATTAGCTTCAGAAGTTTCTTTTCCTTTGGTCTTCAATTTAGGACAATCTTTCTTCCAATGGCCCTTATTATGACAAAAGGCACATTCATCCTTTTCCAAAGGTTTTCTACCTTTAGAGTTTCCTCTAGGTCGAGACTGTGATTTTTTCCTGCTAGAAGATGACCTCCTCTCCGATGATCTACCTCTAACAAATAAAGCTTCAGAGGTACTATCATGATTTTTATCTCTATGCCTCATTTCATAATTCATCAAGGCATTTGACACATCTTCAAATTTCACAGTTTCTTTACCATGCATAATAGTGGTAACAAAATGCTCATAAGAGTCCGGCAAGGAATTCAACAATATTAAGGCCTTATCTTCATCCTTAATATCCTCATCTAAATTTAACAAGTCGGCAATCAACTTATTAAAAGCATCAAGGTGTCTAATCATTTTTGTACCTTCTTTGTATTGGAAGCGGTAGAGCTTTTTCTTCAAGTGTAGCCGGTTCTCTGCACTCTTCGTCATATACTTGTCTTCCAATTTTTACCACAACACACTTGCTACCGTCTCCCGCATCACAAAATACTTCTGAGTTTTTGCAAGGCACAGCCGAATTGAAGAGCAAGCCCACAAATTTAATTTCTCCCATTCCGGCTTCGACATAGCTTCCGGCTTCTCTCCCAAAGCGGCAAGTAGATCTTGTTGAGCCAACACATCTTTGACCTCACATTGCCACATCCCGAAGTTGTTTGTGCCATCAAACTTTTCCACTTCGAACTTTGCATTTTGCACCGTAGTTCTTGCAAACTCGGAGGTGCTTCCAAAAGGATTCTCATCTTGCCCGTCTGACATCTTTGGCAACTAGACAGTACCCAAGAGCAACCAGTGCTCTGATACCAATTGTTGTGCTAGGACAGCACCAAACCCGTTGGAACCAACTCAAGCTAACCCACAAATAATATATCAAATGAAAATGCAAGAACAAAATATAAAAGACACCAAGATTTTAACGAGGTTCCTCAACAGTCAGTGTAACTGGAGTACGTCCTCGGAGCAGTAGGAGCTCACCCAATAATCCACTATCAACCAAATGGGAGTTTACAAAGTGTTGGCAATCTCACAACCCATAAGCCCAATACACCCAATAGCTCTCACACACCAAAGAAACAAATAGAGAAAGAAATATAATGAATAATTTCTTTTCTATACATATAGCTCAAAGCTATTACAACAATAATTACTTTGGTGGATGATTACTAACCAATTGAAGCAGCAACTTGTTCTTCTTTTTGGACTCTCTGCAAGACTGCAACTCTCTAAATTTTTCTCTCTATTTTTCTCCTCTAAAACAAAAGGGCAGCAGCTCTCTCTCTCTCTCTCTCTCTCTCTCTCTCTCTCTCTCTCTCTCTCTCTCTCTCTCTCTCTCTCTCCCACACAACCGAATGGAAGAAAGCAACCAAACCCTCCATTATTAAGGAGCCAAAACTCACGGGTGGTAAACAAAAAAAAAACAACCCATATTTTCTTCCCCAAAACAAGGAAATATGTTGCTTTTGGTTTGTTTATTCTAAAGTATATGGCCACTTGGCCACATAATCCAACACAGAGCAGTCGCTTAAATCCAGCAGTTGAAGACGAGCCAATTTCCCTATTTCTTCAGGCAACTCTTTAAACTTGGAATATATAAAGCTGAGAATTTCTAGTTGCGATAGCTGTCCGACTAGAGCTACGTCTCCCAACACGCACTGATCCAAACACAACGTCTGAAGATTTTGTAGGAGTTGGAAGAGATGGAGGTAGCGACGAAATACGCGCTTTGGTTAAATCCATAACTTTAAGCTCTTTCATCTCCTCAAAAAAGTTACCTGGTATTTCAAGCAAGTCACCATCACGTTTCAAATGAAACAACTCCAGTTTTTGGCATTTCAAAACTTGAGGAAGCCTAGGGATGTTTTTGCAAGACAAAGAGATCATTGTGCAATTTTCAGAAAACTCCTTATTGTTTGGCCATTCCTTCAAGACATCTCCTTTTGCCCTTAGTAAGGCACGGTGGCCTTTGGATGCAATCGAGATGGCAACATCACGTAACAAATCATGCATTGTGAATGATGTATTGTCCTTGGAGTCGAGTAACAGACAAGAATCTTTAAGCTTTTCAATCCGCGCGTGCAATGCATATTGTGCGTCCTCCATTGAATCGATGTTCTTAAACAAACCCAAACCAATTGTATATTTCAACAAGTCTGTCAGAGAAGCCTTTCGAATATGATATACCAAAATTCCACAGATCAAGAATAGTGGCTTCAGCTTTTGATCATCCAATTGATTGTAACTCCACTCTAAAGCCGAGTATGCTTCTTGTTTGGCTGGGTATTCGTTGTCAAACACTTTTAGGCTTCTCAAGGCATCCTTCCATACTAGTAAAGTACTATTTCTTAAAGAGCTTGCGACTGTGACAACCAAAACTGGCAAACCTCCGCATTTTTTGGCTACTTGGGTTGCCACAGTTCGTATGTCGGGATTTTTAACAACATCACCTGCTTTTGTCTGAAATAAACGCCAAGCTTCTTCCTCGTTTAAAACTTATTTTTGCGACCACTTCTCTGAGGATAGCAGTTTTCGAGTTCTTGATGTCAACAGTATTCTACAATTCGGCAGACAAGGAAGTCCTACCGCCTCCAAGTCAATGCTTTCCAAAATGTTGCTAAAATTACAAGAACTTCCTTGTCTTTTACCCTGTCACATAGACGAGGTGCTCTTACTGACATAGTTTCGCTTTCTTTAACTTCCATACCCAACTTTATGGCAATTTCTTTTTGAATAACTTCAAGGTCTTGATTTTGCACACTTCTTACCACAACCGGATCAGCAAATAACTTTTCTTTTACAGCTTGCCTAAGGACTTCATCAACCAGTGTGGTCTTCCCCACGCCTCCAATACCATACACCAAAATCAGGTCGGTATTAGGAATTCTCAGTTCATCCATGATCTTCTTGACAGTTAAGAGTCCTCGAATCAAATGCCTCATAATGTTTGTCAGATACCACGGATACCTCTTGTGGGCGGACATTGTCCGAAATTATAGCGAAATCTTTTTTTGCGTAGAGTTCAACAACCGCCTGCTTCAACTTTGTTGATCTCCTGCCTAGCTTGTAACGGAGCACCGGGTTTGGACAAACCCCACGGAGACAGCTCATCTTTGCTTGCATATCAGGCTTCCATAATTCGTTCGCCTCCTCGGTGATCTTATCCGCGTCTTTCCGTCAGTTCGGACATGACACAGAACCGAGCACAATGGCGTTCTAAGATTCATATAGCCGATCCCACTCAGTGACTTGGATTTTCCAAGTCTCCAACCGAGAAGTTTTCCTCACTCAGGAAATTAAGGGAACACTACCTCAACCTACATGCTCCACTCACAAAGCTCCAACAAAAGAAAATTTAAAGAACTTAGCGAATAAGGCTTTGGTGTATTTAACACAATACGTTGAAATGAAGGAAAGCTTATTTATTGATATCCCCGATAAGCTACAAATATGTACATATACATGAGTCAAAATAAACAAACAAGAGGGAGCCTTCACAAAGGTTGCTTAGGAGAAGTCTCAGCAGTCGGTAGAGCCCCAGAAAGAGAAGGCACCGGAGGGGGATCATTCGGAGCCTCAGTACTGGACAGAACCCTAGAAGGAGGAGGCATCAGAGGTTGATCATTTGGAGCTTCATTACGCAATACAGCCCCAGAAGACGAAGGCAATAAATGCCTTTGGAACAAACCCACAAATCTCTGATGATCAAGTAAAACCTGACCATCAGATTCCTTCATCTGGTCCAGCTTCCTCTTCATGTTTGTAGCATAGTCATGTGCGAGACGGTGCAACTGTTTATTCTCATGCTTGAGCCCTCTTATCTCCTGTTTGAGACTCATCACTTCAGCCGCCAATGATTCAACTTGGCGGGTTCGAGCAAATAGGCGTTGGGCCATATTAGACACAGAACCTGCACACTGAACACTGAGAGCCAGAGAATCCTTAACAGCTAACTCATCAGATCGTTTGGAAAGTAGTCTGTTATCTTTGGGAGTGAGAAGGTTCCTGGCCACCACCGCAGCGGTCATATCATTCTTCATAACGGAATCCCCAACGGTAAGATGACCAGTAGGGGAGACGAAGGATGGGCGCCATATGTTGTCTGGAGAAGGCGGGGCTGCCTCTTCAACGAGGTTCAAGTCAAAACGACGGTCGGAGGGGCCAGACATTTTCAAAGGTGTTGAAGAGAGAAGAGGTCGAACAAATCAAGATCTTAGAAGTGTAAGAATGGAGCTTCTACTGGTGGAGATTCAAGTGTGCTTTGGAACTTAATGCCAGCCCCTATAAAAATCTGCACTCGACGGAGCTTCAGAAATCGAAGAGGCGCCTGCTCAGAAATCGAAGAGAGCGTTTGCTTTCTCAAAAGCTGGGCTGCTCAGAGATCACGAGGGTCGATCTCAGAAATCGAAGAGGCGTCTGCTTTCTCAAAAGTTGGGCTGCTCAAAGACCACGAAGGTCGATCTCAGAAATCGAAGAGGCGCTTGCTTTCTCAAAAGTTGGGCTGCTCAGAGACCACGAGGGCCGATCTCAGAAATCGAAGAGGCACCTACTTTTCCAGCCTTGTCAGCACCTGTCACACGCACACTCAGCTTTGCGGAAATTATGGGCATTCTGTCGAAGACTTCTGGTGAAGTAGAAAGCACATGAGTCTTACTGTTCAATCACCCACTTCCCACACGCAATAGTAGCTCATGGGTATCACAGATAACTTTGCCAAAGTTCTCTGCCAAAGTTGAGCACGTGAAGCTTGCAGCTCCCACTACATCGCTCTGACCAAGACGGGTAAAAGAATAGCAAAGAAACAGCATTAACAAAGTTTAGACACATAAATTTTGAAGGTCTAGCTACCATATTATTACCCACAAGGGTAAAGGAACATATCACTGCTGGATAATTGGAAAGTCCCTGTGTGTCAACCTCTGTGCTTCGTGGCAAGGTAGACTAGCAAACATGCCCAACCTTTACTCACATTCGAGAAAACACTCCCAACAAGATTGCTTGCTCCAAAATCGAAGAGGCACCGTCCTCCGAATCTCGAGAGCCAGACTCCCAACATGACTACTTTCTCAAAAATCGAAGAGAGGGTAAAGGAACAGTACCATTGCTGGATAATTGGAAAGTCCCTGTGTGTCAACCTCTGTGCTTCGTGGCAAGGTAGACTAGCAAACATGCCCAACCTTTACTCACATTCGAGAAAACACTCCCAACAAGATTGCTTGCTCCAAAATCGAAGAGACACCGCCCTCCGAATCTCGAGAGCCAGACTCCCAACATGATTACTTTCTCAAAAATCGAAGAGACACCGCTCTCCGAATCTCGAGAGCCAGACCCCCAGCATGATTGCTTTCTCAAAAATCGAAGAGGCATCGTTCTCCGAATCTCGAGAGCCAGATCCCCGATAGGATTGCTTGTTCAAAAACCGAAGAGGCAACACTTTCCCAACTGCAAGAGCCGGATCTCCTTGGATAAAGCTGTCTGTAATCTTCACACGCAACATCAGCTTTCCACATATCACAGACCACTTTTTCAAAGTGCTCTGACAGGGTAAAGGAATAGCATTACTACTTGTTGTTAAGGAGACTCCTATATATGTCAACCTCCATCCCCAACGGACAGACAAACCTGCAAAAATGCTCAACCCTTCCTCATATATGAGAGGGCACTCTCAACGAAGCCTTTCGAAATATTCAGCTTTCTTTCCCCCCGATAATACCTCTGCAAACAAGCTATACTAGAGCAAGAATATCTCATATCATCAGGGTTAAAAGCAAGAGTATCCCATATCATGCTTTTTCCCTATCTTTTCCTTTGGCCTTGTTCTTACCTGCAAGACAAGGAGAAAGAGAGCAATCAGTCAGCACTTGGAATCAAGCTTCCAGCCAGAAACTGACTGCCTGGAACTTACTTACCTGGCATTACTCTCGAGTACTCATCTTCAACATCTTATGCTTCCAGGGAAGATACCGCATCTGCCTGAGGAACAGATGGGGCAAGTGAGAAGGATACAAGGAAGCATGTGGAGACAAGCGTAACAGCACTGTAAACACGGGAATTCCTGCGATGAACGAGACAAGAACACGTGTACAAAATAATATTTGTATTATTGATTTAGGGGTTACAATCTCTTCTACAAACTTAGCCTCTGATTCTATCTTTGAAACGTGTAGATGTAGTGTTGTTGATCCATGGGCCGTCGAGGCTTGATCTTGGACGAACAGTTGATGGATGATGAACACCTTCTTCAAGGGCCGTCGGGGCTTGATCTTGAATGGGTGGAAGTTCTTCAAGGGGCGTTGGGGCTTGATCTTGAAGGAGGATTTCACGAAGAACGAATAGGGCTTTCTTGATCCTTCGGGATTCGCTTGAGAGCTTCAAAGTTTCGAGGCTTCAAGGCTTTAGTGTGGTGTGAATTCTCTTCCAATTTGGGAGTAGAGAAAGTGTGTAAAAATCCTCCCCTTGATCCTTTGATGGAGAGGCCTATTTATAGGCTTTGAGAATGAATCACCACCATCCATTTGTTTTGGTGGATGTTGTAGGTGAATTGGTGGATTGTTGTAGGTGAATTTGGATGGATTGTTGTAGGTGAATTTGGGTGGAGGTTGTAGGTGAACTTGGGTGTATGTTGTAGTTTTAATGCAATGGTCAACATTTATTTCACTAAAATTTCAATGTTTACAAATGTAATTTTAATGTGATGGCTAACATTTATTTCAACGAAATTTCAATGTCTACAAATGCCCCCACTTCAAGGCGCGTTGTATACATGTGCTTGTTACATGTAGAAGATGCGTTTTGAAGTCCCTTAATGCAGTTGTCGATCCAAGGGCCGTTGGGGCTTGATCTTGAACTGGTCTAGGAGTTTCTTCAAGTGCCGTTAAGGCTTGTTCTTGAATTTTGTTTGAAATTTCTTCAAGGGCCGTTGAGGCTTGATCTTGGATTTTGTTTGAAATTTCTTCAAGGGCCGTTGAGGCTTGATCTTGGATGAAATTGGACCACAAGGAGCTTCGTGTAGTAGACGATCCTTGGCTTCGATAATGGATGAATCGGCACGTATTTTGTTGTGCTTGTTGACTTTCCACAGCTTTGATCTTGAACTAGGCTGGAGGAGTTTTCTGGTTTCCTCCAAAGGACTTTCCACAGACTTAATCTTGAACTGGATTTGACTCAAGGGTGGTGGACATTTGATCTTGAGTCAGGGTTGTTGAGGTTTGATCTCGAACTTAAACACGACCACGAGCAGTTTCAGGACATGCATGCTTTGAAAGATCAAGGAAGTTCGCAGCATTTTCATATGAACCCTGAGCAGTTTGGTCAACAGTATGATCTTCAAGGTTGATGGGCTCTTCTTCCAGTTGGTGACTTGATCTTTAAGGATTATCGAGGCTTTGCTCTTCGGTGACGGTGCCAGCGAAAGGTTGTTAAAGCTTCTCGAGCCTTTTGGTTAGAGCAACGGTGTCCAGCTTGGATCTTTACTTGAACTCCTCCGTCTGGATTATGTGGTCATGCAGGGAAGGCTTCGTGCTTCATGATTTGTTCCAGCTCATTGTGTTGCATTCTTCTCTGCTTGTTTCTTTTGCATAGCTGAAGCGGTATGCAACCTTTTACCTTTAAATGGTTCTTCGGAGCACCACCTCTCAGCGACTCACTCATGCTTGGCAGCTTCAGTGCAAAGCGCCGATGTCGACAGATCTACACTCCTAAAGCATTTGCTGAGGGGATTCGAGACGTATCAGCAGTCGAAGATGAGCACTCGAGAGCAACGCTAGGTAAGCAACCAGGCAAAGGTTCCAGGCAATCAGTTCCTGGTCGGACATTTAATTTCAGGTTCCGACTGATTGCTTCCTTTTTCCTTGTTCAGCAGGCAAGAGCAAGGGCAAAGGAGAAGATGGGGGAAGAGCATGATATGAGATACCTTTGCTTTCGACCCCAGTGATATGAGATACTTTTGCTTTTGAAGAAGTAGCGGACGATCGGCACATGCATTCGTCGCGCTTGTCTCCATAGGCTTCGGTGCATCATCTTCATCTGCATCATCTTCACCTGCATCATCTGTTTTCCAGGCAGACGTGATAGACGAAGAGGAAGCATAAGATGTTGAAGATGGGTATTCGAGAGCACGGCTAGGTGAGCAATCAGGAAAGGTTCCAAGCAGTCGGTTTCTTACCAGGAGCTTGAGTGAAGGTTCCGACATATTGCTTTCTTTATCCTTGTCTTCGCAGTGAAGAGGGAGGACAAAGAAAATGATAGGGAGAGAGCATGTTATGAGATACTCTTGCTCTCAACCCCAGTGATATGGGATACCTTTGCTCTGATGTGGCTTGGTTGAAGAGGCGCTTCCAGGGAGGAAGAAAACTGAGTTTTGGTTGCAGATGCCTTCGGCGAGGAAGAAAGGTCAGGCTGGATGTGTTTTCAGGGAGGAAGAAAACTGAGTTTTGGTTGCAGATGCCTTCGGCAAGAGAGAGAGGTCAGGTTGGATGTGTGTCTTGATATAGGATGGAGGTCGAATTATATGGTGAGCTCTCAACATCAAGTGGCAGGGTGAGCGTGGCCTTGTCACCCACGCTTGTCGGCAGAAGTGCGGTAGTTGGCATAATGGACCTCACGCGTTTTCAGCTTTGTCAGTGATATCTGACAAAGTTGCACGTGATAGCCGAAAGCTGAGATTGTGTCTGAAAAGTGTCGACAGACTTTACGCAGGAAAATCCGGGTTTTGAAATTCGGAGAGTGGTGTCTCTTCAATTTATGAACGAATGGTTTATGCTGCCTCTCCTTTTAAAGAGGTGTCAATTGTGTTCGACATGCACAATTTGAAGATTGCCTGCCCGTGAAAAATCATCTCTGCTACTGTTTACTTCATCCAACCTTTTTCTTCTAGTATTTTTTTGAAAATGACTTCCCCGTTTAACATTTGCTTAGATTTGAGTCTTAGCAGTGACACAGGTGCACCGCGTCAGGGTAATGTATGGCGCCCGTCTTTTTTTTCTTCTAATGGCCCCCTTACAGTTGAAGACTCTGTGATGAGGGATGCAACAACGGCTACGGTTGTAGCTAGAAACCTCATCACTCCTAAAGATAATAGGATGCTTTCACGATGGTCCGATGAGTTAGCTGTTCAAGAGTCCCAGGCTCTCAGTGTCTAGTGTGCGAACTCTGTTTCCAACATGGGCCAACGCTTACTTGCTCGAACTCGCCAGGTTGAATCATTGACAGCCGAGGTGGCAGCTCTTAGTCAAGAGATTGGGCAGCTCAAGCGTGAGAATAGAGAGTTGCATGTGCTTGCAAATAGTTATTCGACGAGCATGAAGAGGAAGCTTGATCAGCTGACAGACTCCGAAGGTCGCATTCAAAGTGACCATCAGAAGTTTGTGGATGTATTCCAGAGGCACTTTTTGCCTTCGTCATCTGGAGTTCGACCAAGTATTGAGGCTCCGAATAAGCTATCTTCAGTGCCTCCCTCATTTAGGGTTCCACCAAGTACCAAGGCTCCAAGTACTGAGGCTTCACACAAGTGACATTCGTGAAGGCTTTTTCTACTTTTTTTTTTTTTTTTTTTTTTTTTTTTTTTTTTTTTTTTTTGTAACTTCTCGGAGATATTAATGGACATGCCTTGTTTTATTCAGTATGCTGTGTTGAAATGCATATCTGACTAAGATGAATTACTTCCCTATGCACCCACTTCATTTTGGATGGTGACTAGTGCACCCATTTCCTTTTAGATGGTGACTGGAAGCATCATTTTGTCATCACCACCCATTTCCTTTTCCATTATTGACTTGCTAATAGTAATACACACTCGTGAGTGGCTTGACGATAGCACGGTTGGGTTTTTTGGTGGCCTTCCCCACTGCACTGCGTTCTTCTCGCATGCAGACCATCTTTTCACTTGCACAGTCACCTTATTACATTCTTCACTACATGCGGATTGCTTTTTACACAGTCATTGCATCGCATGCGGATCACTGTTTGCACAGTCACTGCACTACATGCAGACCGGTTTTATTTGCGGCCTGTTGAGACCAATATATACACACGCATTCATACATACATGCATACATACATAGGGCACTGCGTAGTCTTTACATAGACACTGCACCAGCTTACTGCCCTGAATCTTAACTGCACTGCCCTATTTCCTTGCTGCAACGTGTTCTTCTCGTCTGCCGTGTGGAACTGTGCAAGAGACTGCAGCGGGGCTTTGCTGTGTAATGCCTTTTGGTCACAGTTTTCCCTTGGGGGTGACGTTGGCGTAATGCTCACCTTTGTAATATGGCTTTGTAACCAAATCACTTCTTTAAAGAAACAAAATATTCATATCTTGAATTTGCTTTTTATTCTTCAAGGTGTTTGTGTTTTTTGTTGGTGATGTGATTGTACTTGAAGTTTTGAAGTTTCAAGTTGCCTACGTACCCTCGGTTGAGGAGGGATCAAGTCATGACGTAGTTCAAATGAGCGATGAAATTTTTTTTTTTTTTTTTTTTTTTTTTTTATTTTTATGGTGATTTTGATGATGATTTTGCCGTACACAGTTTATGCTCTTGCGGGCCAGGAGCTTTATGCCGTGTGCAGTTTAGGCTCATACAGGCTAGGAGCCTGGGTCGTCGCCTTTTAGGGGTAGTAACGCTTCAAAAATCTGCCATTGATGGGGCCGATCTTCAAGCCGTCTTCTGCCATGATTAAGTAGGCGCCGTTCGTGTAGACCTCTTGTATTACGTACGGTCCATCCCACTTTGATGTGAACTTGCTTTTTGTCTTGTGAGTTGTGATGATAGGCCTTCGTAATGCAAGGACGAGATCTCCAGTTTGGAAAGACCTGGGGCGGACCTTCTTGTTGAATGCCTTGGATAGCCGTGCTTGGTAGCATTCCAAGTGTTGTTGAGCTTCGAGCCTTCTTTCGTCGAGTGATTCCAACTCTTGAAGGCGCAACTTTGCATTCTCTTCATCAGTCAAGCCTTCTTGTATAGCCATCCTAAGTGAGGGGATCTGACTTTCTAGCGGTAGAACAGCTTCCACACCATATACGAGAGAATAAGGGGTAGCTTGGGTAGGAGTCCTATGCGTCGTCCTATATGCCCAAAGTGCTTCGCTTATTCTTTCGTGCCAGTCTCTCTTTGTTCGGCCGATCACTTTCTTTAAGAGGTTGCACAATGTTTTGTTGAATGCTTCTGCAAGACCGTTGGCCGGAGCATGATACATGGAAGACTTGTGCTGCTTGAACTTGTATTTCTCACAGAGCTCGTCTACAAGTCGGTTGGAGAACTGTTTTCCATTGTCAGTGATAATGTAGCGAGGCACACCATATCTGTGGATGATATGCTCTTTGATGAAACGGACAACAGTTTCCTTTTTAACTTCCCTTAGGGGTATGGCTTCAGCCCACTTGGAGAAGTAATCTGTTGCAATTAGGATGTAAGCTTCTCCTGCAGATGACTTTGGAGTGATTGGTCCCACGACGTCCAATCCCCATGCATCGAATGGCCATGAAGCAGTTGTAGGGTGTAATGGTTCAGGTGGTTGATGTATGAAGTTGGCGTGGAATTGGCAGGCTTGGCACCTTTTGGCATGTTCCAGGCAATCCTTCACCATACTTGGCCAGTAGTAACCCATTCTCTTGAGCTGGAAATGTAGCTTTGTTCCAGATTGATGCGCCCCGCACACGCCTGAGTGTGCTTCTTCCATGGCTTGATTGGCTTCTTCCTCACCTAGGCATCTCAGAAGTACTCCTTCGAAAGAGCGCCGGTAGAGTGTTTCTTTGTAGTAGAAGAAGCGAGGTGCTCGTCGACGTATTTCAGAGCGGTGTCTAGGATCATTCGGAAGTTTTTCATACTCTAAGTAGTCAATCAATGGTTGTCTCCATTCTTCAACATCGACTGGGAGTACCGAGATGACATTTGTATCATCTAGTAGCATTTCGGTGGCGAGGGGGATGACCCATCTTTGGCAAACTGGCACGTCTGCAGCTTCGTCTTCTCCTAGTGTCATACTGGAGGCTAGGTTAGCGAGAGTGTCTGCCATTTGATTTTCTTTTCTCGGCACATGTTCTAGTGTTACGGCCTCGAACTTTTGTAGCAGCTGAGTTGCCAGTCGGAAGTATGGAACGAGATCATTTTTCCTCACCTCATATTCAGTCAAGAGTTGGCTAATTATGAGCTTGGAGTCGCCATATACCTCAAGGGTTGTGATTTCCATGTTGATCGCCATTTGGAGCCCGATGATTAGTGCTTGGTACTCAGCGACGTTGTTGGAGCATAATTCGCTTAGTTGGAATGAATAAGGTAGTATTTGCCTTTGTGGCGACATGAATACTACTCCTGCCCCCGCTCCGTCTGCTCGTGCGGATCCGTCGAAGAACATCGTCCATCTCGGGAATATGTCAATGTAGAATACCTCCTCGTCAGGCAAGTCGTCTGAGATTTTCCAATCGGCTGGGATTGGATGATCGGCAAGGAAGTCTGCTAATGCTTGTCCCTTGACGGCTTTAGCTGGGACGTAAATGATCTCGTATTGATTGAGAATCAACGCCCATTTAGCTAGTCGCCCTGTCAAAACTGGCTTGGACATGACGAATTTAACCGGGTCAGCTTTAGCAACCAAGTGGATGGTATAAGCATGCATGTAATGTCTGAGCTTCTGGATGGCAAACACCAAGGCAAGGCACATTTTTTCTATTAGGGAGTAGTTCAACTCAGCGCCGGTGAGTGTTCGACTCAGGTAGTAAAGCGCTCCTTCTTTTTGGAATTCGTTTTCCTGTGCCAAGAGGGCTCCCACTGAACTCTCCTGAGCAGCGATGTACAATATGAGTGGTTTCCCGGGCACAGGCGCCCCCAGGACAGGTGGACTTGATAAATATTTTTTTATGCTTTCAAAAGCATTGTGGCACGCTTCGTCCCATACGAACGGGACATCCTTTTTCATGAGTCGACTAAACGGTTGACAACGCCCTGCAAGGTTGGAGATGAAGCGTCTGATGAAGGCTAGTCGTCCTTGTAGACTTTTCAGCTCGTGCAGGTTTCTTGGCTCGGGCATGTTTTGAATGGCCTTGATCTTTGATTGGTCCACTTCAATGCCACGGTGCTTGACAACGAAGCCGAGAAACTTTCCAGAGGTGACGCCAAATGCACACTTTAACGGGTTCATCTTGAGGTTGTATTTTCGCAGCCTTTCGAACACTACTCGCAAATCTTTCAAGTGATCTGATCTTTTCTTTGTTTTGACCACCACGTCGTCTACATAACATTCTACGTTTTTGTGTAGCATGTCATTGAAGATTTTCTGCATTGCTCGCTGATATGTGGCTCCAGCGTTCTTTAGACCAAAGGGCATCACCTTGTAGCAGTAGATACGTTTTGGAGTGCGGAATGCTGTTAGTTCCTCATCTTCGAGAGCCATACGAATTTGATTGTATCCAGAAGAGCCGTCCATAAATGACAGTGCCTCATGGCCAGTGGTTGCGTCCACCATGATTTCGATGATCGGCAAGGGAAAGTCATCTTTCGGGCAAGCGTCATTGAGGTCCCTAAAGTCTACACAAACACGTATTTGTCCAGATTTCTTAAGGACGATGACGATGTTGGAGATCCACTTGGGGTATTGCACCTCTCGAATGAAGCCTGCTTCGATTAGCTTGTCAATCTCTACCTCGATTTGTGGAATGAGCTCGGATCGATAGCGCCTTTGAGTTTGCTTTATCGGTCGCGTTCCAGGCTTAACTGCAAGATGATGTACAGCGATGACAGGGTCAAGGCCGGGCATTTCCTTGTAAGTCCAAGCAAAGACGTCTTTGTACTCTGATAACAGTTGGTAATACTCGTCTACCTCGTCTTCACTTAGCAGCGCACTCACGAAGATAGGTCTTTGCTCCTTTTTTGTGCCTAAGTTGAGCTCCTTGAGATCATCGACCGTGGATTGCCCCCCATCCTCAAGTTGCGGTGGCGCAGCAGTGACATCTTCTTCGGGGATCTCATCTTCTTTGCTTTCCTGGATCGTGATGTGGAAGACATCTTGGAATTCCTCTTCGGTGTCGCCCTCTTGGGCTGGTTGGCATGAAGATTGTCCAATGTGGATGATGGTGCGCCTTCTTACTTTCAGTGGTCCATTTGTGTCCACCTCCAAGATTGCTTGGCGCTTCATCCTTGAAGGAATTGAGCTTCGAATATCATATTTTTTTGCTATCATGTCGAGCTTTTCTTCCTTTGACGTTGTCTTCCTATTTCTAGAAAACTTCTTGTTATCTTCAAGTCTTTCCAAAGCTGACTGACGAGGAAGAGAGCTAGTCGTGTTGCTTTGCTTCTTAGGCTTTGACAACCTTTCAAAAACAGAGCTTTGGGATGCTGGCATGTAAAGTCTCTTGAAGACGGAGGTTCGGTTTTGACCACCAATGCGATTGAGTGCTGACATTCTGGGTCTCGAACGATTCATCCTATCGAAGACTGACGTCCAGGGGGTGGGTTTAGGCTCATCATGATCTTGTTCAATACTCACGCTGATGTGTTGAGTGCTAGCATTTTTCGCTTTGCTTGAAATCTTCACGGGTGCATTTGGTGTGAAGCCAAGTCCAGCTTTGTTGTTATCAACTCCGTAACCGTGCTTCTTCAACCTCTTTTGAGTCTCGGTGAGGTCACGTTCTTTATTGTTAACGGTGTCTGAAATCTTCTTTCCATGATTCGACGAAGAAGCGAAGTCGTAGCCAGCTTTCGACATGAGTTTTTAGGCGTTTGGATCAAAACCTTCTTCGGTCCTCTGGGTTGGGAGAAAGCTTGGTTCCACCCCCTTTGGTAGAGCTCTTATGAAACCTTGTGGTAGTCTTGCAACCTTAGTGCCGCCTAGCTGTATCAGAGGTAAAACTGCATTCGTCTTGAGCAACTTTACATTATCCATATGCCGCTGTGCATCGGCTTTGTTTGCTCCACTTTCGAACGGAGGTTGACCATTCTTTCTTCTCGACATTGGGATGTATCGGAAGACGGGTGTGTTTGGTCCATTTGAGGGCGTCCTACTCCCCTTTGTTGTTGCACGTTTAGCCAGCTCATTATCGTTCTTGCTTGAAGACGGCATAACTTCTTCTTCTTGCTTCTTGGGCATGGCTTGTCGCTCCTGCTTTTTAGGTGTTGCTTTGCCCGTGGATTTGATCTCTTTTGGAAGAGCTTCGGGCACCATGTCTTCATCCATGTAGAACTTGGCGTCTGCGAAATGTGATTCGGCTTCAGTGAATGGTTTGGTGTCGTCATAGATCACCTTCACTCCTTCTCGGTAGAATTTTAAGCATTGGTGAAGGGTGGACGGTACTACTCCATTCGCATGGATCCAAGGCCTTCCTAAGAGTAAGCCGTAGGAAGTTCTTGCATCAATCACGTGGAATATCGTGCTTGACTTGAGTTCACCAATAGTCATCTCCACTCGGATCATGCCCATCGCTCTTTGTCCTCCTTGATTAAAACCTTGGATTAGTAGACGACTTAGGGATAGTTCATCCGCATTGATGCCGATTGTAGTCATTGTTGACTTTGGCATGATGTTTATGGCTGATCCACCATCCACCAGCATGCGGTTGACTTTGTGCCCCTTTACATACCCAGAGACGAAGAGAGGACGGTTGTGAGGCTTGGATCCTAGCAGCAAGTCTTCGTCGGTGAAATGGATTGCGTCCTCGACGGCACAACATGTGGCACATTCATGTGGCCGAAGCTTCAAGCCTTCGTTCTTGCTTTCTTGCACTTCGTGTTCATTGGGACTTTCCAAGACCGCTGCTAATGCTATTCGCATCTTCTTTGGTAATCGTAGCGCTTCCTCAATGCTAAAGTGTGTTGGCAGACTTTCTTCGAGCGTGAGAGTTTTTTCTCCCTCAGTGGTGATATCTTTGCCTTTTGAAGGTTCTTCCGTTTCTATTTCGACCATATGGCATGCAGCGGTAGTGCACTGTTGGAAGAAGTCATTCGGGAAGTACTCGCGCAAGGAGACAGGAATGCATGGCTCTTGCTCCATGGGTTCCCCAGCATACGTTGGCTTATCGACTTTTACGTTTCTTTTAGGCTTCCTACTGTTGCGGCGACGGTGTTTTCTCACTTGTTCCACCTTTGGTCTTGTGGCTTGTGGTTTTGGTTTCTTTGTTTTTTTGTAGGTCACCAATGTCCATCCTTCATCATCATCAGTATATGCATCTTGTTCGTTTGCCCCCGGCGATGGTTATGTAGAAGGCGCCGTGTAGCTTGCACATTGATAGGAATGGTTGGGTGTCGCTTGGAGAGGCACGGGATCGAAGGATCCGAACGCCACTGTAGTAGTATGTGTTGCGGTTGTGTCTTCAAGGTCTAGCTCGATTCTCCCTTGTTGCGCTAGCTTCATAATGAGTTCTTTCAGGACGAAGCACTTGCCCACATTATGGCTTACGATACGATGGTACTTGCAGTACCTAGGATCGTTCGTTCGATTCATTTCTTCAGGGCGCTTGCACTCTGGTAACTCGATTACCTTCTTTTCCAGCAAGTCATCTAACATTGCATCCACGTCTGAGTCAGGAAAAGGGTACGTCTTTTGCTCCAACTCTCTCAAGGTGTTTTTATACTTGTCTTGGGTGCGAGGAGGCTCACTTCTCTTTGTCTCCTTTGCCTTGGTCTTGGAGGAAATCTTGATAGGCGCAGAGGTGGTCTTGATAGGCGCAGATGGGGTTTTGATGGGGGTAGTGTTGACAGTAAAAGTTTCCTTGGCAGGCTTTTTTCCAGTCTTGTCTACACTCGGGGCGAACACCTTATCCTTTTTGAAGTGGGTGATCGGCTCATTCTTTCCGTGATTGGCGATACTCGGCTCCATGTCATGGGAACACGTTGCCAGCTCCTCAAACGTTCTCGGTTTTATGCCTTGGAGAATGTAATGTAACCCCCAGTGCATGCCTTGAACACACATCTCAATGGCAGAGGTTTCAGAAAGCCGATCTTTGCAATCCAGACTTAATGAACGCCATCTATTGATGTAGTCGACGACGGGTTCCTCCTTCCACTGTTTCGTACTGGTCAGCTCCAGCATGCTTACGGTGCGGCGCGTGCTGTAGAAGCGGTTGAGGAATTCCTTTTCTAGCTGATCCCAACTGTTGATAGACTCGGGCTCGAGGTCGGTGTACCAGTCAAAGGCGTTGCTTTTCAGCGAGCGCACGAACTGCTTGACAAGGTAGTCTCCCTCTGTTCCAGCATTGCTGCAGGTTTCAATGAAGTGGGCGATATGTTGCTTCGGGTTCCCCTTTCCATCGAACTGCATAAACTTTGGTGGTTGATAACCCCTCGGCATCTTCAAAGCATCAATCTTCTTGGAGTAGGGCTTTCAGTATAGTACGGAATCATGTGAGCTTCCTTCGTACTACGCCTTGATAGTGTTGGCGATCATCTCCTGCAGCTGCTGGATAGAGAGAGACCCCATGAGCGTCGCCACTTGGTCTAGCTTCAGCGTCTCTTCGACGTTCTCCACTGGAGGTTCCTCATCCTCGTCGTTTTCCTTCTTTACTGGATTATCCCCTTGCCTGACTTTCTCATCGGGCTTTGCATCTAGTTGGTTAACGAGTGCTGCGATTTGCAGGTCTTTTTCCTCCACAGTCCTTGTGAGCTTTGCGATTGCTTCATTCATCTGAGCCAGTTGCTCCTCAATTGAAGTTGTTCCAGTAACCATGACTTGCATAGCTATGCCGCTGCTCGAGTCGGCATCGGAAAGTAAGGATTCAGAGTACTTCCTCTGGCTTTCCTCTCTTGGCGCCCTGAGCGAGGCCAGGGTGATCATCGGTTCGAACCTCAGGTGCTCTTGTGCCTTTGGCGGAGTTGATGAAGGGGCGAAAGAGGCGGCGGAAAGAGCTTTTGCCTTGCTTCGAGTTATGATGCCTGAAGTGATGCCCTCTGCCGTGATGACGCTTTTGTTTCTTGCATCGGTATCGGGAACAACTCGGGCCTTCTTTGACGCCATTTGTGCTTGTTGCGGATTCAAAGATAGAGATGAGAGGTAGAGACTGTCCCACCGGGCGTGCCAAATTTGTAAACACGGGAATTCCTGCGATGAACGAGACAAGAACACGTGTACAAAATAATATTTGTATTAATGATTTAGGGGTTACAATCTCTTCTACAAACTTAGCCTCTGATTCTATCTTTGAAACGTGTAGATGTAGTGTTGTTGATCCATGGGCCGTCGAGGCTTGATCTTGGACGAACAGTTGATGGATGATGAACACCTTCTTCAAGGGCCGTCGGGGCTTGATCTTGAATGGGTGGAAGTTCTTCAAGGGGCGTTGGGGCTTGATCTTGAAGGAGGATTTCACGAAGAACGAATAGGGCTTTCTTGATCCTTCGGGATTCGCTTGAGAGCTTCAAAGTTTCGAGGCTTCAAGGCTTTAGTGTGGTGTGAATTCTCTTCCAATTTGGGAGTAGAGAAAGTGTGTGTAAAAATCCTCCCCTTGATCCTTTGATGGAGAGGCCTATTTATAGGTTTTGAGAATGAATCACCACCATCCATTTGTTTTGGTGGATGTTGTAGGTGAATTGGTGGATTGTTGTAGGTGAATTTGGATGGATTGTTGTAGGTGAATTTGGGTGGAGGTTGTAGGTGAACTTGGGTGTATGTTGTAGTTTTAATGCAATGGTCAACATTTATTTTACTAAAATTTCAATGTTTACAAATGTAATTTTAATGCGATGGCTAACATTTCTTTCAACGAAATTTCAATGTCTACAAGCACACGTGCCGATACATCCATTACTCTGTCAAAGCAAAAGTATCCCATATCAGTAGGGTCGAACGTACTCTAGATTTGATGGACTTGTTTTGACCCTCAAATTCTTCAGTCGGCCTTATACTCTGGAGGAAACCAGAAAACCCTCCAGCTCAGTTCAAGAATAAGCCTGTGGAAAGTTACTTCTTCAAAAGCAAAAGTATCCCATATCATCTCTTCTCATTTTTCTTCTCTTTATCCTTCATGCTGCCTGCAAGATAGGGAGAATGTGAACAATCAGCCGGAGCTCTGATTGCTTACCTTGTCTGTCACCTCTTTCAGCAAATCCCCTAGCTCGGCAACTTGAGGGACTCCTACTACATGGTTTGTATCGCGCTTGACCAAGCCTGAAACTACAAGTAAGCTTCAAGTGAAATTGATACATTACCTTGTGCATCTCCACCAGTTAAAGCTACCACCCCTGGATGGAGGAAGAGTACTTCCAGAGAAGATGCCACATCTACCTATAAGACAGATAAGGCAAGTCAAGACGATACCACACTCCGATACTTAGAAGTTTCGTGATTACGAGATCATTCTCCCACAATATTTCCTAATGTCATTTGTACTAAATCATTCACATGTACTCACTAAAGGAGAGATTGAACCTATGTACTTGTGTAAACCCTTCACAATTAATGAGAACTCCTCTATTCCGTGGACGTAGCCAATCTGGGTGAACCACGTACATCTTGTGTTTGCTTTCCTATCTCTATTCATTTATATACTTATCCACACTAATGATCGGAGCAATCTAGCGACGATCACAAAAAGCGACCGTTTCGCTACCTAGGATATATCGTGCAAGAGAACGGAGAATTAGAGAGAGATCTCAACCATAGAATAGAAGTTGTATGGATGAAGTGTAAGAGTGCATCCGGCGGGTTGTGTGACCGTCGTAGGCCACTGAAGCTCAAGGGAAAATTTTATAGGACGGCAATAAGGCCAGCGATGTTGTATGGCACAGAATGTTGGGCGGTGAAGCATCAACACGTACACAAAATGGGTGTGGCGGAGATGAGGATGCTTCGTGGGATGTGTGGGCACACGAGAAATGATAAGATTGGAAATGAGGATATTCGAGGTAAAGTAGGAGTAGCCGAAATTGAAGGAAAGATGAGAGAAAATCGGTTCCGGTGATTTGGACATGTGCAAAGAAGGCCTACTGACGCTCCGGTTCGAAGATGTGACTACGGGACAGAGGTTCAGGGCCAAAGGGGTAGAGGAAGACCTAGGAAAACTTTGGAAGAGACTCTAAGAAAAGACTTAGAGTACTTGGATCTAACGGAGGACATGACACAAAACCGAGCGCAATGGCGTTCTAGGATTCATATAGCCGACCCCACTTAGTGGGAAAAGGCTTTGTTGTTGTTGTTGTTGTTGTTGTTGTTCTTCAGCTCGAACAACCTCGAGCGCTAGCCCCTCTATAGCGGCACTTAATTCGTTCACTTGAGTCTGTAGTTTCTCAATCTTGCTTTTGCAGTGAGTTAGGTAACCCACTTGGCGTATAGCTGGTTCAACTGCATACTTGTCAACTATTCCAACAATTAGACTAACAATCTCCATGCCTGCTGATGAATACAAATTAAATTAGAAGAAAAGGATCTCAAGAAATACTTTTCTTTTCTAATTAACTTATGAGTTATGATCTTTCAACTTATAAATACACACATTACATTTCAAAGAGTATTATAAAAAAAGAAAAATTAAATTTTACTAATTATTACATAAAATAATTCATTTAGACCAAGGGCACTTTAATAATCAAATGGTTTTGATTCCGATTCAGAAGTGAATTGGTAAACAATTTTTATGAAATCAACATCATTCATATTCCATTTCCTGATAATTTAGTAAACACCTTTCATAGGACTCTGATTCTGATTCCTCCTCAATCCAATTTTGAATCAATTCAATTTCCCTCATTTTAATTACGGATTAGTAAATAGTCATTAATGTAGATAATATTGTTTGTTAAAAAAAAAAGTAAATTACATTTTACCTCTTCAAGTTTGGGTGTAATTACAATCTCATACATCTTTAAAACATTTCAATATCATACATTACTTATTATTTTATTTCAATATCATACATTCTATTGGAATATATATTAATTTTACCGTTAAATGATGATGTGACATAGAGTCTACATTTAAGTTGACGTAGCTGCCAACTTTGAACCATATAAATAAAAAATAGAAAAGTTATATAAAAGAAAACACAATGGGCCCCACCAACCCATCCATCCTCGTTCGTCGTCTGTCCCCCTCCTACCCCCTCCTTTTGTTCCCCTCCCTTCCCAGCCAAAACCACAACCCACTCCCCCACCACCACCCCGATCCGACCCGTTTCAACTCATCCCTCACCTCTCTGGTCCTATTCGACCTGGCCACAACGAGGATAATCCTAAACTCGCAGCCAAACAACTGTTGCTCCACCTCTCCAGGCTGTCCGCGCCCAGTCTGTCCCCGAGCGTATCAAACAGCGCACAGAGCAACGTCAGCGCTGCCAAATCGCTGCCAGTGACGTTGTACAAGCAATGATGCTTCCAGTGGACCACGATGGCCTTGTTCGGTCAGATTCCGAGTTGAATCAAATCGGTTATGCTCCCGATTTTGCCTTGCAGCGGCTGATATCATAATTTTCCCATTGTTCTTGAATCTGGTTTATAATTTCCAGTTTATTTTTTGGGTTTCTACCGAATGGGGTTTTCGATTTGGGATTGTTTGATTTGGGGTTGTTTGATTTGGGGTTTTTTATATGGGTTTGATTTGGACTCTTACCTTCACAGGAACGAGTCTTGGCCGAGCTCCGGTTTTGACGAGGACGGAATAGAGAAGGGAAAAGAGGTAATGGTGTTGGAGGAAGATAGCGTGATGATGGTTCACAGAGAAAGAAGCAACTTTGATAGACGGAGATGGTGGGACGAGGGAGGAGGAATTAATTATTATACAAAAAAAAAAAAGATTTTTTAAATAATGTTTATTTATTTATTTTTATTTATATGTTGTAAAATTATCAGCCTCATCAGCATACATGTAAACCTTATATATGTCACGTTATCACGGAATGGTTAAACTAATAGATAACGGAATATAGAATATTGAAATAAAATGATACATAACGTATGAGTTTGAAATATTTTAAAGACGTTTCATGATGTTATAATTACATTCAAACTTGAGATGATAAAATGTAATTTACCGGAAAAAAAAACCATTTAAAAAATCATTTGACTGTTCAAATGGCCTAAACTGTTGAAACTATATGAGATTTGGTTTGATCCCAATATAACGTCTAGTTTTGTTTTGGATTTTTTTGTTAGTGAATTCGGTGTGGACTTGCTCTCCTAAGACAAGTGTATGCATCAAATTAGTTTCTTAGATTGAAGGGCTCAGATTGCTCACTAAGTAGCTGTCTTTGTTTGCAAGTGAAGCTTTTTGATCCAATGAAATATTCTTGTTGAGTTGCTACGATTAGCTCCAGCATTTTATAGCTGAAATCCTTTGGTTTAACATGGTCTCTTGATCATCAGGGTTGGGTGTTTCGTTTCTTGAATCTGTGAAGAAGAAACGGGGAAACAAAACCCAAGTCTCGAAGAACCCCTAACTTTCGATTCAAAGTCTCACATGGCCGGTTCGAAAGTGGTCGAGACTTAAGGGCTCCAATCTTCAATACAATTTTGGTTCGTTAAAATGAAGACTACATTCAAGTCTCACAATCTCTAGAAACTTGTGGAAAAGGGGTTTGAAAACCCAGAAATGGAGGATGACTCGGGACATCTATTAGTGAAGAAGATTGCAATGAAAGAAAATGAAACTAGAGATGCAAAAGCTCTCGGTATCATCCAGGGAGCAGGCTCAGATGAAATATTTCCACGAATCTCAAATTGGGAGACATCCAAGCCTACTTGGGATGTCTTGCAACAGGAATTTTGAGGGGACAAAAAGGTTAGATCAGTCAAACTTCAATGCTTAAGAAAAGATTTTGAATACACCAGGATAAATTATGGTGAATCTTTATCTGCTTACTTGACTAGAATGTTTGATATTGTGAACTCATAGACTAGTGCATAAATTTTAGTTAGCTTGCCTAGGACCTGTGACTCTATTGCATCCATTATAGAGGAAACCAAAGATCTTGACATTATTGGGGTTCAAGAGGTGATAGATACCTTGAAGGGCTCTGCAAACTTGGCAAGCAAGGCATTTGCTAGTCTTAGTATACATGGCAGGGAGAATAACTATAGCCCTCAAGGGAGTAACTGAAACCTGAAAAAAATGTAGAAAAGAAAAGAAGTGGGATAAGGAACCTGTTCCACAGGTAAAGCAAGAATACAATGGTGAATATACCCTTAGAGCTCATCTACGCTAATGTTCGTGGTCCAATGAAGACACCATCACTCAATGAAAACAGATATTTCTTCTTGTTCATTGATGATTGCACAAGGATGTTGTTCATTGATGACTGCACAAGGATGGTTTGGGTGTATCTCATGAGAAACAAGGCAAAAGTGTTCGCTATTGTCAAAAGAGTAATGTCACACTTACCACATATTTGTACTATCTATTTAATAACGTAATGCCCACTAACATATTTGGGTTTCATCTCTATTAGAGAGATGGTACAAATGATGGTAAAATTATGTGGTAAAAGTAGCATTTTTGTTTTCAAAGAGTTCAAAGCAATGGTTGAACTTCAATGTGGACTAAAAATCAAAAAGCTTTGAAGTGAAGAGGTGGGGAATATACCTCAATTGAGTTCAAGGAGTTATGTGAGGATATAGGACTATAGAACTGTTCCTTACTCATCATAGCAAAATGGTATTACTGAAAGAAATGATAAGACGGCGATTGAAATGGAAAAATCCATGTTGCTTGAAAAGAAGATGCCACATTCATTTTGGAGTGAGGCAGTTAAAATTGCAATCTATATTCTCAACAAATGTCCAATAAAGACACTTGATAAAATGAATCCTTTTGAAGCATTTAGTGGCATGAAACTTGGTGTGAAGCATCCAAGGGTGTTCTATTTGTTATGCACAGATGCCAACACAATTGAGACACAAACTTGAAGACAACAACACCAAATGCATCTATGTGGGATATAGGAATTCAGAGAAAAGGTATAGATTTTTCATTCTTTAAACTTACAAGGTGATTATTTTGAGGGATGTCATATTTAATAAAGAAGCTGTTAGGAATTGGGATAAAAAGATTGAAGATATCATCTTAGTATCACTTAGACTTGATAAAGTGGAATGTGAAACACAAACTGAGAGTGAAATTGTGTTTGAAATTTGGTCTCCCCAACGTTTAAGTTCAACACTAGAGGACCTAAGAATGACAAGGTTGAGTGATGAGGAGGTTGAGTGAGATTTATACAACCTACAACTATTGTATAGTGGAACCTGAAAGCTTTGAAGAAGCTGAGAATGACCAATCTTGGCAGAAGGCAATGAGTGATGGAATTGTATGATTGAGAAAAACTCAACTTGGGAACTTGTGAATAGACCAAGGGACAAACTAGTGATAGGTGTGAAATGCGTCTATAAGACCAAACTGAATCTAGATGGCTTCGTACAAAAGAACAAGGTAAGACTAGTTGCTAAGGGTTATTTCCAACAACCTGGAGTGAATTTCAATGAAACGTTTGCTCCAATGGCAAGGTTGGACACTATTAGGACTTTAATTGCTTTGGCCACACATAAAGGTTGGAAATTGTATCTGTTGGATGTAAATTCAACTTTTCTCAATAGCATACTTGAATAAGGTGTTGTGGTTCCAAATAAGGATGAGAAGGTGTTCAAATTAAGGCATGCACTATATGGACTGAAGTAAGCACCAAGGTCTTGGTACAGTGAAATTGACTACTACTTCAGTAAGAGAAGTTTCAGCAAAAGTTCAAGTGAGGAAACACTTTATATAAAGATGGGAAAAGGCTCAAAAAGCTAATTGTGTTTATCTATGTTGATGATGCGGTGTTCACCGGAAGCAATGAAGCTATGACTTCTAAACTCATGCTGGAAGCAATGAAGCTATGATTTATGAACTCATGGAGGATATGACGAAGCATTATGAAATGACTAATTTGGGATTTCTTCATCACTTTCTGGGAATTGGAGTGATTCCAGAATCCAGAGGTATTTTCATACATCAACAAAAATATGCACAGACCTTAGTTGAGAAATTTGGACGGAAATGATGCAAGTTAGTTGCTACCCCATTGATTACAAATCAAAAAGAGTAAAAATGATGGAACTGAAGTTGCCGATGAGAATTTGTACAACAAAATTGTTGGCAGTCTACTATATTTGACAACAACAAGACTTGATATCATGTTTGTAGCAAACCTACGATCAAGATTTATGCATAGTATAACAAAGATTCACATAGGAACTGCAAAAAGGGTCCTCAGATACATCTCATGAACCTTGGATTTTGGACTCAAGTATATAAAGTGAAAATGAAGATCTAATTGGCTTTTGTAATAGTGACTGGGGTGGAAGTGAGGATGATATGAGAAGTACCTCAGGCTATGCCTTTACATTTGGATATGGGATATTTTCTTGGGTTTCAGTCAAGCAACAAAGTTTTGCATTGTCCACTACAGAAGCTGAGTATGCGAGTGTTGCTAAGGCAACATTTCAAGTTGTATGGCTAAGATTTGTTCCGAAGGATTTTCAAGAAATGCAATTGGATGCCACATCGTTCATGTGTGACAACAACTCTACAATAACCAAGACTAAAAACCATGTGTTCCATCAGAAGACTAAACACATTAAAGAAAATTTCATTTCATCGTAGAGGCATTGCTGGAAACCATGTGTTCCTTCTGTCTTTATGGAGAAATGGAATCCTCAATTAAGCCTTCAATGACACGTTTCAATTCGTTTGCAAAACCTGGACATCAAGCATTGACAACATTAGTAACGAATCATGATTATAATCATTACCATGCATTTGGACGTAAATGACAAATATTACAGTAAATGTTTATTTATATACTAGAAATGTTTATTTGTAGATTGAATTGTTACGCCTTATATTTATGATGCATGTGGACATATATAGTGAAATATACATGCATTAGTTAACTAATGAAGAAAAGAACTTGTATATATGCACACATTTTTTTTTCTTTTCTATATATGGGTACTACAACTTTGAATCTAATAATAGGGATGTAACTAACAGATTTTATTAGTTTAAAGATTGAGTTTTCTAAAAAAAAAAATATTCAGAGACTAAATCGGCCGCTAGGCAAATTAATGTAGCTTAGTATAACAATGGATTTCTGATTTTACTCCACTTTTTTTTTGTTTCTTCAACTTTGCCATTTTGCTAAGCTGTCAAATGGAGAACATAATGGTGACGCGTGGTTTTTGCCGCTTCTTTCCTCTCCCTCTTCGCCTTATCTGGTAGAAATTCATCCTTGTCGCTCACAATTCGCAAAAAAAAATTATAAACCTCAAACGCACAATTCGCAAGAAGAATTCTAAACCTCAAACAAACAAATCGCATATAACCTCAAACCCTCTAATCAACGAAGAGAATTCCCACATCTGCTAAGGTCTGGGTCTTCGAATTCCGACGAGCTGTTTCCATACGAACCGTGACGCACCTTACCATGTCGTCTAACACAATCCTCTATGCTTTATCTCCGACGTTCAAGCCATTAAGGTAAGTAATTTCTTATTTATAAAATGAATTAGTGTCACATCCTGGCCCGGATCTCCACCACATCCTAGGCTGGACTCCATCGTAACACGATATTGTTCGCTTTGGGCCCCGACCACGCCCTCACGGTTTTGTTTCTGGGAACTCACACGAGAACTTCACAGTGGGTCACCCATCCTGGGATTGCTCTTGTGCGAACTCGCTTAATTTCGGAGTTCCTACAGAACCCAAAACCAGTGAGCTCCCAAAAAGCATTGTGCTAATTGGAGGTGGGTATGTACATATAAGGCATAGATGATCCACTCCCCTGGATGATGTGGGATCTCATAATCCAACCCCCTTAGGGGCCCGACGTCCTCGTCGGCACACTTCCGACTAGGGATTGGCTTTGATACCAAATTGACACATCCCGGCCCGGGTCCCCACCACATCCCGGGCTCGACTCCACCGTAGCACGATATTGTCCGCTTTGGGCCCCGACCACGCTCCTCACGGATTTGTTTCTGGGAACTCACACGAGAACTTCCCAGTGGATCACCCATCCTGGGATTGCTCTTGCTCTCGCATGAACTCGCTTAACTTCGGAGTTCCTACGGAACTCGAAGCCAGTGAGCTCCCAAAATGCCTCATGCTAATTGGAGGTGGGTATGTACATATAAGGCATAGAGGATTCACTCCCCTAGACGATGTGGGATCTCACAATTAGGGAGTTACAATGTCGGACTTTTGAATTAGGGTTTGATTTAGGGATTTACAAATTGGGGATATGGGGATTAATTTCTTATTTAGGGTTTTAATTTTTGGAGAAATTAGTAGGCTAGGTAGACAGGGGATTAATTTGATTGCGTCAGAATTTGGGATTTGAGATTGTTGATCTGTGTTTTTTTTGTTATTGTGTTATTGGGTTGCTTAATCTTAACGATGAATTTCGTATTTCAGTGATCTGCGGATTCTTGAGATATTTGAAATTGATTAGATCAATTCAACGTGTGAAGTTTAGTTTCTAATCATTTTAGTCACTTTCATAAAATAAAATAAAATAAAAAAGCTATTTCTGTCAATCATTTTAGGTTTGTAATTGAATAGATTATTTGTACAGTATTATTAAGAGACAAATATCTCTGCAAATAGTAGAGAAAAAAAAAACGAGTGGGCATGAAGTGGATTTAAGATTTTAAAAGAATCAATTTACTGGAATCTCATACTTTTTTTTTCTTTTTTTTTGTTTTGTTTTGTTTTTTTTTTGTTTTTTGACAACAGGCATTAAACTTAGGGGAGGTGAATCTCATACTATGTATATATAAAATAAAATAAAGGAATGATAGAAGGCTAATTATTGCCCTTTCTCTTCCGAGTTGGTGAGAGTCTCTCTCTCTCTAACTGAGACTTCTTGCCACCTCTTGTGTGAGGTTTTCGTTCTTGTTTTTCCGTTCAGCCGCTGATCCTAGCTAGCTAGGGTCGGTGGTAGTCATTTTCTTCTTCTTTTTGCTCTTCTCCCTCTTCTTTTCTGTTATAATTTTTCCCCTGCTATCCGTCATGATCAGTGTGACCTATGCACCCTTGTTGTCATTATTTCTACACGATTAATTCCTCGTAGGTGTGCTATCCACACATCCCAAATTACTTCTTACACATTCTTATTAATTTATATCCGTTGATCTTCTTCAATTCATCCGATCCGACGGCAAAAAATTAGAAGGGTGTGTGAGAAGTAAAATGGGATGTGTGAGAAGTAAAATGGGGTGTGTGGATATCACATCCCTTCCTCGTATCCATACAATCCATCCCTCCATTTTCATGCACCTCATCCAACCCTCACAAATCTGATCTCCTGTATTTTCAATTTGGCTCCATCCTTCATCAATTTATACCCAAATTCGGCACTTTTGACTGTGTTTTGTCATGGTACATCAAGAAGGTGTGTAGAGCTTCGGTATGCATATCGGCTCAGGTGTCCGCACCACCTCCTTCTCTCTCTCGGTCTGCCTTTATTGGCAGTGTTGCTTGTGGGAATCTCACAGGCTTCTTTGTTTTCTTCTCCTTGGTGGCTGCGTTTGGAGAGGGTTTCGTTGATGGATCATGGGGTCTTCCTTCCTCCCATCTTTGAAGTGTTGATTGGTCGGAATTCTGGAGTAAGTTGGTGTACATGATTCCTACTGTTCATGCGGTGTTGCAGAGGAGGTTGAGCAAAAGGCTAGGGTTCTCTTTCGGTGTCTTTGTTTTTGGGCTTTAGCCTTTGTTTAGGCCCTTTGTGTGTTGTTTGTAAGGTCCATTTTTGCTTTGTGCATATGGTTTGGACCTTGGTGCGTAGTTTGTTTGGTCCATTTTGCTTTGTGTTTTAGTGTGGGCTTTTGTGTTGTAAGTTTTCAGTTGGTAATAAATTTTACCATTTGTACCAAAAAAAAACAAAGAATGATCCGTGGACTGGAATTAACATCTGATAATAGGTCATATCTACCAATATCAATTCATTTGATTTTGTTTATTCAAAGAAAAGGATTCATTGTCCCATGACAATCAAAAGAGAGAGAAATGTTGATAAAAAAAGGTTTGATCTTTTGGGAAAAAAAATGATAAAAAGGGTTGAATTTAATTTTGATATATTATTGAGAACATGGTTTAAAATATCGATGATATCGGAAATATCGGTAGTCCAAAAACACGAAAATTTCGATGGAAATATTGGGATATTATTGTAACATCCCACATCGTCCAGGGGAGTGATCCTTAAATGTATATTCTCATCCCTACCTAGCACGAGGCCTTTTGGGAGCTCACTGGCTTCGGGTTCTATCGGAACTCCGAAGTTAAGCGAGTAGCGCGCGAGAGCAATTCCATGATGGGTGACCCACTGAGAAGTTGCTCGTGTGAGTTCCCAGAAACAAAACCGTGAGGGCGTAGTCGGGGCCAAAGCGGACAATATCGTGCTACAGTGGTGGAGCGGGCCCAGGAAGTGGTCCCCCCTGGGCCGGGATGTGACAAATGGTATCAGAGCCTAACCCTGGCCGCGTGTGTACCGACGAGGACGTCGGGCCCCTAAGGGAGGTGGATTGTAACATCCCACATCGTCCAGGGGAGTGATCCTTAAATGTATATTCTCATCCCTACCTAGCACGAGGCATTTTGGGAGCTCACTAGTTTCGGGTTCCATCGGAACTCCGAAGTTAAGCGAGTAGCGCGAGAGCAATCCCATGATGGGTGACCTACTGGAAGTTGCTCGTGTGAGTTTCCAGAAACAAAACCGTGAGGGCATGGTCGGGGCCCAAAACGGACAATATCGTGCTACGGTGGTGGAGTGGGCCCGGGAAGTGGTCCCCCTGGGCCAGGATGTGACAATTATCGATATCGATAAAAATTGACTTAAAACCAAGTAAATTGTAAGAAAAATTTGGAAATTTTTATTGAAACTTTACAGGATGTTTATTTAGTCAATTATCTATTAGTTTATCACAAAAAAAATTGGAAGGAAATGCATTGCATGATAAATATAACTGATTTAAATTGATTATATAGCGAGCTGACAAACATTGTGAGTGTAGAAAATATGTAGTAATTAATGAAAGAAGTTTAAACACACCATAATCATTTATATATAATGAATTAGTACAATACTTTACACTTTATACATTGCATGGTAAGATCCATGAGTGACTTCGCAATGTCTAAAATATCGATGATATCGGAAATATCGGTAGTCCAAAAACATAGAAATTTCGATGGAAATATTGGGATATTATGGATATTTTAGACCACAATTGAGAATATGTTCTTTCGGAAGATTTCAGTTTTTTGTGTTCTTAAATTTATGTCTCTAAAAGCACCTAAATTTTTGTGATTAATTTAATTTTATTTAATTTTATTTAATTTTGCTTTTTGAAGCTGAAATTGGCGTCTGGGAGAGATTGTTGCGTCAAGATGATCTTGGATGCCGTATAGGAAGAGTATTTTTAAGGTCATTATTTGAGGATGTAATTTATCTATAGACACGCTACTCTTAGTAACATATATATTCAAAGCTTTCTACACCTTCAACAATGATTTCAAACCCCACAACAAAGCGCGGGTACACCTATTTGTGAAAACTAAAAATCATAAGCAAAAACTAATTTAAATTATTCGAAATTTAATTTAAAATGGGCAGAAAATTGTGTTCGGTAAAACCCAAAACCATTACACACAAAAATAACAAACCAAAACCATTACACACAAAAATAACAAACATGTTAACAAGAGAACTAAGTTACCATGCAGCAAAGTTGTTAATTCTTTATATATATTGATTGTAGTTTTGCCATCAGCAACATCTGCATCACTATCACCGTCACTCTTGTCGTCCTCGTCCTCGTCATCACTATCCACGAGATACACAGGATGCCGTACCAACTCCTCTGTTATCTGCACTCCTAGTTCTGGGGAACTCCTCCACGCAAAGCGGTTAATCTTCAACTCAGGGCAGTTGTATATATGTACAGTTTTCAAGGATGGGAATTTGACAATGCAATTTCCAGAGAAGAAATCTCGCACCCGTGGTAGATGGTAAAGTTTCAAACTTTGCAACTGGCTAAAAGAAATCTCACCATCATTTCCTGCATCATCTCCATCTGAGGTCGTTGCCCCTATTTCTCTCATTCTTTTACAATCCCCAACCTTCATTTCTCTTAGCCGCTTTAAAGTTTTGGCTATCGTGTAAGTTGTTAAATATTTCAACCTATGACAACCAACTACTTCCAAAGTTGTTAAATTCTTGAAGGGAATAGCAGATGAACCTAGATCCTTCAATGCAAAACAAGCCACCACCTGTAGAACTTCCAAGTTTGGAAAAACTGGGCCTGGCCCTTGGAAATTCTCGTTGCGTAGATGCATCAACTTCCGCATTTCCTTAAGGTTCAAAACACTTAAACGTGGGAAGGTCGCATCTGGATGTACATTATTCTCAAATAAAGAAACTTTCTGGTCCGAGTACGCCGACTCAAACTCCAATGATTTTAGTTTTCTAAACAACTGTGATGTGGATGGACCGCACCATATCTCCATGTCTGTGTCTAAGGTCATGTTTTCCAAGTTGGGGAATGATACATCCTGAAATATTACCAATGCAAGAATGATAAACGGCAACAAAAATAATGACAGGAGGAGATTTTTTATTATGAAGTAGCTTGAAAAGCTAACTTCCGTTTAAGAAAAATGTGTAATGTATTTTTACCTTGTCAATTAAGAAGAGAGAGTGTTTAATTGGAGTGTAAAGACCGCCAAACTCATGCTTCTGGAAGCTTGAAATTTCAGAGGCAAAAATATCCAATTTACCACATTTCCTCAACACCACTTCTTTGAGTAGCGGCCATTCTGAAGCATGCATTCCTGGATAGAAGCTCTTAAGTTGCTTTAGGCAGACAAATTCAATATATGTTGCTTTTGGAAACACAAACTTATGCATCATTTCTAATCCCCCTTCCTTGGAAACGATTTCCTCCATTCCATCACACATAGAGACATGCAGGTCCCGTAGTTGCTGAAGACCTCTAGCTACTGAGCATGGAAAAATATATTTCAGTCTCCCACACATACCTATGCGTACCGAATCTAGATTTTCACAACTAGAAAATTTCAACTGAGTAGTAGACGTGTCAGGTATTTCTTCGATCTCAAAAACCGCCTCCAAATGACTGCACGAACTTATCAATAAACTTCTTAAAGCATTCAATCTTCCTGAAATACTAGGTGTAAAGATGCTTATTAGACAACCGCAGTAGCTAATGTCGACATCTCTAAGTTTGTAGAAAGAGTCTGGATCAAGTTGGTTGTGCCATATTGTAGTCAAAATAGATAGTTGAGAGATGGCCAATCTTTCCAACTTTGGAAAGCCTACCTGTATTCGAATTATGAAATTGTTAAGTTCTTTTTTTAGTCGAAGTGAATAAATTAGACATAAGAATAATGATCAATAAAAGAGAAACAATAGTGCAATAGTTTTACCTTGTCGCCAAAAAGAAAGTATAGTTCTTCAGTCTCAAGTTTAGGATCACAGACAAATCCCTTCAGTTCTTTACAACCCTCTAGTTTCAAACTCTCCAAAGATGGAAGCTGGACATTACAGCTTACTGAGCAGAATCTAGAGAGTTTTGGAAGATACATTAGCTCCAGATGTTGTAGCTTACAAAACATGTCATTTGTTTTTTCTTCACCATATTCTTTTGTTGAAACTATCTCTTCCATTGATTCACATTTGGTTATCTCAAGTTTTTGAAGTTGTACAAGATTCCTAGCCATGGAAGACGATAGCACAAAAATTAAACCAGTACAATGATCCACCACCAAGGTTGTTAAGTTCGGCAACACAACCTGCAGTATTTGTACATTCCATTTTTAGGAGAAGAGAATTCACATTTATTGTTATTATAGTCAAATGGTATCTTTAGATAAAAAAAATTATACCAACATATATTTCCTGATCAAATATATGTAAATTTAGCCACACAAAATCTAGGAGTTCTATGGTGGTTGTTTCCTTTTTCTTTTTAAATTTTATCGCTCAAATAAAAAAAAAAGAAAAAGAAAAAAAAGAACAGTACTAATGGCATAAATGGGAAGGAATAACACCAGTGGCATACCTCCTCAGTAATGATATGTGTAAATTGGGCGTTGTTTTTGATATGGAGATGCTTCAGTCGTTGAAAATCTTCACTACCTGAGCGGTACACAACATTATAAGCTCCCTCCGACCCATCCAAGTACAAATCTTCACATGATCTCTTCAACAACATTTCTAGACCATGGTCCAATTCACAGCCAGTTGGGAGCTTTAGCTTCAATGTGTTGAGGGTTTCATCCACGTCATCCCATATCCACGAAGTGCCGATTAATATTTGGTATCTTTTTAACTTGTCAGTGAACAAGTCCGTCGGAATACTGCCAGCATCTGGAACATGTATGCTTATTGCAGCTAAACGAGGCAAGTCCTTCAGTTCTAAAAGGCTAGCATTACTTCTTCCTCCGGTTACTCCTTCGGGCACCCATCGGTTGAAGCTCCTTTTCATTCTCAAGTCTTCTAGACTTGTCAAACGTGATATCACATTAGGTGAAATCACTTCGAGTTCAGAGCAGCCGCTTAAATCCAGCAGTCGAAGACGAGTCAATTTCCCTATTTCTTCAGGCAACTCTTTAAACTTGGAATATACAAAGCTGAGAATTTCTAGTTGCGATAGCTGTCCGACTAGAGTTATGTCTCCCAACACGCAATGATCCAAACACAACGTCTGAAGATTTTGTAGGAGATGAAGAGATGGAGGCAGCGACGAAATACACGCTTCGGTTAAATCCATAACTTTAAGCTTTTTCATCTCCTCAAAAAAGTTACCTGGGATTTCAATCCCTTTACCTCCCAAAATAAACAACTCCAGTTGTTGGCATTTCAAAACTTCAGGAAGCCTAGGGATGTTTTTGCAAGACAAAGAGATCATTGTGCATTTTTCAGAAAAATCCTTATTGTTTGGCCATTCCTTCAAGTCATCTCCATCTGCTCTTAGTAAGGCACGTTGGTCTTTGGATGCAATCGAGATGGCAACATCACGTAACAAATCATGCATTGTGATTGATGTTTTGTCCTCGGAGTCGAGTAACAGACAAGAATCTTTAAGCTCTTCAATCCGTGAGTGCAATGCATATTGTGCGTCCCCCAATGTATCAATGTTCTTAAACAAGCCCAAACCAATTGTATATTTCAACAAGTCTGTGGGATTTGCGCATCCCACAAGATTTACCAAAATTCCACAGATCAAGAATAGTGGCTTAAGCTTTTGATCATCCAATTGATTGTAACTCCACTCTAAAGTCGAGTATTCTTCTTGTTCGGCTGAGTCTTCATTGTCAAACACTTTTAGGCATCTCAAGGCATCCTTCCATACTGGTAAAGTACTTCTATTTCTTAAAGAGCTTGCGACTGTGACAACCAAAAGTGGCAAACCTCCACATTTTTTGGCTACATCAGTTGCCACAGTTCGTATGTCGGGATTTTTAACAACATCACCTGCTTTCGTCTCAAATAAACGCCAAGCTTCTTCCTCGTTTAAAACTCGAAGCTCAAAGTCTTTTTGCGACCGCTCTGAGGATAGCGGTTTTCGAGTTCTGGATGTCAACAGTATTCTACAAGTCGGCAGACAAGGAAGTCCAACACTCTGCAAGTCAATGCTTTCCAAAATGTTGTCCAAAATTACAAGAACTTTCTTGTCTTTTACCCTGTGACATAGATGAGGTGCTCTTTCTGACATAGTATCGCTATCACGAACTTCCATACCTAACTTTTTGGCAATTTCTTTTTGAATTCCTTCAAGGTCCGGCTTTTGCACACTTCTTACCATAACCGCATCAGCAAATAACTTCTCATTTACAGCTTGCTTAAGGACTTCTTCAACGAGTGTGGTCTTCCCCACGCCGCCAATACCATACACCAAAATCAGGTCGTTATTAGGAATTATCAGTTCATCCATGATTTTCTCTACAGTTGAAGTCCTCGAATCAAATGCCTCATACGGTTTGTGAGAAACCATGCATACCTCTTGTGGAATGACAGCGAAATCTCTTTTTGCGTAGAGCTCAACAACCGCCTGCTCCAACTTTGTTGATCTCCTGCCTAGCTTGTAACGGAGCACCGGGTTTGGACAAACCCCACGGAGACAGCTCATCCTTGCTTGCGTATCAGGCTTCCATAATTCGTTCGCCTTCTCGGTGATCCCAACCACTCTTTTCAGCCAGTTCTGGAAGTCACCTTTGTCTTCATCTCTGACAACCTCGCGCTCTAGCCGCTCTCTAGCGGCACTTAATTCGCTCATTTTAGTCTGTAGACTCTCAAGGTTTCTTTTGCAGTGAGCTAGGTAACCCACTTGGCGTATAGCTGGTTCAACTACATACTCGGCAACTTTTCCGACAATTTGAATAACAATCTCCATGCCTGCTGATGAATACAAATTAAATTAGAAAAAAGGAGCTCAAGAAATACTTTACTTAATTGACTTATGAGTTATGATCTTTCAACAACTTATAAATAAACACAGTACATTTCAAAGTGTATTATGAAAAACGGAAAATTCTATTCCACTAATTGAAAAAGATTACTTTTGGAATAAAACCTTGTCTATGATTAGAAACTAACTCTAGCTTTTTGGCATTTAATTGTAATTTTCGAATATTAATTACGTTTTAATAAAGTGGGGCCCACTAACACTGGTTTTCATTTCTATTAAAAAAATGATACAAATAATGGTAAAATTATGTGGTAAGAGTAGCGTTTTTGTTTTCCAAAAGTTCAAAGCAATGGTTGAACTACAACGTGGACTAAAAATAAAAAAGCTTAGAAGTGGTAGAGGTGGGGAATATACCTCAATCGAGTTCAAGGAGTTATGTGAGGATATAGGACTACAGAAACAACTAACTGTTGCTTACTCATCACAGCAAAATGGTATTACAGAAAGGAAAAATTGGACGGCGATTGAAATGGCAAAATCCATGTTGCTTGAAAAGAGGATGCCACATTCATTTTGGAGTGAGGCAGTTAAAACTGTAGTCTATCTTCTCAACAGATGTTCAATAAACACACTTGATAAAATGAATCCTTTTGAAGTATTTAGTGGCAGGAAACTTGGTGTGAAGCATCCAAGGGTGTTTTATTTGTTATGCACAGATGCCAACACAATTGAGACACAGATTTGTAGACAATACCACCAAATGCATCTTTGTGGGATATAGGAGTTATGAGAAAGGGTATAGATTTTTCAATCTTGAAACTTACAAGGTGATTATTTTGAGGGATGTCATATTTAATAAAGAAGCTTTTAGGAATTGGGATAAACAGATTGAAGATATCATCTTAGTACCACTTAGACTTGATGAAATGGAATGTGAAACACAAACTGAGAGTGAAATTGTGTTTGAAATTTAGTCTCCCCAACGTTTAAGTTCAACACCAAAGGACCTAGAAGTGCAAGACTCTCCCTTAGGATCAACTTCATTAAGAATGAGGAGGTTGAGTGAGATTTGTGCAACCTGCAACTATCATATAGTGGAACTTGAAAGCTTTGAAGAAGCTGAGAATGACCAATCTTGGCAGAAGGCAATGAGTGATGGAATTGTATGATTGAGAAAAACTCAACTTGGGAACTTGTGAATAGACCAAGCGACAAACTAGTGATAGGTGTGAAATGCGTCTATAAGACCAAACTGAATCTAGATGGCTTCGTACAAAAGAACAAGGTAAGATTAGTTGCTAAGGGTTATTTCCAACAACCTGGAATGAATTTCAATGAAACCTTTGCTCTAATGGCAAGGTTGGACACTATTAGGACTTTAATTGCTTTGGCCACGCATAAATTCAGCTTTTCTCAATAGCATACCTGAATAAGGTTCTGTGGTTCCAAATAAAGATGAGAAGGTGTTCAAATTAAGGCAGGCACTGTATGGACTGAAGTAAGCACCAAGGTCTTGGTACAGTGAAATTGACTACTACTTCAGCAAGAGAGGTTTCAGAAAAAGTTCAAGTGAGGCAACAATTTATACAAAGACGGGAAAAGGCTCAGAAAAGCTAATTGTGTTTATCTATGTCGATGATGTGAGTTATGATTTCTGAACTCATGTTGGAAGTAATGAAGCTATGATTTTTGTACTCGTGGAGGATATGATGAAGCATTACGAAATGACTAATTTGGGATTTCTTCATCACTTTCTGGGAATTTGAGTGATTCCAGAATCCAGTGGTATTTTCATACATCAGCAAAAATATGCACATACCTTACTTGAGAAATTTGAACGGAAATGATGCAAGTCAGTTGCTGCCCCATTGATTACAAATGAAAAAGTGTAAAAATGATGGAACTGAAGCTACCGATGAGAATCTAGTGGTATTTTCTTGGGCTTCAGTCAAGCAACAAAGTTTTGCACAGTCCACCGCAGAAGCTGAGTATGCGAGTGTTGCTGAAGCAACATTTCGAGCTATATGGCTAAGATTTGTTCTAAAGGAGTTTCGGAAATGCAATTGGATGCCACACCGTTCATGTGTGACAACAACTCTGCAATAACCAAGACTAAAAACCATGTGTTCCACCAGAAGACTAAACACATTAAAAGAAAATTTCATTTCATCGTAGAGACATTGCTGGAAAACACATTTGAGTTGTTGTACTGCAAGTCTGAAGATCAGACTACAAATACTTTCAGCAAAACTCTGCTTAAACACAAATTTGTTTATCTGAAATGACTACTTGGAGTCAAAGCATAATCCATTTGGAAGGGAATGTTGGAGCTAAATGAGTTTTGGTTTTGATCCTACAACTTGGAACACAAGAAATTTGTTTGTGTTTGTTTGCTTGAATTCCATAAGGCTAGTGTTATGTAGCTGCTAGTGTTACTTTGTTGTTAGTGAACTAGGTGTGGACTTGGTTTCATTAGACTAGTGCATGCACCAAATCAGTTTTTTAGAATGAAGGGCTCAAGGTTATTGTCTTTGTTTGGTAGTGAAGCAGAAAAGATAAGAATGTATGAAGGATGCTGAGCTGCTACTATTAGCTCAAGCATTTCATCTCTAAAATTCTCTGATTAGTTCTTCTTACTTTTTCAAGATTACATCACGTATATACACTAAACTATTACATATGTAACATAAACGTACGATAAATAATCAATACACTGACTAAAAAGTACAAGCTTGCATGGCACCAGATTTAGAAGCAAACCAAATTCCCCACTTCTTACCCAAAAAACTCACAATTGTAGTTAAAAAAAAGCATAGGGTTAATTGTTAAGACCTAGGGTTAAGCGATTACGAGTTTAGGACTCCGCCCAGAGGCCGAGTCCTAAACCCTAAATTATAAGCTCCACCTGCCCGCATCTCGATTCCGACACTATCCATCCACTTGTCATGCTCCAATTCATTCGTATTTGTAAAATTGCTTTAGTGTTATAAAGTAAATTGATTCTACAAACTAATGAATTCAGAGCATTTTTCTCTTTTATGAAGGGCCTAATTACATGTGACAAGCCCCTAAATCAAATCAAATATGAAGACAACCACCAAATTACCATAAATGAGATCCAAGATTCCAACTCAAATCAAATATGGTTATAATTAAGGAACGTACCCTTAGCTCTGTTGGTTATGGATGAAGTAAGTTGCTCTTCAATATATACGTTCCTTGGAGTACCAATACAAATCGGTCGTTCTGTAAATTGAGAATAAGATAATGAAGTAAGAAGGGAGAGTAAGTAATAATTTCTTTTTTTCTTGCAAAGTTCTTCTGGATACAATTGCAATTTGCTAACTAAAAGCAAAAAGAACTAAGAAAGCTCAAAGCACTAAGTTTTATCTTCTTCTTCTTCTTCTTCTTCTAATTTACCAACATGTGTACCCTAAAGCTAAATGAAATGGTTATCAAACGGACCCTAAACTGCATGTAAACTTGTGTACTTCACTAAGGTCGACTAAAAAAAAGAAACAGGTTACCAATTAGGATGGACTAGAAAGTTATGCCTGCGCGTTGCCGGGAGATTAAAAATTGTAAGAGATATCGTGTTTCGAAGATACAAAGAGTATGCCAAAACAGGCAAATTATTTTTGCGTCAGCACTAAAAGCTTTTGTCCAATATTTGTTGATTGTTAAGGAAGCATCCTAGGCAAGGAAAGAAAAATATTGAAACACATGAAGCAAATTTATATGACAATAGAATTATACCACAAATAAAAAAAAGGATAGAGTATGGTGACCTAGTTGTTTTTTTTTGGGGGGGGGGGGGGGTGGGGGTTGTTGTGTGGATTGGAGTTTGGTTTTGTACTAATTGGAGAGGACGTTTTCAGCAATTCAGCAGGACTTCACCACTACTAACATTCTTAGCTAGATAGTGAACGTTGTATGAGGCATCGTTCTTATCTACAAACATGAAATTTGAAAAGATATAAATGTTAATTCTTGAACCAACTTCTGCCTATATACAATGAAAAAAAACAAATCGCAATTTCAACTCACTCTCTCATTAGAATGTATAAGATAATCTGAATTAGAAAAATTCACCCTAAAAAGATTAAAATTATCATATTTATAAATCTCAAAATCACAAAACTCCCAAATTTAAACAAAACAAACTCCACATATATGTGTTTTTCATGTTATAATCTCAAGTAGAATAGACTTACATACAATTGTTATAAAACACTTGTACCAAAATTTAGTCACATTCTTAGTTGTAAGTTATTGATTTGGTAAAAGTTGGTGAATCATAGTGTATTGATACATTCATAGTTTTTTTAATTAATTTTTGCATACAATTAATAATATGGGTTGTATGTTTACATTAGTTCTTTCCTAAATTTTTGTTCTTAGTTTTTTATTTATTATTAATTCATAAGAAATTGATTTTTTTTTTTAAGAAAAAAAGCGGGGAATGTAGTAAATAACGCATTCATTGGGCTAGGAAAACAAAAATCAAATAAGTTACTCGTGAGTCTACTTGACTGTGGATAGAGAAAGGCTAAAACACCTCTGTATAAAAAATAAAAAAAACTGAAGCTTGTAATAGTGCTGAAAAGCATATCTGATGAAAGGAATAATAATGATAAAAAAAATTAGAAATATCTTCAATTTTTATACCATTAGCATGCCAACTGTCATATCGACTTGAGCACTATGAAGAGAATAATTTGCTTCAGTGTTCTTGAATTTGCAAACATTTGGAGCACATTGCAAATTGTTGTGTGTCACTACCAATGGAGTAGAATAGCTGGCTCCGAAAAAAGCAAATAATTTGTTATTAAGCATGCAGACAATATATTTCACACTTATACCATCTCCAACCCTTGGGCTAAAAGCCAAATTTTTTAGCCCAGAAAATTTAGCTTTTAGTCCAGAAAATCTTTTTTGCTCCAACCCTTCTACCCTAAAATTTTAGCCCGGAATTATTAAAGAATGAAATTAGCCTAAATTTTTTTCTTAAATCAATTTAAAAAAAATAAATAAATATGTAGATTATTGTAAATTAATTTTATGAACATTTTAATCTAAAAAAATTTAAATTCCGATAAACATTTCGCATTTAGCCCGGGGGAAAGCTGGGGGGTATTTAGCCCAGAAATAGCATTTGGCATTTAGCCTAAAATTTTAGCATGAATTTGAGAGTGTTTGGGGGGTAATTTGGCTTTTAGCCCAGGGTTGAAGATGGTCTTATCAAAACAATTATTTCTATTAAATACAAATTAAATATCTATCTTATTTATAAAAAATAATGCATGGTGATATATATATATATATATATATATATATATATATATTTTAGTACAACGATATATTTTACATTAAAGGAATGGTGACTACGCTACATATTTGGTATCCAATTCGCCGTTCACGATATTTAAACTTAAGACCTCTTATTCACATGTGTGATATCCACACTCTTTTTACTTCTCACACAACTTTTTAATTTTCAGTTATCAAATCAGATGAATTAAAGTATAAAACCTGAAAAAATTCTATAAAAACATGGTGAAAACACAATTTTCTAAACAACTTAATCATCAAGTGAGTTGAGAATGATAAAAAAGTTGGTAAAATTATAGTGGTAAATCTGTATAAGAAAATATGAAATACCTCAGGACAAATAGATTGGTATTAGAGGGCGATCAAATATGTAATTTAAGAGTATTTAATTAAAATTTTAAGTGATTATATGAAATTCAATATTCAATCAAAATTTTTAAAATAATTTATTAAAATTTTTAAAAATCCAGTTGTCTTCAATTAGAATTTAAAAAAAAATTTATAACATTTTAAGTGTATTCAATTAAAAATTAAGAATTGATTTTAAAGAATTTAAAAAAGTTAGAAATTCGAGGGAATTTGAGAATCCTATAATATTTTGAGAAAATTATATCAAAATTTATATGAAAGTTTTACAAATCAATTAAATTCTATAAAAATTCATATATTTATAAAATTCATTAAATCTTTGAAAATCCCAGTTGAATACATCCTCTAACACTCAACAATTCATTGTAAAAACAAAGAACCATTAACCCTTATTAAAAATATATGAACTATTATCCTGATTACTGTGTATTTAATCAGGTCACAAACAATCCCATGATATTCTCATAATATCATGAGGGCATAAACACATACAATTATCAAGAAGAACGCAGAACCATTAACCCACTTCTCCACCGCCTTGACTCCTTTGACTTTTGGGTGAGTTTGGGTGGTGTTTGGAGGTGATACGGTGGTGGTTCTTGGTTTTGCCGAGAGGGAGAAGGAGAGTTGCAGAGGGGGACAGATGGTATGAGAGAGAGAGAGAGAGAGAGAGAGAGAGTGACAGTATTGGGAGATGGGGGGAGTCTGAGTGTAACGAGAGAGGAATTAATGGAGTGCAGTGATGAGTCAGATGGAATGGATGGGTGATAGAAACCATATGAGAATTTCCGAGATCCAGCTGGAGGGCAGTCTAGGCACAACAACCAAGAAAAAGAAAAAAAGATGACAGACGCGTCTAAAATGTAAAAAAGGTTGGACACGTGCATGATTGACGCGCATGGTTGACTAAAAGTTGAAGGAAAAAGTACAGCAAAAAGGGAGAGGACGTAATAATTTCTTTTTTTTTCTTGCAAAGTTCTGCTGGATACATTTGCAATTTTCTATCTAAAAGCAAAAGGAACTGAGAAATCTAAAAGCATGAAGTTTTATTTCTTCTTCTAATTTAACATGTGTACCCTAAAGTTATACGAAACAAATTTATATGACAACAGAATTATACTACAAAGAAAATAAGGATATAGTGTGGTTACCTAGTGTTTTTTTTTTCTTTTTTTCTTTTTTGTGGATTGGAGTTTGGTTCAAACCAATTGCAGATTACCTTTTTTCAGCAATTCAGCGGGACTTCACCACTAGCAACATTCTTAGCTAGATAGAGAACGTTGTATGAGTGCATCATTATTATCTACAAACATGGAATTGGAAAAGATATAATTGTTAATTCAACCTTGAACCAACTTCTGCCTATATACAATGACAAAAACAAATCACAATTTCAACTCACTCTCTCATCAGAATGTAAAAAATAATTTGAATTAAAAATTTCACAGATTAAAATTATGATATTTATAAATCTCAAAATCACAAAACTCCGAAATTTAAACAAAACAAACTCCACTTATATGTTTTTCAAGTTATAATCTCGAGCATAATAGACTTGAGTACAATTTTTATAAAACAGCACTTGTATAACACTTATACCAAAATTTACTCACATTCTTAGTTGTAAGTTATTGATTTGGTAAAAGTTGGTGACTCATATAATGTATTGATACATTCATAGTTTTTTTAATCAATTTTTACATACAATTAATAATATCGGTTATATACTTACACTCGTTCTTTCCAAAATTTGTGTTCTCAGATTTTTATTTATTATTAATTCATAAGAAAATAAAAAAAAATTTAAAAGGGAGAAAAGAAAAAAAAAAGATAGAGAATGTAGTAAATAACATATTCACTGAGCTAAGAAAACTAAAAAGTTACTCATTGCATTAACAAATATAGTTAGTGAGTCTGCTTGACTGTGCTGCTTAACTATGGTTAAGAAGAAACTGAAATGTCTCTATGAATCTTTTTAATCTCCATAATATAGATCATTTAAAAAAAATATCCATGAGTTCCAAAAAAATTGAAACCTGTAATAATGTTGAAAAGCGTATCTGATGAAAGGAATGATGAATGAAAAAAATAAAATCAAAGAAGGAGAAAATGTGAAATTCCCAAATTAGTGTTACACTACAACACTAGCAATCACCTTGTTTATGTTAAAAAAATAGTTTAAATAATGTTTTGTTGGAAAATAGCTTAAGCATGCCAGCTGTCATCGGCTTGGGCACTATGGAGAGAATAATTTTGCTTCAGTGTTCTTGAATTTGCAAATATTTGGAGCACATCGTAAATTGTTGTGTATCACTACCAACGAAGGAGAATAGCCGGCACTAAAAAAAGCAAATAATTTGTTATTAAGCATGCAGACAATATATTCACATTTATCAAAACAATTATTTCTATTAAATACAAATTAAAGCAGATTAAATATCTATCTTATTTACTAAAACTAATCATGGTGGAACAAAACAATCATATACTTAACATGAATATTTTTTTACTTTTCAAATATTTTTATAATTTTCAATCGTTAGATCAAATGAATTAAAATATAATATATTTTTATTTATAAAAAACATGGTGAAAACACTTCTAAACAACTTAATCATCAAGTGAGTTAAGAATTATCAAAAAGTTGATGAAATTATATTGGTAAATCTGTATCAGAAATGTTGAAATTTCTCAGGACAAATAAATTGGTAACTATTAACGTAAAATATTAATTAATTGAAACCATTGACGAAAAAATCGAATTTGAGAACATTTTTTTCAATGGATTTTGCTTCGTTCTTCACATTATACATTATCTTGATTAGAGGACGATCAAATATGTAATTTAAGGGTATTCAATTAAAATTTAGAGTAATTATATAAAATTCAACATATTCAATTATGATTTTATGATAGGTTATTAAAATTCTTAATTAAATATGAAGCTATTTTGGTTAAATAATAGTATAGGATGATTTTTTATTAAATTAAACTTAGCTCAAGCCCTTTTCATTAAAGCTCTCTATTTCTAATTGTCAACTTAACGAGTCGTTTTTTAACGATAATAAAAAACATGTTGTCCCAATTACAAGTTATAGGAGTGGGAATTCATAGGATCAAGCTTATACTTTGTTACAAACTTATCCAGTCTAGGCCACCATACAAATCCTTAGAGCAATTCCACCCCTAAGGACTTTGCGTCAACACTCAGCGCATGTATCCACTCAAATGAACAATAACAGACTCCAATGAACAGTAATAGGCCAAGGCATTTCCACCCCTAAAAAAATGCTCTGGCACAAACGATCTCTATCCTTACAAAATGCGCTGGCACCCAGCCCATTTAAAATATTTTTAAATTTTGTCTAAAAGAATAAAAAAAATAAAATAGTTTTAATTTCGGATAGGATTTTTAACCAATCTCGTCACGCCACATGTCATTATCTGAACGTACTATTTTGTGAATAGATTTCCGCTAAGATTTTCAACCAATCCCGACACGCCACGTGTCACTTCCGTTTTACAATAATTTAGCCAAGATTTCGATAAGATTTTCAACCAATCACGTCATGCCACGTGTCATTATCTGAACGTACTATTTTGTGGATAGATTTTCGATAATATTTTAAGTTTATTTGGTGAATTTATTTATTTTTTAACTTATGTAATTCTATGTAGTGTGTTTTGAGTTTATGTATTTTTTTTTAAGTTTATGTAATTCTATGTAGTGTGTTTTTTTAAGTTTATGTAATTCTATGTAGTGTGTTTTGTTTTTAAGTTTATTTGGTGAGTTTATGTAATTCTATGTAGTGTGTTTTATTTTTAAGTTTATTTGGTGAGTTTATGTAATTCTATTTATTTGGTGAGTTTATGTAATTCTATGTAGTGTGTTTTGTTTTTAAATTTATTTGGTGAGTTTATGTAATCTTATTTCATGTGTTTAAATAAAGTACAAAAGAAATAAAGTTTTAAAAATAAATAAAGAATTACATTCAAATTGCATAATAAATTAAATAAAAATAAATAAAGTTTTAAAAATTACATAAGAAATAACATAAAAATTACATAAGAAATTAAATAAAGTTCAAAAGAAAAAAGAAAGAAAAAACATAAAAAATACATAAAAATTATACAAAGTCTCTCGAGTTAGGATATGTGGTGCTAGGATCTTGGTTGTCACAAAAGTAGCTAGAACCCCCTTGACTTGTTTCCGCATCTCTTGTACGCCTCCTTCGCATGACATCTCTTTTTTCCGATGTCCAAAAATATTTAGAATTCGGAGACAGTCCTACTAGAGACTTGCTCATAGTGTCACGATCTGCTTGAGTCATCCTTTCTTCTTGAAGCAATTCATTTTCTCGATGAAGTGCTTCTCTAACCAGCTCGTTCTCTCGATTAACTATTTCTCTTTGTCTCTCAGCCACCGCATCACGGGCCTCAGTAGCTGCTAATATTGCTGCCATAGCAGCAACTTTTTCCTCATCTCTAACCTTTTCTCGTGCCATGTTCAGTTCACCTTGGCGAGCAAGTTCCTCCATATATTTAGTGTAGTCATTCTTGGAAGAACTACCTTTTTTCTTTGACGCCTTTTTACCCACGGGCCTGAGGGACTAACGAGTTGGTTGGGTCTCGGGCACTTGTTCAGGCATCCCTTCCGTGTCTTGAAATGTGTCGGCTTCTTGTTCGGCCATGTTTGGTTCTGGAGAACTATGTAGACCCATACCGTGCATGACAACTTCTGGACCAGTTGCCACAATTTTGTATTTAGGGCAATCTTTGACAATTTGCCAACATTCCCATCTAGTGAATGATTTGTTCCCGTTCTTTGAATTGTAGAATGCTTGAGCTTGTAGTGTCTATAAAAATGTGAGATAACATAGTGTTAAAAAATGCGGGTGTAACACAAATAAATAAATTCAAAATATTGATACGGGTGGAATGCATATAAATTACATAAAAATGACATAAGAAATTAAATAAAAATGACATAAGAAATTAAATAAAAATTACATAAGAAATAACATAAAAATTACATACGAAATTAAATAAATCAAAATATTAATGTGAGTGGAATGCATATAAATAAATAAAAATATTGTCACTTGATCCGCTAAACTTGTCCCACTACGGAGGTTACCGGAAGCATGAGAGATGGCGTTTTTTCCAACAAGTAAAGGATGCGTTGAGTTTTTTCCAACGACCTTGAAGACCTTGACTAGTTCTGGCGTTTTCTCCATGTACATCGCAAAAACGCTTTCGTAATTTTACTCCACATTTCTCGCTTATCCATCTCATTACCCGTAATCGGATCATGAGTAGTGTGAACCCAACAATCACACAACGTAACATCTTCAATGAGCTTCCACGAAGACATTTTTTTCTCTTAAAGTGTAGAAAATATTGAAATGTAGATAGTATAGAAAGTGTAGAAAATATTGAAATATGGTGTAAAGGTAGAAGATGAGGGTTAGGTATTTATAGGAAAAAAATTAACATTTTTCAAAATTTTATGTAATTTTTTTTAAATTTTCTGTATTTTTTAATAATTTTTCTGTATTTTTTAATAATTTTTAATGAATTTTAATATAGTTAATTAATCTGGACCGTTGGATTTGAAAAATATTCAAATCCAAGAGCTAGGGAGTTGCCACGTGGCCAACGGTCATATTTATGACCGTTGGGCTTTTTTTATATTTTTTATTTACTTTTTGTGAAAAAAACCTGGACCGTTGATCTTTGATCCAACGGTCTATTTTAAAAGTAAAATTTAAAATTTTTTTTACCGTTGGAAATCCAACGGTCTAGAAAACTAGCCGTTGATTTCCAACGGTCTAGAAAACTAGCCGTTGGAAATCCAACGGCATAAGGGAAGCCACGTCGCCAACTCGGGGGGGGAACTGAGTGCGCCTGCACGCGGGCCCGTGCTCTGAAACCTTGTCGGGCACTCGCGCCACGCCTGCGTGAAGCGCACGCGCCAGGCCAACTCCCCGGCTTCTGTCTCAGTCTCTTTTGGGCTGGGCTCTTGCCCAGCTCGGGCTGGGTACCAGTCAACATGAAGGGGTGGACTTGATTGACAGGGTGCTGGCCCTGTTTTTCTCTTGGGTCCTGGGCAAAATCCACTCCGGTGGAATTGCTCTTAAGAGGGCGTTTGTTTGCCCTCACTAAGTGTCACTGAACTGGCTAGGATTAACAGTGAGTGAAATCCCATGTTTGTTAGCAGTCGGGACAGTGTTTAATGAGATTAAAGAGGACTCGCCTAGACTAAACGCCTCACTAGGTGGTCTTAGCGAGGCCCCCCAAAATTGGACGGATTGCTAAGACCAGCTATCCTTCACCCCTTTCCGCTTCACTCTTCGTCAGTTCTCTGCTTTCCCCCTCCCGACTGCCATTTTTCTCCTGTAAGACTCCTTTTCCAGTGGCACCATGGATCTATGGTCAGAAAATCTTTCTCTAAGAAACCCATTTTGTGGAATTCTGCAACCTTTCCTTTTTCAATACCATATCCAACTCCCAAAATTTCAACTGACAAAACCAGAAAACCCAAAAAATCAGAGACCCAGAAACCCAAAAAAACCAAAATCCTAGAAAACTCAAAAACCGAAAGTAGATTCAACCCCATCTCTCACCTTTGATTTTAAGATTTGCAAGGGATTTTGTGAGAGGAATAGAAGAGGCAGAGAGAGGTTTGCAGTGATGAGGAAGAGGGAGATTTGCAAAATATCTAGTTCTCTTCTTAAAGCCTCCGCAGGCTTTTGGATGAAACATTAATTAGGTTTCTAAAAGTTAAATAGCTACAAAATAATATTTTATAACCATAATATTTGTTTGTTTTTCGTTTTGAAGGCAAAAGTAAATTAAAAAAATGATAAAAAAAACTAACTTGGATTCAAAAAATAATTTAATCCATAGTTTAGTCCGACACTGCACCAAACGTTTCACTAAGTTAATCCAGCTTAGTCTAGTCTAAGCCGGTCTAGCTTAATCCCTGAAACTAGTTCAGTTCGAGACAGTCCGGTGCAACAAACGCACCCTAAGGTTCATGTGCCAATGTAAGGTTTGCGACTATTTCTTAAAGTTCAAGTGATGATGAGCGAAGGTTAACATGATTTTGAAATTTGTTTGAGAGCACTTTATATTGATTCAACACTCTTTCACATGGGGTGTGATCAGCATAGTCAGATAAAACTAAAATACAGAGAAAGTCTTATATATGTTTGTTTAAAATGTGTCTTACTAATAAAGTGATCAATCAGAGAATTCATGTTCCAAAAAAAAAAAAAAATTAGAAAATCAGATGTGTCATAGAGTCATGAAGAAACAAACATTATGATTTTGATTCAGCCCGATATGACTTTGGTTTGTACTGACTCCCAAATTAACATCCTTATCAAACCAATTTGAATCCGCAAATGTTTTTAGCTGGCCTGATATTTCTCTTCATACACAGCCCCATACCCACCTGCTTCAAGTAACTACCATAAATTCATATTCAAAATATCAGAAATTTTATCATGTTTCGGTGCTTCTTTTTTTTTTTTTTTTGGGCGTTTAAATTTTGATCATTGTATTCTTAACCCAAAATTTAACATTTCAAAGTTTCAAAATATAAGATTCTCTGCAACGTTCTATACACTCTCCTAAAACAACGGATACTCTTAACTATTTGTGTTGTTAATGAAGATGATGATGCATGCCAATTGCCAAGGAGGAGGTTGGAGGGTTTTAATTTTTTGGTCAACTATTAAGTTTTATCTAATTTAGTAAACTAGCTACTACTGATTATTATGTTTCGTTAACAATTCAACTACTAAATTTGCTAGTACACAATGACTGAAGGCATTTCAACTAAAATATTACGGGATTAGACTATAGAGAGAATATTAATATTTTGACAAAGTCCTAAGAGGGTGGTTAGCAAACCAATTACTAAATTTGCTATTAAACAATGACTGAAGGCATTTAGTTAAGCTAAAATATTATGGAAATTAGACCAGAGAGAATATTAATATTTTGATAAAGATATGGGAAGGTGGTTGGCAAACCAACTGCGTACTAAATTTGCTGGTAAAAAATGATCGAAGGCATTTCAGCCAAAAATAAAATTTGCTCGTAAACAATGACTGAAATCATTTCAGCTAAAATATTACAGGGATTAGACTTGTAGAGAGAATGTTAATATTTTGACACAAACCTGACAAGGCCTGTTTTGAGATTTTGGAGTCCCTGTGCGAGACTCAAACGAAGACCCTTACAAGGTCTAAATTTTGGTTGCTATATTTTCTTTTATATTTTTTATTTTTTATTATATATAAATTGATATAAACGCAAAAGAAAATAAATAAAAAGCATGGTTTGATGACTATGTATCTACTTTCTTTATGTTTTTAGGTTCGAAACTCCTTACTTTTTAAATACAAAAAGCATGGTGTGGTGGCTATGTACATATCATATCACTGTACATATATCATAATCAGAACAACTCTTGCTCTTTATTATAAACTAGTTAAACAAATCATTAGTTATGATATTTGTAGCATCTTATGATGAACTGTTAGTTTTTTTTTATAGCATTTTTTCTCACTCCCTAAAGTGAGGATGATTCTAAACCCCGCTCGGTTGATTGTCGTTAGATTAGTTAGAATTCGAGATTTGTGTCTTAAATCAATTAAACCAAATTAATTTAATGGTAATCAATAGGGGATGAGCATCACCTGCTCACCTCCACTTTAGTGTTGTGAGCAAAGTTGTATTATAAATGAATGACTAAATGGTCTTCAAATAGGATGAAAATTATATGATCCTTAAAAGTTGACCAAAAGAATAAATGAACATGTATTCGATTAAATGATGTCATATATGAAAAGGGGGTTTTAAAGATTATATCTTCAAACTTTTAAGGATTTTAATTAATTATGATATTCCTAATCATAGATTTATCATCAAAAGTTCTCTTTTATAATGATAGAAATTAAACTACAAATATTAAAGAGAAAAGAAAAAATTAATGTAGTTCAAAAAAGTTCCAAAATGGTTCTCTAATGGGAGTCGAACCCGTACAAACACAAATGTAAATACCAGCCCTTGACGATTCCCCTAAGGCAACAATGTGAACTATGTTCACACTTTTTTTTATATGTAGTACATTATGAAGGTTATTAAAATTTAGGAACGCCTGTACGGTCGCACGCCTGGCACCCCCTCAAGGCCGGCCTTGAAACCTGAGAAGGTGGCTAGCAAACCAACTACTAAATTTGCTACTAAACAATGACGAAAGGCATTTCAGCTAAAATAAAATTTGCTAGTAAACTGTGAGGATGTGAAGGTAAAAATGTGAAGATAAAAGAGTCTCATATTGGTGAAATGAGAAACCTTGCAAGGGTTTATAAGAGCTTCTCCCTCCAACAACAACAACAACAACAACAAAGCCTTTTCCCACTAAGTGGGGTCGGCTATATGAATCCTAGAACGTCATTGCGCTCGGTTTTGTTTCATGTCCTCCGTTAGATCCAAGTACTCTAAGTCTTTTCTTAGAGTCTCTTCCAAAGTTTTCATAGGTCTTCCTCTACCCCTTCGGCCCTGAACCTCTGTCCCGTAGTCACATCTTCGAACCGGAGCGTCAGTAGGCCTTCTTTGCACATGTCCAAATCACCGGGACCGATTTTCTCTCATATTTCCTTCAATTTCGGCTACTCCTACTTTACCTCGGATATCCACATTCCCAATCTTATCCTTTCTCGTGTGCCCACACATCCCACGAAGCATCCTCATCTCCGCTACACCTATTTTGTGTACGTGTTGATGCTTCACCGCCCAACCGCCCAACATTCTGTGCCATACAACATCGCTGGCCTTATTGTCGTCCTATAAAATTTTCCCTTAAGCTTCAGTGGCCTACGACAGTTACACAACACGCCGGATGCACTCTTACACTTCATCCATCCAACTCGTATTCTATAGTTAAGATCTCCATCTAATTCTCCGTTCTCTTGCAAGATAGGTCCTAGGTAGCGAAAATGGTCGCTTTTTGTGATCTTCGCTAGATTGCTTCGGTCATTAGTGTGGATAAGTATATAAATGGATAGAGATAGGAAAGCAAACACAAGATGTACGTGGTTCACCCAGATTGGCTACGTCCACGGAATAGAGGAGTTCTCATTAATTGTGAAGGGTTTACACAAGTACATAGGTCCAAGCGCTCCTTTAGTGAGTACAAGTGAATGATTTAGTACAAATGACATTAGGAAATATTGTGGGAGAATGATCTCGTAATCACGAAACTTCTAAGTATCGGAGTGTGGTATCGTCTTGACTTGCCTTATCTGTCTCATAGGTAGATGTGGCATCTTCTCTGGAAGTACTCTTCCTCCATCCAGGGGTGGTATCTTTAACTGGTGGAGATGCACAAGGTAATGTATCAATTTCACTTGAAGCTTACTTGTAGTTTCAGACTTGGTCAAGCGCGATACAAACCATGTAGTAGGAGTCCCCCAAGTCGCCGAGCTAGGGGATCTGCTGAAAGAGGTGACAGACAAGGTAAGCAATCAAAGTTCCAGCTGAGTGTTCACCTTCTCCCCATCTTGCAGCAGCATGAAAGATAAAGAGAAGAAAAATGAGAAGAGATGATATGAGATACTTTTGCTTTTGAAGAAGTAACTTTCCACAGGCTTATTCTTGAACTGAGCTGGAGGGTTTTCTGGTATCCTCCAGAGTATAAGGCCGACTGAAGAATTTGAAGGTCAAAACAAGTCCATCAAATCTAGAGTACGTTCGACCCTGTTGATATGTGATACTTTTGCTTTTGACAGAGTAATGGATGTATCGGCACGTGTGCTGTTACGCTTGTCTCCACATGCTTCCTTGTATCCTTCGCACTTGCCCTATCTGTTCCTCAAGCAGATGCGGTATCTTCCCTAGAAGCATAAGATGTTGAAGATGAGTACTCGAGAGCAATGTCAGGTAAGTAATCAGGTAAGGGGTTCCAGGCAGTCAGTTCCTGGCTGGAAGCTTGATTCCAAGTGCTGACTGATTGCTCTCTTTCTCCTTGTCTTGCAGGTAAGAACAAGGTCAAAGGAAAAGACAGGGAAAAAGCATGATATGGGATACTCTTGCTTTTAATCCTGATGATATGAGATATTCTTGCTCTAGTATAGCTTGTTTGCAGAGGTATTATCGGGGGGAAAGAAAGCTGAATATTTCGAAAGGCTTCGTTGGAAGTGCCCTCGTAGATATGAGGAAGGGTTGAGCATTTTTGCAGGTCTGCCTGTCCGTTGGGGATGGAGGTCGACATATATAGGAGTCTCCCTAACAACAAGTAGTAATGTTATTCCCTTACCCTACTTGGTCCTAACACGGTAGTGGGAGCTGCCAGCTTCACATGTTTTAACTCTGTCAGAGCACTTTGAAAAAATGGTCTGTGATATCTGGCTCTCGAGATTCGAAGAATGATGCCTCTTCGATTTTTGAGAAAGCAATCATGCTGGGGGTCTGGCTCTCGAGATTCGGAGAGCAGTGTCTCTTCAATTTTTGAGAAAGTAATCATGTTGGGAGTCTGGCTCTCGAGATTCGGAGGGCGGTGCCTCTTCGATTTTGGAGCAAGCAAAAGTGTTTTCTCGAATGTGAGTAAAGGTTGGGCATGTTTGCTAGTCTACCTTGCCACGAAGCACAGAGGTTGACACATAGGGACTTTCCAATTATCCAGCAATGGTACTGTTCCTTTACCGTCTCTTCGATTTTGAGAAAGTAGTCATGTTGGGAGTCTGACTCTCGAGATTCGAAGGACGGTGCCTCTTCGATTTTGGAGCAAACAATCTTGTTGGGAGTGTTTTCTCGAATGTGAGTAAAGGTTAGGCATGTTTGCTAGTCTACCTTGCCACGAAGCACAGAGGTTGACACACAGGGACTTTCCAATTATCCAGCAGTGGTACTGTTCCTTTACCCTTGTGGGTAATAATATGGTAGCTAGACCTTCAAAATTTATGTGTCTAAACTTTGTTAGTGTTGTTTCTTTGCTATTCTTTTACCTTTCTTGGTCAGAGCGATGTAGTGGGAGCTGCAAGCTTCACGTGCTCAACTTTGGCAGAGAACTTTGGCAAAGTTATATGTGGTACCCATGAGCTATTGTTGCGTGTGGGAAGTGGGTGATTGAACAGTAAGATTCATGTGCTTTCTACTTCACCAGAAGTCTTCGATAGAATGCCCATAATTTCCGCAAAGTTGAGTGCGTGTGACAGGTGCTGACAAGGCTAGAAAAGTAGGTGCCTTTTCGATTTCTGAGATTGGCCCTCGTGGTCTCTGAGCAGCCCTGCTTTTGAGAAAGCGAGCGTCTCTTCGATTGATTCGGAGAACGATACCTCTTCGATTTTTGAGAAAGCAATCATGATGGGGGTCTGGCTCTCGAGATTCGGGGAGCGGTGTCTCTTCGATTTTTGAGAGAGTAATCATGTTGGGAGTCTGGCTCTCGAGATTCGGAGGACGGTGCCTCTTTGATTTTGGAGCAAGCAATCTTGTTGGGAGTGTTTTCTCGAAATGTGAGTAAAGGTTGGGCATGTTTGCTAGTCTACCTTGTCACGAAGCATAGAGGTTGACACACAGGGACTTTCCAATTATCCAGCAATGGTACTGTTCCTTTACCCTCTCTTCGATTTTTGAGAAAGTAGTCATGTTGGGAGTCTGGCTCTCGAGATTCGGAGGACGGTGCCTCTTCGATTTTGGAGCAAGCAATCTTATTGGGAGTGTTTTCTCGAATGTGAGTAAAGGTTGAGCATGTTTAGGCATGTTTGCCAGTCTACCTTGCCACGAAGCACAGAGGTTGACACACAGGGACTTTCCAATTATCCAGCAGTGGTACTGTTCCTTTACCCTTATGGGTAATAATATGGTAGCTAGACCTTCAAAATTTATGGGTCTAAACTTTGTTAGTGCTGTTTCTTTGCTATTCTTTTACCCTTCTTGGTCAGAACGATGTAGTGGGAGCTGCAAGCTTCACGTGCTCAACTTTTGCAGAGAACTTTGGCAAAGTTATCTGTGGTACCCATGAGCTATTGTTGCGTGTGGGAAGTGGGTGATTGAACAGTAAGATTCATGTGTTTTCTACTTCACCAAAAGTCTTCGACAGAATGCCCATAATTTCCGCAAAGCTGAGTGTGCGTGTGACAGGTTCTGACAAGGCTGGAAAATTAGGTGCCTCTTCGATTTCTGAGATCGGCCCTCGTGGTCTCTGAGGAGCCCAGCTTTTGAGAAAGCGAGCGCCTCTTCGATTTCTGAGATCGGCCTTCGTGGTCTTTGAGCAGCCCATCTTTTGAGAAAGCAAACGCCTTTTCGATTTCTGAGATCAACCCTCGTGGTCTCTAAGCAGCCCAGCTTTTGAGAAAGCAAACGCCTCTTCGATTTCTGAGCAGGCGCCTCTTCGATTTCTGAAGCTCCGTCGAGTGCAGATTTTTATAGGGGCTGGCATTAAGTTCCACAGCACACTTGAATCTCCACCAGTAGAAGCTCCATTCTTGCACTTCTAAGATCTTGATTTGTCCGACCTCTTCTCTCTTCAACACCTTTGAAAATGTATGGCCCCTCCGACCGTCGTTTTGACTTGAACCTTGTTGAAGAGGCAGCCCGCCTTCTCCAGACAACATATGGCGCCCATCCTTCGTCTCCCCTACTGGTCCTCTTACCGTTGGGGATTCCGTGATGAAGAATGATATGATCGCTGCGGTGGTGGCCAGGAACATTCTCACTCCCAAAGATAACAGACTACTTTCCAAACGGTCTGATGAGTTAGCTGTTAAGGATTCGCTGGCTCTCAGTGTTCAATGTGCAGGTTCTGTGTCTAATATGGCCCAACGCCTATTTGCTCGAACCCGCCAAGTTGAATCATTGGCGGCTGAAGTGATGAGTCTCAAACAGGAGATTAGAGGGCTCAAGCATGAGAATAAACAGTTGCACCGGCTCGCACATGACTATGCTACAAACATGAAGATGAAGCTTGACCAGATGAAGGAAACTGATGGTCAGGTTTTACTTGATCATCAAAGATTTGTGGGTTTGTTCCAAAGGCATTTATTGCCTTCATCTTCTGGGGCTGTACCGCGTAATGAAGCTCCAAATGATCAACCTCTGATGCCTCATCCTTCTAGGGTTCTGTCCAGTACTGAGGCTCCGAATGATCCCCCTCCGGTGCCTTCTCTTTCTGGGGCTCTACCGACTGCTGAGGCTTCTCCTAAGCAATCTTTGTGAAGGCTCCCTTTTGTTTGTTTATTTTGACTCATGTATATGTACATATTTGTAGCTTATCAGGGATATCAATAAATAAGCTTTCCTTCATTTCAACGTATTGTGTTAAATGCACCAAAGCCGTCTTCGCTAAGTTCTTTGAATTTTCTTTTGTTGAAGCTTGTATGTTGAAGCTTTCTGAGTGGAGCATGTAGGTTGGGGTAGTGTTCCCTTAATTTCCCGAGTGAGGAAAACTTCTCGGTTGGAGACTTGGAAAATCCAAGTCACTGAGTGGGATCGGCTATATGAATCTTAGAACGTCATTGTGCTCGGTCCTGTGTCATGTCCTTCGTTATATCCAAGTACTCTAAGTCTTTTCTTAAAGTCTCTTCCAAAGTTTTCCTAGGTCTTCCTCTACCCCTTCGGCCCTGAACCTCTGTCCCATAGTCGCATCTTCTAATCGGAGCGTCAGTAGGCCTTCTTTGCACATGTCCAAACCACCGTAACCGATTTTCTCTCATCTTTCCTTCAATTTTGGCTACTCCTACTTTACCCCGGATATCCTCATACCTAATCTTATCATTTCTCGTGTGCCCACACATCCAACGAAGCATCCTCATCTCCGCTACACCCATTTTGTGTACGTGTTGATGCTTCACCGCCCAACATTCTGTGTCATACAGCATCGCCGGCCTTATTGTCGTCCTATAAAATTTTCCCTTGAGCTTCAGTGGCATATAACGGTCACACAACACGCCGGTTGCACTCTTCCACTTCATCCATCCAGCTTGTATTCTATGGTTAAGATCTCCATCTAATTCTCCGTTGTTTTGCAAGATAGATCCTAGGTAACGAAAACGGTCGCTCTTTGGTATTTCTTGATCTCCGATCCTCACCTCTAACTCGTTTTGGCCTCCATTTGCACTGAACTTGCACTCTATATATTCTGTCTTTGATCGGCTTAGGCGAAGACCTTTAGATTCTAACACTTCTCTCCAAAGGTTAAGCTTTGCATTTACCCCTTCCTGAGTTTCATCTATCAACACTATATCGTCTGCGAAAAGCATACACCAAGGAATATCATCTTGAATATGTCCTGTTAACTCATCCATTACCAACGCAAAAAAGTAAGGACTTAAGGATGAGCCTTAATGTAATCCTACAGTTATGGGAAAGCTTTCGGTTTGTCCTTCATGAGTTCTTACGGCAATCTTTGCTCCTTCATACATATCCTTTATAGCTTGGATATATGCTACTCGTACTCCTTTCTTCTCTAAAATCCTCCAAAGAATGTCTCTTGGGACCCTATCATACGCTTTTTCCAAATCTATAAAGACCATGTGTAAATCCTTTTTCCCATCTCTATATCTTTCCATCAATCTTCGTAAGAGATAGATTGTTTCCATGGTTGAGCGCCCTGGCATGAACCCGAATTGGTTGTCCGAAACCCGTGTCTCTTGCCTCAATCTATGCTCAATGACTCTCTCCCAGAGCTTCATTGTATGACTCATTAGCTTAATACCCCTATAGTTCATGCAATTTTGTACGTCACCCTTATTCTTGTAGATAGGCACCAAAGTGCTCGTTCGCCACTCATTTGGCATCTTCTTCGTTTTCAAAATCCTATTGAAAAGGTCAGTGAGCCATGTTATACATGTCTCTCCCAAAACTTTCCACACTTCGATTGGTATATCGTCTTGGCCTATTGCTTTTCTCCCTCCAATGATCTAAATTCCTGAAATTAACATAGTAAAGCCATTAGCAATTTTTTGATGTTTCTTTGTTTTATTTAGTCTAAAGATTGAAATATATAAGGATGTGCATATATATGGAGTAAAAAGAAGTGGCGCAATCATTGGCAATGGAGTAAAGATTGTATTTTGTGTGTGATTATATGAGAATTTTAATTCAATTTCTGAATAGTCATTGTTTTTCCTGGTCATCGAGGAGGTAGTCAAGTTATTTGAATCTTTGGAAATATCGATACAAACCGACATGAAAAAAAAAAACATAGAATCGAGTGCTCCCAGAGAATCAGCTTGCATATAAGGCCAGAAAGTATGAATAAGAGTGCTAGATGCCCTAATAGACTGCTGAGACAGTTGGAATGCGCTAATAATTTGCCGTCCAAGCTGGTTCATAACAAACGACACAGAGAATCAGCTTGAACTAACAACACAACGACACAGCCAATAATGCATAACAAACGACACAGCCAATAGTGCGTGACGATCGACAGTGTGCAGAGTATGCAGACTTGTCTTAAAAATTGGTAAGCAAATCAAATGCACAAAAGACTTAGACGAAGTAAGGCATTTGATTTAAAATCACAATAAACATGACCTGAATTACATCATTACAAACACAAACAAAAGAAAATGAACTATTCCCCATTTGGTGGCTAAGAAAACCTAAAAAAAGTAAACAACCATTAAGAAAATACACACATAAATTGCAATTCCCACAAATCCACAACAATTCAAGAAACCCATGACCCCATTTTCTTTCCCAAATTTTCCAGGCAATCAAACACCACTCAATCACCCATCAAAAACCAAACAAAATCAAGAAAACGAAGAATGCAACAGTGGAAAGGTCTTGTTTCTTATCAAAATAGATCCCTCTTAAGAAAGGGGCTTATATGCACTAAATTTGACTACTCCTAAACCCACAAGTTCCTAATCAATCAAGTTACCAAGGTCCTAAATCCTAAATTGCAGAGAAAGTCTTATGTTCGTTTTAAAAGTGTCTTACTAATAACATGATCAATCAGAGTATCTATGTCCTGATAAATAAGTTAGAAAATTAGAGGTGGCATAGAGTCATGGAGAAACGAACATTATGATTTCGATTCAGTCGGATATGACTTTGGTTTGTACTGAGTCCCAAATTAACATCCTTATCAGAAATTTGAAGCCCCAAAGATTTTCAGCTGCCTGATATTTCTCTTTATGCATAACCCCATACCCACCAGCTTCAAGTAATTACCATATATGCATATCTACATTCATATTAAAAATATCAGAAATTTTATCATGTTTCGGTGCCTCATTTTTATTTTTTGTATTTTGATCATTGTATTCTTAACCCAAAATTTAACATTTCAAAGTTTTGGAATCTTATCTCCGCAACGTTCTATAAACTCTCCTAAAACAACAGATACTCTTAACTATTTGTGCTGTTAATGAAGATGATGATGCATGCCAACTACTACTACTAATTATTATTTTTGGTTAGCAAACCAACTACTAAATTTGCTAGTAAACAATGATTGAAGGCATTTCAACTAAAATATTACGGGGATTAGACTATAAAGAGAATATTAATATTTTGATAAAGTTCTGAGAAGGTGGTTAGCAAACCAACTCCCAAATTTGCTAATAAACAATGACTAAAGGCATTTCAGCTAAAATATTACGGGAATTGGACTATAGAGAGAATATTAATATTTTGACAAAGTCCTGAGAAGGTGGTTAGCAAACCAAGTACTAAGTTTGCTAGTAAACAATGACTCAAGGCATTTTAGCTAAATAAAATTTGCTAGTAAACAATGACTGAATGCATTTCAGCTAAAATATTACGGGGAATAGACTTATAGAGAGAATATTAATATTTTGACAAAGACCTGAGAAGGTGGTTTGCAAACCAACAATTAAATTTGCTAGTAAACAATGACTGAAGACATTTTAGCTAAAATAAAATTTTCTAGTAAACAATGACCGAACGCATTTCAGCTAAAATATTACGGGGATTAGACTTATAGAGTGAATATTAATATTCTGACAAAGACCTGAGAAGGTGGTTTGCAAACCAACAATTAAATTTGCTAGTAAACAATGACTGAAGACATTTCAGCTAAACTAAAATTTTCCAGTAAACAATGACTGAACACATTTCAGCTTAAAATATTACAGGGATTAGACTTATAGAGAGAATATTAATATTTTGACAAAGCCCTGAGAAGGTGGTTAGCAAACCAACAATTAAATTTGCTAGTAAACAATGACTGAAGAAATTTCAGCTAAAATAAATTTTCATAATCCATTTGCAGAAAAGTTACAAAACGACATCAAAACCATCACTGTGCCTGCTCCCACTCCTCTTCCCAAGGTTCTAATCATATTCCCAAGGTTCTAATCATACTACCAGAGATTCTGGTACGCAAGGTATTAAATATCGAAAATATCGGAAATATCAGTAATTCAAAAATACGGAAATTTCGATGGAAATATCGGGATATTATCGATATCGATAAAAATTGAATAAAAATCATAGAAATTGTAAGAAAAACTTGGAAATTTTTATTGAAACTTTGCAGGATGTTTATTTAGTCAATTATCTATTAGTTTATCACAAAAAATTGGAAGGAAATGCATTGCATGATAGATATAACTGATTTAAGTTGATTATATAGCGAGCTGACAAACATTGTGAGTGTAGAAAATATGTAGTAATTAATAAAAGAAGTTTAAACAGAGGTCGCACTTGGTGCGATGGCAAGTGCCTTCGCCCATGAGCAGTAGGTCTCAGGTTCGAGACTTGGGAGCAGTCTCTCTATAAATGGGGGTAAGGCTAGCCGACATTCACCTCTCCCAGACCCTGCGTAAAGCGGGAGCCTTGTGCACTGGTACGACCTTTTTTTAATAAAAGAAGTTTAAACACACCATAATCATTTATATATAATGAATTAGTACAATATTTTACACTTTATACATTGCATGGTAAGATACATGAGTGACTTAACAAGGTCTAAAATATCGATGATATCGGAAATATCGGTAGTCCAAAAACACGGAAATTTCGATGAAAATATCGGGATATTGTGGATATTTTAAACCATGCTGGTACATGACATAAGAGAGAAAAAAAGAAGACACAAAACGTAGGTTGCTTCTTTTTTCTTTTTAAATTTATAAATATAAAATGAAAATAAATGTGATTTTGCAGTACAAAAATGTTTCACAATGTCACCATTTTTAATTTGTTTGTATCTGGCTTTAACGGACAACTTAATGCTATGAGTGTTTTAGTTATTAGATTTAATTTTCACAATTATTAGATCTTTTATTTTGAAACCACAATCCAGGACAAACATGAATTATTTTGACATAAAGGAACCAACTTCTCCCTCCAACGACCCAAATTCCTGAAATTCCCAAACATAGTAAATCCATTAGCAATTTGTTGATGTTTCTTTGTTTTATTTAGTCTAAAGATTGAAATATATAAGGATGTGCATATATATTGAGTAAAAAGAAGTGGTGCAACCATTAGCAACGGAGTAAAGATTGTGTATTGTGTGTGATTTATATGAGAATTTTAATTCAATTTCTGAGTTGTCATTGTTTTTCCTGGTAATTGAGGTGGTAATTAAGTTATTTGAATCTATGGAAATATCGATACAAACCGAAATGGAAAACAACAAAAAAAAAAACATGGAATTGAGTGCTCCCAGAGAGTCAGCTTGCGTATAAGGCCAGAAAGTATGAATAAGATTGTTAGGCGTCCCCAATAGTCTACTAAGACACTTGGGTGGCTGCATGCCAAAGGCACGAGCATCTAACAGCTTGGACGGCAAATTATTCTATCTACATCCTAACGACACAGCCAATAATGCGAGACAAACGACACAGCCAATAGTGTGTGACAAACGACACAGCGTGCAGAGTCTGCAAACTTGTCTTAAAAATTGGTAAACAAATCAAATACACAAAAAATCTAGACAAAGTAAGGCATTTGATTTAAAATCACCATAAACAGAACCTCATTTACATCACTACAAACACAAACAAAAGGAAATGAAATATTCCCCATTTAGACGAAGTAAGGTAATTAAGTTATTTCAATCAAGTTGATGCATATTTCAATCAAGCCTCGTTAAAAACAGAAACTTGGAAAAAAAAATTCTTACATTTTTAATCACATCCAACAGTAAAAGTCAGCCCTGCCAATATTGGATTTTTTTTCCAGTTGCAACAACATAGATTACCACATAAAAACTAAGTTTGATTAAAAGATTTATAAATGCAAGAACTATGTTCGGTTAAACATTTTCAAACACAATGCATGACAATCAATTAGAAAAGTAACTGTACAAAAGAAGATGCATATAGAGATTTAGATGATGAAATAGAAAATGTTTGCATTTTCTTTAACAAAAGAAGACACACATAGAGATTCAGTTGATGAAATCAGATAGAGATTTAGGTTCGAGAAAAAACTACGTACCCCGCTGCAAAGTGGGACTCTTTACTACCCTCTATTTGTGATACAACACCAACCAAAGGTTCCAACTCAGCAGCCCCAACATGAAGAAAAACCAAATCATACTGGCTTGACTCCGCTGCCTTCCCTTCTTGAAAACCAAGCAAGCTTAAGTAACTCATATGCCCCAAAATCAACTGGTTGTTCGGCTCTGGCTGGACTGTTTTTTGAGAAAACAGTCGATTGTGAACACGCTGAAACTCCTTCTCGGCTTGTCCCCTGAACGAAGCAAAGTAAAATCATCAAGCCGTCCCACGCCAAATTCCCCACTACAAAGATCATGCAGCAGTTAGAGCCAAAATAGTATATTATCCCAAAATCCATGAAAAATCTAACAAATTTAACTAACATCCCAAGCTAAAGGCCTCAAATTTCCCAACTGGGTTCTCATTGAACATGATTATAATCTCAAATTAAACATAATTAGTATGATATTAAGCAACTAATGATAATTGAATTTTCAAGACTTGAACCACATACTTGTTATTACAGCAACAATCGTATTATCCTCCAAACCACCTACTCTCATGTGATATTTCAGAGAGAGAAGAGGACCTGAAAGAGAAATGTAATGGAGATGTCGTAGATGGAGAAAGAGAGAAGTGACAGAGAGGGAGAGATACAATCCCTCAACCTTATCTCTGCAGTCTGCAGCCAACACACCCATTCCCTCAGAACTCAGAACCCATTCCCTCAGATCACCCTCTCTCCCCCACGCTGTGAAGGCACCGACACCAGACCCCTCCCCACCCCCACGCCTCTAAGAGTAAACTGACCAAACCACCCCTAATCCCTAACTGTTCGATTTGGATTGAATCAGGCAAAATTGACATTTTACCAACCCAAGGGACAGCCCACTTCGGGCCCAAAAACAACAGACCAACCCGGCGGTTTTGGGTGAAGCACAGCGCAAGCACACACAATGGGACAATTGTAATTCAGTTAAAATCGAGGGCCCATTCCATAAGAAACATAAATAGTGCAATTTGAATCTCTACAGTAATGTGTAGAGTACTATCACGTATAATATAATGAGTGACACAAACATAAATGATATATCATAAATTTTAGGTTGATTCCAGGATTTTGTTAGGGTGTAACTATATAGGATAACTGAACAAATTATCGAGGAAAATATTTGACATATATATTTCGTAATTATGTACAATTTTTTAATGTGTTATTAAACTAAATATCACTTATCAAATTTTATTTTCGTTCAGAACAGATTCAATTTTTTCTTCTTTTAATTCATCAATGCAAAAGTTTTTCCATGAAATTTTCCCTTGATTCTACTTTAAGAATGATTTTAAATGTACATATATATACACTCCGCAAGAAAATATTAACTTACTAATCATTGTGCCTATCAAATACAGCCTCTTAGATCTAAAAGCAAAGCAGAAAACTCCACAGCTGTCATGCATGGAACAAAAACAAGCTCCGAATTCTGACTTGTAGCTAACTGTATGGGCTTGCTGCTTTGCATACGCACAGTTTCAAAGTTCACCAAAGTATTGCAGCCAGATTCTATATCCCACAACCTCCGTCTTGAATCGGAACCTGAAATGCAAAAGCTCGATCAATGACATCGGCAGTGAGGAATGAATGAAAAACCAATTAGACTAACTTATGCACGAAAGGAATGAATCAAACATTAGGAAACTAAGGTGTGAGATCCCCCATGCATGCTTTTCTCTTTTTATTTTTATTTTCTGTTGGAGGTCGTATTCTGAAGTGTGATCTGTACTGTCTGACACCAGCGAATTGGGTTAAACTGCAATAATTCTGTGATAAAGTGTAAACTGATGGATATAATTAAAAAAGTAAACAGTGAACCTGAAACACTATGATTAGTATAAACATTAACTCGGTTAAAGGGACTCAAACATAGGATAGACAATTTAAATGGATTTGCTTCTCAAGCATAACAAACCTCCAAAATTAAATCACTCAACCTGCACTTAAGAGGTACATGCATCTTCAGTGACTTTTAATCCAGTAACAGCACCGTAATGAGCAGTGGCACGATCCTGACTAGACAGCGTCCCTGGATGTAATATTTGCTTCATAGATCCCCTTACTGGACCTTTACCAATAGGTGAGTGCTTTGCACCACTCCCATTCGAAAGTTTCCTTTGTGCTGCCCGAGCTTTTGCAGATGTGCTTTGACTTGGGGACGAGGACTTAACTGTTGAACCCTGAGCCAGACATAAAATCAAATATTATCAGTAAAAGGAAAAGTTCAACATACCATTTTCTCCAGTTAAAACTAGATTCTCCTACTGACTACAAGCTTCAATAACAAACATTGCTAATAATGCAATGAAGTTACAATTGAAATTTGAAAAAGAGGGAACTCGGGACTTATACAAGCAAATAGACATCGCATATAATGGGTTGTACATTCACACTGTATCTTCAGTGTGGGTCATCGTATTGATTGAGATCTCATCACGTTTCATTGTCATAAAAGTCACAGATCCATGTGACACCAACAAGTTTAGCTGTGTTCAACTTTGTGTTGAATAAAACGGAGAAGAATAACATGACAGGAGTGAAGGAAAGCATAAAAACTTTTTTCAGTACCAATGATTTAATAGGTTAACAAAGAGGAAACAACATTTCCCAAAAACGTATATAAAACCATTTCAGAAATGCTGGTGAACTAGGCTAACTAACAGCAACAACAACAACAACAACAACAACAACAAAGCCTTTTCCCACAAAGTGGGGTCGGCTATATGAATCCTAGAACGCCATTGCGCTCGGTTTTGTGTCATATCCTCCGTTACTCTAAGCCTTTTCTTAGAGTCTCTTCCAAAGTTTTCCTAAGTCTTCCTCTACCCCTTCGGTCCTGAACCTCTGTCCCGTAGTCACATCTTCGAACCGGAGCGTCAGTCGGCCTTCTTTGCACATGTCCAAATCACCAGAACCGATTTTTTCTCATCTTTCCTTCAATTTCGGCTACTCCTACTTTACCTCGGATATCCTCATTCTCAATCTTATCCTTTCTCGTGTGCCCACACATCCCACGAAGCATCCTCATCTCCGCTACACCCATTTTGTGTACGTGTTGATGTTTCACCGCCCAACATTCTGTGCCATACAACATCGCTGGCCTTATTGCCGTCCTATAAAATTTTCCCTTGAGCTTCAGTGGCCTACGACGGTCACACAACACGCTGGATGCACTCTTACACTTCATCCATCCAGCTCGTATTCTATGGTTGAGATCTCCATCTAATTCTCCGTTCTCTTGCGAGATAGATCCTAGGTAGCGAAAACAGTCGCTTTTTGTGATCTTCACTAGATTGCTCCGATCATTAGTGTGGATAAGTATATAAATGGATAGAGATAGGAAAGCAAACACAAGATGTATGTGGTTCACCCAGATTGGCTACGTCCACGGAATAGAAGAGTTCTCATTAATTGGGAAGGGTTTACACAAGTACATATGTTCAAGCTCTCCTTTAGTGAGTACAAGTGAATGATTTAGTACAAATGACATTAGAGTACAAATGACATTAGGAAATATTGTGGGAGAATGATCTCGTAATCACGAAACTTCTAAGTATCGGAGTGTGGTATCATCTTGACTTGCCTTATCTATCGCATAGGTAGATGTGGCAGCTTCTCTGGAAGTACTATTCCTCCATCCAGGGGTGGTATCTTTAACTGGTGGAGATGCACAAGGTAATGTATCAATTTCACTTGAAGCTTACTTGTAGTTTCAGGCTTGGTCAAGCGCGATACAAACCATGTAGTAGGAGTCCCCCAAGTCGCTGAGTTAGGGGATCTGCTGAAAGAGGTGACAGACAAGGTAAGCAATCAGAGCTCCGGCTGATTGTTCACCTTCTCCCCATCTTGCAGCAGCATGAAGGATAAAGAGAAGAAAAATGAGAAGAGATGATATGGAATACTTTTGCTTTTGAAGAAGTAACTTTCCACAGGCTAATTCTTGAACTGAGCTGGAGGGTTTTCTGGTTTCCTCCAGAGTATAAGGCCGACTGAAGAATTTGAGGGTCAAAACAAGTCCATCAAATCTAGAGTACGTTCGACCCTGCTGATATGGGATACTTTTGCTTTTGACAGAGTAATGGATGTATCGGCATGTGTGCTGTTACGCTTGTCTCCACATGCTTCCTTGTATCCTTCGCACTTGCCCTATCTGTCCCTCGAGCAGATGCGGTATCTTCCCTGGACACATAAGATGTTGAAGATGAGTACTCGAGAGCAATGCCAGGTAAGTAATCAGGTAAGGGGTTCCAGGCAGTCAGTTCCTGGCTGGTAACTTGATTTCAAGTGCTGACTGATTGCTCTCTTTCTCCTTGTCTTGCAGGTAAAAACAAGGCCAAAGGAAAAGACAGGGAAAAAGCATGATATGGGATACTCTTGCTTTTAACCCTGATGATATGAGATATTCTTGCTCTAGTATAGCTTGTTTGCAGAGGTATTATCGGGGGGAAAGAAAGCTGAATATTTCGAAAGGCTTCGTTGGGAGTGCCCTCTCAGATATGAGGAAGGGTTGAGCATTTTTGCAGGTCTGCCTGTCCGTTGGGGATGGAGGTCGACATATATAGGAGTCTCCCTAACAAAAAGTATTAATGCTATTCCTTTACCCTGCTTGGTCATAGCACGGTAGTGGGAGTTACCAGCTTCACATGTTTTAACTCTGTCAGAGCACTTTGAAAAAGTGGTATGTGGTATCTGGCTCTCGAGATTCGGAGAACGATGCTTCTTCGATTTTTGAGAAAGCAATCATGCTGGGGGTCTGGCTCTCGAGATTCGGGGAGCAGTGTCTCTTCGATTTTTGAGAAAGTAATCATGTTGGGAGTCTGGCTCTCGAGATTCGGAGGGCGGTGCCTCTTCGATTTTGGAGTAAGCAATCTTGTTGGGAGTGTTTTCTCGGATGTGAGTAAAGGTTGGGCATGTTTGCTAGTCTACCTTGCCACGAAGCACGGAGGTTGACACACAGGGACTTCAATTATCCAACAGTGGTACTGTTCCTTTACCCTTGTGGGTAATAATATGTTAGCTAGACCTTCAAAATTTATGTGTCTAAACTTTGTTAGTGCTGTGTTTTTGCTATTCTTTTACCTTTCTTGGTCAGAGCGATGTAGTGGGAGCTGCAAGCTTCACGTGCTCAACTTTGGCAGAGACTTTGGCAAAGTTATCTGTGGTACCCATGAGCTATTGTTGCGTGTGGGAAGTGGGTGATTGAACAGTAAGATTCATATGTTTTCTACTTCACCAGAAGTCTTTGACAGAATGCCCATAATTTCCGCTAAGCTGAGTGTGCGTGTGACAGGTGCTGACAAGGCTAGAAAAGTAGGTGCCTCTTCAATTTCTGAGATCGGCCCTCGTGGTCTCTGAGCAGCCCAGCTTTTGAGAAAGCGAGCGCCTCTTCGATTGATTCGGAGAACGATGCCTCTTCGATTTTTGAGAAAGCATCATGCTGGGGGTCTGGCTCTCGAGATTCGGGGAGCAGTGTCTCTTCGATTTTTGAGAAAGTAATCATGTTGGGAGTCTGGCTCTCGAGATTCGGAGGGCGGTGCCTCTTCGATTTTGGAGCAATCAGTCTTGTTGGGGGTGTTTTCTCGAATGTGAGTAAAGGTTGGGCATGTTTGCTAGTCTACCTTGCCACGAAGCACAGAGGTTGACACACAGGGACTTTCCAATTATCCAACAATGGTACTGTTCCTTTACCCTCACTTCGATTTTTGAGAAAGTGGTCATGTTGGGAGTCTGGCTCTCGAGATTCGGAGGACGGTGCCTCTTCGATTTTGGAGCAAGCAATTTTATTGGGAGTGTTTTCTCGAATGTGAGTAAAGGTTGGGCATGTTTGCTAGTCTACCTTGCCACGAGGCACAGAGGTTGACACACAGGGACTTTCCAATTATCCAGCAGTGGTACTGTTCCTTTACCCTTGTGGGTAATAATATGGTAGCTAGACCTTCAAAATTTATGGGTCTAAATTTTGTTAGTGCTGTTTCTTTGCTATTCTTTTACCCTTCTTGGTCAGAGCGATGTAGTGGGAGCTGCAAGCTTCACGTGCTCAACTTTGGCAGAGGACTTTGGCAAAGTTATCTGTGGTACCCATGAGCTATTGTTGCGTGTGGGAAGTGGGTGATTGGGCAGTAAGATTCATGTGTTTTCTACTTCCCCAGAAGTCTTCGACAGAATACCCATAATTTCTGCAAAGCTGAGTGTGCGTGTGACAGGTGCTGACAAGGTTGGAAAAGTAGGTGCCTCTTCGATTTCTGAGATCGGCCCTCGTGGTCTCTGAGGAGCCCAGCTTTTGAGAAAGCGAACGCCTCTTCGATTTCTGAGATCGGCTTTCGTGGTCTTTGAGCAGCCCAACTTTTAAGAAAGCAAACACCTCTTCGATTTATGAGATCAACCCTCGTGGTCTCTAAGCAGCCCAGCTTTTGAGAAAGCAAACGCCTCTTCGATTTCTGAGCAGGCGCCTCTTCGATGTCTGAAGCTCCGTCGAGTGCAGCTTTTTATAGGGCTGGCATTAAGTTCCAAAACACACTTGAATCTCCACCAGTAGAAGCTCCATTCTTGCACTTCTAAGATCTTGATTTGTCCGACCTCTTCTCTCTTCAACACCTTTGAAAATGTCTGGCCCCTCCGACCGTCGTTTTGACTTAAACCTTGTTGAAGAGGCAGCCCCGCCTTCTCCAGACAACATATGGCGCCCATCCTTCGTCTCCCCTACTGGTCCTCTTACCGTTGGGGATTCCGTTATGAAGAATGATATGACCGCTGCGGTGGTGGCCAGGAACCTTCTCACTCCCAAAGATAACAGACTACTTTCCAAACGGTCTGATGAGTTAGCTGTTAAGGATTCGTTGGCTCTCAGTGTTCAGTGTGCAGGTTCTGTGTCTAATATGGCCCAACGCCTATTTGCTCGAACCCGCCAAGTTGAATCATTGGCGGCCGAAGTGATGAGTCTCAAACAGGAGATTAGAGGGCTCAAGCATGAGAATAAACAGTTGCACCGTCTCGCACATGACTATGCTACAAACATGAAGAGGAAGCTGGACCAGCTGAAGGAAACTGATGGTCAGGTTTTACTTGATCATCAGAGATTTGTGGGTTTGTTCCAAAGGCATTTATTGCCTTCGTCTTCTGGGGCTGTACCGCGTAATGAAGCTCCAAATGATCAACCTCTGATGCCTCCTCCTTCTAGGGTTCTGTCCAGTACTGAGGCTCCGAATGATCCCTCTCCGGTGCCTTCTCTTTCTGGGGCTCTACCGACTGCTGAGACTTCTCCTAAGCAACCTTTGTGAAGGCTCCCTTTTGTTTGTTTATTTTGACTCATGTATATGTACATATTTGTAGCTGATCGGGGATATCAATAAATAAGCTTTCCTTCATTTCAACGTATTGAGTTAAATACACCAAAGCCTTCTTCGCTAAGTTCTTTGAATTTTCTTTTGTTGGAGCTTTGTGAGTGGAGCATGTAGGTTGAGGTAGTGTTCCCTTAATTTCCTGAGTGAGGAAAACTTCTCGGTTGGAGACTTGGAAAATCCAAGTCACTGAGTGGGATCGGCTATATGAATCTTAGAACGCCATTGTGCTCGGTCATGTGTCATGTCCTTCGTTAGATCCAAGTACTCTAAGTCTTTTCTTAGAGTCTCTTCCAAAGTTTTCCTAGGTCTTCCTCTACCCCTTCGGCCCTGAACCTCTGTCCCATAGTCGCATCTTCTAATCGGAGCGTCAGTAGGCCTTCTTTGCACATGTCCAAACCACCGTAACCGATTTTCTCTCATCTTTCCTTCAATTTCGGCTACTCCTACTTTACCCCGGATATCCTCATTCCTAATCTTATCCTTTCTCGTGTGCCCACACATCCAACGAAGCATCCTCATCTCTGCTACACCCATTTTGTGTACATGTTGATGCTTCACTGCCCAACATTCTGTGCCATACAGCATCGCCGGCCTTATTGCCGTCCTATAAAATTTACCCTTGAGCTTCAGTGGCATACGGCGGTCACACAACACGCTGGATGCACTCTTCCACTTCATCCATCCAGCTTGTATTCTATGGTTGAGATCTCCATCTAGTTCTCCGTTCTTTTGCAAGATAGATCCTAGGTAACGAAAACGATCGCTCTTTGGTATTTCTTGATCACCGATCCTCACCCCTAACTCGTTTTGGCCTCCATTTGCACTGAACTTGCACTCCATATATTCTGTCTTTGATCGGCTTAAGCGAAGACCTTTAGATTCCATTTGCACTGAGTTTCATCTATCAACACTATATCGTCTGCGAAAAGCATACACCAAGGAATATCATCTTGAATATGTCCTGTTAACTCATCCATTACCAACGCAAAAAGGTAAGGACTTAAGGATGAGCCTTGATGTAATCCTACAGTTATGGGAAAGCTTTCGGTTTGTCCTTCATGAGTTCTTACGGCAGTCTTTGCTCCTTCATACATATCCTTTATAGCTTGGATATATGCTACTCGTACTCCTTTCTTCTCTAAAATCCTCCAAAGAATGTCTCTTGGGACCCTATCGTACGCTTTCTCCAAATCTATAAAGACCATGTGTAAATCCTTTTTCCCATCTCTATATCTTTCCATCAATCTTCGTAAGAGATAGATTGCCTCCATGGTTGAGCGTCCTGGCATGAACCCGAATTGGTTGTCCGAAACCCGTGTCTCTTGCCTCAATCTATGCTCAATGACTCTCTCCCAGAGCTTCATTGTATGACTCATTAGCTTAATAATATTAAAATAAAAACTGAGCAAAATAAGTACACTATAAGTAATTTGAAAACAAACTTTTTTGGCTCAGCCAAGAAAAGAAGAAAACCTTAACTGTGGCAGAGCGTTTCAGGATGGGTGGACGTCTCCCTAGCTGAGACTGAGATTGATCCAACACAAGAAAAAATCCGGCACGTCTAATGTCCCAAAAACGTATTGCACCATCACATCCACCTGTAAGCAAAGCCCACTCGCTAGAAGTAGACCATTCCACAGCCATCAAGAAAATACGGCACTTAGGACCCTCTAGATGCACGAAACTTTATTCTACGTTATATGTTAAAACTTAAACCCAAGAAAACTAAAAACACTTCTACTTTTGTAAACAAAAACTAGAGAACCCAAAGGAAGAATATGAATCTATCAAGAGCAGAAACCTAGCTTTACGATACTAAGGTTCTAAGCATGAATCCCGCCAACACGGTGTATTGTAAATTTCCTGCTGTCCACAATTATAGGGTTCAACCAGAAAATCCAAATGCTACAAATTACAAAATGCTAAGAAAACCGACTAGGCCGGATTGTTTAAAGAAGTGAATTTTCGCAACATTCGTGACTGTCCACCCTAAATTTCAAGAACAGTCCCTTCTTATATCCTCAATATTGTCATCCAAAATGTTTCATGTGTTCACATAACCATGATAAGAAGTATAAATTTTGTAACTTTTTATGTATCAAGCGGAATTCTATGAATTTTGGGACATAACAGGGTGGCCAGACAAGGTGTGAGCAAAAGCCCCAGAGGCAATATCACAGAGGTGGACTTGAACATCTTCGGTTCTGGCAGCAATGAGCATGTGAGAAGTTGCCAACGGCGACATTGCGGTCCGGTACATCTTCCCCGACATCTTGAAGTCCATAATTACCTGAGTCGTATTCGTGTCCCAAACATTGATGTGATGATTGTACGACCCCGTCACAAACAGTCCGGTGTTGACGGGATACCACACGGCGGAGGATACCGCGTACTTATGCCCGTGCTCATGCTGCTTATCCATCGCAAGCAGGCACTAATACCTCGTGATAGCTCCGCCGCCCACGTTATCGGTCCCGCGATGGACATCAAACACGGCGGCGGAAGCATCGGAGACGCCGGATAACATGTACCGGCCCTCCGTCAAATCGAACTAGAGAGAGTTGACGGAGCCTCGATGAGGGGAGATGATGTCTTTGTGATTGGAGAGTTGGAGCGTTTGGATAACAGGTACCGGCCCTCCGTCAAATCTACATGCCCAATACCTCGAAGGAAAGCTACTTGCTTTTTAGAGTATGCACCATAAAACTTAATCGATTTGAGTTTGCAAAAGAGCCACACCAACTCTCTATATTGTTGGGCAACTTCAACTTTCCTAGCTTGGGAAATGAATCCTAAAACATTACAGGCCAATGTGGGGATGTTTTTACAACAGGCATGGCTAAAAATATTGGGTCTTCAATAACTTTTATTCATATGAGCAGAAAGAAATGTTCTATTTTGCTTGATAAATTTCAATAGAAGTACACTTAATAGGGTGTAAATATGTGGATACTTCACTTGGGTATTTACCTAGATCAGGTTCTTGTAGATAGGGGTAAATATCAAATACTTGTGGGGAGGTGAATTTATTTATCTCATACTCGTCCTGATATTGCATATGATGTGAGTGTTGTAAGTTAGTTTATGCACTCGCCTAGTGAAGATCACATGGTTGTGGTAATGTGAATTTTGGCATATATGAAGTCTGCACCCGATAAAGAAAAACTTTATGGAAAAACATGGGCATCTAAAAGTTGAGGGGTTTACAGATGCAGATTAGGCTAGTAATGTTACTAACAGACGATCTACATCTAGGTATTTTACGTTCGTTGGAGATAATTTGGTTACGTGGCATAGTAAGAAGCAGAAAGTGGTGTTAAGGTCGTTTGCGGAAGCTGAGTATAGAGGTATGACAGATAGAATATGTGAACTTCTTTACTTACGTAAACTTTTGAGGTGTCTTGGTTTTGAACTAAAGGAGACTATGAGCTCGTTTAGATGTGCTTTTAAAATGACTAAAAACGTTTTTAGAGAAAATGTTTTTTTGGTTCCAAAAGCACTTAAAGTGCTTTTTGCAAGATGCACCAGTTATGTACTTCTTCCAGGAAGGACTTTAAGTGATTTTCCATAATTTACTTGTATTTTTTACTAAGAATTGGTTCCAAAAATATTTTCACCAAAAACGCTTTCAGTCATTTTAAAAGCATATCCAAACGAGCTCTATGTAGTTATATTGTGACAATAAATCTGCAAGGGTGATAGTTGACAATAAATATGCATGTGGAGATTGATCAACACTTTGTCAAGGAAAATCTTGAAAAAAAAAAAGTGTCTCTATACCGTTTGTGAGTTCATGAAAGCTTCTTACTCATGTAGTATCTAGTAAGGTTTTTCAAGACTTAATCATCAAGTTGGGCATATATGATATTTATGCTTCAACTTGAAGGAGAGTATTGATTTGAGTCTTAATTGTAAATGTTATTGGAGTTATGTTTTAACCCCTGATTTGGTACTGAGGTGATTCTGAAAAAAGTGACTATCAAAAAAAGCTCATTTTTTTTTATTTTTGGTAAATATTCAGTTTCAGTTTTTTTTTCTTCACAGTTTTGGGTGAAAAAAGCCAAAAACACAAAGCTGCAAAACCCCTCTTTGAAAAACCAGCTTTTTTCATATCTGTTTTACATAAAAGTTTATCAAACATTATAATACTTTTTTTTTTCAAAAGCACTTTTACAAAAAAGTTTACCAAACACTCTGCTGCTTTATTTCACAACTGTTTATTCTCACAACACATCAGAAGCATTTTTTTTCAAAACACAACAATACCAAACCAACCCTAACTAGGATGAGAATATGTAATCTTTAGGATTTAGTGTCCTTGTATTTTGCAATTACTTTCATTATAGAATAAGGTGTATGTGCTTGTATATTGTAAAATCCTAAAGGATCCCTCCAACCTCATCTTTCCAAATTCACTCATTTTTCTCTAATTTTAGTACGTACACCATCATTCTTCTTTTATGTTTCCTTCGTGTTGATCCAAGTTCCAACCACTCTATTCTTCCATCACACTCATCTTTTATTTATTTTTTATTTCAACCCACACAGTTAAGAAATAATAATATAAATTATTAACGTAATTTAACCGTTACCCCATAATTAGGAGAGGGTGGAAGGGCAGAGAATCTGCCTCATTTTAAACCTTCCATTCTCGTTATTTTCTATAACTGGCCCCCTCTTCATCACTCTTTCTTCTTCTCTTTTTTTCTTTTTTTCTTTTTTTTTTCTTTTTTTTCTTTTGAGTTTTTCCTTTTTCACTAACCTTTCACAAAAAAATAGGTGAAATTCATCTCTGTCGCTCACAATTCGCAAAAAAATTCTAGACCTCAAACAAACAAATCGCACACAATCGAAGTTTGAAACCAACAAATCAATTTCAAGTGTTAAGCTGCTAGGGTCTGGGTCTTCGAATTCCGACGAGCTGTTTCCATACGAACCGCGGCGCACCGTACCGTGCCGTGACGTCGAACACAATCCTCTCTGCTCTATCTCCGGCGTTCAAGCCATTAAGGTAAACAATTTCTTATTTATAAAACGAATTAGGGAGTTACATCGGGCTTTTGAAATAGGGATTTACAAATTGGGGATATGGGCATTAATTTTTTATTTAGGGTTTTAATTTTGGAGAAATTAGTAGGCGATGCAGGGGATTAATTTGATTGCGTCAGAATTTGAGTTTTGGGATTGTTGATCTGTGTTTGTTTTGTTATTGTATCATTGGGTTGGTTTTGCAGTGATCGTGGATTCTTGTGATATCTGAAATTGATTAGATCAGGCATTTTCAGTTCTGTCGGTTCGTTTTCGGTTTTCAAAACTTCTTTGTATGTATGTACGCATAGTAAAATCTAAACAGCCTAACACCAGTTGATCTATTTAATCTGATTTCATCTATCATCTCGCACTAAGATTTCTCTATCTTTATTTATCTATTACCTCTAATTTATAACTTTAATATGTTTGACTGCTTTCCCGCTTTGATCAGTATGAACAAAATTCTTGAGCGGAACCATCAAAGTTGCTATTCCTCACAAGTCAATGTTGCGGAGAACGTAACACAGGTGATATTTCATAATTACCGAGCCTCATCAACATTCTATTTGCATTTTTGTGTTTGTATGTGCTGGTGGTGGCATGAGCGTCTACTGACGGTTATACTTGATGGTATATATCCTCTAAGCATGCTTGTTGGTTGGAGTCAAATGCAAAATCATAGAATCAGAATTTAAGGTAATCTATATGCATTTCATTTGAAGTTTCATTTCATAGAATTTGCTTCACCGGTGCAGATGATGTTATAACTGTTTTAATGGTCTGAATGGATGATTTAGAACTGCTTCTTCGTATGCAGATTACCATATGTATTTCAGAGCACAGCTGATGTAAGTTCTCTCTCTCTCTATGTCTCTGTCTCTCTGTGCATCGAACTGTTTTGTCTGTCGACTTTGCTTATAACTTACTCTCCTTGCTTTCCCTTTATCAGGAAAATTTTACTGATTGCAAATGATAAATGTTACGAGCATGGGAAAAGCATAACCAATTTTAAATCAGCTTTTCAGGTATGCGTTGATTCCAGATTCAAACCATCACTTCCGTGTAGTATGTTGTTTATCATTTGTGATCATAGCACTGTCAGGTGGTGTTACTATTGTGAATGTTATGCGAGAAAGCAAAGAAAATTCTAATGGGAGAAAGCAACGTTAAGGTGAAGATTTTGGTTTGTCCTTTAGCTTTCAATAATTTCAATGCTAATTAGGGGTTTTTTTCATATGTTTTCTTTCGTGTTTCAACTTCCGATTTCACTCAATTTTATGTATTTGCTGAACACCTTCTCTGTTTTACAAAATGTTTCTATATTCCCAAATAGTTGTACCATGAACCAACACTACTTAGACCATGAACCAACACTACTTAGATCACACTGATAGTACTTGGACCTAAAAAAAGAATGGTCAAAAGGGGTTGAATTTAATTTTGATATATGATTGAGAATGTGCTTTCGAAAGGTTTCAGTTTTTTGTGTTCTTAAGTTTTTGTCTCTAAAAGCACCTTAATTTTGTGATTAATTTAATTTTTTTTCATTTTGAAGATGAAATTGGCGGAGAGAATGTTGCGTCAAGATGTTCTTGGAGGCCATCAATATACACGCTACTCTTAGGCACATACATATTTAGAACTTTCTACACCTTCAACAAATGTTTCAAACACTGCAACAACGCGCGGGTACACCAACTTATGAAAACTAAATATCATAAGCAAAAAATTATTTTAAACTATTCAAAATTTAATTTAAAATGGGCAGAAAATTGTCTTCATTAAAACCCAAAACCATTACACACAGAAATAACAAACATGTTAACAAGAGAACTACTATGCAGCAAAGTTGTTAATTCTTTATATATATTGTGTAGTTTTGCCATGACTACCACCACGACCACCTTCGCTCTTCCGTCATCATTAACATCATCACCATCACCAACACTACAGTAAAAATCATCATCTCCAACGCCACCAATAAAATTCTGGTCGCTTCTCTGTTATCTGCACTCCTTGTAGTTCTGGGGAACTCTTCAACTTAGGGCATTCATATATATTTACAGTTTTCAAGGATGGGAATTTGACAATGCAATTTCCAGAGAAGAAATCTTGCAGACTTGGTAGCTCGTAAAGTTCCAAACTTTGCAACTGGCAAAAAGAAATCTCACCATCATTTCCTGCATCATCTCCATCTGATGTCGTTGCCCCTATTTCTGTCATTCTTTTACAATTCCCAACCACCATTTCTCTTAGCCGCTTTAAAGTTTTGGCTATCGTATATGTTGCTAAATATTTCAAGCTGTGACAACCATATACTTCCAAAGTTGTTAAATTCTTGAAGGGAATAGCAGATGACCCTATATCCTTCAATGCAGAACAACGCACCACTCGTAGAACTTCCAAGTTTGGAAAAACTGGGCCTGCCCCTGGGAAATTCTCGTTGCCTAGATACATCAACTTCTCCATTTCGTAAAGCTTCAAAACACTTATATGTGGGAAGGACGCATCTGGATTTGCATTATTCTCAAATAAAGAAACTTTCTGGCCCCCCTCAAACGTCAACGATTTTAGTTTCCTAAACAACTGTGATGTGGATGGACCGCACCATATCTCCATGTCTCCGTGTAAGGCCATCTTTTCCAAGTTGGGGAATGATACATCCTGAAATATTACCAACGCAAGAATGATAAATGGCAACAAAAATAATAACACAGGGAGATTTATTTTCTTCTATGTAGTAGCTTGAAAGGCTAACTTTCGTTTAAGAAAATTGTGTAATGTATTTTTACCTTGTCAATTAAGAAGAGAGAGTGTTTAATTGGAGTGTCAAGACCGTCCAACTCATGCTTCTGGAAACTTGAAATTTTGGAGACAAAAATATCCAATTTACCACATTTCCACACCTCCACTTGTTGGAGTAGCGGCCATTCTGAAGCATGGATTCCTGGGTAGAAGCTCTTAAGTTGGTCTAGATTTAAAAATTCAATATTTGTTGCTTTTGGAAACACAAACTTAGGCATCATTTCTAGTCCCTCTTCCTTGGAAACGATTTCCTCCATTCCTTTACAACTAGCCACTCTCAGATGTCGTAGTTGCTGAAGACCTCTAGCCACTGAGCATGGAAAAATATATTTCAATTTCTCACACTCATGTATCAATACTGAATCGTAGACGTGTCTGGTGTTTCTTTGCTCTCAAAAACCACCTCTAAACGATCGCACCCACTTATCCATAAACTAATTAAAGCATTCAATCTCCCTGCAATACTAGGTGTAAAGATGCTTATTAGTCTACCGCAGCGATCAACGTCAACATGTCTAAGTTTGTAGAAAGAGCCTGGATCAAGTTTGTTGTGCCATACTGTAGTCGAAATAGATAGCTCACGGATGAACAATTTCTCCAACTTTGGAAAGCCTACCTGTATTCGAATTATGAAATTGTTAAATTCTTTCTTTGTCGAACTGAATATATTAGACATCAGATAATGATCTATAAAAGAGATAAAATGGTATAATAGTTTTACCTTGTCGTCAAAAAGAAAGTATACTTCTTCAGTCTCAGGTTTAGGATCAAAGACAAATCCCTTCAGTTCTCCACACTCAAAAAGTTTCAAACTCTCCAAAGACGGAAACTGGACATTACAGCTTGCTGAGCAGAATCTAGAGAGTTTTGGAAGATCTTCTAGCTCCAAATGTTGTAGCTTACAAAACATGACATCTGTTTTTTCTTCACCATTTTCTTTTGTCGAAACTACATTTTCTTTTGTCGAAACTATCTCTTCCATTGATACACATATGGTTATCTCAAGTTTTTGAAGTTGTACAAGATTTCTAGCCATGGAAGACGATAACACAAAAGTTAAAAGATTACAACCATGCACCTCCAGGCTTGTTAAGTTGGGCAACACAACCTGCAGTATTTGTACATTCCATTTTTAAGAGAAGAGAATTCACATTAATTGTTATTATCTAGTCAAATGGTATCTTTAGATAAAAAAAATTGTACCAATAGATATTTCTTGATACGTACTTAGATAAAACTGAACCACTTCAAATGATCAAACATATGTAAATAGAGCCACACAAAATCTAGGAGTTCTATGGTGGTTGTTTCATTTTTCTTTGTAAATCGTATCCCTCGAATAAAAAAAAATTAAATAAATCTTCACTAATGATATGTGTAAATGGGAAAGAATGACACCAGTGGCATACCTCTTCAGTAATGATATGTGTAAATTGGGCATTGCCTGTGATGTGGAGATGCTTGAGTTGTTGAAAATCTTCACTACATGAGTGGTGCACAACATTATCAGCTCCGTTCGACCCATCCAAATACAAATCTTCACATGATCTCTTCAACAACATTTCTAGACCACGGTCCAATTCACAGCCAGTAGGGAGCTTTAGCTTCAATGTGTTGAGGGCTTCATCCACATCATACCATTTCCACGAAGCACCGATTAATATTTGGTATCTTTTTAACTTGTCAGTGAACAAGTCCGTCGGAATACTGCCAGCATCTGGAACATGTATGCTTAATGCAGCTAAACGAGGCAAGTCCTTCAGTTCCGAAAGGCTAGCATTACTTCTTTCTCCGGTAACTCCTTCGGGCATCCATCCGTTGAAGCTCTCTTTCATTCTCAAGTCTTCTAGACTTGTCAAACGTGATATAACATTAGGTGAAATCACTTTGAGTTCAGAGCAGCCGCTTAAATCCAGCAGTCGAAGACGAGTCAATTTCCCTATTTCTTCAGGCAACTCTTTAAACTTGGAATTTATAAAGCTGAGAATTTCTAGTTGCGATAGCTGTCCGACTAGAGCTACGTCTCCCAACACGCAAACATCCAAACACAATGTCCGAAGATTTTGTAGGAGATGAAGAGATGGAGGCAGCGACGAAATACGCGCATTGGTTAAATCCATAACTTTAAGCTCTTTCATCTCCTCAAAGAAGTTACCTGGGATTTCAAGCAAGTCACCATTAAAGTACAAATGAAAAAACTCCAGTTGTTGGGATTTCAAAACTTCAGGAAGCCTAGGGATGTTTTCGCAAGACAAAGAGATCATTGTGCAATTTTCAGAAAACTCCTTATTGTTTGGCCATTCCTTCAAGTCATCTCCTTTTGCTCTTAGTAAGGCACGGTGGCCCTTCGATGCAATCGAGATGGAAAAATCACGTAACAAATCATGCATTGTGATTGATGTATTGTCCTCGGAGTCGAGTAACAGACAAGAATCTTTAAGCTCTTCAATCCGCTTGTGCAATGCATATTGTGAGTACTCCACTGAATCAATGTCCTTAAACAAACCCAAACCAATTGTATATTTCAACAAGTCTGTCAGAGAAGCATTTCCAAAATGATTTACCAAAATTCCACAGATCAAGAATAATGGCTTAAGCTTTCGATCATCCAATTGACTGTAACTCCACTCTAAAGCCGAGTATGCTTTCTTTTGGTCTTCGTTGTCGAACACTTCTAGGCTTCTCAAGGCATCCTTCCATAGTGGTAAAGTACTTCTATTTCTTAAAGAGCTTGCGACTGTGACAACCAAAAGTGGCAAACCTCCACATTTTTTGGCTACATCAGTTGCCACAGTTCGTATGTCGGGATTTTTAACAACATCACCTGCTTTCGTCTCAAATAAACGCCAAGCTTCTTCCTCGTTTAAAACTCGAAGCTCAAAGTCTTTTTGCGACCGCTCTGAGGATAGCAGTTTTCGAGTTCTGGATGTCAACAGTATTCTACAAGTCGGCAGACAAGGAAGTCCAACACTCTGCAAGTCAATGCTTTCCAAAATGTTGTCTAAAATTACAAGAACTTTCTTGTCTTTTACCCTGTCACATGGATGAGGTGCTCTTTCTGACATAGTATCGCTATCACGAACTTCCATACCTAACATTTTGGCAATTTCTTTTTGAAGTCCTTCAAGGTCCGGCTTTTGCACACTTCTTACCATAACCACATCGGCAAATAAATTCTCTTTTACAGCTTGCCTTGTTAGCAATCAGGAATGTGACCCTGTTTTGTAGAAATGAAATCAAGAAGAAAATGAATGATTTCTTCCTACACAGATGAATGCAGCTAGGATGTTCAAAAGGGAAAAACAGAACGAACCAACTTCTCTATTCATTCATAATCTGCACACGAGATGTGTGCTAGGATATACCCGAAAGGAAGAGAATTCACAATACAATCACAACCCTTCATGTAATCTATCCTATAAGATAGATACAAGTGGCAATATACAAAACTAAAGCTAAGATTACATCTCAGCAGTCCAATTGGTCTATAATCCAATGGCTCACATTTAAACTTAGAAACAATAGGAAAAACACAGCACACACACTTATATTCCAACACTCCCTTCTAAGTGTTGTGCTGAAATTACTCCAAGCTTCTGTCTCAGAAATTCAAACCGATCTCTAGACAAAGCCTTAGTGAAAATATCTGCAACCTGTTCCTCTGTCTTGCAGTACAGTAAGTCAATTTCTCCATCTTGCAGTGCATCACGAATGAAATGAAACCTCCTGTTTATATGTCTTGTCTTATGATGATGCACTGGATTTTTGGTTATGGCAATAGCAGATGTATTATCACATAAGATTGTAGTTGGTTCAACCTGTTCTTCACCAAAATCCGAGAGAACGAATCTCAACCAAATTGCTTGTGCAGTAGCCTCTGCTGCACTAACATATTCAGCTTCAGCAGTAGATAATGCAACACTACTTTGCTTGACTGATGCCCATGAAAACACTCCTGAACCAAGATTAAATGCATATCCTGATGTGCTCCTCATGTCATCCTCACTCCCTGACCAATCACTGTCACAGTAGCCGATAAGCATTGCTTCATTTCCTTTCTTATATGCTATACCATAGTCAAGTGTGCCTTGAATGTACCTCAGCACCCTCTTAGCTGTTCCCATATGTTTTCTAGTAGGACCATGCATGAATCTTGCCAACAAGCTTGCTGCAAACATGATATCTGGCCTTGTTGCAGTCAAGTATAATAGGCTTCCAACAATCTGCCTATATAGACCTTCATCAGCTTGTTCACTACCATCCATTTTAGACAGTTTATCATTCACAGCTAGAGGAGTAGCCACAGGTTTACAATCTTTGAAACCAAACTTGTCTAACAGTGTCTTTGCATATTTCTTCTGATGCAAGAAAATGTAGTTATCAGTTTGTATCACACCAAGACCCAAGAAATGATGCAACAAACCAAGATCAGTCATTTCATATTGTCTCATCATTGCAGTTTTGAACTCCATCAACAATTCTTTAGAATTCCCAGTGTAGATTATATCATCTACATACAGTGAAACAATAAGTATTCCATCTTTAGCAATCTTCACATATAAAGTTGCTTCACTAGGACTTCTTTGAAAACCTGCCTTGGTGAAATAGGAATTGATTTCTTCATACCAAGCTCTTGGAGCTTGCTTGAGACCATAAAGTGCCTTCTTGAGTTTGTACACCCCATCTTCCTTGTTTTTAATCACAAACCCAGGAGGTTGATCAACATAAACCTCTTCCTGCAAGACTCCATTTAAAAATGCTAACTTCACATCTAACTGATAAAGGTTCCATCCTTTCTGTGCAGCCAAAGCAACCAAGGTCCTTATTGTATCAAGCCTAGCAACCGGTGCAAATGTCTCATTGAAGTCTATACCAGGCTTTTGAGAGTATCCCTTTGCAACCAGTCTTGCTTTGTTTTTCTGAACCGAGCCATCAAGATTCAGCTTAAGTTTGTAAACCCATTTGACACCAATTACTGGTTTATCAGATGGTCTATCAACTAGCTCCCAAGTATTATTCTTTTCTATCATTGCAATTTCACTCTCCATTGCTTTCTGCCATGCTTCATCCTTGGCAGCTTCTTCAAATGTTTCAGGTTCAAGTATACACAGATTACATTTTTCATACACTTCTGCAATACTTTTATATTTCAGAGGTGTGTGATCAACATCCTGTGGACCTGAATCAAATCTAACATGTATTTCTTCATTCTCTTCTGGTATTTCAACATTATTTTCAGAGATCTCAGCTTGACTCAATCTTGTTCCTTCAGTCTCATGTCCTTTCTCAGTAAGACAGTCAGTAATTGGTACTTTAAGACTGCACTCCTTTTGTGTATTCCAATCCCAACAAGCTTCCTCATTGAACACCACATCTCTGGAAATAATGACTTTTCCAGAGTCAATATTGTAAAGCTTGTAGCCTTTCTCACAACTTCCATATCCCAGAAACACACATTTTGTACTGGTTGAATCAAGCTTTTGTCTCTGCTGCTCTGGAATGTGTGCATAGCACAGAGAACCAAACACTTTTAGATGTTTGATCCCTGGCTTTCTTCCACTAAAAGCCTCAAATGGAGTTTTCTTATCTAATGCCTTAGTTGGACACCTATTCAGAACATACACTGCAGTGTTGACTACCTCAGCCCAAAATTCCAGTGGTATATTCTTTTCAACCATCATACATCTAGCCATCTCTACAATAGTTCTGTTCTTCCTTTCAGCCACTCCATTCTGCTGTGGTGAGTATGCCACAGTGAGTTGCCTTTCCATTCCCACTTCTTCACAGAATCTATTAAACTCAATAGATGTGTATTCACCTCCTCGATCACTTCTCAGCTTTTTCAACTTATATCCACTTTGCAATTCAACAGTGGCCTTGAATTTCTTAAACACATTGAATACATCTGATTTGTATCTCAAAAAGTATACCCAACACATCCGAGTACAATCATCTATGAAAGTAAGAAAATATCGATTTCCAGCTTTGGTAATGGTTTGCATTGGTCCACACACATCTGTGTGTACCAACTCCAATGGAACAGTAGCTCTACTTGCTGTCTCCCTTTGAAAAGAGTCTCTGCAATGTTTCCCAAGAGTGCACCCCTCACACACATTATTAGTGGTCTTGATTTCTGGCAATCCAAGGACCATTTCTTTCTCCTGTAGCAGCTTCAGACTGTTAACATTTAGATGCCCCATTCTTCTATGCCAGATCAATGTTGACTCATTTACACTTGCTTTTAATGCAAGATGCAAATCTGTTTGGAATTTCAAAGGAAAACTTCGGTTTCCTCTCATTGGTACCTTAGCAACCAAATTTGAAAGAGAACAATCATCATAAATTTCTGCTTTGTTATCTCCAAAAATAAGAAAATACCCGTGCTCCATCATCTGCCCTACACTTAGTAGATTCTCTTTGAGACCCGAGACAAGCATTACTTCATGTATATATCTCCTTCCCATCTTTGTATCCACTACCAAACTTCCTTTTCCTATCACATCAACCAACTGTCCAGTTCCCATTTCTACCTTGGCAGTTATGCTTCTGTCAATGTCAATCAATACATCTTCCCTACCAGTCATATGGTTACTACAACCACTATCCACATACCATACATCTTCAATAGGCTTCTTGTCAACCCCATTACTTACATAGAACATAGTAGTTGTAGCAGGAACCTGAGCTGCAAAGTTTAGTTGTTGAACACCTTGAGCATTTTTCTTAGTATTACAATCCCTTGCAATGTGACCAATTTTTCCACAACAATGGCACTTAGGCTTGCCTTTAAGAAAGCACTCTCCATAATGGTACTTATCACAGTGCTTGCAAGGATTTCTTCCCCCTTCTGCAGCTACAATTTGCTTTCCAGATTGATAGACAGACTTTTGATTCCAATTTTTGTATTTTGGCTTCCAATTCTTTTGATATCTATTTCCTTGATTTCCAGAAGAATTGATAGACTTGGGATTCACACTTAAACTAGCAAATGCTCTCTCAGTTTTGTTTTCACTATGTCTCTCCAACCTCTGTGCAAAACTTTTCAGTGAGGCTACTACCTCTTGAACCTCAATCACATCTATGTCCCTTGAGTGTTCAATCACAGAGCATATAGAATCATACGCAGAAGGTAAGCTAATTAATAATTTTTGCACAATCCTCTCTCTAGATAACTCTTCTCCATAACTTCTCATTTGATTGATCAGATCGAATAATTTTGTAAGATAAACAGAAATTGATTCATCATCTCTCATTCTGGTATACTCAAATTCTCTACGAAGACCTTGTAGTTTAACACTTCTAACCTGTTTGTCTCCATGAAATTCTTGCATCAGAATATCCCAGGCTCCCTTAGAAGTTTCTTCGTGTGAGATCCGAGGAAAAATTTCATCCGAGACTGCTCCCTGAATCAACCCAAGCGCCTTGGCATCTTTCATAAGCTTCTCCGTGAGCAATGAAGCGTCACTCGATCCCTCTGTCCCCTTCATCTTCAGATCTGAGGCAGCTCCCTTCGAATCTGAGCTTTCGATTCCTTTTTCCACAAAGTCCCATAGTCCATAAGACTTAAAAATAGTTTTCATCCTTATACTCCAGAATTCATAATTCTCGCCGGTGAAGATCGGCGCTCTCAGCTCACCTCCTCCAGATCCTGCCATGTTAGACACAGATCTCTCTTCACAGATTCAATCTCCCAGTTTAAGCGATTGAACCCGGCTCTGAGGCCATGTTAGCAATCAGGAATGTGACCCTGTTTTGTAGAAATGAAATCAAGAAGAAAATGAATGATTTCTTCCTACACAGATGAATGCAGCTAGGATATTCAAAAGGGAAAAACAGAACGAACCAACTTCTCTATTCATTCATAATCTGCACACGAGATGTGTGCTAGGATATACCCGAAAGGAAGAGAATTCACAATACAATCACAACCCTTCATGTAATCTATCCTATAAGATAGATACAAGTGGCAATATACAAAACTAAAGCTAAGATTACATCTCAGCAGTCCAATTGGTCTATAATCCAATGGCTCACATTTAAACTTAGAAACAATAGGAAAAACACAGCACACACACTTATATTCCAACATGCCTAAGGACTTCTTCAACCAGTGTGGTCTTCCCCACGCCTCCAATACCATACACCAAAATCATGTCGGTATTAGGAATTCTCAGTTCATCCATGATTTTCTTTACAGTTGAAGTCCTCGAATCAAATGCCTCAAACTGTTTGTGCGAAACCACGGATACCTCTTGTGGGCGGACATTGTATGAAATGTCCTGCCTAGCGAAATTTCCTTTGTCGTAGAGCTCAACAACCGCCTGCTCCAACTTTGTTGATCTCCTGCCTAGCTTGTAACGGAGCACCGGGTTTGGACAAACCCCACGGAGACAGCTCATCTTTGTTGATCTCCTGCATAATTCGTTCGCCTTCTTGGTGATCTCATCCACGCTTTTCAGCCAGTTCTGGACGTCAGTGTGGATTTTTTCACCTTTGTCTTCAGCTCCAACAACGTCGCGCTGTAGCCGCTCTCTAGCGGCACTTAATTCGTTCACTCGAGTCTGTAAACTCTCAAGGTTTCTTTTGCAGTGAACTAGGTAACCCACTTGACGTATAGCTGGTTCAACTGCATACTCGGCAACTTTTCTGACAATTTGACTAACAATATCCATGCCTGCTGATGAATACAAATTAAATTAGAAAAAAGGAGCTCAAGATATACTTTGCTTTTCTAATTGACTTATGAGTTATGATCTTTCAACATATAAATAAACACAGTACATTTCAAAGTGTATTATGAAAAACGGAAAATTCTATTCCACTTCTTGAAAAAGATTACTTTTGGAATAAAACCTTGTCTATGATTAGAAAATAACTCTAGCTTTTTGGCATTTAATTATAATTTTCGAATATTAATTACGTGTTAATAAAGTGGGGCCCATTAACACATTTGGTTTTCATTTTTATTAAAGAAATGATACAAATAATAGTAAAATTATGTGGTAAGAGTAGCGTTTTTGTTTTCCAAAAGTTCAAAGCAATGGTTGAACTACAACGTGGACTAAAAATAAAAAAAGCTTAGAAGTGGTAGAGGTGGGGAATATACTTCAATCGAGTTCAAGGAGTTATGTGAGGATATAGGACTACAGAAACAACTAACTGTTGCTTACTCATCACAACAGCATAATGGTATTACAGAAAGGAAAAATTAGACGGCGATTGAAATGGCAAAATCCATGTTGCTTGAAAACAGGATGCCACATTCATTTTGGAGTGAGGCAATTAAAATTGCAGTCTATTCATTTTGGAGTGAGGCAGTTAAAATTGCAGTCTATCTTCTCAATAGATTACCAATAAAAACACTTGATAAAATGAATCCTTTGAAGCATTTAGTGGCAGGAAAGTTGGTGTGAAGCATCCAAGGATGTTCTATTTGTTATGCACAGATGCCAACACAATTGAGACACAAACTTGAAGACAACAACACCAAATGCATCTATGTGGGATATAGGAGTTAAGAAAAAGGGTATAGAATTTTCAATCTTGAAACTTACAAGGTGATTATTTTGAGGGATGTCATATTTAATAAAGAAGCTGTTAGGAATTGGGATAAAAAGATTGAAGATATCATTTAAGTACCACTTAGACTTGATGAAGTGGAATGTGAAACACAAACTGAGAGTGAAATTGTGTTTGAAATTTAGTCTCCCCAACATTTATGTTCAACACCAGAGGACCTAGAAGTGCAAGACTCTCCCTTAGGATCAACTTCATTAGGAATGAGGAGGTTGAGTGAAGAGGAGGTTGAGTGAGATTTATGCAACCTGCAACTATCGTATAATGGAACATGAAAGCTTTGAAGAAGCTGAGAATGACCAATCTTGGCAGAAGGCAATGAGTGATGGAATTGTATGATCGAGAAAAACTCAACTTGGAAACTTGTGAATAGACCAATGGACAAAGTAGTGATAGGTGTGAAATGCGTCTATAAGACCAAATTGAATCTAGATGGCTTCGTACAAAAGAACAATGTAAAACTAGTTGCTAAGGGTTATTTCCAACAACTTGGAGTGAATTTCAATGAAACCTTTGCTCTAATGGCTAGGTTGGACACTATTAGGACTTTAATTGCTTTGGCCACACATAAAGGTCGGAAATTGTATATGTTGGATGTAAATCAGCTTTTCTCAATTGCATACTTGAATAAGGTTTTGTGGTTCCAAATAAAGATGATAAGGTGTTCAAATTAAGGCAGGCACTGTATGGACTGAAGTGAGCACCAAGGTCTTGGTACAGTGAAATTGACAACCACTTCAGCAAGAGAGGTTTCAACAAAAGTTCAAGTGAGGCAACAATTTATTCAAAGACGGGAAAAGGCTCAGAAAAGCTAATTGTGTTTATCTGCGTTGATGATGTGGTGTTCACTGGAAGCAATGAAGCTATGATTTCTGAACTCATGCTGGATATGATGAAGCATTATGAAATGACTAATTTGGGATTTCTTCATCATTTTCTGGGAATTGGAGTGATTCCAGAATCCAATGGTATTTTCATACATCAACAAAAATATGCACAGACCTTACTTGAGAAATTTGGACGGAAATGATGCAAGTCAGTTGCTACCCCATTATTACAAATGAAAAATTGTAAAAATGATGGAACTGAAGCTGCCGATGAGAAAGATTTACATAGAAATTGCAAAAAGGGTCCTCAGATACATCTCATGAACCTTGGATTTTGGACTCAAGTATATAAAGTGAAAATGCGGACTCAAGTATATAAAGTGAAAATGCATATCTAACTGGCTTTTGTAATAGTGACTGGGGTGGAAGTGAGGATGATATGAGAAGTACCTTAGGCTATGCCTTCACATTTGGATATGGGATATTTTCTTAGGCTTCAGTCAAGCCACAAAGTTTTGCATTGTCCATAGCAGAAGCTGAGTATGTGAGTGTTGCTGAGGTAACATTTCGAGCTATATGGCTAAGATTTGTTCTGAAGGATTTTCGGGAAATGCAATTGGATGCCACATCGTTCATGTGTGACAACAACTCTACAATAACCAAGACTAAAAACCATGTGTTCTGTCAGAAGACTGAACACATTAAAAGAAATTTCATATCATCGTAGAGGCATTGTTGGAAAACACAATTGAGTTGTTGTACTGCAAGTCTAAAGATCAGACTGCAGATATTTTCAACAAAACTCTGCCTAAACACAAATTTGTTTATCTGAGAGGACTGCTTGGAGTCAAAGAAAAATCCATTTAGAAGGGAATGTCGGAGCTAAATGAGATTTGGTTTTGATCCTACAACTTGGAACACAAGAAATTTGTTTGTGTTTATTTGCTTGAATTCCATAAGGCTAGTGTTACTTTGTTGTTAGTGAACCAGGTGTGGACTTGGTTTCATTAGACAAATGTATGCACAAAATTAGTATCTTAGATTGAAGGGCTCAGAGTAATTGTCTTTGTTTGGTAGTGGAGGAGAAAAGATAACAATGTTCGAAGGATGCTGAGCTGCTACTATTAGCTCAAGCATTTCATCTCTAAAATTCTCAAGCATTTCATCACGTATGTACACTATTGCAGATTTAACATAAACACGATAAATAATCGATACACTGATTGAAAAGTACAAGCTTGCATGGCACCAGATTTAAAAGCAAACCAAATGCCATAAATGAGATCCAAGATTCCAACTCAAATCAAATATGGTTATAATTAAAGAACGTACCCTTAGCTCTGTTGGTTATGGATGAAGTGAGTTGCTCTTCAATATATACGTTCCTGGGAGCACCAATACAAATCGGTTGTTCTGTAAATTGAGAATAAGCTAATGAAGTAAGAAGGGAGAGTACATAGTGATTTCTTTTTTTCTTGCAAAGTTCTTCTCGATACAATTGCAATTTGCTAACTAAAAGCAAAAACAACTAAGAAATCTAAAAGCACTAAGTTTTATATTCTTCTTCTAATTTAACATGTGTACACTAAGTTTTGTAAAATTGTGTACTTCACTAAGGTCAACTAAAAAAAGATGCAGGTCACCAATTAGGATGTACTAGAAAGTTATGCCTACGCATTGCTGGGAGATTAAAAATTGTAAGATAGATCGTTTTTTGAAGATACAAAGAGTGCCAAAATAGGCAAAAAAATTTTGCTTCAACGCTAAAAGCTTTTGTCCGGTATTTGTTGGAAGCATCCTAGGCAAGGAAAGAAAAATATTGAAACACATGAAGCAAATTTATATGACAATAGAATTATAATACAAAGACAAAAAAATGATAGAGTATGGTTACCTAGTTTTTTGTTGTTGTTGTTGTGAGGACGTTCTTCAGCAATTCAGCAGGACTTCACTACCAACATTCTTAGCTAGATAGTGAACGTTGTAAGAGGCATCATTATTATCTACAAACATGGAATTTGAAAAGATATAACTGTTAATTCAAGCTTGAACCAACATCTGCCTATATACAAAAAATATAAAAAATTAAAAATTAAAAAAATAAATCACAATTTGAACTCACTCTCTCTCATCAGAATGTATGAGATAATCTGAATTAAAAAATTCACCGAAAAAAAAAGATTAAAATTTTGATATTTATAAATCTCAAAATCACAAAGTACTCTCAAATTTAAACAAAAAAAACTCCACAGATGTGTGTTTTTCATGTTATAAACTCGAGTAGAATAGACTTACATACAATTGTTATAAAACAACACTTGTACCAAAATTTACTCACATTCTTAGTTGTAAGTTATTGATTTGGTAAAAAATGGTGACTCATATAATGTATTGATACATTCATATTTTTTTAATCAATTTTTACATACAATTAATAATATGGGTTGTATATTTGCACTCGTTCTTTCCTAACTTTCTATTCTCAGATTTTTATTTATCATTACTTCATAAGAAAACAATTTTTTTTTCTTTAAAAAAGCGGAGAATGCAGTAAATTACATATTCACTGGGCTAGGAGAACTAAAATCAAATAAGTTACTCAATGCACCAACAAATATAGTAAAGCTAATTATCCATGAGTTCCAAAAAAAAAACAACTGAAAACTGTAATAATGCTGAAAAGCATATCTAATGAAAGGAATGATAATTTTTTTTTTATATTAGAAATATCTTCAATTTTTATAATTATATACTTGAGTCCCAAATGGCATAGGAAATTACAAAATAGAAAGAAGGAGAAAATGTGAAATTCCCAGATTAACAAATGTCCTGCTATGCTGAAGTATAAAAAACTCTAGTCATCACCTTGCTTACGGTAAAAAAAAAACAGTTTAAATAATGTTTTGTTGGAAAATAGCCTTAGCATTCCAACTGTCATCGACTTGAGCACTATGGAGAGAATAATTGCTTCAGTGTTCCTGAATTTGAATACATTTGAAGCACATCGCAAATTATTGTTCTGTGTCACTACCAATGGAGTTGAGAATAGCTGTCAGCAAAAAAAGCAAATAATTTGTTATTAAGCATGCAGACAACATATTTCACACTTATCAAAACAATTATTTCTATCAAATACAAATTAAAGCAGATTAAATATATATCTTATTTACAAAAAATAATGCATGGTGGAATAACGCAATGATATACTTAACATGGAAATTCTTATACTATTTGATTATGCAACATGAAGAAATCTGTAAAGATGAGAAATGAATCATACAAAGTAGAAAATTTAACTTATATATATATATATATATATATTAAAACAACTAACAAATTTTGTATCGATGATGGATTAAAAAAGTATACAAAGGTAATTATTTAATTTCTCAATTTCAAAAAAGCAAAAGATAACAAAAGGTACACAAAGGTAAATTAAAATTTTAATTTGGTTGTAATATTTCGTGAGAATGACTGGAAGAATATATTTCTATAAAAACATGGTGAAAACACAATATAGACAGTGGACACCTATGTATTTCAAAAAAGTCTCACATATGAAGAGGAAATTGATGCAGGATGGCTGTGCAATTGCTGTTCTTCTTTGCTAGTTTATATAGACAGTGGGTGCCTATGTATTTCAAAAAAGTCTCATATATGAAGAGGAAATTAATGCAGAATGGTTGTGTAATTGCTGTTCTTCTTTGCTAGTTTATATAGACAGTGGACACCAATGTTTTCCCGCTTGCTTTCTACAATGCAAGATTCTTTGCTCATATGACCAAAAAGATTTGCCTTGATGCTGCTGTTTACTCTCCTCGGACGAAAGGAATAACAAGTTTGAGAGGTGAATCTATAGTGGCAGTGTCGGCAAGCAACTATTTTTTTATAGAACGTAAACCTTGTTTTCAGAATCTCACATCAACAAGCATGATGGCTTACGGATCAATCCTCGACAACAGAAGCAAGCATATACGTCACGGTGAAGCGGTATTTGGCATTCGTGGCCGCTGTTCTCTTAGGCAATTATTCTTTTTTTTTATTTTTTGAAAAAATTTATATTCAGTTTTAGTTACTAATGTTCTTTAATTGATATCTTATTGACTTTCTGGTTTTGATTGAAGTTTCTGACATTAATTTATTAACATAGGGATTGGACAACCCCGTTTTCCTGAGTGAGGATCCTCGATCCGACGAGGATCCCGAAGATTCTCAAATCACATTCGTTCATCATATATTGTGCGGTCATAAATTATTGTAATTTTTTTATTTAAAATTAAATATAAACAATACTTAACGAAAACTGATCATACGATGTACGATGAACGATTGTGATTAAAGGATCTCTGAAATCCTCATAAAGAGGATCATGCGAGAATCCAAAAGGGTTTTCCGTGTTTGCGTTTTGATTTACCAATATAGGAATATGGTGACTTCTTATCAAAAAGATTTTGCTAAGAAGTTATCGCAAATGAGGCGTGGTGGAGAGGAATTAGTGGATTGCAATGATAGTCGGATTGGCACATGATTGAAGCGCTGAAAGGGAGGAATCTCGCCAAAAGGAAAAGGAAAACTCTTTTCAAAAATCATCAATAATCCATAGATAACAAGGTGAGCTCATGGAATAAATAAATTAACGGAGGAAAACTTCAACAGGCTTTGTAATTTTAAATCTGATCTTAGAACAGTTGGAAAAAGGGCTTACAACTCCCGTTAATTGACATAGAAGTTGGAGCAACTGACTTTAATATTAAATGCCATTTTAGTTTATAAAGCATTGATTGGAAAAGACCTATAGAAAAATCGTAAATTGTTTGAAGAGTACTTGATCCTGTGAACTAAACCAGCAACAGTTTACATGTTCATAGTGACCACGAAATTTCAGGGATGTTTTACCTGACCACGTATCGAATGCCTGAAGAACAAAATCTGGATGTCAAACATTGATGTTTGTAGAGATGCTTGTATTTTAATCCACATGTACAATTCAAAAGACTCAAACCTACGAAAAGGATGCATTACCTTCACAGCTGTCATGCATGGAACAAAAACAAGCTCCGAATTCTGACTTGTAGCTAACTGTATGGGCTTGCTGCTTTGCATACACACAGTTTCAAAGTTCACCAAAGTATTGCAGCCAGATTCTATATCCCACAAGTCTTGAATCGGAACCTGAAATGCAAAAGCTCGATCAATGAAATCGGCAGTGAGGAATGAATGAAAAACCAATTAGACTAACTTATGCACGAAAGGAATGAATCAAACATTAGGAAACTAAGGTGTGAGATCCCCCATGCATGCTTTTCTCTTTTTATTTTTATTTTCTGTTGGAGGTCGTATTCTGAAGTGTGATCTGTACTGTCTGACACCAGCGAATTGGGTTAAACTGCAATAATTCTGTGATAAAGTGTAAACTGATGGATATAATTAAAAAAGTAAACAGTGAACCTGAAACACTATGATTAGTATAAACATTAACTCGGTTAAAGGGACTCAAACATAGGATAGACAATTTAAATGGATTTGCTTCTCAAGCATAACAAACCTCCAAAATTAAATCACTCAACCTGCACTTAAGAGGTATATGCATCTTCAGTGACTTTTAATCCAGTAACAGCACCGTAATGAGCAGTGGCACGATCCTGACTAGACAGCGTCCCTGGATGTAATATTTGCTTCATAGATCCCCTTACTGGACCTTTACCAATAGGTGAGTGCTTTGCACCACTCCCATTCGAAAGTTTCCTTTGTGCTGCCCGAGCTTTTGCAGATGTGCTTTGACTTGGGGACGAGGACTTAACTGTTAAACCCTGAGCCAAACATAAAATCAAATATTATCAGTAAGGAAAAGTTCAACATACCATTTTCTCCAGTTAAAACTAGATTCTTCTACTGACTACAAGCTTCAATAACAAACATTGCTAATAATGCAATGAAGTTATAATTGAAATTTGAAAAAGAGGGAACTCAGGACTTATACAAGCAAATAGACATCACATATAATGGGTTGTGCATTCACACTGTATCTTCAGTGTGGATCATCGTATTGGTTGAGATCTCATCACGTTTCATTGTCATAAAAGTCACAGATCCATGTGACACCAACAAGTTTAGCTGTGTTCAACTTTGTGTTGAATAAAACGGAAAAAGAATAACATGACAGGAGTGAAAGAAAGAATAAAAAAATTTTCCAGTACCAATGATTTAATAGTTTAACAAAGAGGAAACAACATTTCCCAAAAACATATATAAAACCATTTCAGAAATGCTGGTGAAATAGGCTAACTAACAGCGAAGCAAATAATATTAAAATAAAAACTGAGCAAAATAAGTACGCTATAAGTAATTTGAAAACAAACTTTTTTGGCTCAGCCAAGAAAAGAAGAAAACCTTAACTGTGGCAGAGCGTTTCAGGATGGGTGGACGTCTCCCTAGCTGAGACTGAGATTGATCCACAACAACAACAACAACAACAACAACAAAGCCTTTTCCCACTAAGTGGGGTCGGCTATATGAATCCTAGAACGCCATTGCGCTCGGTTTTGTGTCATATCCTCCGTTAGATCCAAGTACTCTAAGCCTTTTCTTAGAGTCTCTTCCAAAGTTTTCCTAGGTCTTCCTCTACCCCTTCGGCCATAAACCTCTGTCCCGTAGTCACCTCTTCGAACCGGAGCGTCAGTCGGCCTTCTTTGCACATGTCCACAACAACAACAACAACAACAACAAAGCCTTTTCCCACAAAGTGGGGTCGGCTATATGAATCCTAGAACGCCATTGCGCTCGGTTTTGTGTCATATCCTCCGTTACTCTAAGCCTTTTCTTAGAGTCTCTTCCAAAGTTTTCCTAAGTCTTCCTCTACCCCTTCGGTCCTGAACCTCTGTCCCGTAGTCACATCTTCGAACCGGAGCGTCAGTCGGCCTTCTTTGCACATGTCCAAATCACCAGAACCGATTTTTTCTCATCTTTCCTTCAATTTCGGCTACTCCTACTTTACCTCGGATATCCTCATTCTCAATCTTATCCTTTCTCGTGTGCCCACACATCCCACGAAGCATCCTCATCTCCGCTACACCCATTTTGTGTACGTGTTGATGTTTCACCGCCCAACATTCTGTGCCATACAACATCGCTGGCCTTATTGTCGTCCTATAAAATTTTCCCTTGAGCTTCAGTGGCCTACGACGGTCACACAACACGCTGGATGCACTCTTACACTTCATCCATCCAGCTCGTATTCTATGGTTGAGATCTCCATCTAATTCTCCGTTCTCTTGCGAGATAGATCCTAGGTAGCGAAAACAGTCGCTTTTTGTGATCTTCACTAGATTGCTCCGATCATTAGTGTGGATAAGTATATAAATGGATAGAGATAGGAAAGCAAACACAAGATGTATGTGGTTCACCCAGATTGGCTACGTCCACGGAATAGAAGAGTTCTCATTAATTGTGAAGGGTTTACACAAGTACATATGTTCAAGTTCTCCTTTAGTGAGTACAAGTGAATGATTTAGTACAAATGACATTAGAGTACAAATGACATTAGGAAATATTGTGGGAGAATGATCTCGTAATCACGAAACTTCTAAGTATCGGAGTGTGGTATCATCTTGACTTGCCTTATCTGTCGCATAGGTAGATGTGGCAGCTTCTCTGGAAGTACTCTTCCTCCATCCAGGGGTAGTATCTTTAACTGGTGGAGATGCACAAGGTAATGTATCAATTTCACTTGAAGCTTACTTGTAGTTTCAGGCTTGGTCAAGCGCGATACAAACCATGTAGTAGGAGTCCCCCAAGTCGCTGAGCTAGGGGATCTGCTGAAAGAGTTGACAGACAAGGTAAGCAATCAGAGCTCCGGCTGATTGTTCACCTTCTCCCCATCTTGCAGCAGCATGAAGGATAAAGAGAAGAAAAATGAGAAGAGATGATATGGAATACTTTTGCTTTTGAAGAAGTAACTTTCCACAGGCTAATTCTTGAACTGAGCTGGAGGGTTTTCTGGTTTCCTCCAGAGTATAAGGCCGACTGAAGAATTTGAGGGTCAAAACAAGTCCATCAAATCTAGAGTACGTTCGACCCTGCTGATATGGGATACTTTTGCTTTTGACAGAGTAATGGATGTATCGGCATGTGTGCTGTTACGCTTGTCTCCACATGCTTCCTTGTATCCTTCGCACTTGCCCTATCTGTCCCTCGAGCAGATGCGGTATCTTCCCTGGACACATAAGATGTTGAAGATGAGTACTCGAGAGCAATGCCAGGTAAGTAATCAGGTAAGGGGTTCCAGGCAGTCAGTTCCTGGCTGGTAACTTGATTTCAAGTGCTGACTGATTGCTCTCTTTCTCCTTGTCTTGCAGGTAAAAACAAGGCCAAAGGAAAAGACAGGGAAAAAGCATGATATGGGATACTCTTGCTTTTAACCCTGATGATATGAGATATTCTTGCTCTAGTATAGCTTGTTTGCAGAGGTATTATCGGGGGGAAAGAAAGCTGAATATTTCGAAAGGCTTCGTTGAGAGTGCCCTCTCAGATATGAGGAAGGGTTGAGCATTTTTGCAGGTCTGCCTGTCCGTTGGGGATGGAGGTCGACATATATAGGAGTCTCCCTAACAAAAAGTAGTAATGCTATTCCTTTACCCTGCTTGGTCATAGCACGGTAGTGGGAGCTGCCAGCTTCACATGTTTTAACTCTGTCAGAGCACTTTGAAAAAGTGGTATGTGGTATCTGGCTCTCGAGATTCGGAGAACGATGCTTCTTCGATTTTTGAGAAAGCAATCATGCTGGGGGTCTGGCTCTCGAGATTCGGGGAGCAGTGTCTCTTCGATTTTTGAGAAAGTAATCATGTTGGGAGTCTGGCTCTCGAGATTCGGAGGGCGGTGCCTCTTCGATTTTGGAGTAAGCAATCTTGTTGGGAGTGTTTTCTCGGATGTAAAGGTTGGGCATGTTTGCTAGTATATCTTGCCACGAAGCACGGAGGTTGACACACAAGGACTTCAATTATCCAACAGTGGTACTGTTCCTTTACCCTTGTGGGTAATAATATGTTAGCTAGACCTTCAAAATTTATGTGTCTAAACTTTGTTAGTGCTGTTTTTTTGCTATTCTTTTACCTTTCTTGGTCAGAGCGATGTAGTAGGAGCTGCAAGCTTCACGTGCTCAACTTTGGCAGAGACTTTGGCAAAGTTATCTGTGGTACCCATGAGCTATTGTTGCGTGTGGGAAGTGGGTGATTGAACAGTAAGATTCATATGTTTTCTACTTCACCAGAAGTCTTTGACAGAATGCCCATAATTTCCGCTAAGCTGAGTGTGCGTGTGACAGGTGCTGACAAGGCTAGAAAAGTAGGTGCCTCTTCAATTTCTGAGATCGGCCCTCGTGGTCTCTGAGCAGCCCAGCTTTTGAGAAAGCGAGCGCCTCTTCGATTGATTCGGAGAACGATGCCTCTTCGATTTTTGAGAAAGCATCATGCTGGGGGTCTGGGTCTCGAGATTCGGGGAGCAGTGTCTCTTCGATTTTTGAGAAAGTAATCATGTTGGGAGTCTGGCTCTCGAGATTCGGAGGGCGGTGCCTCTTCGATTTTGGAGCAATCAGTCTTGTTGGGGGTGTTTTCTCGAATGTGAGTAAAGGTTGGGCATGTTTGCTAGTCTACCTTGCCACGAAGCACAGAGGTTGACACACAGGGACTTTCCAATTATCCAACAATGGTACTGTTCCTTTACCCTCTCTTCGATTTTTGAGAAAGTAGTCATGTTGGGAGTCTGGCTCTCGAGATTCGGAGGACGGTGCCTCTTCGATTTTGGAGCAAGCAATTTTATTGGGAGTGTTTTCTCGAATGTGAGTAAAGGTTGGGCATGTTTGCTAGTCTACCTTGCCACGAGGCACAGAGGTTGACACACAGGGACTTTCCAATTATCCAGCAGTGGTACTGTTCCTTTACCCTTGTGGGTAATAATATGGTAGCTAGACCTTCAAAATTTATGGGTCTAAATTTTGTTAGTGCTGTTTCTTTACTATTCTTTTACCCTTCTTGGTCAGAGCGATGTAGTGGGAGCTGCAAGCTTCACGTGCTCAACTTTGGCAGAGGACTTTGGCAAAGTTATCTGTGGTACCCATGAGCTATTGTTGCGTGTGGGAAGTGGGTGATTGGGCAGTAAGATTCATGTGTTTTCTACTTCCCCAGAAGTCTTCGACAGAATACCCATAATTTCCGCAAAGCTGAGTGTGCATGTGACAGGTGCTGACAAGGCTGGAAAAGTAGGTGCCTCTTCGATTTCTGAGATCGGCCCTCGTGGTCTCTGAGGAGCCCAGCTTTTGAGAAAGCGAACGCCTCTTCGATTTCTGAGATCGGCTTTCGTGGTCTTTGAGCAGCCCAACTTTTAAGAAAGCAAACACCTCTTCGATTTATGAGATCAACCCTCGTGGTCTCTAAGCAGCCCAGCTTTTGAGAAAGCAAACGCCTCTTCGATTTCTGAGCAGGCGCCTCTTCGATGTCTGAAGCTCCGTCGAGTGCAGCTTTTTATAGGGCTGGCATTAAGTTCCAAAACACACTTGAATCTCCACCAGTAGAAGCTCCATTCTTGCACTTCTAAGATCTTGATTTGTCCGACCTCTTCTCTCTTCAACACCTTTGAAAATGTCTGGCCCCTCCGACCGTCGTTTTGACTTAAACCTTGTTGAAGAGGCAGCCCCGCCTTCTCCAGACAACATATGGCGCCCATCCTTCGTCTCCCCTACTGGTCCTCTTACCGTTGGGGATTCCGTTATGAAGAATGATATGACCGCTGCGGTGGTGGCCAGGAACCTTCTCACTCCCAAAGATAACAGACTACTTTCCAAACGGTCTGATGAGTTAGCTGTTAAGGATTCGCTGGCTCTCAGTGTTCAGTGTGCAGGTTCTGTGTCTAATATGGCCCAACGCCTATTTGCTCGAACCCGCCAAGTTGAATCATTGGCGGCCGAAGTGATGAGTCTCAAACAGGAGATTAGAGGGCTCAAGCATGAGAATAAACAGTTGCACCGTCTCGCACATGACTATGCTACAAACATGAAGAGGAAGCTGGACCAGCTGAAGGAAACTGATGGTCAGGTTTTACTTGATCATCAGAGATTTGTGGGTTTGTTCCAAAGGCATTTATTGCCTTCGTCTTCTGGGGCTGTACCGCGTAATGAAGCTCCAAATGATCAACCTCTGATGCCTCCTCCTTCTAGGGTTCTGTCCAGTACGGAGGCTCCGAATGATCCCTCTCCGGTGCCTTCTCTTTCTGGGGCTCTACCGACTGCTGAGACTTCTCCTAAGCAACCTTTGTGAAGGCTCCCTTTTGTTTGTTTATTTTGACTCATGTATATGTACATATTTGTAGCTTATCGGGGATATCAATAAATAAGCTTTCCTTCATTTCAACGTATTGAGTTAAATACACCAAAGCCTTCTTCGCTAAGTTCTTTGAATTTTCTTTTGTTGGAGCTTTGTGAGTGGAGCATGTAGGTTGAGGTAGTGTTCCCTTAATTTCCTGAGTGAGGAAAACTTCTCGGTTGGAGACTTGGAAAATCCAAGTCACTGAGTGGGATCGGCTATATGAATCTAAATAATATGTTTTTGCTTTCAAAACAAGAAAAAATCTGGCACGTCTAATGTCCCAAAAACGTATTGCACCATCACATCCACCTAGAAGTAGACCATTCCACAGCCATCACACCATCTGCCATCATGAAAATACAGCACTTACGACCCTCTAGATGCACGAAACTTTATTCTACGTTATATGTTAAAACTTAAACCCAAGAAACAAGACTAAAAACACTTGTGCTTTTGTAAACAAAAACTAGAGAACCCAAAGGAAGAATATGAATTTACCAAGAGCAGAAACCTAGCTTTACGATAATAAGGTTCTAAGCATGAATCCCACCAACACAGTGTATTGTGAATTTCCTGCTGTCCACAATTACAGGGTTCAACCAGAAAATCCAAATGCTACAAATTACAAAATGCTGAGAAAACCGACTATGCTGGATTGTTTAAAGAAGCGAATTTTCACAACATTCGTGACTGTCCACCCTAAATTTCAAGAACAACCCCTGCTTATATCCTCAATATTGTCATCCAAAATGTTTCATGTGTTCACATAACCATGATAAGAAGTTTAAATTTTGTAACTTTCTATGTATCAAGTGTGCATCAAACGTCGAATTCTATGAATTTTGGGACATACCGCGGTGGCCAGACAAGGTGTGAGCAAAAGCCCCAGAGGCAATATCACAGAGGCGGACTTGAACATCTTCGGTTCCGGCAGCAATGAGCATGTGAGAAGTTGCCAACGGCGACATTGCAGTCCAGTACATCTTCCCCGACATCTTGAAGTCCATCACTACCTGAGTCGTATTCGTGTCCCAAACATTGATGTGATGATCGTACGACACCGTCACAAACAGTCCGGTGTTGACGGGATACCACATGGCGGAGGACACCGCGTACTTATGCCCGTGCTCGTGCTGCTTATCCATTGCAAGCAGGCACTTATGCCTCGTGACAGCTCCGCCGCCCACGTTATCGGTCCCGCACTGGACATCGAAAACGGCGGCGAAATCATCGGAGGCGCCGAATAACATGTACTGGCCCTCCGTCAAATCGAACTGGAGAGAGTTGACGGAGCCTCGATGAGGGGAGATGATGTCTTTGTGATTGGAGAGTTGGAGCGTTTGGATAACAGGTACCGGCCCTCCGTCAAATCTACATGCCCAATACCTCGAAGGAAAGCTACTTGCTTTTTAGAGTATGCACCATAAAACTTAATCGATTTGAGTTTGCAAAAGAGCCACACCAACTCTCTATATTGCTGGGCAACTTCAACTTTCCTAGCTTGGGAAATGAATCCTGAAACATTACAGGCCAATGTGGGGATGTTTTTACAACAAGCATGGCTAAAAATATTGGGTCTTCAATAACTTTTATTCATATGAGCAGAAAGAAATGTTCTATTTTGCTTGATAAATTTCAATAGAAGTACACTTACTAGGGTGTAAATATGTGGATACTTCACTTGGGTATTTACCTAGATCAGGTTCTTGTAGATAGGGGTAAATATCAAATACTTGTGGGGAGGTGAATTTATTTATCTCATACTCGTCCTGATACTGCATATGATGTGAGTGTTGTAAGTTAGTTTATGCACTCGCCTAGTGAAGATCACATGGTTATGGTAATGTGAATTTTGGCATATATGAAGTTTGCACCCGGTAAAGAAAAACTTTATGGAAAAACATGGGCATCTAAAAGTTGAGGGGTTTACAGATGCAGATTAGGCTAGTAATGTTACTAACAGACGATCTACATCTAGGTATTTTACGTTTGTTGGAGGTAATTTGGTTACGTGGCACAGTAAGAAGCAGAAAGTGGTGTCAAGGTCGTTTGCAGAAGCTGAGTATAGAGGTATGGCAGACAAAATATGTGAACTTCTTTACTTACGTAAACTTTTGAGATGTCTTGGTTTTGAACTAAAGGAGACTATGAGCTCGTTTAGATGTGCTTTTAAAATGACTAAAAGCGTTTTTAGAGAAAATGTTTTTTTGGTTCCAAAAGCACTTAAAGTGCTTTTTGCAAGAAGCACTAGTTATGTACTTCTTCCAGGAAGGACTTTAAGTGATTTTCCATAATTTACTTGTATTTTTTACTAAGAATTGGTTCCAAAAATATTTTCACAAAAAGCGCTTTCAGTCATTTTAAAAGCATATCCAAACGAGCTCTATGTAGTTATATTGTGACAATAAATATGCAAGGGTGATAGTTGACAATAAATATGCATGTGGAGATTGATCAACACTTTGTTAAGGAAAATCTTGAAAAAAAAAGTGTCTCTATACCGTTTGTGAGTTCATGAAAGCTTCTTACTCATGTAGTATCTAGTAAGGTTTTTCAAGACTTAATCATCAAGTTGGGCATATATGATATTTATGCTTCAACTTGAAGGAGAGTGTTGATTTAAGTCTTAATTGTAAATGTTATTGGAGTCATGTTTTAAGCCCTGATTTGGTACTGAGGTGATTTTGAAAAAAAAAGTGACTATCAAAAAAAGCTCTTTTTTTATTTTTGGTAAATATTCAGCTTTAGTTTTTTTTTTTTCACAGTTTTGGGTGAAAAAGGCCAAAAACACAAAGCTGCAAAACCCATCTTTGAAAAACCAGCTTTTTTCATATCTGTTTTACATAAAAGTTTATCAAACACTATAATACTTTTTTTTTTCAAAAGCACTTTTACAAAAAAGTTTACCAAACACTCTGCTGCTTTATTTCACAACTGTTTATTCTCACAACACAGCAGAAACATTTTTTTTCAAAACACAACAATACCAAACCAACCCTAACTAGGATGAGAATATGTAATCTTTAGGATTTAGTGTCCTTGTATTTTGCAATTACTTTCGTTATAGAATAAGGTGTATGTGCTTGTATATTGTAAAATCCTAAAGGATCCCTCCAACCTCATCTTTCCAAATTCACTCATTTTTCTCTAATTTTAGTACGTACATCATCATTCTTCTTTTATGTTTCCTTTGTGTTGATCCAAGTTCCAACCACTCTATTCTTCTATCGCACTCATCTTTTATTTATTTTTTATTTCAACCCACACAGTTAAGAAATAGTAATATAAATTGTTGACGTAATTTAACCGTTACCACACAATCAGGAGGGGGTGGGAGGGCAGAGAATCTGCCTCATTTTAAACCTTCCATTCTCGTTATTTTCTACAACTGGCCCCCTCTTCATCACTCTTTCTTCTTCTCTTTTTTTCTTTTTTTCTTTTTCTTCTTTTTTTTCTTTTTTTTCTTTTTTTTCTTTTGAGTTTTTCCTTTTTCACTAACCTTTCACAAAAAAATAGGTGAAATTCATCTCTGTCGCTCACAATTCGCAAAAAAATTCTAGACCTCAAACAAACAAATCGCACACAATCGAAGTTTGAAACCAACAAATCAATTTCAAGTGTTAAGCTGCTAGGGTCTGGGTCTTCGAATTCCGACGAGCTGTTTCCATACGAACCGCGGCGCACAGTACCGTGCCGTGCCGTCGAACACAATCCTCTCTGCTCTATCTCCGGCGTTCAAGCCATTAAGGTAAGCAATTTCTTATTTATAAAACGAATTAGGGAGTTACATCGGGCTTTTGAATTAGGGATTTACAAATTGGGGATATGGGCATTAATTTTTTATTTAGGGTTTTAATTTTGGAGAAATTAGTAGGCTATACAGGGGATTAATTTGATTGCGTCAGAATTTGAGTTTTGGGATTGTTGATCTGTGTTTGATTTGTTATTGTATTATTGGGTTGGTTTTGCAGTGATCCGTGGATTCTTGTGATATCTGAAATTGATTAGATCAGCCATTTTCAGTTCTGTCGGTTCGTTTTCGGTTTTCAAAACTTCTTTGTATGTATGTATGTACGCATAGTTAAATCCAAACAGCCTAACACCGGTTGATGTATTCAATCTGATTTCATCTATCATCTCGCACTCAGATTTCTCTATCTTTATTTATCTATTACCTCTAATTTATAACTTTAAAATGTTTGACTGTTTTCCCGCTTTGATCAGTATGAACAAAATTCTTGAGCGGAACCATAAAAGTTGCTATTCCTCACAAGACAATGTTGCTGAGAACGAAACACAGGTGATATTTCATAATTACCGAGCCTCATCAAAATTCTATTTGCATTTTTGTGTTTGTATGTGCTGGTGGTGGTATGAGCGTCTACTGACTGTTATACTTGATGGTATATATCCTCTAAGCATGCATGTTGGTTGGAGTCAAATGCAGAATCATAGAATCAGAATTTAAGGTAATCTATATGCATTTCATTTGAAGTTTCGTTCCATAGAATTTGCTTCACCGGTGCAGATGATGTTATAACTGTTTTAATGGTCTGAATGGATGATTTAGAACTGCTTCTTCGTATGCAGATTACCATATGTATTTGAGAGCACAGCTGATGTAAGTTCTCTCTCTCTCTCTATGTCTCTGTCTCTCTGTGCATCGAACTGTTTTGTCTGTCAACTTTGCTTATAACTTACTCTCATTGCTTTCCCCTTATCAGGAAAATTTTACTGATTGCAAATGATAAATGTTACGAGCATGGGAAAAGCATAACCAATTTTAAATCAGCTTTTCAGGTATGCGTTGATTCCAGATTCAAACCATCACTTCCGTTTAGTATGCTGTTTATCATTTTGTGATCATAGCACTGTCAGGCGGTGTTACTATTGTGAATGTTATGCAAGAAAGCAAAGAAAATTCTAATGGGAGAAAGCAAGGTTAAGGTGAAGATTTTGGTTTGCCCTCTAGCTTTCAATAATTTCAATGCTAATTAGGAGTTTTTCTTCATATGTTTTCTTTCGTGTTTCAACTTCCGATTTCACTCAATTTTATGTATTTGCTGAACACCTTCTCTGTTTTACAAAATGTTTCTATACCCCCAAATAGTTGTACCATGAACCAACACTACTTAGACCATGAACCAACACTACTTAGATCACACTGATAGTACTTGGACCTAAAAAAAGAATGGTCAAAAGGGGTTGAATTTAATTTTGATATATGATTGAGAATATGTGCTTTCGAAAGGTTTCAGTTTTTTGTGTTCTTAAGTTTATGTCTCTAAAAGCACCCTAATTTTGTGATTAATTTAATTTTTTTTCATTTTGAAGCTGAAATTGGCGGAGAGAATGTTGCGTCAAGATGTTCTTGGAGGCCATCAATATACACGCTACTCTTAGGCACATACATATTTAGAACTTTCTACACCTTCAACAATGTTTCAAACATTGCAACAACGCGCGGGTACACCAACTTATGAAAACTAAAAATCATAAGCAAAAAGTTATTTTAAATTATTCAAAATTTAATTTAAAATGGGCAGAAAATTGTCTTCATTAAAACCCAAAACCATTACACACAGAAATAACAAACATGTTAACAAGAGAACCAACTATGCAGCAAAGTTGTTAATTCTTTATATATATTGTGTAGTTTTGCCATCACTACCACGACGCCCACCGCCGCATATAATGTTGTGGTAGCTTCTCTGTTAACTGCACTCCTTGTAGTTCTGGGGAACTCTTCCACTCAGAGCTGTTGATCTTCAACTTAGGGCATCTGTATATATTTACAGTTTTCAAGGATGGGAATTTGACAATGCAATTTCCAGAGAAGAAATCTTGCAGTCTTGGAAGAGAGAGAAGTGTCAAACTTTGCAACTGGCAAAAAGAAATCTCACCATCATTTCCTGCATCATCTCCATCTGATGTCATTGCCCCTATTTCTGTCATTCCTTCACAATACCCAACCACCATTTCTCTTAGCCGCTTTAAAGTTTTGGCTATCGTATATGTTGCTAAATATTTCAAGCTGTGACAGCCATGCACTTCCAAAGTTGTTAAATTCTTGAAGGGAATAGCAGATGACACTATATCCTTCAATTCTGTACATAACACCACTTGCAGAACTTCCAAGTTTGGAAAAACTGGGCCTGCCCCTGGGAAATTCTTGTTGCGTAGAGACATCAACTCCCGCATATCGTACAGCTTCAAAACACTTATATGTGGGAAGGCCTCATCTGGATTTACATTATTCTCAAATAAAGAAACTTTCTGGCCCTCCACAAACATCAACGATTTTAGTTTCCTAAACAACTGTGATGTGGATGGACCGCACCATATCTCCATGTCTCCGTGTAAGGCCATCTTTTCCAAGTTGGGGAATGGTACATCCTGAAATATTACCAACGCAAGAATGATAAACGGCAACAAAAATACTAACACAAGGAGATTTTTTTCTTCTTCTATGAAGTAGCTTGAAAGGCTAACTTTCGTTTAAGAAAATTGTGTAATGTATTTTTACCTTGTCAATTAAGAAGAGAGAGTGTTTAATTGGAGTGTAAGGACCGTCCAACTCATGCTTCTGGAAACTTGAAATTTTGGAGGCAAAAATATCCAATTTACCACATTTCCTTAGCTCCACTCGTTCGAGTAGCGGCCATTCTGAGGCATGGATTCCTGGGTAGAAGCTCTTAAGTTGGTCTAGATTTACAAATTCAATATATGTTGCTTTTGGAAACACAAACTTAGGCATCATTTCTAGTCCCTCTTCCTTGGAAACGATTTCCTCCATTCCATCACAATCATGCACTGCCAGGACTTGTAGTTGCTGAAGACCTCTAGCCACTGAGCATGGAAAAATATGTTTCAATTTCTCACACCAACCTATCACTACAAAATCTAGATTTTCACAACCAGACATTTTCAACTGAGTCGTAGACGTGTCTGGTGTTTCTTTGATCTCAAAAACCACCTCTAAACGATCGCACCTACTTATCAATAAACTTCTTAACGCATTCAATCTCCCTACAATACTAGGTGTAATGATGCTTATTAGTCTACCGCAGCCACAAACTTCGACAAATCTAAGTTTGTAGAAAGAGCCTGGATCAAGTTTGTTGTGCCATACTGTAGTCGAAATAGATAGCTTACGGATGGACAATGTCTCCAACTTTGGAAAGCCTACCTGTATTCGAATTATGAAATTGTTAAATTCTTTTTTCGTCGAACTGAATATATTAGACATCAGATAATGATCTATAAAAGAGGTACAATGGTATAATAGTTTTACCTTGTCGTCAAAAAGAAAGTATACTTCTTCGGTCTCAGGTTTAGGATCAAAGACAAATCCCTTCAGTTCTTCACAATTCTGAAGTTTCAAACTCTCCAAAGACGAAAACTGGACATTACAGCTTGCTGAGCAGAATCTAGAGAGTTTTGGAAGATCTCCTAGCTCCAAATGTTGTAGCTTACAAAACATGACATCTGTTTTTTCTTCACCATATTCTTTTGTCGAAACTATCTCTTCCAATGATTCACATCCGGTTATCTCAAGTTTTTGAAGTTGTACAAGATTTCTAGCCATGGAAGACGATAACACAAAAGTTAAAAGATTACAACGATGCACCTTCAGGCTTGTTAACTTGGGCAACACAACCTGCAGTATTTGTACATTCCATTTTTAAGATAAGAGAATTCACATTAATTGTTATTATCAAGTCAAATGGTATCTTTAGATAAAAAAATTATACCAACATATATTTCTTGATAGGCACTAGATAAAAAAAGAAAAGAACGAGTACTAATGGCATAAATGGGAAAGAATGACACCAGTGGCATACCTCCTCAGTAATGATATGTGTAAATTGGGCATTGCCTGTGACATGGAGATGCTTGAGTTTTTGAAAATCTTCACTACCTGAGTGGTACACAACATTATCAGCTCCGTTCGACCCATCCAAATACAAATCTTCACATGATCTCTTCAACAACATTTCTAGACCACGGTCCAATTCACAGCCAGTAGGGAGCTTTAGCTTCAATGTGTTGAGGGTTTCATCCACACCTATCCATTCCCACGAAAAAGTGCCGATTACTATTTGGTATCTCTTTAACTTGTCCGTGAACAAGTCCGTTGGAATACTGCCAGCATCTGGAACATGTATGCTTAATGCAGCTAAATGAGGCAGGTCCTTCAGTTCTGAAAGGCTAGCATTACTTCTTTCTCCGCTTACTCCTTCGGGCACCCATCCGTTGAAGCTATTTTTCATTCTCAAATCTTCTAGACTTGTCAAACGTGATATAACATTAGGTGAAATCACTTTGAGTCCAGAGCAGCCGCTTAAATCCAGCAGTCGAAGATGAGTCAATTTCCCTATTTCTTTAGGCAACTCTTTAAACTCGGAATTTATAAAGCTGAGAATTTCTAGTTGCGATAGCTGTCCGACTAGAGCTACGTCTCCCAACACGCAATGATGCAAACACAGTGTCCGAAGATTTTGTAGGAGATGAAGAGATGGAGACAGTGACGAAAAGCGTGCATTGGTTAAATCCATAACTTTAAGCTTTTTCATCTCCACAAAGAAGTTACCTGGGATTTCAAGCAAGCCACCATCATGTTCCAAATGAAACAACTCCAGTTCCTGGCATTTCAAAACTTCAGGAAGCCTAGGGATGTTTTTGCAAGACAAAGAGATCCTTGTGCAATTTTCAGAAAACTCCTTATTGTTTGGCCATTCCTTCAAGTCATCTCCATTTGCTCTTAGTAAGGCATTTTGGTCTTTGGATGCAATCGAGATGGCAACATCACGTAACAAATCATGCATTCTGATTGATGTATTGTCCTCGGAGTCAAGTAACAGACAAAAATCTTTAAGCTCTTCAATCCGCGCATGCAACGCATTTTGTGCATGCTCCACTGAATCAATGTTCTTCTTAAACAAACCCAAACCAATTGTATATTTCAACAAGCTTGTCAGAGAAGTGTAGCTTCCCCCGAGATGTACCAAAATTCCACAGATCAAGAATAGTGGCTTAAGCTTTTGATCATCCAATTGATTGTAACTCCACTCTAAAGCCGAGTGTGCTTCTTGTTCGGCTGAGTCTTCATTGTCAAACGCTTCTAGGCATCTCAAGGCATGCTCCCATGCTGGTAAAGTACTTCTATTTCTTAAAGAGCTTGCGACTGTGACAACCAAAAGTGGCAAACCTCTGCATTTTTTGGCTACTTCGGTTGCCACAGCTCGTATGTCGGGATTTTTAACAACATCACCTGCCTTCGTCTCAAATAAATGCCAAGCATCTTCCTCGTTTAAAACTTGAAGCTCAAAGTCTTTTTGTGACCGCTTCTCTGAGGATACCAGTTTCCGAGTTCTGGATGTCAACAGGATTCTACAAGTCGGCAGACAAGGAAGTCCTACACTCTGCAAGTCAATCTCTTCCAAAATGTTGTCTAAAATTACAAGAACTTTCTTGTTTTTTACCCTCTCATGTAGACGACGTGCTCTTACTGGCATAGTATCGCTTTCTTTAACTTCCATACCCAAGTTTATGGCAATTTCTTTTTGAATTCCTTCAGGGTCTGGATTATTTTGCCGACTTCTTACCATAACCGCCTCAGCAAATAACTCTTCTTTTTCAGCTTGCCTAAGGACTTCTTCAACCAGTGTGGTCTTCCCCACGCCGCCAATACCATACACCAAAATCAGGTCGGTATTAGGAATTCTCAGTTCATCCATGATTTTCTCTACAGTTGAAGTCCTCGAATCAAATGCCTCATACGGTTTGTCAGAAACCATGGATACCTCTTGTGGGCGGACATAGTGCGAAACGCTAGCGAAATCTCTTTTTGCGAGTTCAACAACAGCCTGCTGCAACTTTGTTGATCTCCTGCCTAGCTTGTAACGGAGCACCGGGTTTGGGCAAACCCCACGGAGACAGCTCATCTTTGCTTGCGTATCAGGCTTCCATAATTCGTTCGCCTTCTCGGTGATCTCAACCACTTCATCCAGCCAGTTCTGGACGTCAGTGTAGATTGTTTCACCTTTTTCTTCAGCTTCAACAACCTTGTGCTCTAGCCGCTCTCTAGCGGCGCTTAATTCGTCCACTTGAGTCCGTAGATTCTCAAGGTTCCTTTTGCAGTGAGCTAGGTAACCCACTTGGCGTATAACTGGTCCAACTGCATACTCGGCAACTTTTCCGACAATTTGAATAACAATCTCCATGCCTGCTGATGAATACAAATTAAATTAGAAAAAAGGAGCTCAAGAAATACTTTACTTTTCTAATTGACTTATGAGTTATGATCTTTCAACAATTTACAAATAAACACGGTACATTTCAAAGTGTAACATGAAAAACGGAAAATTCTATCCCACTTCTTGAAATAGATTACTTTTTGAATAAAACCTTGTCTAAGATTAGAAACTAACTCTAGTTTCTTGGAATTTAATTGTAATTTTTGAATATTAATTACGTTTAAATAAAATGAGGCCCACTAACACTTTTGGTTCTCATCTCTATTAAAGAGATGATACAAATGATGGTAAAATTATGTGGTAAAAGTAGCGTTTTGTCAAAGGGTTATTTCCAACAACCTGGAATGAATTTCAATGAAACTTTTGCTCTAATGGCAAGGTTGGACACTATTAGGACTTTAATTGCTTTGGCCACACATAAATTCAGCTTTTCTCAATAGCATGCTTGAATAAGGTTTTGTGGTTCCAAATAAAGATGAGAAGATGTTCAAATTAAGGCAGGCACTGTATGGACTGAAGTAAGCACCAAGGTCTTGGTAAGGTGAAATTGACTACTACTTTAGCAAGAGAGGTTTCAGAAAAAGTTCAAGTGAGGCAACAATTTATACAAAGACGGGAAAAGGCTCAGAAAAGCTAATTGTGTTTCTCTATGTTGATGATGCGGTGTTCACTGTAAGCAATGAAGTTATGATTTCTGAACTCATGCTAGAAGCAATGAAGCTATGATTTCTGAACTCATGGAGGATATGATGAAGCATTACGAAATGACTAATTTGGGATTTCTTCATCACCTTCTGGGAATTGGAGTGATTCCAGAATCCAGTGGTATTTTCATACATCAGCAAGAATATGCACAGACCTTACTTGAGAAATTTGGACGGAAATGATGCAAGTCAATTGCTACCCTATTGATTACAAATGAAAAAATGTAAAAATGATGGAACTGAAGCTACCGATGAGAATCCAGTGGTATTTTCTTGGGCTTCAGTCAAGCAACAAAGTTTTGCACAGTCCACCGCATAAGCTAAGTATGCGAGTGTTGCTGAAGCAACATTTCGAGCTATATGGCTAAGATTTGTTCTAAAGGATTTTCGAGAAATACTATTGGATGCCACACCGTTCATGTGTGACAACAACTCTGCAATAACCAATACTAAAAACCATGTGTTCCATCAGAAGACTAAACACATTAAAAGAAAATTTCATTTCATCGTAAAGGTACTGCTGGAAAACACAATTGAGTTGTTGTACTGCAAGTTTGAAGATCAGACTTCAGATATTTTTAGCAAAACTCTGCCTAAACACAGATTTGTTTATCTGAGAGGACTGCTTAGAGTCAAAGCATAATCCATTTAGAAGGGAATGTTGGAGCTAAATGAGATTTGGTTTTGATCCTACAACTTGGAACACAAGAAATTTGTTTGTGTTTGTTTGCTTGAATTCCATAAGGCTAGTGTTATGTAGCTGCTAGTGTTACTTTGTTGTTAGTGAACTAGGTGTGGACTTGGTTTCATTAGACAAGTGTATGCACCAAATCAGTTTTTTAGATTGAAGGGCTCAAGGTAATTATCTTTGTTTGGTAGTGAAGCAGAAAAGATAAGAATGTATGAAGGATGCTGAGCTGCTACTATTAGCTCAAGCATTTCATCTCTAAAATTATCTGATTAGTTCTTCTTTCTTTTTCAAGATTACATCACGTATATACACTAAACTATTACAGAACTAACATAAACGTACGATAAATAATCAATACACTAACTAAAAACTACAAGCTTGCATGGCACCAGATTTAGAAGCAAACCAAATGCCCCACTTTTTGCCCAAAAACTCACAATTGCAGTTAAAAAAAATAAAAATAAAGCATAGGGTTAATTGTTATGACCTAGGGTTAAGCGATTACGAGTTTAGGACTCCGCCTAGAGGCCGAGTCCTAAATCTTAAATTATAAGCTCCACCTGCCCGCATCCCGATTCCGACACCCTTATCCATTCACTTGTCATGCTCCAATTGATTCGTATATTTAAAATTGCTTTAGTGTTATAAAGTAAATTGATTCTACAAACTAATGAATTTGGAGCAGTTTTCTCTTTTTATGAAGGGCCTAATTACATGTGAAAAGCCCCTAAATCAAATCAAATATGACGACAACCACCAAATTACCATAAATGAGATCCAAGATTCTAACTCAAATCAAATATGGTTATAATTAAAGAACGTACCCTTAGCTCTGTTGGTTATGAATGAAGTGAGTTGCTCTTCAATATATGTGTTCCTTGGAGCACCAATACAGCTCTGTTGGTTATGAATGAAGTGAGTTGCTCTTCAATATATACGTTCCTTGGAGCACCAATACAAATCTGTCGTTCTGTAAATTGAGAATAAGCTAATGAAGTAAGAAGGGAGAGTAAGTAATAATTTCTTTTTTTCTTGCAAAGTTCTTCTGGATACAATTGCAATTTGCTAACTAAAAGCAAAAAGAACTAAGAAAGCTCAAAGCACTAAGTTTTATCTTCTTCTTCTTCTTCTAATTTACCAACATGTGTACCCTAAAGCTAAATGAAATGGTTATCAAACGGACCCTAAATCGCATGTAAAATTATGTACTTCACTAAGGTCGACTAAGAAAAGAAGTAGGTCACCAATTAGGATGGACTAGAAAGTTCTGCCCGCGCGTTGCCGAGAGATTAAAAATTGTAAGAGAGTTTGTGTTTCGAAGATACAAAGAGTATGCCAAAACAGGCAAATTTTTTTTGCGTTAGCGCTAAAAGCTTTTGTCCAATATTTGTTGATTGTTAAGGAAGCATCCTAGGCAAGGAAAGAAAAATATTGAAACACATGAAGCAAATTTATATGACAATAGAATTATAATACAAATAAAATAAAGATAGAGTATGGTTACCTAGTTGTTTTTTTTTTTTTTTTTTGTTGCTGTTGTGTGGATTGGAGTCTGGTTTTGTACTAATTGGAGAGGACGTTTTTCAGCAATTCAGCAGGACTTCACCACTACCAACATTCTTAGCTAGATAGTGAACGTTGTATGAGGCATCTTTCTTATCTACAAACATGAAATTTGAAAAGATGTAACTGTTAATTCTTGAACCAACTTCTGCCTATATACAATGAAAAAAAAAAAAACAAATCACAATTTCAACTCACTCATCAAAATGTATAAGATAATCTGAATTAGAAAAATTCTCCCAAAAAAGATTAAAATTATCATATTTATAAATCTCAAAATCACAAAACTCCCAAATTTAAACAAAACAAACTCCACATATATGTGTTTTTCATGTTATAATCTCAAGTAGAATGGACTTACATACAATTGTTATAAAACACTTATACCAAAATTTAGTCACATTCTTAGTCATAAGTTATTGATTTGGTAAAAGTTGGTGAATCATAGTGTATTGATACATTCATAGTTTTTTAATCAATTTTTGCATACAATTAATACTATCGGTTGTATGTTTACATTAGTTCTTTCCTAAATTTATGTTCTCAGTTCTTTATTTATTATTAATTCATAAGAAATTAATTATTTTTTTTTAAGAACAAAGGCGGGGAATGTAGTAAATAACACATTCACTGGGCTAGGAAAACGAAAATCAAATAAGTTACTCGTGAGTTTGCTTGACTGTAGCTAAAGAAAGACTAAAACGCCTCCGTATAAAAAATAAAAAAAACTGAAGCTTGTAATAGTGCTAAAAAGCATATCTGATGAAAGGAATAATAAATGATAAAAAAAAATTAGAAATATCTTCAATTTTTATACCATTAGAATGCCAACTGTCATATCTACTTGAGCACTATGAAGAGAATAATTTGCTTCAGTGTTATTGGATTTGCAAACATTTGGAGCACATTGCAAATTGTTGTTGTGCCACTACCAATGGAGTAGAATAGCTGGCACCGAAAAAAGCAAATAATTTGTTATTAAGCATGCAGACAATATATTTCACACTTATCAAAACAATTATTTCTATTAAATACAAATTAAATATCTATCTTATTTATAAAAGATAATGCATGGCGGAACAATTTTTTTTTTTTAGTACAACGATATATTTTACATTAAAAGGAGGGTGACTACGCTACATATTTGGTATCCAATTCGCCGTTCACAATATTTAAACTTAAACCTCTCATTCACATGTGTGATATTCACACACTCTTTTTACTTCTCACACAACTTTTTAATTTTCGGTTGTCAAACCAGATGAATTAAAGTATAAAACCTGAAAAAAATCTATAAAAACATGGTGAAAATATAATTTTTAAACAACTTAATCATCAAGTGAGTTTAGAAAGATAAAAAAAGTTGGTAAAATTATAGTGGTAAATCTGTATAAGAAAATATGAAATACCTCAGGACAAATAGATTGGTATTAGAGGACGATCAAATATGTAATTTAAGAGTATTTAATTAAAATTTGAAGTGATTATATGAAATTCAATATTCAATTAGAATTTTTAAAATAATTTATTAAAATCTTTAAAAATTCATTTGTCTTCAATTATAATTTAAAAAAAAATTATAACAGTTGTATTCAATTAGAAATTGAGAAATTGATTTTAAAGAATTTGAAAAAGTTAGGAATTCGAGGAATTTGAAAGAATTTTAAGCATCCATAAATTTCATCTCATCCTATAATATTTTGAAGAAATTGCATCAGGTTTGACTTTTTAGTGTAAAAATATGGTTTTTCGTTAAAGTGAATAATACCGAGGGCTTTTCGTTAAAACTCTCAATTATTTTAAAGCATAGGATTAATTGTTATGACATAGGGTCTAGCGGTCGGACTTGGATTGTCTGCCCTCCCCATTTCATACCCTCCCCATGCCTTCTTATGTTCTGTGGTCACGGTTAAGTCACGTCAATATTTTATATTATTTTTTTTATAAAAATAATAAGACAAAAGGCAAAATCAATATAAAATGTTGACGTGGCCTAACCGTGACCACAGAAATAGAAGAGCATGGGGAGAGTATGAGATTGGGAGGGTAGACAATCCAAGTCCCTAGCGGTCACGTGTTTAGGACTCCATCCAAAGGTAGAGTACTAAACCCTAAATTATAAGCTCCAATTAACACCGACCCCCTCCAACAAAACCTCAATTTCGACACCCTTATTTATTCACTTGTCAAGCTTCAATTGATTTTTATTTGTGAAATTTCTTTAGTGTTATTATAAAGTAAAATGGAGTTTTTACATACTATTGAGTTTAAAGCATTTTTCTCTGTTATTAAGGGCTAATACGTGTGAAAAGCCCCTAAATCAAATCAACTATGAAGACAACCACCACAAAATTAGCATAAATGGGATCCAAGATTCAAACTCAAATCAAATATGATTATAATTAAAGAACGTACCTTAATTAGCTATGTTGGTTATGGATGAAGCGAGTTGCTCTTCAATATATACGTTCCTTGGAGTACGAAGACAAATCGATCGGTCTGTAAACTGAGAATAAGTTAATGAAGTAAGAACGGGGAGCACGCAATATATCTTTATTTCTTGCAATGTTAGTCTGGATACAATTGCAATTTGCTAACTAAAAGCAAAAAGAACCAAGAAATTTAAAAGAACTAAGTTATATTTTCTTCTTGTAATTTAACAATATGTGTAAAACTAAACTAAGAGAAAGAACCCTACAGTGTTCCAAAAATTCTCGCATAGGGCTAGGCGGCTAGCCACCGCCCCAATAAACCCTTAGGCGTTTGAAAATTAAGAAAGAGCGCCTAAACCTACTTAGGTGCCAGCCTAGGTATGTGCCTAGGAGAGTCTGGCCTAACCACATGCCTAGCCCGTTCAGACCTGCCTAAGCATGCGCCTAGATCGCGACTCACTTAGACAAAAATATATATAGCTTTCATTTTGCATTTTATTTTTTTAATAAATTGTAAGAGACTTGTTGAATACTTAGATGAACACACATTATATGCATGTTCCTCATGTTTTTATTATGTTTCAGTATTATATAATAGATATGTCATTCTATTTGCATTTTATGAGAAATTATATATATTCTGTAAGTATAAGCAGACAGTTATTTCAACGATATATAATAAATTTACTTAAATTCGTGTGATCCGCTTATTAGGCCCCCGTGTAGACTCCGCCTAGACACCTAGGCGCTAGACCCCAGTCTGCCGCCCGATTAGCGCCTAACTTCTTATAGAACCATGGCTAAATAAAATGGTTATCAAACGGCCCCGAACCCACAAACAAAATTGTGTGTACTTCAACAAGGTCGACTAAAAAAAAAGAAGCACGCTGCCAATTAGGATTGATTTTAGACTTTTTTTTAGATAACTAAGGTTGGGTTTGGGAGTGAGGTGCTTAAAAAAAAAGCACCCATGAAAAAAAGCTCTGAGGGTTTTAGGTGTTTGGTAAACTGAAAAAAAAAGGCTTATTTTGGAAGCTGCTGTGAGAATAAGCTGAAATCAAAGGAAAAAGCTGAAGCTGCTATTTGCAGCTTTGGAAAACTGGCTTTTTTTCAAAGCATATAGTGCTTCTCAGACTGCTTTTTTTCTTTCCAAAAGCACTTTTACAAAAAAGTTTACCAAACACTCTGCTGATTTATTTCACAGCCGCTTATTCTCACAGCACAGCCGCTTATTCTCACAGCAGTTTTTTTTCAAAGCACAGTAATACCAAACCAGCCCTAAATCTTGTTGTGGTATACGATGAGATCTGGATCCTACTTTCACTAATGTCATTCGCTAAGAATTTAAGAATAATCTTTAAAACAGAACACAAAAAGGAAATGAAGTCAAATAAGAAGATAAAATGACATACCTTTACAATTTTGGTGGTGAATGAGGAATCAGGATAGCTGCTTTTCAAAGTCTTCTGCTTAGACCAGAGAGTTTGTGATGCTCTTTCTTTGAAATAAACAGACAGAAAGAAGAAAAAAAGAAGAAGAAGGTTGCTGCAATGAAGAAACTGCAAGTGTGCTGGAGACTGACTCTAATTTAACCAGAATGAAAACGATGAATGAATCGCGGAAGTGGAACTATCTTTCAAGGCTTAATTCCACCATAGAGAAAATGCTAGATCATGACGAGATAAACCAGTGAAATGAAGAATTTGAGAAATTGAATGTGAGAGTCGACGTGCGTGAATGCACAAGAAAATGGATTATATACTGAGCATGGTTCAGGTGGAGAATGGAGATTTTAGTTTTGGAAGACAAAGCTAGTTGGTCTTTTTAATTGAAAAGGTTTAGAGCTCACATGCTTTGCTCCCCACATTATTGAGTCTTTAATGCCCGTGGTCCTGATAAAGAGTTGGAAAATCAGAGGTGGCATAGAGTCCTACTTCGAGTTGACCCAAATTCATTAACATCCTTATCAGACCAATACGAAACACCAAAGATTTTCAGCTGGCCTGATATTTCTCTTCATACATAACCCCATACCCACCTGCTTCAAGTAATGACCATAAATTCATATCTGCATTCATATTTCAAAACATCAGAAATTTTATCATGTTTCGGTGTATCATATACCTCAATTTTTATTCTTAATCTAGAATTTAGCGCTGGTATATAAGATTCTCTGCATCATACTTGAAACGCTCCTAAAACAACAGATACTCTAACTATTTGTGTTGTTAATGAAGATGATGATGCATGTCAAGGAAGAGGTTGGACGGCATATATTTTTTGTTATTTTTATGTCAATTATTAAGTTTCATTTGATTTTAGT